>CM056570.1:2479635-3090738 GCA_029721515.1 Synanceia verrucosa
TGGTTAATGTAACTTGTAAAACCCTAGCAGTGTCTTTATATGGTGTGGTATCTGCTGCGCTGTCATCTCATATTTTTTTTATTTTTACTCATGGATAATTCAGCCCTAAGTCAGAGAAACATTTGCTTTGAATTCACAGACTCGCCGTTCATTTCCAAGCCGTTTCCAGACAGGAAGCAGCTCTTATAACCAGGGAACAGCAGAGGAAATGATAAATGAAGGAACAGCACGGACGCACGGCTTCAGATCAGTGCAGATCTGAGCTCTGTTTATTGTTGTAGCTGCTGAGGTTTTGTTAAAGATGGACCTGCCCTGATCTCCACAGTAGGAAGCCCAACTGATACGTTTGTGTTTGACACCCAGCTGACCCTCTGCTCATGTATGTGAGTGTGTACATGACGGATTATTTTTCCAGTAACAATATCCAAACACATTTCCTTTTTCTCCTCCCTGATGATTTTTGAGTCCTATTTTTCTGTGTTTTTCTTACTTAATGAGACAATAACAACCAGACGGGATCAAGAGAAAGGAGAGAAGAAGGTTTTATTTCTCTGTAGACTCTTCCTATAATGTTATCAGTCACTTCTAATAACAATCTGAGCCTGTCAGCAGCAAAAACAAGAACTTTTAGTAAACTGACAGTTCAGACCAGATTCAGGAAGCATTGCCCCCATCCATCACTTACCCCTAATTTCCACTGGATGCGTAAAAACGTAGACGTCCATTGTCCGTCCATACGCACCAGAGCCGCCTGGAATCGCAAGAAGGAGATCTCGCAAATTCACGTATAATCGCGCGATATAGCGGGTTGTAGCGGAGCGTCAGTGAAAGAGAACCACCCTGTGTCCACTGAGTAGAAGCAATTATACGCTTTGCCGCAAACACGGGTTATTTTATTTTGAAAATAAACCAGATGTTTTATTTTGTGTCTGTACATGACTTCCTGTCCCACACGATCTGCTCTGTGTTGAATTCATGCACTGTGCTCCGACGTCCAACAAAAACAGAAACTCTTTCGATTTGTTTCGGCAGGCGTCAGCACGTCATTCTGTTTTCAGTGGAAATTAGGGGTAAGAGGTTGGAAAATGCTGAAGTTACCCCTCATTAGGGAGCTCTAATGGAGTTTCTTTGCTCTGTTTGGGACAGTGAGGACACACTGGGGGGTTGAGACGTCTCTAGAAACCCTGAAGCTCAGACTGTGAGGACTTACTCATGTTCTTTCCCACTGGATTTCCAACAGACTGCTACCAGCAGCTATTTCTTTTAGATTTTGTAAAAAAGTGTAACATAGCAAATATTGTTGCTTTGACATAGACAATTTAAATTTGGCTGCCCCTGGAAAGCCCTGTTTTGTTCTGCCACAGAAAATTGACGATTGGGTTTCTTTTGTGGAGAGTCGGGTAAGTGGGGAGATGAAGCCTGGAGGGACATGTGTATTCATAACAGCAGTGGCTCTTTTCTTTCAGTCAGCATTGTCTGCTGTTGTGGATCCTCTTTGCTCTATTGTCCGGTGAGTTCCGCTGGTGGTCTGTCATGTAAACAGCTCTCAAAGGGGAACCTTCTCCACTCTCCTTTTCAAAGCCTTTTCCCTCTATGTCTCTTTCTGTGGTCGTCTTCTTGTCTGTCTGCCTGTCTCTCTTTCCCATCCCCTTTTTTTCTGATTCTCCATCTCCACAACACACACAAACGTGCCAGCTCTAACTATTACTGCCACTGGGTCCCTCCCAGTGCAGAGCTGAAATTGTATATTGGGGTTTTAGATGCCGGTGGGGAAGGAAGGACCCTGCTGGCTTGTCAGCATCTCTGACCCCTCTGTCACAATGGGTCCCTCTCCCCTCCCACTCATTTCCCTGCCAAGCTGGGAAGAGTAAATATTTATCATCCCCCCACAACAATGGCTGGCTCGGAGGAGAAAGAAACTTTGAGCAGAGCCCCGTGGGCAAGACGGGTGTCAGCCGATGCCTAAAGACGGCTGCAGGAAGATTAAGATGGAGCCTCTGAATATTGTGGAGCAATATTATATTATATCACATGGTCAAGAGCCGCTCTGAGTCCTGAGTTGGTTAGACAGAAGACAAGTCTGTTTACTAAATAATAAATAAATATACTTTTGATTAAATGTCAATGCAAACCCTGAATCTTGTAGGGACTTCCAGGTAGCCTACAGAAATAGATTCATGGATTTTCCATCACTGGATGAAGTTACTGATCAAAACCAGTTTGTCATGAACTCTTTGAGTGCCAGCCACAAAGTGTCTTGTTCCAGTGTTTTTGTCCATTTTGAGTCATATTTAAAGACCCACAGAATATTTTGTACTATGTCTCTGAAAACAGTGAATAGCTCAAATGAAAGGAGAGACTCTCTATTTCATCATGAAAAAAATGTTTGTTTTTACCTTGTTCCATTCTTGTTTTATCAGAGGTAGAGTAGAGGACACTTTCACCAAAATCACCACTTTTTGTCCAGATTCTGTTTGTTTTGCTCTCTAATCTCGATCGTCTCCACTTCCTGTTTTGATCTCTGTGGTGTATACCGTCTCTTTATGCTCTGACTACATCTCCCAGAAGCCCCAATATTACTCACAGGCTGCGGGAGAGCGTGACCGGCGACCTGCTGCTGAAAAACCACTTTCAAGTATTATTACGTCGATGGCACTCAAACGTCGGATTTTAAATGATGTTGAAATACGTCAATGGCACTCGAAGAGTTAATATTTGAGAGGCACAATATGATCTTGTTATGATTTTAAACATTTTGCGACAGCATACTGTATGATTTTCTATGTATGTTTCTGTTTTATCTAATCATTCTCAGTATTTACATACACATATCTTGAGGTAAGAACTCAAGGGATCCCTCTTGGCCAAAATGACCACGTTAGTTTTTCCTCACTAAAAGTGAATCTGAGAATTTAGATTTTTTTTAATTGCTCAAAATGATTTATTGATAATCAAAGTAGATGGTGATTAATTTAAACGCTGACTACTAGTTGATTATTTGATCAGTCTTTGCAGCTCTGGTTCAGACATTTCTCATCGGGATAAATTGTGGTAGCTTAGGTCACCCAACTCAACTTTCGGTTTTTACCCAAAATAGAAGAACCAACAGACTTGTAGCTACGTTAAAGTAGCTACTGTATGGAACAGAGTGTATTTTTTTAAAGTTATGTTATTTCCTGTCACGGAGGTGCAGAACGTATGCGCTAAAGGGCGACTTTGAGTGGGCGACAAAACAGTTGATCTACATTGCGTGACGAGCATTATTGTTGCAGCTGCAGGCAGATGAAGCACAAATACCTTGAATGTATTGAGCACAGACTAACCTTAACCCATGTAATATACAATCAAGGAAACACCTGGTTAAATGACTAATGCAGAGCACATTACAAGCAGGTGCTTCCACACATGTTTAGTTAGAAGCATAATTAGGCAGTTAAACGTCCCTCATGCTCATGTGCAGAAATGTTGGATAGACTCAAAATATTTTGCCAGTTGTGACTCAAAGATGACTTTGCCCAAACCATCTGCAGTATGAAGGAGATGGGACGCTGCTTCTTCATTAATGAGAACACACAGCCCATCAATCAACAGTGTTTACAAAGGCAGAAACAAATAAGCCTCTCTGTAGGCCTGTTAACTCTTTGAGTGACACATTTTAACGTCATTTAAAAAAACAACACTTGAGTGCCGTCAATGTAATAATACGTCAAAGTGTTTTTTTGGCAGCGGGTCACCGATCGTGGTCTCCCACAGCCTGTGAGTCATACTGGGGCTTCTGGGAGATGTAGTCAGAGCATAAAGAGACAGTATACACCACAGAGATCAAAACAGGAAGTGGAGACGATCAAGATTAGAGAGCAAAACAGAATCTGGAGAAAAAGTGGTGATTTTGGTGAAAGTGTCCTCTACTCTACCTCTGATAAAACAAGAATGGAACAAGGTAAAAACAAACATTTTTTTCATGATGAAATAGAGAGTCTCTTCTTTCATTTGAACTATTCACTGTTTTCAGAGACATAGTACAAAATATTCTGTGGGTCTAGAAATATGACTGAAAATGGGCAAAAACACTGGAACAATGAGTTCATGAGATCAGTAACTTTGTCCGGTGATGGAAAATCTTGTTCCATGAATCTATTTCTGTAGGCTACCTGGAAGTCCATGCATGTATTGGCCAGTTGTTGTCTTTTATTCTTCCTTATTGAATCAGTACATGATAATTCAGGCCAACACATATGAGAAACATTCCTCCCCATTGACTGCAATTTAGCATGAATGGGGAAACTGCAATTACCATATGCATTAGTATAATGTTGTTGGCACTTTGTGAATGAAATTTGAATCTGTACAATGTGGAAAACATCAAGAACAACAGTCTTGGCAGATGGTTGAACATTCAGAGATCAGATTCAGAGGATGTGTTTCTTTCCAAGCCTTCTGGAATTCATTCATCTCACAGTCTGTGTTTCGGTCTACCTAATGGGGAATAATTTGTACAACAGGTAAAAAATAGTGCTGAGTGCAGGTAAACTTTAACATTATCAATATGTGGTGAAATAAAATGTTATTTTGGAGAGAATCTTCCCAACAACAAAACATGGTATGGTATGCCAACAGTAGGAGTGTATATTGAAGTACATGAGATTTACTATTTTAATTTTGTTTGTTGTTTTTTTTACGTGATATTAAAGCGGTATTGAGATTTTTTTTATACTGTTGGTGTTGACTACTAAACCGATTTACATTCTGTTCTACGCAGCTGTCTTAAAACTGGGAGGATCAGCACCAATCCCAAAGATATCTTGATATAACACTGGTCCTCCCATTATTATTCCTTCTGGGGGGAGGCCCGTTGACCTAAAGCATGATGTAATTCCATAAGCCTGTCACTAATAATTTCCCCCTCATTTTTAATGACTCTTAAGATGAACGCCAGAGCAAGACTGGGCCCCCGTCATTTTCAGGGTGTGGAGTATTTCCCCCCTCCCACTCATCTGCTTTTACAGCAATTTTACACTGTTTATAAATATTTATGGACATATACAGACTGCTAATAAAGTCAGCTTTGGCGAAAAGAAACTTTCCACTTATTTTCATTTTTTGAGCATTAGTGTTCCTCTCTGCAGCGCCGCTTCCCACTGCCAAAAGGCTGTACCCACCATTTAAGTCATAATAATAACAAGTTGTTTTCTCACATTAGAAAGAAAAAGAAAGAAATTACAAACAGACTTTTTGGCTAATAAGTATGCGAGCGCATGCCCGGCGGAGACGGACATGCCCTCATGTGTCCACATTCGTGTCTGCTCTTCAAAGTGGTGGTATGGACAGATGCCGCCCAGACAGATGCACGCATCTGTACACACCCGCACATTTTCAGCCTTCACACACACACTCTGACACCTGTAGGCCCTTTCCTCCATCGTGGTACTGTATCGGTTTTCCATTTGATGTGGAGTTTGTTTTTGGTTGTCGAGGCTCAGTGGCGGCGGAGGAGTCGGATGTTGTGCGAAGAAGACGAGCTGTCAGGAGGAGAACGGGGCGCCGTTATTATTTCAGCGTGTTTCCTCTTAAAGATGGCATCTTTGATGACCACGAAGATTTTGGGTTTAGGAATGAGAAAACACCCTCTCTGATATTTTGTCATATTTTCTTTTTCCTCTTCGCACACACACATTTCCATCCACAGTATTAGATTTACACAACTGTGTGTGTGAGAAAGAGACAGCAGTACTTATATGGGATCATTTCTATGGGTCCATTTGTCAAAGCGCACATTTATCATTGAGCTCACTGGTGTCAGACCTGCTGCTTTCCCACCATGTCTCTATTACGCTCTGCTGCTACTCGCTTTGACACGCAACACCTGACCTGACACACACACAAAAAAAGCATGCACGCACACACACATTTGCACACGCTGACTATCTTTCCAGCGTGTAGGACCCAGACATGAAAGCTTAATGAAATGGGAGAAATGACCCCCAGTGAGAGACAGTTCACAGTCCTGCCCTGCGAGTCAAGATGAATTCTCTACATTCTTGTTTTAAGCGTTTTCTCCTTTCCTTCTTTTCCCATGCTCCACTGCTTGCCTCTGCACTGTATTTCAGTAACAAGATTTGAGTCCGCCATGCTTATTTTAACCTTTCTACACGGCTTAAATTATCACGAACCAGAACCATGAACTCTGTTGTCTTGACAGCGAGCATCCGGTTTGCTGAAGTGTCCTTGAGCAACACGTCGTCCCTGCAGGACTGTAAAAAACATCACTCTCTCCTCTGCTTGTGAAAATGCTCTCCATTTTTTGTCTCTTATAACCAACTGTCCTCCAGAGCTTTTTCAGGTGCAGTTTGTCCCTCAGTTTTAGGAGCATTACTGCTCTGCATTGTTTGAAAAAAGAAGGAAATAGTTTGGTTACATAACCCTCTTAAAACCAACAAGAGAAACTGTTTATTTGTCGGTAACAAAGTGATGTGGGAGTTTGTCTTCCAATAGCTGATAAATAAAATTAGACCAGGTCTGCACCTATATTTACCTCTGCCAAGGAGGTTATATTTTGCATGGATTTTGACAAAATTTTCAGGGTTGGTCAGGAGTGGCCTAAATTAAAATGAATAAAAAAATATTTGGTGGTGTTCGGATCCGATTCAACATCACCACCAAAAATGAATCAGTTTTAAGGTAGGCCACTTCTGGCCAATTCTGAAAATTTCGTCAAATACCATCCGTAACTTTTTGAGTAACCTACAAACAAACAACCAAACAAACCCCGGTGAAAACATAACCGCCGCCGCCGCCTTAGTAGAGGTCTGCGCTCTCTGAGTACTTTTCTAGTTTATGAAATAAAACATAGTGTTTATGTTTAATAAACAGTATAGACAGTGAAGATTTATTTTTCTGTTTTATTGATTAGGCAACCGTCAGCTAACAAAGGCTTAGATAATTGTTGTGTTTAATCTTAATCTTTAGTTTCTGGAGCATCTTCCAGTCAAACTAAACCCCTGTTTGCAGGATAACTGAGATGTTCGTCATCATAAGCACACAATCAGGCTAGTTTACTGGCCCGGTGTGGCATTTTTCCTGCAGGCAACTCTTCTTGTCAGTCCTTGTATTAAACGGTTAATTAGTTTATTTCCTGCCTGTAGGGAAAGAAATGAAAGAAGCACGACACTTTCATGTTGTCATCTAGAGTATATATTCACTGTTCAGTGCACTGTGTGTTTGATGCAGTGCCCTTTGTTCATTCGTTCTGCACTTGCGTGCAGTTTATCACAGCCGTTTGCTCAGTGTTTCTTTTGTCTAGTAATTAATTCGACCTGTAGCACGGTCACGTGGTTTGTTTTTTGTGTTTTTTTTTTCTCAGCCGTCTCAGATTGTGGAAAATGAGACCGGCGGAGAGACGAGGCGGTGTGAGGTGAACATTGTGTCGGACTGTCAAATGTGTGTTTGTGGAGGGGAGAGCAGCTGCAGAGGCCCTGGTTCCCGTCTCGCTGGCGTACATCTCTCCACAGGGAGCAGGAAGCACTCCAAGTGCCCGAGCTGGGATCTGACCATGCGAACATACCCAGCGTTACATACATACATGGAACAACCTCTACCTTTTGTGCTGTTTTCTTTCCTTAGAAAGAAAGCAGGGCGATGTAGCATCACAACAGAGTAGATGCTGTATATCTATCTATCTTTATATTCAGTATGCATGTATATGTGGAGTCAGAAATTCTTTTCAGTCAGTCTAATTCAGTCCTGTGACCCTCTAAGAGGGCCCACTTGTCTTCAGTGAGATGACACAGGATGAAGTCACTCCATTTGCCTTATTGGCACCGGCGTCTTTGTTTCAGGCGCTGCGGTGATGTGCCAAAGGCTGTGTTCTCACAGCAGAGTGTTCTGCCCAGAGAGGGACAAGGCCATTAAAGCTGGAGCTCCTCATCGTAGCACAACACATTGCAGTGCAGGACGGAGCCAAACTCAAGTGAGGCAGGAAGCATCGGTTTTTGTTTTTTTTGTCTGTCATCCACAAAGACTAGCACTCTGCACAATTCAAGGACAGTGCATTACTTTTTCAGCCAGACACTTAACAGGAAATGGTTGGCAACTGATGGCTGATTAATAAAATCTGGCATCAGCATGTAATCACTGGTGGTTTTATCAGTTTGTCCCGTAGTGTCGCCTCTAATCAGCCGAAAAAAACAACCGCAGCAGAGGTTTTGAAACAGTGTCGGAGCTGCCTGTGAGAGAAATAAGTCGTTCAGTTTAAGCAAATCATTGCAGGAGAAGAAATATGAAAATAAGGAAAGCAAGCTAATGAATGACTCTGTTCTGAATGATGGAGATAGACCTGCTGGTGTGGAGAGTTATTACATCTCATGCAGATGGAAAATGTTGGGTGTTTTCTTTGAAGTTTCAGATGTGAGGAGCAGATTTATTACAGGCCTCACATTCAATAAAAAGCTGTGAAACTGGAGCACAAGCTCGATGGCTCGATGTACCTACATACTTTAATCTCAAGGGTCGGAGCGCAGACGGTTCGTGAGATAATGCAGCATTTCCTGAGCTAACCTTCTAACATATATTGCATGCTAGTCATAATGTTTGTTTTAATAATAGCAGCTGACATTGTTTAGAAAATAACTGGGTGCATACAGAAAAACACTGATCTTTTTGTATAGTTTTGAGACAGACTTGTCTGACAGCGAGCTCCAGCAGTGACATTTTTCAGAACAATTCTAATAAAACTGTGTCCACAGGTCTTTTATTCATTCTCAGTGGTTGCAGCTGGGGTGAATACGGTACAACAAAACAGTCAATGTTACGAATGTGTTTTTGTGGCGACCCTGTGGGATATTCCTGTGTACAGACATAAATGACAGTGTGCTGTTTGGAAAGCACAACAGTGGATAAAAATCTGAACACTTGATGGAAAACAGTTGCTCAGAAGACGGCGCGTGATGGGCGTCAAGAGAAGTGAAGTTTTAGACTCATCCGTCCACGGTAAGGTCGGAGATCCTGGACGAGCAGATGATGATTGAGATGTGCTTTGAAGTGGTCTGGAAGTCAAGGAGAGTTTTTTAGCCTTGTCTGCATTCCAGCTGCTGACTGTGGTGACACTTCAGTGACACTTTGGACTCAATATTTCTTTTGTGTCTGGAAAGAAAGAAAGTTTTATTTCCCCTCCCCCTTCCCTTAAACTCTCCTTCATTTCCCCCACATCTCCACCTCTATCCCCGAATTTCTGACTGCCAAACGGTTTATGACAGCAGGATGTGATCTCACACCTCCGCCAACATTTTCAGCCCCACACACAAAAAAAATCTGTCCTCTTCCTTCCCTGAGGCTTTCTCATCGCCCACCGTCAGGGGCCTCCAGAGAAATTTGTCATGCAGATGCGATGTTTCAAGTTTTATCACAGTTTTTCTAGTTTGCTGCCTTAAAAGGACTCGAATGTCATCTCAATTCAAGTCCTCTGAACATTTCTAGATTACCCTCATTTTGAAATGTCCACCTCTGGAAGGATGGAGGGAAACATCAGGGCTGACAGAGCAAAGCTTTGTAAATGCTCCATTTATGCACTGATCATTAAAAAGATCATTGTGTAGAATTTCTTTCCAAACACCAGCTTTATGTCTGCATCGTTAAATTAATGCATCAATGTGTACCTGATATTTCAAGAGCTCATTTGATCAGGTCTAGTCCGATATGTTGGTGTTATTGTGTTTCCATCAGATCAGCTATTTTTGGACTCTTTATTATTAAATTCACACAATAAAGAGTAGAGGTGGGAATCACAAGAGCCCCCACAGTTCAATATTATCATCACAATACTTGAATCATGATTTTGCGATGTGCTGAGTATTGTGATATGATTTGGTATAATATATTGTGATTTATAATCTTTAGCTACTACAAATTATGCACTTTGTCTAGGGGTGTCCTGATACAACTTTTTCACCTCCGATACAATACCGATATTGCAGCCTTGAGTATTGGCCAATACCGATATTGATCCGATACAGTGTCATCACAAATCATACATACTTTTATCACTTTTTTGTAGTACGTACTGTTAGAGAAGACTGACTCATTCATTATTAACTAATGGGTTACATCAATTTGCCCCTTAAACATATACAAAAATACAAATAAGATCCTAAAAAATAAACTCAATAAATCTAATAAAAATAAAAACATATTTTTAAAGTGCAAAATAACCACTTGTTTAATTTAAACATGAATGTTCTGTTGCTATCTGCTGGTATCAGAGATTTTAGATGCAGGCTGATAAAATCAGATAGCAATATTGGATTGGGACACCCCGAACTTTGTCAACTTCTGTTTTATCTAATATTATACAGTTTTCCTTCGCAGAGTTCAGAGGTCAGTATTACCTCGCCACATTTTACAGTAATTTAAGAGCTTCATTTAGCTTTCTTCCTGACGAGCTAACATGACAAAGATGACAAAAATCCAGTCTCACATAGCAGTATAGCTTTAAGACTGAGCCCACTACGATCTCTGAAAGACAAATTGTTCACAGGTTAACTTTTTATATCGTAAAAGAGTGATACTCGACGTCTGGGTATCTATGCAAAATATTGCGACACTATGTTAGATGTATGCTCCTCACCCCCTAATGATTAAACATAATAATCAAAAGAAAAACACAAAAGTTCGCCCGGAGTTTGGGCGACACTCACAAGTGTTTGTTGGTTCGAGGAAGGGGGGATGCCGAGTGTCAAAAGGCTTCTCCCTTTGTGTATGTTTGTGCAGCTCCCATCCTTATGAGCAAACGCTAACTTTGGTCCCCTCAAAGAGGAACTCTCCTCCATTAATTCACAAACATCTGTCCACCAAATTCCTCCTCAACAGCCCTTTGTGTGCCTCCTCTCTGCACGTCTGTCCATCTGCCTCTCTTCCCTCTTTTCCTTTCTGCATAACTTCCCTGTTGCTGCTGATTGTGTCCCAGATCAAACCAGGACTGTTCAAACAAATTATGATCTCTGTCTCTGCTCGGTGGTTTGCAGACGCTCCTCGTTTGCTGCCTCCTCTCTTCCACTTGATAAGAACCCAGCGTTTGCATACCACCACTCTCCCTTCTTTACTTTCTCCTCTCTTGGTCCATCCCTCCCTACCCCTCGCCCTCTGAAAGACAACAGAAAGAAGGGGTTTTGATTGAACTGTGTCTTTTCCCAGACTAGGAAGTTGCTCAGGCACTTGGAGAAAATGGAAGAGAAGGGGGAAGAAAGACGGGGTGATCTTTTTTTTTTTTTTTTCTGAAGAACGACAAAGGCCAGTCCAAAGCCCCTAACACCACATGAAATCCTTAAGAAAAACAGCCATAATTAGAGGGCTGAGCCTAGTTTTGTGCCAGAAGTGTGCATATTTTAATGTGATAAAGCAACGGCAGTGAAACAACAGGCCTCTGTTTCTCATTTTTAAACATTGTTTTGTTCTGCTGCCAAATAATTGCAGCTGGCCAGTGCTTATTCTGCATGCGATTCAAAAACCAGCTGGTACGGTAGTAATTAAAATAATCATAGAAGTGATGCTGATTCTAAAGAGAAACTATTTTAAAATCAAATCAAATATTAACCCAGCATGTAGAAATATTCAAACACACCAATTTTAAAATATCGGGAAATAACACATTTATAATGTGTATATATATAAATATACATTAAAAAAACACATGTGATTATCTGTAAAAGGGAGACTAGTTTGTACCCAAAGAACCGATTCATATATCTTGAGGTCAGAGGTCAAGCGACCCCTTTAAAAACTGCCATGCCAGCTTTTCTCTGGCCAAACTTTTTATTATTTAGCATTCTTCCCAACAAGCTAACATGGGTTTTTTAGGTTGATATGATACCAGTGTCTTACGTTTCGCCCTAAAAGTGCTACAACCTCTGAAAGATGGTAAATTTGGGATTGCTGGTGGGGCATTTAAACCTCAGGACAGGCCAATTTTGGTCCACTAGCCCCACTTTGGGCAGCAGTGCTGAAGAGATTGATGGTGCCCAGATGATGAATCTAATGACTTTGATGATCCCTGACTATTTTTTCCAGCTCCGTAATGATCACATTTTATGGTTTATTTGGTTCTCAAAATCATGTCCTCTTCGGGACACCATTGATTCGTACCCAGTTCTTTGTTCCTTGACTAAAACTAATGATGTCACTATCAGCCTCTGCAACACTTTTGTACTGTTAGCAATGTCCTCACATGTTCTTTTGTCTCATGATCCCTTAGATTTCTCTTGCAAATCTCTTGGTAATTGAAAATAAAAACACTTGAGCTCACAAGAACTGGAGACGTGAAGTATGTGAATGTTTTTTATTAATTATTCAGTCTTTTGTTTGTCTCTGCTGGATGCATTCTTGGTGTCCTGTTAGCTTTTCAGTCAGTGTGTCACTTGCACAACAGTCAGTCTTTCAGGTCTTTTCGGCTCTGTCAGTTCTGGGCAACACTATCGCTACATCTGGTGATGTAGCGATAGTCTTGCCTCCGCTTTGGTATATTCTCTCAAATTATTTTCCAAATTAAATCTTTTCATCATCCACAAATCAACAAGTGTCCTTAGCGTCGGTGTTTTGCACCTGCCAGACATTGTGAATCAAATGTGCCCGTGATGTCATTCACACCTTTGAGCTGCCAGTCAACACCTCGGGGAAGAATGTTGACTAGAAGTGGCGCTAAGCTGCTCTGCAGATCTGTTGTGGTTTGAGCCAGCAGCTCCCCCTCACTCCTGAGTCCGTTGTTTTCGTCTATCTCTCTGTTGTGTATGAAAGGAAAAGATAAGAAACAGACAGATGTGTCATCTGGATGCAGCATGTCTCTGCTCAGACACAAAAAACATGGCTGCTGGAGCTGTGCGATATGGACAAAATTAAATATCTCGATATAATTTTATATCCCGATAACAATATTTTTATACGATACAGAATTTTTCTGATGTAACGTTATTTTCTCTTTCCATCGCGCTCTCCTCTGTCTTCTCCATGCTGCTTTACCTCTGTTTACACTTAAGGAGTCTTTGCGGTGACGTAAAAATGCTACCACATAGCAGTAGCGTTGCTGCGGCTACATTAGCCTTCATGCCATCATGTCCGTGCTTCATACAGTGAACATGTTTTGAACTCTCATGATACATTTTGATTATCCAACAGTCATTCCAACATTAAGATGTTCTTTTCAAGGCGTATCTAAACCACAACTGGAGTAATGTTAGCATAGCAACAGAGCTAACCTGGTAGCCTACACTTTAAAATTCTGATATACACAACAGAGGTTTATATCCCACAGTAGACATTTTTATATATCGCACAGCTCTAGCTGCTCCATTCACTTGTTTTGCTCAATGAGACTAGCTTACAAGCTGTCACTGCTATGACAATGCAGCATGCTAACGCCAGCTACCTTAAGGAATCAAAGTTAAAATTCTCATGGCAATAACCACGATTCTTCAAAAAATAGTCTAACCTGGTCTCGACGAACTGGCGCTTATGTACATGATATAAATATATTTATATTGATTTCAGCTGCACAGTTTTATTATTTAAACATGTGATGAAAGATTTCAAATGGCTTCTATTGATTGTTGCTCGGTAACATAGTTATGTTATTAAATCACACAGGGAACTGGCAAATTTATTTTTTTCAGATGGACCAGAACAGGGTGAAACAAAAACACATTATTGAAAATGAGTTGTGTGCTGAATCAAGCCTTCCTCATGCGTTTTACATATAGTATGTCAGATTTTCAGTAGACAGCAGAACAGCTTAACGAAATCGAACCCCAGGCCTCCTGGTCCTAAATGTGGATGCAGGGTAACTTAGACTTGGTTCCAGCCATCCTCCAGCCCCCTTGGGTCCTTGTGGGTAGACATCAGGGAGCTCAGTGCTAATCGGGTGGGAGATGTCCGTCCTCACCGCCAAGGTGTCGAAGGGATAGGGTTTCCCTGGTTTCCGTATCTCAGACCTACAGAAGCCAGCGAGCGACGTGCTGCCTGAGAGCATGTGTCTTTATTTCTGTGGTCACACCTTTTTTTCTTTTTGCTCGTTCGATTGATTCCACCTTTCTTATGCTCTCTGTCAGGTCTCCTTTTTTCTTTCATCATCCTTCCTCCTCTTTCTCGTTTGCCAGACATTAGCACATGCCGGGTTAGCTGCAATGCTCTGAGGGCTTCTAGGATTACCTGCTGCCTTCCTGCACAATATGTCGAAGCACATTACGATCCAGCATCCCAACACGCTGCTATTAGCTCACCGTTAATGTGCTTTCAAATCACACAACGAGTCGGATCATGTTTAAACTTACAGGATGGAGCCTTTTGTGGAGAGATTTTTTTTTCTTCCCCTTCTTGTCCCTGTTTTCTCCTTTCTTTGCAGCTGTTTGAGGTCTCTCTATGTTGGGCATAGAGTGAAAACAACAATTTGCTGTTTGGTTTGCATGTCTGTCCTGTGTGCCACATTTGCCTCAGTTAAACAAATCCACAATGAAAGGGGATGGTAGTCGTTCTAACTTCAAATTTTTGAATTAGCCTCGGAAAAAATGATTCAAAAGCAAGTTTGAAGACATTAAAGATTATTTTTGACGTGACATGCCCAAGCCTTAAATGGTTTAGAAACATCTTGTCCTCCTCTCCCTCCGCCTGAAACTCCCCTCCTTTTTTTTGTTGTCCGCTAAACCTGTCACTTTGATGAGTTGTGTGCAATCATCTCAGGGGCCGTTGGGCTTTCACCGGGGCCTCCGTCCTTCCTGGTCCAGTGCAGCCTTTGATGTGGTTCCTTCCTCAGCTCCATGCAGGCAGACCTTGGCTCTGGCTATCTTAACCCAAACGCAACTTCTCTGATGCCTTTTAACTCCGCATATCAACTTCATGTTGATCTTGGTGGAGGTACGACCCTGGACAGCGGCGTAAGTGTTGAAAAGTCTTATTTCAGTGGTTGTTGTGTCGAGCTAACACAACCACCATGAGCGGGCTGTTGATGGGCAGCTGCTGCACCCTGAGCCTCAGCAGCATTTTATGAAGTACCGAGATATACCGAGCACTGGTCTGAAGACATGCCGCAGTGGTATATTGTTGATAAACGATGGTAGTGATATAAATTGGAGCAGTAACAATTTATTTGATTGACTATTTGGTTTGAGTAATTTTTTCGGTAAAAAAATCACAATTCTCTGATTCCAGAGTCACAGATTTTCTGCTTTCGGATGTCGGTGTGCTGTCATCTTGCATTTTAGGAAATCAGAATTTTTCTTAATTTTTTTGATATTTCATCGATCAAACCACTGATCGATTAACGCTTTGTACGTCAACTCCGTTAAACTCCCAACGTTTGAATGCCATTGACGTATATTTATGTCAAAGTTGTTTTTCGGCAGCTGGCACAAGAGGGCGCTCTCACACAGCCTGTGAGTAATTCTGGGGCTTCTGGGAGATGTAGTCAGAACATAAAGAGATGGTATATACCATGGAGATCAAAGCAGGAAGTGGAGATCGAGATTAGAGAACAAAACAAACAGAATCTGGAGAAAAAGTGGTGATTTTGGTGAAAGTGTCCTCTACTCTACCTCTGATAAAACAAGAATGGAACAAGATAAAAACAAACATTTTTTTTCATGATGAAATAGAGAGTCTCTTCTTTCATTTGAGCTATTCAGTGTTTTCAGAGACATAGTACTAAATATTCTGTGGGTCTAGAAATATGACTCAAAATGGGTAAAAACGCTGGAACAAGGCACTTTGTGTTTTATACAATATCTGGCACTCAATGAGTTAATTGTGGAAATAATCATCAGATTAATTGGCTATGAAAATAAGAATTCGTAGCAGCTCTAATATATATCCAGAACCAATAGAGATCAGTATATCTTAACAACGTCCGCCTACTTTTTGATGTGAATTTCCAATTTAACACCTCCTTTGCTATTCCAGAAAGTCATAAGTCATAAATCATGACTATAACACATTTGTTTTGGAGCAATAAGAAAACATTATAAAACAGCACAAGTCTCTTAAAGTATTTTAAGAGTGAGGGAACTACCGCTACTCATCCCAGAAACCATTACAAATAACGACTCACTGCCCCCGGAAACTCACCAAAAAAGACCAAATTCACCAGCTGTTCATGGGTGCGGTAAACGTTTCCATGGTAACACCACCAGCTCCACCAGTCAGAGATGTTGCTGTCACACTTAATGTGGGATTGTGGGTAGTGTAGTCTAAAAAACAAAATGTTTTATTTTTTACTTCCACAACCGCACTGTTGAAAAATAAATGCAAAAAAAAGAGGCCTGATTAATGTGGAAACACATCACAAAAACAGGCATAAGTGTAACACAATGAGGTCCAACAACAACTTATTAGCACCAGGTTATTTTTTATTATAACCTGCTGTGTTAGATCGCCTCACTACCGCAGATGATTCCAGCTTGCTATACGTACTGTGTCCTAATCCTGGTGGACAGCTGAAATTAAAGCCAGGTTCGCCCTCTGCCTTCCCAGCATTCCCTTTGCTAAACCTCCTCCCCTGCTGAGAAGAAGCAGTTGTTTGTGAGGAAATGCATCTCCAGGAGACTCTCCATTTTTTTCTTTTTCGCAAATCAAACTGAAAGATTAAGATGACATACTCAGTGATTTCTGCATTCTGCCAAGCATGAGCCCAGTACAGTTTGTGTACCACAAAAGAAAATCCAGCATTAAGTTGTACACATTTCCTGGCTTCTCATACATGCTGGATAAATTATATCTTTCATAATGTGTAAATCAAAAACATAACAGAACTTGTTTTTCTCTAAACTACACAGTTTATTATATAATGGGCAATAGGACATAAAAGGATAACAAACATCAGACCATATTTATTACATGCATTTTTCATTTTTTTAAATGTCAGTTCGACATAAGCATTGTCCTTAACCTGTATCTTGGAGATAATTATATATTCTAACATGAAAATATTAAGTTGACAATATGTTGACTCAGACATTTTCATCCCCTCTGAAGTTTCAATGTTATGTCGGGATTTTGTTGCCTTGGGTGTGGAGGTAAAGAGCATCTTAAAGTAGTTATTAAACTAAACCTAGAAGAGTAATCTGTAATTTAAGTATAGTGATGTGTTAAGGATGGGTGTGGCCTTATTAAGGAATTATATGGTAGAGTTTCAGATAATTAAAGGTTCTTCTCTTCTCTGTTGTTGAAAGGCAACTTCAGTAGTTTCATTTATAAAGCACGCTTGATATAATTAATCTTGTACCTATTAACTGTTGTTTATTCCCTCTTATCGCTTGGTTTCAAATAACCAAGATGGCGACGGCCAAAATGCTGAACGTGAGGCTTGAAAAAGGCAGTTGATCTATAGGCTATCTATACACTCAAGAAATCCTACACATCAATATTATGTCCCATTACTGCCAATAGATATCGCTAATTGTCACACACAGGTCCTTTAAAGGTATTATTTTGGGAAAAACAGTTTTTTATATGTTCAGTTTTATTATAGAAAAGACTGAAATGCAATATTAATACTGTGAAAGTATTTAAATGTGAAAATCCATAGTGAAATCCTCACATATAAAAAAGCAGTACGGATTTCTGTCCATTTATATGTATACTGTGTATATTTTACCGTGTACAATTTTTTTATATATATTTTCATATTTATATTCTATATCTATATATCTATGTGACGTCACAGTATTTTTACAATATTTACTCCATTTGGCAGTTTTAACATGTGTACCACTTTACTTCCTGTTATCAGTGGATTTATTTATTTTTTTTCTCATAAATGCAATAACCTATTATAACTATACATAGCCTTAAAAATATGGTGGCTCTGCAGACCTCTGATAGTGTGAATGCCATCCTGCATGGAGTTAATTACCATGCTGTTGATTTAGGCAGTGGTGCGCATGCGTGCTGAGGTTCCGCTGGCTGTGGCGGTGCGGCAGTGAGCGGGTTAAGGCGGACAGTCAGACCGTCCTATCAGTGCTCTCCCAGCCCACCGCCTCCTGCCTCCTCCGGCCCCCCCTCCAGAGACACCAGGCAGCCGGGGCTGCTGTGAGTGGAGTCGGGCTGTTTGTCATTCTGGCAGGACGCACTCCCACGAGAAACAGCCACACTCTCCCCGAGACTTGTTGCCTTTTGTCCGGGGCTGTATCTGTTTGTTTCACGGCGGATATTTGTTGACTCAAACCGAAGGATTGTTTATTTTTGTTGTCGGTGGAGACGAAGCGCCGCATGCTGCAGGATCCACACCGGGAGACACAGAAGCACGGTAGGACACTCTGGCTGCTCCTCTCACGGCTTATAAAACGAGGAAGTTGGTGCGATGCAATCTCAGGAAATCAGGATTTTTGGGTCCATGTGTCTCCGAGTTGGAGCGTCAGTGAGTCTGTCCAAGTGGCTTGGCTGGAGACTGATGTCAAAATTGCTTAATCTCTGTTTTCCCTCTCTGCTTTTCTCTGGATCGAGCTGAAAACAGCTATTGTTTCAGATTTAAATTGTAAATCAGTGGATGAGCAAACACTGATTCATCAATCTGAGAAAGCCAGTCTGTAGAAAAATACTGTTTAAATAAATGCCTCATTCACTCCAGTTTGACATATTATCATCATGCCATATGGAATATGACTATCACTAAGACTTATGACAGCTATTTTAAAGTGTCCTGACTAAATTGGAGTTTAATTCTTAGTAATTATTTCCTTTATTTGTTGTTTGGCCTTTAAAATTGTGCTGAAAGTGTCCAGATATATTGTTTATTCAGTTTACTGTCAAAAGAGGAACAAAGAAACCAGAAAATATTAACATTTAAGAAGCTGAAGTTGGATAAATTATACTTTATATACTCTAATTGATTAACAAATTAGATGGCATCTAATTTAATAATAATTGCTCGTCATTGCAGCTCTTGTGTTTTCCCCACAGAAGAGTTTCTAAGTGTTATGCCTTTTAAAGCACAAGGAGATCTACAGCATCTCATGCACGTTTCGAGGCGGTCAAACAGAAGGTATTACTAATAGTCATCCTCATGGCAGCGTTGGGTTGATGAAATTATTTTAAAAACGGCACCTTGACTCGCTGCTTTTGCCTAATATTCCATGAGACTGTAGCCTTTAGTCCAGCTGTGAAAAATTATCCAGAGGGGGTCAAATATGTCCAAATCTCGACCTGACAACATGTCAAAGAGTACTTGTCCTAAAGCCAGGACCAGGCAGGGACAGCGCTGCCTGTTGATGTCCTTACTAATAGAAGTAATGTGGTTATTAACTGTCTCTTGGCTGATTGCTGGTAATTACTGCCTATTAGCTTTAATTAAAGGGATGCAGGGTGCCTTACCTTGTGCTGCGTGGCTGCCTGTCGCCAAAGGTCTCTGCGTCTTTCACACCCCATAATCATAAACTTCACATGAAAGGCTGCTTCGTCATCACCTGCGTTATTCCAGACCGCTCGCCCTTGGAATCATTACACGTGTTGGTTTGTGGCTGTCTTTCTCGGTTATTTATTCACTAAATAATTCTTCCCACCAAGGACTTGTGGTTGCTTTGCTGGCGCGAGTGATGCAGGTTTATTGGTGAAAACGAGGGGGGGGGAATGGTACTTCATCACAATGTCTAGACTGAGTTTGACCTGTTGGATTAAGTGGGAGTCACTTGATTTCAGGCTTCCTTTTTAATCAAAGCTCAGAGCCAGTCAGACAGAACTGTAGTTCAGACCTGACAGAATCATTTTCTGTCAGTTAACAGAAGACAGGAGTGAATGAATCACTTATGTTTGCTTTTTGTCGTCATTGCAGCTCCTTTCATTAAGGAACAAACTGTCCCAATGATTAAAACCAGTTGAAACCCTGAATAAAGCAGTTTCTGGGTGAAAATCAGTGTTTCTCCAGTGCTGTCCTGCAGACACATGACGTCTTTTAACCAGCGAGGCCCTAACGTTTGCTCAGCTTGCTGAAAGAGTTTGAAAGAGAACATTTGGGATAATTTTAAAGTATACTGTTATACCATATAGTAATCATTGTCAGATATTTTAACGCGGAAACGTTAATGATACTAGTTCCAGATGAACATTTTAGAAGAATCAAAGGGTGAGGTAAAGAAAAGAGAAAGTAGGAGGAACTCACCTTTATCCATTACTTACTTTTTAGCCTTACCTTCTTCTTTTCTGTTACACTTAATGACTTCCAGGCCGCACTGCTGCAGTGCTAATGTGCTTTAATTCAGTTATTCCAGCGTCTCTGATCAACACCACCGGCTGCACTTCCCTCACAAGTAGATGGAAACCGCTGAGGCGTTTTTCTGCTGCAGCTTGGTCCAGCTGTCAGCTTTTATTTTGAAGGGCGACACAAGACCCTGCTTGTGTCCGCTCAGTCCGTCCTCCATGTCTCACCTGCCTGTCAATGCTCAGAGCCCAGATTGAAATTCCTCTCGACACAAACAGCAGAAAGCAGCATATTTATACAGCGGTGGAGGAAGTATGCAAGTAGAAGTACTAATACAAAGACTTGTTCTTAAATTATTAAAGGAAAAGTCATTATATTGTTATCATTCAAGCAGGATTTAGGGTTGAACTTATTTACATTCAATATATATCTGCTGATTACTTTTTTTAATTAAATAAATTGGTTGTTGACACCTTATCAATGACTTTTGTCCCAAACAGTTCAAAATACATTAAAAAAAAGCTCATTTGCACTAAAATTTACTGAAACATTGCCAATTAATTGTCTAGTTTAATGGGTAGTTTAATTTGTTGTTAATTGATAACACTTTTGGAGTACTTCCTTTGTATTTTGTGCAAACATTTTACAAGTAAATACCTTGACTTTGTCTTCTCAATCACAGTATTTGAGTGCATTTCTAGTATAATATGGTGTTAAAGAACTTTTTCCTCACTTGGATTGAAGCGTCCATGTTTCCATTCAGGCTCTTAAAGTCCTGACAGGCTCTTGACAGCTGTGGGAGTTAGACGAATGACTTCATCTGGGGTTCCCTCACTTCTGCTATTCTCAGCTCGGTTATTCTTCCTCTTCTTCACCTCGTCCTCCTCCTAGCCGCCCTCGACCCGACGGCGCTGTCAGCCTCATGTTTCACCGCTCGCTCATGTTGAGGCGTCACAGCTTCTGGTACATAAACTGCACTTCTAACTCTGCATGGAGGGGGAAACAGGTCGCTCGGTGCTCAGATGAAAGCATTTTACAAGAGAAAAATTATTTGATTTAAAAAAAAAAATCTGAAATTGTAATCTGTAATTTCAGCGTGGGAGATGCTAATGTTTTCTGTTATGATGCATTCTGGCTCTTTTTAGTAAAAACGAGTATTATAAGGTTAATACTTCAAATTTAATCTTGAGTAACTCCAGTTTCTTGACGGAGATCAGAGATAGAATAGATACTAGAGAGGGACTTATGACCTGTTTAAGTTAGACGATGCTACGAAAGTATCGAAGTTTGTTACCCAGCCCTATTTTCTAGTTTCACACATCAAATCCAAGTTGCATTGCAGTGATCACTGGCCTTGAGTGGGTGTTGTGACAGTATAAAGGAGCCATATTTCACGGGATATGGATGCATTATTTAAACCCTGCAGTAGTCAGATGAGGTCCGCAGCATCTGGAAGGTTTTATACGTCATCGTCTTCAAGGTTTGGGGTTTATCTCTTGATGGTATCACAGATAGTATGCACCTTTTTTTCTCTGACTTTAAGCATCAAGAAGGAGTTATTCACAATACGTGCTGATACGAATTCAAATATGTGACATGTAGAAGTTCTGCACAGTGGAAATAGAAATGCAGACCTCCAGCGCATCACTTAGCTCCAAAGCAGAACCTGTCTGAAAAAGAAACTGTTGCATCCATTTTTATGTCACATGACATATTCCATCAGTAATACCTTTTCTTACATTCCTTTTTAGATTCTATTGGAGGAAATCTGAGGATTCAATGATCAATAATCCATTGTCATTAATGCTAAGTGGAGGCAGCCTCTTTATTTTGAAACTCTTATCCGGTAAAAAGATATTTGCGATAAGATAGGACTTTATTCATCCTGAAGGAAATTCTTTCACAACAGTTACACAGTAGGATGGGGAAAAAGTATTGATACGACAGTATATCGTGATACTTTTTCTTCTGATTTAATGCATTTTAAGCTGCATTTTAAATTTCTCAGTGAACTATGTAGAATATCACAATATATCGCAATAATGAATCGTATCGTGACACGTATCGTATCGTGAAGTCCTTGCCAATATACACCCCAACAGGTTCTTTATAACGTGGTATTTTGTAGAATTACAGCTTATATTGTGCCGTTGTCCAAAGAATTGTTCTCATTTTAATCGTGATGAAACATGGGGAATGAATTCAACAAAGGTCCCTTTTCTTCATCAGTGTCACAACTTTCAGCAGGTTGTCTTATCAAAGCCAACAAGCCTTACAGTACGGTTATTTCACCAACACAACTCAGTGGTTTCTGAAGTGTGACAGGCATGTCATGGCACAAAGCCTGCTCCCTCTTTTACTTTGGTGAAAAAGCCCATCACATGTCCACATGGCGGTCTCCTGTGAGTATTTTGTAATTGAAGCCGAAGCACATATAGGGGCTGAAACTGTAGCGTAACGTGAACCTGGTGTTTTTCCTCACTTCTTTTCAGCCTCCTAACATAGGAGCATCTCTGGAGATTTATGTCGGGTCACATTCATGCTCTGTAAATCATGTTGATCTGAAACGTCCCCTATTTGACGCGACTGCTGTGACTCCAATGAGAAAATTTGCCAAATATTTCAGTGGTGAATCATTAAAAACTCCTCCCTATCTATCCATTGGACTGACGTTTGTTGTGTCTGTCGTTGTTTCTCAAGACGTCAAGCATTTTTCCGGCTTTCTGAATTTACACTTAAATTGTTCACCTGATCTTATTTGTAAAGTAAATACCAGTAAAATAAGTTTGGAATTTGGATTAAAAGCTGATGAACATATTTTATCTGTAAAGTTTGGTTGGTAAAGTGCATATTTTGGATTTATGAGATTTGGATTTTTGATTCTCTCCAACAGTCTAAAAATGTCATTTAGCTGTACTTAACTCCACGTTTGTAAATAACCAAAATGTCGTAGGTTGAAGTCACAGTGACTATTGTGTGAGTGGTTTTGCATCTTTAATGTGATATAGTGTTTCCTCTGTTTATGAAACAGTTTATTCTCACCTTCTCTATTTCTGTTCACCTTTTTCAGTCAAAAATCTCTGATCCAGCTTCTTAAATGCTAATATTTTTCCTTCTCTTTGACAGTAAGCTGAATATCTGTGAGTTGTGGACAAAACAAGACATTTGAGGACTTCATGTTGACCTTTGCGAAACACTGATCAACATTTATGTCCATTTTATAGACCAAACAACTAATGGATTGATGGAGAAACTGAAGGACACGTTAATCAACAATGAAAATAATCGTTAGTGACCAACATACTGCAGTTTAAAGTTTAAACCCTGACCTCTAAACTGTGCTTCTTTTGTGTGTGAAACAAGCCAAAATGTCCATTACTGATTGACTCTTATTCACCAGTCTGTATTTATTTTGTGCTGCTGAACAAACCTGAACCGTCTCTCTCTTGTTTCTGTCCTCTTGTCTCTCAGAGGAGTGACCGTGTCCTTACCAGGACTGCAGGGAGACGGCCATGGCCCTGAGCGACACGAGTGGCGACCCTCTGGCCCTCAGCAACGGAGGTCACCACCCTCTCAGCGCCAAAGGAAACACCCTTTCGAACGCCAGCACGCCAGTCAGCGACGGCCAGGACCCCCTCACAGCCGCCTCCAGCGCCGACTGCCTTGCCTCAAACGAGGACGTCCCGGTGAAGGACACGGCGTCTAAAGCTGAGCAGAGACCCAATGTTGTCCAGAGAACAAACAGGCCGAGCCAAAATGGCGGCTTGGTCAAACAGAACGGCTCCCTGAGGACCCTTCCCCCATCTTCCTCCTCCCCTGCCGTCACAGACTCCCAGAGGCTGGCCAAACGCCGCCTTTCCCCGTCCCTGTCCTCGTCGTCGCCTTCCCTCCAGCCGCCTCCACCGCCGCTCTGCTGCCAGCGCTGTCACTTCCACTCCACCCTGTGCTGTCCCTGTGGACAGCCGGAGTGCCCGCTTTTCCAGAACCCAGGATCAGGCCCGGGGCCCGGCTCCATCCCCCACCCTGGGGCCACGGCGTCCTGCCCATGCTGCCTCTCCGCCTGCACATTCCCTCACCCCCATCCTCCCCACCCATCATCTCCTCTCTGTCTCCAGCACCACCACCACCAGCGCTGGCAGGAGCACCTCCAGAACCAGACACCTGGAATCAGGTAATGCTTTGTGTCTAGTAGCACAGGTTTTTATTTTCTAGCTCTTTAGTATATTTACCAAGCGTATGAACGCCGTGTGTTTGCTTGCTTGTGTATGAATTCATTGACCCTGAACACATCCCCAGTCTGGACAACAGAGGGTCTCTCACAGCCCTCCAGGCCCCCATAACTCCCTCCCTGTGCCCTCATGTCACATCCATGTTTAGGGACCATGTCGGGCCTGGAATGCAGCTGGAGGTGGTTACGGCTGTTAAGGGCGATATTTTTGGGGAAATGCAGCGAGGTTATTTTCCCAAATAGAGGCCTGTTATGGTATGTGATGGTTGCACGGGTTACACCACCATGTTGGAAGAATGACAGTTTGCCGCCGTCACTGACTGATGTTAGTCAGTAATGAGCCTTTTGCCCTTTGAGGTTTGTGTGTTTTGAGAGTTGGGCTCCATGAGCAGAACTGACCTCACTTAAAGCAAGGGTAGGCAGTTTATTTTAGAAGTTTTTGTTTTCTTTATTCATCCTGAGAAAAGTATCTATGGCTGCTGCAGACCTGCAAAAAGCCTGTCTACCTACACTACCTACCTGCAGACTCACTGAGGCAGTTACTTTCGTATTTATTTATTTTCTTGATCAATCAATTAGTTATTTGGTCGATAAAATGTCACAAAATTGTGAAAAATGTGGAATAATAATTTCCCAAACTGATCAATTAGTCATTGCAGCTCTTTGGTTGAATATTTTAGAAGCTTATTCTTGTTAGTTTACCCAGATTTAATGATTTTTGTCAAGGTAGAGATATTTTCAGAAAGATTTTGGTTGCTCTAAACAGGTAAACAGACAGAGTGCAAAAAGACAACTTTTATATACCTTGGTCCTAAAAATGTGGCCAAAATCAAGAAAACAAAGGAGAATATGACTATTTGTCAAGTCTTATTTTTATTAACACATGATGAAAATGTTGGAGTAGGGGTAGTAGGAGTTAAGACATATTTAAGTTATGATGTATCTGTTTCCTTAAGCCTGGTGAATGTTGATACAGATTCATCTTTGATTCTTATTTGTGTGCAGGTTTGCAGTTTTTAAGGCTTGCGTTTGCTAGACCCTCCTGACTGCTACGATACAAACGGCCAAAGCAAAGTTTATCCGCAACATGGGAGAGGAATTTTGCAAGTTAAAGAAAAAAAAAGCTCACTCATGGCGACCGTGCCTCCTCCGGTCGAAGCAGAATGTCAGCATTGAGCTCATTCGTTGGCAAACTCCTTGTTTCTTTCCTCAAGTGATCCATATTTAGTGAGTTGGTTCTCTCCCCTTTTACACCAAAACCACAGGCCCTCCACCACATTTGAAACAGGAACCGTTTAATGCCTTTTCATAATCATTTGCATAATCCTATATTTACCATCTCTGCAGAGAAGGGCAGGCAGGAGGTGAAAAACTTGTGCAGGAGTAATTATTTACTCATGTCGGCTCCTTTTTATGGAAGCAGCTCGTCGCGGGGGGAAACCGATTTGCATGAGACTTTATATCTTGTGGAATTTTCCTCGCCGAGAGTTGGATCCCCTTCTCATAATTTTCATTAGAGCGTGGGGCGCTGTGGGTGGCGTTGAAGGCTGAGGTTTGGTGTGCACAAATTAAACCCTGGGTGGGCAGAGCGAGGCAGGACCGGATTGTGTTGCAGCCGTTCAGATGCGTCCACCGGCATCTGTGGTTGTTCCTCCTCCCTGCTCTGTGTTCATTTTTTTCTTCTCTTTCTCTTTTTTTTCTATTAACGCTCTTTCTCTTTCTTTCTTCATCTCCGTCCTCCCTCGTCTCTTGTTCCACAGCAGAATGGAGAGCAGATGTGGCGTGGGATGTTAGTGTCTCTAATGTTGAACCGCTCTCTTATTTACCAAACAGGTCACTCTTGTTCAGCGATGAAAGGTTTGAATCACAGGGTCTGAATCCCCCCTTTCCCTGTACGCTGGTGTTTTTTTTCTATATGTATGTGTGTGTCAGATGGTGAGATTAGACGTAGGAAACAATATACCTGTCTCAGTTGTGTAGTTTTGCCCTGAACCCAGGCTTTAACACAGACCTTCAGACCTGGTCTCCCTTTAAATCCAGTCCACTGTGGGCTGCTGTAGTCTGATGGTAGTTAGATATAACTTCCACCATAAACCCAGATACTCTATATTCCTGATACCTTCGATAATTTGAGGGTGTGGAGTCAGACAAGATGGTGTCAGATATCAGTTTGATCTGCCAGATTAGCCGAGGGATTACATCTGTGATCACAGCACTCTTACGTCTCTCACACACAGAATAAGTCGCACCTCCAGCTCTTCGGGGAGACCTATTTATGTGTTTCACAAAAGAGTATTTTTATGCCCTTGTTCTCAGCTTCACAAAGCGTTAAACCATTTATCAAGATTAGCTCGTGCTTTGTTTCCTCATGTTTCTATTTTGAGAACGATGAAAAACCGTAATGCATCAAAAGAAAATATTTTCTGTTTTTAAAATGTCGAGTGGACCTTCAGTTAGCAGCATGGATGATTAAAAGAGGAGATTGTTGGTGCAACACATGTTCAGTAAAGTCTGGTGTGCACTCGCTGAAAGGCTCAGTGTTTCACTGAGGTGTCTGCAGGGAGGCTGTAAGTCGTAGCCTACTTTATGGGAAAATGTCTTTTAATAAAAGACCATAAACAAATGCTTTCTGTTTGAAAATGTTCTGTATGTCGGCTCTCTGTTTAAGTGTACCCATGATCCGGCAGGGTCATCTATTATCACACTATGCATAATTTTATATCACGGTAACAGTATATATCACAATACAGTGATTGTTCTGTAAATTCAATCAAGGAATAGTTTAAAATAGCCATAACAGACTTCATTTTTGATTATTTTTCAAACTCAAAAGAGCAGAATTCTTCAAAAATTGACACTTCAGGGTCCCTGAGAATAATAATTTCTTATGTTACAGGTTATACATTTCAGTCATCATGTAAAAATCACACACAAATCACTTCACTATTCTTGCAGGATTTGCCCATTTTTCAGTTAAACTAAACATCTGGTTATCATGTAACCACATTTCTGCCCTCGTACGGTGTCATATCAAGCCTCTACAGCCACTATCTGAAGGTCCAGAGGGCTGAGTCTCACTTTATTTAAACTGATAAATTTAATTTTTTGATTTCTTAAGTGAATGCCTTTCACTTCCACACCATCTGTGCATGAAACAACTCAGCAGTTTGTGCAGAGTGGCACAAGATCCAGCCATCCATCGTTTATCTGCGCACTTCTTTTTCCACTCTGGGTCTGTTAAAAGTATCTCTCACAGCCATTTTATGTGTATTTTTTAAGATCGGGCAGATACGGTGTGTCCTTGGGATGTCAGCTGTTTGGCCTGGGTCAGCTCGGTGTGTGCCAGCAGGTTTAAAGGCTCCAGGTGAAAGCCCTTAAGCTAGAAACATGAGCCGTGGCTGGTTTTCACTTGTATGTTAATGGCTGTCTCCTTGGTAAAATAACAACGGATTTTATCCACAAATGGCGTTTTCTGTCTTAAAATTTTGGCTTTTTTGGAAGAAAATCAGTCGGTAACGTTGAGCAAAGCCCTGCTAAATGTGTTAATCTGGCGTTAAGTGCACACACTTAGACCATATCTACAGTTTCATGGCTTCACTTTGGAGGCCTTGAAGTGCTCACTTGTGGTCGCTGCACCCCAGGATGTCGCTTCAGGGCTCCTGAAGTTCAGCTAACCTGCTCCTACCTGCACCGATGACCCTGCAGTCGCCACCAAACAGCCCGCTGACACTCAACCATCCGGGGTCACGCCGAGTATTTGACCTCCCCACCTTCTCGCTCAGCTCTCCTGCAGCGAAATGCTCCTGCCCTCTCCACCGATGCCTCTCCCAACAGCTCTCGTTGTTTATGGCAACCACGAGTTTGGTTTAGATTCATGCCTTGTCAGATAGCAAGAATTCCCGTCTCTCACTCCCTCCGTCTCAGGAAAGGTCAGCTTTTATTATCTCGAGCGAGTTTGAGTCTTGGTAGTATTTGTAGGCGCCAGGTGGTTTGGTTGCTATGACGCACGGGAGAAGCTGTTTAAAAACATGACAACTCCAGCGCGTAGAGCACTTCATCACGGCTAATTTAGCAACTCTTTATCAGCTGCGTGTGTCCGAACATTTTCTGCACAGTGTTGACCTGTCTGAGCTTCTTGCCTTTCTTCGCTGTTTGACCCAATATCACATTCCAGTTTTTGTTTGTTTTTTTTATTCTTTTTGTGTTGGTTAACCTTCCTTTTGTCCTTTCTACCCGTCAGACAGCTGCAAGCCTCGACCAGCAAGGGTTTGTGTGAAAGCGATCGGTATTTGAGGGTGTCAGCTTGACAAGGCTTTGCACGTAAAAATATATAACATCTCAACATTTCTGACACTGGGAAGACTTTCACTTGTTTTACCACAGTAAAGTCATCAAACGTTAATGTATAAGGTGATATTTTATTAGCGTTGTTGGAGAAACACTGATATTAAGTGTAGACTTTATCTTATGTAGAGCTGGATATCGAACTTCGATACTCCTGTAGTATTGACCGAAAAGCTCCGATCCTATCAAGTATCAAAAAATCACCATTAAAGCAGAACACTGGGAGGCCAGCATTTGTGTTTCCAACTCGTGGTGCATTCAGTTGTACACGAATGTCGGAATCTCGATTTCAGAATTTAAAATCAGAACCCTCCGTGAAGTCAGATCTCCAACTCAGAAAGTCAGATTAATCTCACCAACCCTACATAGCATTCATGCTGTCTGCTACATGTTTTGTTGTACACCGGTAAGGCTGGAAGAGCTGGGAGCACTAAAATTTGAGGTTACGATGATCTGATCTCCAACTTCTGACTTCCAGTGAACACACCATGAGGCAAACTCTCACTTCCCAGGGTCCTAAAGAGGAACTGTTGATCATCATCAGACCATATGTCTAGTATGTCTACCATGATAAAGCCCAAATTCTACAAAATAACCTTTTGAGTTGATTATAATAATTATAATAATAATGTTGATGACAACCATGATTAAAGCCTAAATTACACAAAAATAACTTATTGAGCTGTCAAAAAAAGTATCTTTTTAGAACCGGTATCGAAATAAAGGTATTGAAAGTGGCATCGTACGGTACCCAACACTAATCTGACGACATGATCACTGCACCGCTGCACCTGTAATGACGAGCAGCTGAGCAGTGGTGCACTAATTAGAGCTGCTCGTTATGACAGATGAACGCAGCGCCTTCACCTTCACTGTTGACACTGTTGTTTGTAGCTTTTTATTCAGAAAGTGGCATGGTTTTAAACTGAAGTAGAAATATAGAGTGTCAATGCGTCTGTTTGGTGGCTCCTGGAGCTCAAGTGATGAAGGCTCTGTGATTGATGAGGCAGATTTACCTGCATGTCCACACACGGTGCTAACAAGGTTAGCCCAGGATAAGTGTCTGATGAATGCCGACATTTTCAACACAAAACCAAGACACAACTTTGCTGGGAGACGTATGATAGGCTGTCTCATGTGTTGGTTTTAAAGGGAGCTGGGAGAAGTGTGCGTTTGCTGGAGATTCATTGGAGATTTTCTGTTTTTTGTCGTTGTTTGTGATTTTAATGTTGTCATTTCTCTCCATCTACTCCATAATTTGAGTCTAGTCTGAGGAGACGGCTTGTGTTTCGTGCTCTAACTTTGAGTTGCGCAAAGGACTGTTGTTCAGTAACATGAGCTCAGATCACATTTTCACTTCTGTAAGAAGACTGTGGTCTGTGGTGTCATGTGCTTTAAAAAAAAAAAAGCCATCATCAACTGATATTATATTGTGGGCTCGTGCATCCTGTTTACGAAACAAGGTCCCACTGGGAAAACATTTCTCTGTAGCACCGTCAGTGGTCAGAAACAGCTCACAGCGTCTATGAAAACCACTGCTGGTGTCGCTTTTCTCTGAGGTCGTCAGGAGGTTGCACTCCTGCTGTGTTTGCAAAAACCTGCATACTGCGATAGCAACAGTGATGCTGCAAATCCAGCACTAAGATAAATGGATTTCCAGGACAAATATTATTGAATAACTAGTTTTTATTTATTGATTTTAGTGTTTTTATTGTGTCTTGTTTTTCCACTTCATAGCACTTGTTTGTTATGAAAAGCGCTTTATAAATAAAATGTATTATTAAATATAACTCTAGGCCCTGCACTAAAATGATTAACCTCTCCACCATGTATTCACTGTTATTACTGATATTTCCCAAACAAACATAAGATATCTGCTCCTGTGGTGTACTGCATCGTTCCAAATGGTGCGTTTTTATCTCGGTTTGCAGCCACTCCTGAAAAATAAACGTTCATTGGAAGGGCACTCCTGTGTTAGAGGGCTCCTGCTGCACATCTACAGTGAGAACAGCTGATTTAAGGGCAATTGAACGGCTTCTTAAGCTTAGATGTGGTGTCTATGTGATGTCAGGTGAAGCAAAAATCACAGCTCTCCATCTTCTTTTTCTTCTTTTTTTATTGCTTTCAGTGAGATTGAAGCATCTTGTGTGCAGTTGTTACGTTGTTGAGTGATTCATATTTATCCAACTCACACCATTAGCACCTCGATTTGGAATAATAGTCATCTCGGAGTGGAAAAGCGCCCAATGACATTTGCAGCTTTTCTCATTATAGTGACTTGTGCAGGACACCTTAAGCTCTGTATTTGCTAACTGTAGCTACCATGATCTGATCTGAAAACAGCAGGAAGTAAATCAGTGCTGTGCAGGTTAGGGTAAATTATAGATCCTGAAGCCGAGTCTGTAAAGATAGCCGTCCCTGATCAAGCCCACTGCTGCTCCATGAAGCAGACACGACTCATCAGGCCTCAGCTGGATGAAGACCTGCTTTATTATCTTTGGTCAGCTTGGGGTGTAAATAAATGTTTTACTGAGCAGTAATTGGTGGACATCATCAACTGTAACAGTCATGTCATTTATAACACAAACATGTCATTTTCTGTCGTTAAGACAGACGAGGCCAAAACAGGAGCTGTGGGATTTACAGAGAAAATGAGCTGCGGCAATTTGCAAAAACAAATATAGAGTGGTGCGAACAAGCCTTTACTCTTATTCCAAATGAAGTGACCGAAAACATGGTCACCAGACTGAAATAACCCAGCCAGCTCAACCACATGGAAATCAAGCAGTGAGTGCAGCCCGTCTGTGAATTAGTGGTTCTCTAAATGCAGATGTGGGAATATCAAGATGTTTTAATGGTGTAAAAGAGAAAATAATTTATGTATTTGTTTATTTTTCTATGGTAGGAATACATCCAGTGTATACGGTACTGATGGGGAGCAATAATAATAAAGCATACATGCTTAGTAACTCACTAAAAGCAGAATAGGCTGCCTTAAAAATTTAAATCAAGGAAACAAATATACACATAATGTTGGATATAGTTCCAAAAATAAATGAATAGTGTTTTGGTTTTCTTTGCTTCTCATTAGAGAAGCAACAAATGTTTATTTTTATTACAAATAAACATGTTTTGATTATGTTCTCAGTGAATCATTTGGTTCATAAAATGTCAGAAAGCGAGAAATGACTGTCACAGTTTAACATTCACATTAAAGTCGGCACATTTTCTGTCGGTCAGTTAAACTGTTAACTATAACCTGTTTTGTAACCCTTTTCATACATGTTACTGTATGTCTGCTCCTTATCAGACTGATATTTGAGCAGCTTTTCTTTGATTATGGCCCTGAACAACACTTTTTTTTGTCGATCACATCATTTGTTTTTTGCTCTCAAAGTGCACCACATTGATGCATTTGAACTGTTCCTAAAGTCTGTGATTTATCGTTTGAAATAATCTTAACATTAACCAGAACACTGCTGGTTTTGATTTAAGCTCTTGTTTCTGCAGTGTGACTCACATTTTATTCCCCTTGGGGAGAAAAATTTCCTGCATGGTTCATCTCAGTGTGTTGCAGCATGATCAGTCAGTAAAATTATCGCTCAATGAGAAATGTTGCCTTTGCCTAGACTTGCTTCAATTTCTCTTAATGCACGGTGAAACACAGAGCTGCTTTTAAATGATGGCTAAGTGATGCGTCTTATTTTGACGAGGTGCTTTTGCTTTGAAAGGGGATCTCTCTGGACATGATTCGTGCTCCATGGCCAGTTGTCTTTGTGTCTGTCCTCCTTCTTTTTTTTAGCAGTATTAAGAGGAGGAAGCTGCAGCAGCAGGTGAAAACCATTGGTTCCACCTCTGGAGGTCTTCTAGGAAAACTGACACTCTCACCGACATCCATCCACTTAATGTCGGCTGGCTTACACTTTAACTCAGTCGTGCGGTGTGAGGTCGGCAGGCTGAGAACAGAGCTTCCTGCTGGCTCTTCACACCAGTTAAAGACTTTACCACTTCATAATAAAACACTATCACTTATAAATTTGTTGTTTGTTAACAATAAACAACATATGAGCCTAAATTATTATTTTTCCTGCCACTTAAAGAAGTGTCTCGTTAAGTGAGGATCTCTGTCCCACCTGCCCATCACCAGCACATGTGCTCGGCAGACGCCATAATGAAGACGTCACGCTGACTGACAGCTTGTAACTATTGGCTGCGGTGCTGAAATCCTGAATGCCTGGAATTTGTGCGCTCCCCTATTTCACCTCCAGGAATTCAGGGGGATGGCAGGTGCAGCCAGAAAAGACCGGCCATGGGTTTTTAACACACACATGCAGACATGAAAACACAGATTATAGACTGATATACTATAGGAATGAAGCTATTAGTCAGTTAATCCATGAGGATGGATGTTACTTTAATTCCTTTTATTGTCTTCTGAAAAACTGCAGAAGTGAAATTCCTCACAGATTCTTCACAATTTCATATTTTTAAAATGTTTTCTAGCTAAGCAAAATGCTGATAAATGATGTCAGTGGCAGGTTTGTTCACTCCGCCAGCACAAGAAGATCATCTTCAGTTAAATTTGACCTCCAGGAACCAGACTCCCTTTAGAAAACTGTGTTTTTTTACTGCAGTGGGGTCTGACAGTCTGGGCTGCTCAGTCCTGGTTCTGGTTCTAGACTGCCTGTCTTCCCTCCAGCTGGTCCAGTAATTCGTCCTGGGTCTCTCTCCAGCCAGCTGAAGAGTTTCTGGTGAACTGACATGATTTGATCTGATTTTTCGTGTGGGATCTGACCCATTGGCACTGATGATGAGCATTAAAAACAACTAAATAGCCTATTTCCTCTCACTGATGGTCTCGTTTAGTCAGGTAGAAGCAATATTACATGGAGAGTGACTCATAAATTCATATCACTATAGGAATGCATTTTAATGTGTGATTTGACATCATGGTAACATGCAACATCCAGAAATAACTGCTGCATCACAATGCACCCACATTTATATATGATGCCATAAGTTCCTCTGCGTCGCGGCTGCTACGCTAACGTTGCCATGAAGTGTGTGGTGATAATGAGAGGAGCTTGTCCCCAGCTGACCTCCATTTAAACTCTGTGTTTAAACAGCCAAAGGCCTGTTCCAGTGTTTATTGGAGGCCTGTTAGAAACGTGATGCCCTGTGAAACACACTGTTACTGCTGCTGAAGCTAAAGCACGTCACACCATCCGCTAACTTACTATAAACATACTTTTTTTAGGTTATTCCTCCTTATTTATTGAGTCGTAGGTGCTAAAGAGTTTATGCTGTGGGAGTCTAGACGGAGACGCTGCTCCACTTTCATCCTTTTTCATTTTCAGGCCTTTTTGTTAGGACAGGTGTTACTTACTTGTTAGGCTCTATTTAGACTTTGTCTTCATATTTACAGTCCTATTAATGGCACACGCCCGGCTCTCTTTGGGATTGTTAATATCCCTCTCAGCGTGATGCTTCAGCCATAAGAGTATTTGTATAAACAATCACCCACAGGCCCACTGATCAGGCTCAGTGCAGTGACTTTCTGCCCAACTGGTCTCATGATGTCATGTTGAATGGGAGTGCTGGTAGTCTGGACCTATTTCATGGCTGGGTCGAGCCTCTAATTGTGCGCAGCGTTCCAGCGAGGCACTAATTAGGGTGAGGCAGGCCCGGCGGCCTGACGCTTGACACTAATTGCTCTTGCTCCGAAGTATTTACCCGGCTGTCTGTTGACAGTTAAACCCCCCTCCTCCTGCCTCTGAACCCTTACCCTGATCCCCGGCGCACACACACACACACACACACACACACACACACTCCTGTACAAAAACAGATGTGCTCACATTTCCTTGCATCGCAGAAATATCCACCATAATGTTTGATGTTCATGTTAAAGAAATGTTCACTCTGTCACCTGTACTCTGATGGACTTTGGCCCCTGAAACATCTGTCATCTATTTTCTCTATTAGCTCTTTGAGTGCCATCGACGTAATAATACGTCAAAGTGTTTTTTTCAGCAGCACATCACCGATCATGGTCTCCAACAGCCTGTAAATAATGTTGGGGCTTCTGGGAGATGTAGTCAGAGCATAAAGAGATGGTATACACCACAGAGATCAAAACAGGAAGTGGAGATGATGGAGATTAGAGAGCAAAACAAACAGAATGTGGAGAAAAAGTGGTGATTTTGGTGAAAGTGTCCTCTACTCTACCTCTGATAAAACAAGAATGGAACAAGGTAAAAACAAACATTTTTTTCATGATGAAATAGAGAGTCTCTGCTTTCATTTGAGCTATTCACTGTTTTCAGAGACATAGTACAAAATATTCTGTGGGTCTAGAAATATGACTCAAAATGGACAAAAACACTGGAACAAGACACTTTGTTTTATAAAACATCTGGCACTCAGAGCGTTAATAGATTAGTTCTTTGGTCTATAAATATCAGAATATTGTCCTCAAATGTCTTGTTTTATCAAAGTTTACTGTAACGCAGGAGGAAAGAAACAAGAAAATATTCACTTTTTTTTTTCCAGGGTCCCAGTCCTCCCATATATTTAGATTTTCACGCCTTTCTTTTCCCTCTTCCTTCTCTTTTCACTGTACATTATATTAATCCTGTTGTTTCTACAGTAATGCAAAACAAGTGGAAATAGAAACAGAAGGAGAGCTGCCTGCACTTGTCAGATTATCAGTCAGAATTTGGGGAGCTGCTTCCAGCAGTTTTTATAGTTTTTGGAAACAAACAAATCAGCATCACGTGCACTGATCAGCTGAAAAGCTCCAAACGATCCATTTCAATGAAACCTCTCAGTCCTCTCATGACTGTTAACTTGCAAATCCCAAATTGTGCAGGTGTGTACGGCCACACACACACACACACACTCAGTCGGCTGCTCGTCTGTCAGCACAGTGTTGAGTGAGCGGCTGGCGGTCTGTGTTTACCTTATTAATTAGCCCAGTGATCCTGAAACACTCTCCCTCTGGTAAATAGAATAACAGTGAAAGGTTAGCCGGGGCCCGGGGGAGAGGAAAGGAAAATAAGAGAGGAAGGAAAGAGACAGTGAGGAGATGGTAAGCTGTTTTTTTTTTTTTTTTTATTATATTGTTTTGGAGACGTCATGAGTCAACGTGGGAAACTTAACGCTGTGGGTCGCCATCCCGCTGAACTTAAAGCCTCTGTGATTATCAGTCAAGTGTTACTAACAAAATTTATAATTTGTGATATTGGCTATATAAGTAAAATAATTGATCATCTTTTATTAAGTAAACTATTAATCTGAAGGCGGGCCCAGCTGAGTATTTTTCTCCTCCAAAGGGTCCCTTGACCTCTGACCTCTGTCAATGAAAACTGTGAGATGAACAGAGTGGAAACTCTTTTCGTATTGTGATAATATTGTATCGTAGGGTCTTTCTTTTTCATTTCTGTGGACATGTGGAAGGTGTTGCTTCCTTTGTGACAGACTGAGCTCAGGGACTGAGTTTGTCCTTCTGGGTTTTATGAGAGCTGGATAAATTATAGCCGTTGACTTGACGGATTCTTGATCTCTGTCCTTTAAAATCTCGGGGCCAAATGGCCGGCTCACGTACACCATGCCTCTTTCCAATTGGCTGAAATGGATTCAGATCGGAGCGCCGCAGAACCAAAGACTCAAAACAGACCTTTAGCAGACAAATAGATACGCCTGAAAGCGCTTTTATGAATCCCTTCCAACTATTTCCAATAACTCGTCTCCTCTATTTTCAGGCTATATCTGTGTCCTGAGGTCTGCAGTTCAAGGCCATACATGGAGTGAAAGGAACAACATGAGCAATACTGAATTTCCCCCCGTCTACTAGTTCAAAGCAGGCTGGGTGAATGTGGTTTTCATTAGGCACTGTTGGTTCAAACCAGGTTAAAGGTCACTGTGCACGTTGAAGGGAAAGTCCACCTTATGGAAGACATGACCAAGACTCTCAGGAAACAAAAAACACATTTTAATCTGTAACTCATCTAGTAGTAGTTATATTTATCTGAACCTGTGCCTTTACATCTGTCTGTCATATTAATGTGTCCAGTGAAACGTTTGAAGGGATTTACAGCCTTCCTACAACCTGAAATCGTAGAGTAAAATTCTTCTCTAATAGCTAATTCACGCCTCCCATCACTACTAATTATAACATTCCCCAGATTTTCTTTTGAAGGCAAAACAGGCAAAAGTACGAGAGCGACCTTTTCGAGCCCTCTGGACGGATTTTCTAAATGATGGACGCCACTTATGTCCCAGAACTCACTTCCTGTTCCAACCAGCTGATCGGCCGGACACTGGTCATGTTTAGTCACTTTATTTTACCCACATGATGGACACAGAATACTAGAATAATGTTGTTGGCGTGGCCTTGGAAGACGCTTGGAGCGTCTAACCACTTCCTTCATGATGCATTCAATTTCTATTCAGTGAAAGTGAGGAGGATTAGTTGAAGGTGAATTTTAACGTGATCATGATGTGTTCAAATGTAACCTAGTTTATGGTGAAATGCTTGAATAAATCCAGTTTTTTCACAGTAAGGCTGGGTGTTGGTAGGGACTTCACGATACGATGCGCATCGCGATACTTGAGTCAGGATACGATACATCATTGTGATATATTGTGATATTCTACATAAAGTAGATCACTAAGAAATTTAAAATGCAACTTAAAATACAAGTTTTATATAGAGAGTGTGTGTTTGTATAAAAAATGTGTATATATCTATATATTTAGATATATACACATTTTTTTCAACGTGCAGAAGTTGCTCTGGATTTACTTTTTGCCCAAATCATAACTTTTTTTGTGGAGAAAAAAATCTATACATTAAGAATATTAAGAAATTAAAGATCAATATTATATCAGAAGAAAAAGTACTGCTGTTGTATTGTCATATCAATATTTTTTCCACTCCTATTTCAAGACCATGTAAAGTAGATAATAGGAAGGAAATTCTGACCTACTAGATACAAGCAGCTTGTAATTTATAATTAAAACTACTCATTTTAATCAAAGCAGATATTTAAATATACATGTTTTAATACTAATAACCACTATAGATTACAATATTTCATAGTTTTGATGGTTTACACCATCTTAAGGACAGTTAAAATTATTTTGCGGTGGTGTTTAGTGTTGCTGTCTATTATATAAATCAGAAGCCAGGAAAATGACAATAAGTTCATCTCCGGTAGTTTTAGTTTTTAGTCGGGGTTAAAACTGACTATTTATCTGCACACATTTTCACCCTGAGCTCGTCCAGATTTCAGGACGTGACGGTATCTTATCTGCTTCAGCCCACGTGTCGTCTCCTGCAGCCCCGCTGTGATCAGGTGGTCGTATCCGATTCTCCCTCTTCCTCCCATCCTCCACCCCGAAACGTTCGCTGCTCCTGGCATACCGGACGCTTCCCCGCCGCTGACGAGAAGTCCAGATAGATCCTGAGCAGCTGAAGGCTCTAGACTTAGAGAGTCTTAAGTATCAGGCAGGATTTTTAACCTCTGTGGTGTCGCACAGGTACTGTCAGTGTCAACATCTGAAAGGGATTTAACAATAACGATAAGTTCAGTGGAGAGTGGATTTGACAGCCTCGTTAGTTTCAATGTTTTCAGTGGTCAGGTGGCTCGAGGTGTGCTTTAGCTGCTGGAAAAAAAAAGATGATGAAGAAAAGATGTCCACTCTAGCAAATCTGTTTCTTATCGGCTGTTGCTTTGACTTGAGAATGTAAGCCTGATTTTCTCTTTTTGTTTTTCAGCCCTGCAAGGCCCTTTCGATTCCCCAAAAGGTGAGGCCTGCCAAAAACTGCTCCTCCTGTGTTGATGATCTGGATTGCAAAGCTCTCTCCTCCCTTTTATTTGTGTCATCCATCCATCACTGCTCCTGTGGAGCCGCCATTCCTCAGTAGTGAGTCATGAGAGTTATCGATGGGAGTCTCTTTCTGTACCTGGCCTCTCATCTGGCTGCTGCACTGCAGTAAACGCTGCTGTTTCCAACCTAATCCAGGAGACGCTTTAATGGAGGATTATGGCTCTTTCAGGGCTTTCACAAAGGTGGAGGGGCAAAATCACAAGTGTTACGAGACTCTCGGGATACACAGCAAAATATGAGACAGCTACCATCTCTATTTCTATTAAAGTAAATGCCTTTAGCACAGCTGAGCTGGACAAGGATTTATCTCATATTTTCCATTTCCTCCCTAGAACTCCTTTTTGCTTCAAATGTAAGGATTTCGGATAAGTTTCTGACTCATGATCCCTTTTACACCTGCCATTAAAATGTGGTTTTGTGTGATTGGATTGCATCTGGATAGTGCATGACCACATGAAAGTACAGGTGTGAATGCACCAAAAATGCATGGAGGACTGATTATCTACCAATCTACCTTGAATTCTTCAAATGCATTGGCGGAAATAGACCAATCAGGCATAACCACCTGCCCAATATTGTGTCTTTTCCCCCTGTCTGACCTCTGACTCCTGAAGGTTTATTCTGTGCTTCAGCAGCATTAAGTCCTCTGGTCTGTTGGATCAGACCACCAGGACCAGCCTTCACTCCCCACCTGCATCATTGATCCTTGTCCTCTCATGAGCCTGTCTCTGGTTCACCTCTGGTCCTTCCTTGGACCACTTTTGATAGATCCTGGCCACTGCAGACCAGGTTCTGTTTGGTTCTTGATGTCAAACTCCCTGAAATCCTGATGCTGGAACATTTTTCCTGCTTCTGACATCAACTCTGAGGACTAAATGTTCATTTGATGCTTTATGATGAAGACATAATCAGTGTTATGCTTGATGTTATGCTTGATCAGTGTACGTCAGGCCCATGACATGTCCACTAACTTGAAATCTCTTTGTTCCCAGCTATGCTGAGCTGATAGCTGATTGGCCGGTGGTGGTGCTGGGGGTGTGCACGGTGCTCATCGTGGTGTGTGCTCTAGTGGGCATCCTGGTGCCAGACCTGCCTGACTTCTCTGACCCTCTACTGGTGAGTACAGACCCACCGTGCTGTCCTCTCTGGATGGTAACCATCCTCACGCCAGGCCTGAATTCCCAGGATGCATGTGGTGTGTAGATTTAACAAAGCAGATTAAAGTGGCTTCAGTCCAAGTGTCTTTATGCAAACATGAATCACATTTCATGAGAGACAGATTTTCCATTGCATTCCATGCATAAACAGCTCGTGCACATCCACAGTATTCTGTATTAAAGAGCCATTCTACTTGGTTTACCTTCAATATGGAGTAGGTGTGCTTCTGTTTGTGTCAGGACTAATGTTGACAACCTTATTATCAGACTGGGTGGGATGTTGAACAGTGATTGTGAAGCATGGAAGTTTCAGGTTGAATTACTAGCTAAATGGTCATTTTTCCATCATTTGCACCACAAAGCCCTGATCAGACAGCATGTTTTTAAGGTGGCGAACACCAAATGAGTGCTAATGTGTCAACTATGGTTGGCAAAAGTCATAATAATGAGAAAAAAAACACTGATGACATCTAATTTGAGGCGTTTAAGGTACTCAACAATCACAAAAGCTGCACCAGGCAGCCAGAATCCACTCTGTATCATCACATTATCAACACTTGTTCGACTTACCGTTGCTTTCTTTCTTCCCAAAAGGGTTTTGAGCCACGGGGAACAGCCATCGGGCAGCGACTGGTCACATGGAACAACATGGTGAAGAACACGGGCTACAAAGCCACGCTGGCCAACTACCCCTTCAAATATGCCGATGAGCAGGCCAAAAAGTAACCTGACACACTTCTCTTACACGATCCACACATGCTAGTTTCAGCCAGGGGGCAGAGGAGCTGAAGGATACTGTTGACAGATGTGCTGAAAAGTCTGAATCCCCTCTTGAAAGAAAAGGGGAGCAAAGTAGAGATCTGTCCGTCCACGAGGTTCATCCTCTGTTCTGTCAGTGGGAGGCTGTTCGCTAATCAAGAGCAGGTCTTTACGTCTCTTTATGTCTCCTTATGTCACACTCTCCTGCTCAATACAAGCAGAACCAGTGCCTCAGTCAGGGCCAAACTACAAATTGAATGCACAACGTGTAAATTTCTGCTCTCAATCAAAACAATAAGAAAAGACAGTTTGGTGAAGATGTAGTGTGCGATCTTGGGAGTTTTCCTTCAGGAGGTTTTAACTGGGAGCCAAACTATCCTCAGAGGTCTCTTCCTCTCCAAAACAAAGCAAGCTAAGGAACAAGACCTGGTGATAAAACCAGTAAAAACTGAGAATAAAGGAGGAGCTGAGCGCAAAAAGATAATCATAAATCATAAAAATGTGGCTTAAAAGTTATGATGAAATTGTTAGGCAACCAAATATATGGACAGTACACAGCTCAATTCATATATAATTCTAGTTTTTTTTAGACATTTTAATACAAAATATTTTGCCTATTTGAATTTTAGTTGTTGGTGTTTCTCACAGATTTCTGTGGTTCCTTAAAAAGTCTTAAATTAAAATCCAGGTAATTAAGGTTTAAATTGTCTTAAATTTACTGTAAATTTGCTGTAGGTATTAAATTTTCAGATGGTGCATTTAATGGCAATAGAAAAACTAGGGATTCAGAGATTTACTGCAGTTTTTCACATTATTTTGTTCACTTCAGTTTATATTGTTGCAAGTGTTAAAGGGATGAAAAATCAGTTAAATGTTGATCAAGCCCTAAAATAAATTGACTATTTTCTAAGAAGAAATTTTTATGACATTTTGGGTGTTAAGTTATATTTGTTGAGGTCTTAAAGTGTTAAATTTGACTTTTAAAATGGTGCAAGAACCCTGTTCTCATTCCATTGTCATGGAAGTCATGGCTGATGGCAGCTCCACTCTGCTGGTCAGAAAAAGGATCCTTTCAGAGTCGTCCTCTCTGTCTCCTGCTGCGTCTGTGGCTGTCTTTGTCCTCCCGCCTCTCTGCAAATGTAATTGTGTGCCGGCGTATAGAGAGGCCTGTGCTGCTGTCAGCAGCCCTCCCTGCCTCATCCCCTGCGTCTGTCAACCCCTCAGTCTCCCTCTGACAGCCACCTGATTACTCTGCCTTCCTGTTTCTAGCAGAGGATGTGGCCCCTAAAATTTACCCACATCCACACTGAAAGAAGTCCTGTCTGAACCTTAATCCTCAGTGGCTCACTGGCATGTAGGCACTACAATACAATCAGATCACCAACACACACAATACAAACATGTACGCCAGAGACTTGTCTGCACGTCGCCCTCCTCAGTTCAATCAGAGCCACTATTATTATGATTATTATAATAATGACAGCAGGATTGTCGTGCTGCAGTGCGTCGTCTGATTTGGAGGGAGGACAGCAATTACCTCTGCTTATGTGATTACTAAGCATCAGAAGTGCTTCCTTCATTTTGGATCACGCTGACTGTGCAGCCTCGGACACAGCATCGTGTCTGTCCACCGTTTGTAAAAATCATGCAAACAGACAGATTGAGCTGATTAGCAGTGATATGGTTTCCCTCTCCAGGGGAGCAGGCTTTTCATCTCCAGCCCTCACAAAATCTACTCAGTAGAAGAAGTAGAAAACTAAGATTTGCTGCCAGATGCTTTACTAGTCAGCTCGTTACAGGGATAGTTCAGAGGTTGTTTATCCATCGTCAGTGTAGTACCTACAGTGGATGACGGGTGATACTGTCACAGGAAGTAATATATTGCTGACTTTAAAGAAAGACCCACCTAAAGGACATTTAAGTGTACACTATAGCTGTACAGTCTGTTTCTGACAGTCTTTACTCTCACCAAAGCAACCAGACTCCACTGGAAAAAAGTGTAATTTATTTTACCTTGCATTTAGTTACGGGGTTCCTGCAGTTCCTTGGAAAGTCTTAAAATGTCTTAAATTGAAAATTGGTTAATTAAGGTCTTAAATTGCCTTAAATTTACTGTAAATTTGCTGTAGTGATGGTGCTTTTAATGCCAAGAGGAAAACACATTATTCAGAGACTGCAGATTTGAATGTTATTGTGTTCACAAAGTTCACTGCTTTGTTCTTGAAAGTTGTGAAATTGTAGGGAAAAAAAAGTTGTTTTAATAAAAAATATTATCAGAGATTAATCAGTTATTGGATTTTTATTTCCTGCTAAATATCAATATTGGCATCAGCCTCATAAGCTCCATATTGGCTGGCCCTACAATAATTTGACTATTTTCTACCAAAGAAATTGTTCTAAAATTTTTGGGTCTTAAATTATATTTGTTGAGGTTTTAAAACATCTTAAAAAGCATTAGTGAGATCATAGATGGATGTAATGTCCTCTGGTCTAAAGTAGGTAATGCACTGTGACTGAGTGCGTCATACAACCTCCACTCTAAAACACCTGAATATCCCTTTAAAAATCAGCATCAGACTTTTGGTAAACAGTGCTTGATGATTTGAATGTGCCAGTGTTTAGTCATGTTTCTCTTTGTTTTGTAGTCACCAGGAGCCCAGGTGGCCTGAGGACCACTTTGACAGAGACAAACGGCAAGCAGAGTGGGACTTCAGTAAAGAGTTCTTCTGTGATGTGCCAGGTAAGATCAGTAATGACATATGATGACATAAATAACTCCAACACAGCCCCCGAAGGATCCATTAGACTTTATAAATACAGATATGATGGGCAAACATGCACATATTAGTAACTACTGTTTTATAGAGGTGGATTTTGAGTAGAATGAGCATAAAATATCTTTAGGGTCGTTTAGGGGTGTATTTTTGTCTGTTTTAATCTTTGAATTCAGCCACAAGATATTTTTTCAGCCAGATGGTAGAAATGTCTTTGTCTTATATTCCATAACCTTTCGTGGCTTCCCCTTTTGCGTAATAAACCTCTTTTTTTTAATCAGGTGACAGTTACTCCAGACTGGTGTTCACGTCAGCTGAGGGGAAGAGTCTGTGGAGCATTCAGGCCATCAAATCCATGTGCAATCTGGACAACACAAGGGTGTGTATAGAGGACAGCACGACCCCCAAGACCAGGACTGATGAAGTGTTTTTTCTTTCTGTCCATCTGAATATTTCTGATTTGTCTCTGCACCCAGGTGCGTTCTCATCGGGACTACTGGAATCTTTGTCAGCGCACCAACGACGCCTCCTGTTGCCCCAGCTGGACGCTCGGCAACTACATCGCCGTCCTCACCAACAGGTCGTCCTGCCAGAAGATCACAGAGCGTGACGTATCGCACACGCTCAAGACCCTGCGCTCGTGCGCCAAGTACTACCACAACGGCACCCTGGGTCCAGACTGCTGGGACATGGCCCTGCGGCGCAAAGACCAGCTGAAGTGCGCCAGCGTGCCCCGGAAGTGCACCAAGTACAACGCCGTCTACCAAATACTTCACTTCCTGGTGGATAAAGACTTCCTTAGTCCCAAGAGCCTGGAGTATCCCCCGCCTGTGCTCAAACACAGCATGCTCTTCTCTCCAACAGAGAAAGGAGAGTCCATGATGAACATTTACCTGGACAATTTTGAGAACTGGAACTCCTCGGACGGCATCACCACAGTCACGGGTATCGAGTTTGGCATCAAGCACGACCTCTTCCAGGACTACCTCCTCACGGACACGGTGTACCCCGCCATCGCCATAGTGATCGTCCTGCTGGTCATGTGTGTGTACACACGCTCGGTGTTCATCACTCTAATGACAATAATTGCCATCATCAGCTCCCTGATAGTGTCTTACTTTCTTTACCGAATGGTCTTCAACTTTGAGTTCTTCCCCTTCATGAACCTCACGGCGCTCATCATCCTGGTGGGCATCGGCGCGGACGACGCCTTCGTGCTTTGTGATGTGTGGAACTACACAAAGTTTGACAAACCACATGCGGAGCTGTCAGAGACGGTCGGTGTGACCCTGCAACATGCCGCCCTGTCTATGTTTGTCACCAGCTTCACCACCGCTGCAGCTTTCTACGCCAATTACGTCAGCAACATCACCGCCATACGCTGTTTTGGTGTCTACGCGGGCACTGCCATATTGGTGAATTATATTCTCATGGTGACGTGGCTTCCAGCTGTGGTGGTGCTACACGAACGCTACCTGCCCAGTATGCTCCCCTGCTCCAAGCCGCCCCACCAGCAAAGGGGATTCTGCACTCAGATGTTCTGGGCAGGTCTCTGCCAGAAGGCCAACAAATGCCTGTTTACGGTCTCCGAGGCATCTCGGATCTTCTTTGAGAAGGTGCTGCCCTGCATCGTCATCAAACTGCGCTACCTCTGGCTCTTCTGGTTCCTCGCCATCACAGTGGGCGGGGCCTACGTGGTTTGTGTCAACCCAAAGATGAAGCTGCCGTCTCTGGAGCTGGCAGAGTTTCAGGTGTTCCGGTCATCGCACCCCTTCGAGCGCTACGACGCAGAGTACAAGAAGCTTTTCATGTTCGAGAGGGTTCATCATGGCGAGGACCTCCACATGCCCATCACCATCATCTGGGGCGTGATGCCGGTGGATAACGGCGACCCGCTGAACCCCAAAAACAAGGGAAAGCTGATGCTGGATAGCAGCTTCAACATTGCCAGTCCAGCATCTCAGCTGTGGATCCTCAACTTCTGCCAGAAGCTGAGAAATCAGAACTTTGTCTTTCAGTCAGAGGAGCAGGACTACACCAGCTGCTTCATCGAGACGTTCAAACAGGTCAGCACTGCATGTGTACTCAGTATTTTACTGAAACCTTCTAGTGCCACTTTATATAGTCAACTTGAACCTTACTTTAACAGTGGATGGAGAACCAGGACTGTGAGGAGGCCTCCGTCTACCCCTGCTGCAGCCAGTCCACCTTCCCCTACAAGCAGGAAGTCTTTGAGTTGTGCATCAAGAGAGCCATCATGGAGCTGGATCGGAGTACTAACTACCATCTGGACAGCAAGACCCCTGGACCACGATTCGACATCAATGACACCATCAGAGCCATAGTGTTGGAGTTCCAGAGTACCTACCTCTTCACCCTGGCCTATGAGAAGATGTATCAGTTCTACCGTGAGGTTGTGCCAAATTTCTCGGTACTCTGCATACAGGATGATTTTTATATCTAATTCTCTTGACATTAACGATGGTGCTTGTTTTGCAGGTGGATGCCTGGATCGCTGAGGAGTTACGGTTCGCTCCAGCGGGCCTCAGCCACGGCTGGTTCATCAGCAACCTGGAGTTCTACGACCTCCAGGACAGCCTCTCAGACGGCACTCTGGTTGCCATGGCGCTGTCGGTGGCGGTGGCTTTCAGCGTTATGTTGCTGACCACCTGGAATGTCATCATCAGTCTATACGCTATCCTATCGATCGCCGGCACCATCTTTGTCACGGTCGGCTCCCTGGTGCTCCTGGGCTGGGAGTTGAACGTCTTGGAGTCTGTTACCATCTCTGTCGCCGTGGGGCTCTCGGTGGACTTTGCCGTCCACTATGGCGTGGCCTACCGGCTCGCCCCCGAGCCTGACCGCGAGGGAAAGGTGATTTTCTCTCTCAGCCGCATGGGCTCTGCTATCGCCATGGCAGCACTGACCACCTTTGTTGCTGGCGCCATGATGATGCCCTCCACCGTGTTAGCCTACACCCAGCTGGGCACGTTCATGATGCTCATCATGTGCATCAGCTGGGCCTTTGCTACCTTCTTCTTTCAGTGCATGTGCCGCTGCCTTGGACCCCAGGGGACCTGTGGCCAGATCCCCCTACCCAAAAAGCTGCAGTGCCAGGTGTTCTCTGAGGTCACGTCCACCGGCCCCTCGCCTCAAGGGAAAGGCTCCGGCCTCGGGAAGTACCAGCTGGACAGCAGGGGCAGGGAGGTGGAGCACTATGAGTTGGAGCCTCTGGCCTCCAGTCAGAAGACTGAAGATAAACCCAGAGAGGAGCAGGACGGGTGTGCTCAGCTTTACAATGGAATCCCTCCTCACCACCACACAGCCTCGTATTCACACATCCATTATAAGAGCAAAGTCGAGGCGGGCAGAACTGGTGAGAATGGCCTCGTAGCAGGACTTAGCACACCCTCCAGGTGCCAGTACTCTCAGAACACTAATTGCACATGTGGAGACCCTCCTCCTCCCCCTCCTCAGTGGACGCCCCACTCCTGTGCTCAGCCTCCCCAGGACTCTCCTTCCTGCCCTCCCACCTCCCAGCTCTTTCCACTCTCAGGAAACACTCTGAGCAAACAAAATGCAGCCGTGTTACCGACAAACCTGGACCCGGTGTTCACACACATGGAGTGCCGTATGCACTACGTCCACTCCCCCCCTACCCATTTCCACCACTGCTCCCAGGGAAGAGTAGTGGCCTCCAGGCAAGGGCCGTCCCACAGCTGCCATCTCAGGAAGTATTGTGCCCACACTGCAAACCTGCAGGCCGGTTCAGCCAGAGACCAGAGATCCACAACCACAGCTTTGAACCAGGACCCTGGCTCAGAGCCTGTGGGACATGAAACGAGGCCCTCAAGCCCCAACAGTAGCCAAAATATCAGCACCCCAGCCCTGACACAAGCTGAGCCTCAATGCCCTCCACCCCCACTGGGCTCGCCACACACAACCAGTCCAGAAAGACAGAAGGGAAGGGACAGTGACCATTGTTGTGGTGAGAACCACGTGTCCACCGCTACCACAGATACAACAACACTAAAGGACGCTTGTTGTAAAATCCCTGGCAACCAGGAGAATGTCAAAACTATTCCCGTCAGACGGGAGGAAAGTGTCAAAAAGGACTCCAAAAGAGAGCGGTCGTCCTCCGCCTCTCCAAAGAAACTCTACTGTTTTAACAGGACGTTGAAAGTGAAGTGCAATTCAGCTTCAGAGTTTAACGTGCCAAAAAGTGACACCAACGTGCCTCCAATTGCAATAAACACCAAACCCTCTTCTGAAACCTTATGCTAATGACAATTTATATTTTAATTAAGATTCAGTTCAGAACAAACAGCAAATGTCCCAAAAAAAAGTAACGACACGTCTCAATCAAACAAGGTTTGTGATGCGTTTGCTGACCAAGTGCCTCAGTGTGTTTCATAAAACAGCACGAACCCACTAAATATAACCTGTTTACATGTTTCTTTTTATACCCACCAGGTCTTCACGTGCCACATTATGTGTTCAATTTTACACTATTGTTAAAGCTATATCATTACAGGAAATTAATGGGCTTTTCACAAAAGCACCCCCATGAGATTGTTGCTAACTTCAGTGTCAAATCTACTCATTCAGCGGCCATTTGCACCAACATGAAATGGTATCTTATATATTGTGATATTGTGTGTAATTATCAATATTTGTTGTCAGATATGAAAACATCAACCATAACAGAAATGTGACACATTTTACAAGCAGCTAAGCAGTTGTTGCCTGACACAGTTTGTATTTGTGGGAGCTAGTGTTAAAATGCCTCAGATAAAAAAATGTACTGTATGATTAAAATGTCTTTTTTTATCCTGCTCGCTCCTGTTGTCTTCTCTTATTATGTTGACCCTAAAATGAGATGAGGCTCTGTTGCTTTAATTATAATAGTCTACACCTGTTTCATTGTCCTGCTGGTGCCTTCAGTGCTCTCTGACTGGATTTAAACTTTAAATTGATCTTTATGCTGTAGCCTGGATTTACACCAGAATAACATGGCTGGTTGTTGTACAGCGCTGCAAGTCCACCTACAGTGTTTCTACACAGGACCTGTCCAGAAATGGCATTGGGAGTTGCATAAAAAGGTAAAACCATAATCATGAAATCATTTTAAGGAGTTTTATGTCAAATGAAAGAAGCAGACTGCTTTATTTACAGGACTCTGGCGCTAAGTAGCTGCCATTTTTTTTTAATTAATTGAACTTTCTTGTAATATTTTCAGGGCAACACTGGGGCAAAATCTGCTGACTGTACTGCTTGTTTAGTCTTTGAAACGGGAGCCGTTTATTATGACTGCGGTTTGCACAGAGGCTTTTCACATTAAGTGTGTAATTAGTTACCCTCAGTATGTTTACAATTGACGGACTAAATTGCTATGTGCATGAGAAAGAAGTGTGGTGGGGATGCATTGTTCATCATTACCTGCAGGTATACAGAGCTTTCATTTTGTATCTTTCCCTCAGTTGTTTTGCTGCTTTGGTTCACTCTGGGTCTCCACAAGTATTTCAGCTCCGGGGCTCAGACAAAAAAAAAACACAGAAAACTGCAAAGTTAGCATGTAGCTGCTGGAGAAAGTGTAGATTTCAGTATTTTATTCATTCATTCTTTCATGTCATCAAAGGAAAAGAAACATGACTCCTAATTAAAGCATGTTATATGTGTAATGTGTTAATTATTCACTGGTTTATTTGTTCTCGCTGCTGGGTGGGGCCTGACAGCAGTAAGTTGTTGAATGTGTCGTGAAACCCGGAAATGAGCATTTTCGCGTTTCCGGTCACCTCGTCTGGAAGTTAGTAGCTGTTTAGATGCTTGAAATAAGATCTGTGATTAAGAGATTCTACCGTTTTCTCCTATGATATAAAATATGTCAGTAAATATCGCATTCATGAATTTTGAAGCTTTTAAACGTCTGAAAACAGGTGGTTGCTAACAAATAGCTAAATAGAGGTCATCACGTCGATTCGTCCACCTTTACAGCATCGATGTTGTGACGCAGTTTGTTTACAGTACAGCCAAATTTTTCCTTTTTATAATATTATATGGCCGAACAAAACATCCATAAACATTTTGCCTCAATGAACAAACCAGGGTGATGCTAACATGTAATATTCTGAACGGGTCCCTTTGTGTTTCCTGTTACCATTAATGCAGTAACTGACAGGAAGTACCAGTGGACCAAAGCTGTTGCCGTGGCAACAGAAAGACAGTGAAACGATGCTAACTTCCTGGTTAGCCTTTAAAGATGCGTTAATAGGCTGTTGATAGTCATTTTTGTAACTGCAGAGCACACCTGTAGGCACACCTGTCCCTTAATGAGGTGTCTGTCTAAACTTCATATCCCTCCTTTTTTCTTTTGTGACTAAAACAAAGAGCAGAAAACCTCAGAGGTCAGCGGGGAAAAGAAGCAGCTTTCCTGCAGTCGTCTTCATGCTCTTCGTCTTACCTGCAGCGTGGATGTGGAGGATGATCTGCTCCTAGTAAGCATCAACAAAGCAGGACCAGTCATTATTCCAGGAATGGAGTGGAACTAGTACATTTACTCAAGTCATGTACCTGCAGTACCTACAATTCTGAGGTACTTTACTGGCATATTTCTATGATATGTTGCTTTCTACTTCTGCTGTTCAACACTTCACAGGCAAATATCGTTCTTTTTACTCCACTTTTAGTTACTTTGCAGATTTAGGTTATATAATAATAATAATAATAAATCAAATATTAATTATAACATGATGTAATATTATAGGTTATGCTAACCAGTAGTGTATAAAGTAGTTAATGAACTCTACCTTCACCGGCTGTGACATTAAAGTGACGAACATGTGATTGAGCTAATAGTGATAGGATAGTTTTTTATATATCCTCTCCAAAGAATAAATAAAAACCACAGCAGCAAAGACAAGTTACACAAATGAAGAAGCAATAAACAACAGCAATGAAATAATAGATCAAATAATAAATATAGACAATATGTACTGAAATAAAAAGGAAGAAAATAGATTTTAATTGCAAATAACACAATTATTAGATAAATGGAATGTATTTTTACTATTTATAATGTTGATGTGAGTCCACGTTATGATCCAGTGATGAACTGTTATATTTAAATGGGCCATTCTACAGACTGAGTAATTTTACTTTTGGTACTTGAAGTATATTTTGATGTATTTCCACACTGCAGTATTGCTGCTTTTACTTTAGTAGATCTGAGAACTTCTTCCACTCTGGTCCAAAGTCCATAAAACAGTTTTTCCAGTTTTTTTTCTTTTGATGTGAAACTTCGCAGCCAACATTCTTCTCAGTAGCTCGAAGAGCTGCTTTGACATCTCAAATTTAGTGTTTTATTATTCTTTGTTGCGCCCCAGACACTTTTCACTTTACAGTTGTGGAGTGGGTGCATCTGTGGAAATACGATTAACTCATCACAAGGCATTAGATTGAACTCACAACCACAGCTTTGGCTCGAGAGAAGAAAAGGGAAAAAAAGCAGCTGGAGAATCGATGCTGCTGTAGCTTGAAAACATTTCCCCCTCAGGAGGCTCATGGTGTCAGAGAGGAGGGAGGAAAAGTACTGCTGCTTCTTTTCTCTCATCCCCATCACACCCCTTAACCCCAGAGCAAACGTCCACAAACAAACAAACCCTATAAAACACATTAGTCGAGTTAAACCACCCACACTGGGGCTCGTTTGATGCTCCTGAGTTGAAGGGAAGATCTTATTTTGGCTCACAGAGATCAGCTTGTGTTTCCCTCGGCTGCCTTTTATTCCCCTCCTCCTCTCGATCACTGCAGTGAAGATGAGTCCACTTCCCTCGGAGGATCCCTCCTCAGCCTTGCGTGAGCATCCCTGTAATGATGTTTGCTCAAACGGGGGTCAAATATTAGCTGTGGCCGTGGGGCAGGCTTTATTACATTTTCCTCACAAGCATGTGTGTCTGTTCTAAGTATATTCTGCAGGCCTGAAATAACTGAGAAGACGCCACAGAGCTGGAGAGCTTGTTTACAAGGTAAACATTTGCTTCCACTTTTCAAATTAGATTTTGGTGGAGCTTCTGGACCGGTCCAGATTTATGGAAGTGGAGCATTTTTTTTCCTTCTTTCTTTTTTATTGATCTTTTTTATCTACGGAGCCTGGAAAAAGACAAAAGGCAGTAAAAGAAAAGTTCCTTTTTCCACAAAACTTTACCAAAGAACATTATTTATTAAACTTGTGGGGCAAAGTAAATGTCCCTGGCATTTTTTTTTCTGTATTTTACTGTAAATATAAATAATAATATTTATAAATTAATGGATATATTGCCTTCCAAAACACTAGAACAAAGCCTCCTCTGCCATTTCTGAAGATGTATTTTTTTGCCATAAGTCCTACATGAAATTTCCCTGCAGACAACAAAAACAAATGTGAAAATTGATGAAAAGAATTGCCATAAATTCTGCATATAACTGTTATTGTTGGACTTGGTACTTTTTGAGGAATCCTTTCTCAAAGTCTCTTGCAGAGAAAACAAGCACGCCTATTCGTACATAATAGAAAACGGATAAAAATCTCTTTTGCACAAAACTGTTATTGACACAGAGCTAACACTTGTGCTTATCAGGAAAAGAAAAAAATCACACAATTATTATCTATTGACTTATTTTATCATCCTGTTTCCACTTAATATTAATACTGATTATAAAGACCTTGTTGACATTATTCATGATTCATTTTGAAAATTACTACTTTTTGAAGTACATGTTGTATTATTTGGCTGTAGACAAGCTGCCACAGTGCTCAAGAAGCTTAAATAGAAAGCTTTTTTTCGGGTAGGATTCCTCAGATTCCCCTCTGAGGGTGGGGGTTCAGGCCCCCCATGCCCCCAGGGCCAAGATACGCCCCTGACTTTTAGTGATTTGAGGTCTTGAATTAAAGGAGGTCTTTAAAAATTTTGGACCTGCCAAGAATTTAAAAAATGATGAATTCACACTCCTAATCCTGAAAGTGAGGTGATCTGTTTATTAATCATATGTCCTCTGTTGTCACCACACCCCCATCTTCCTAATGCTTGTATGATGACATGTCACATACCATGAAGTCATGGTGAAGGCTGCTGCAGGACGGACTCAAAGTGAAACGTGCACAGGTCTTTTCAGATAGTTACCCACATTCACTGTCTTGTGCATGTATGTAAACATCATATCCTGGTTTCATAAACTCGCAGAAGGCCTTAAATTGGTTTAAAGATATTAAATGAATGCCTCCTTCCTCATAATGTCATCCAAGCTACTCTAAATGTTCTAATAGCATTAGTTAAATCTCTGAAATGCCCATCTCACTATTCTATAAGAAGTGCAAACGAATTAAAAGAGTGCCGCGACCCAAAATAGGACAACTAGAAAAATAACATGAGCTTGTGAAACTGATGTATGATTCATCCAAAAGTATTATTTATTGATGTGTTCCCAAAAGGCTGTCTGAGCCTTCATATAGCATCACATTTGATAGACTTCCCACCATATGTTAGGGGTACTAACAGCATTTTTAAATGCATAAGTGGTTAAAAAAATCCCAGACAGATGTTAATGTTGTACTACGGTCAGATTAATGGACTGTCTGCAGTGCATAAGCAGCAGGAGGCTGCAGACGGCCGTAATGCTCAGAACAGCTGACTCATAAAGGAGGAGAGGATGCAGGACGCCAACAGGACGGAAGCTGTCCTCTGCCCAGTAGCTTCCTGTTTTCAGAAACCTGCTGACCCCAGATCAGCTTTCATCTGAAGTTGCTCACAGAGAGTTTGTCGCTGAAATGAGCCTGACCATCTGCTGAGTGTAACACACTGCTGATCACTTCCTGTTCACGTTTTACTGACCACTGAGCAGCTGACACTCACCATCTATTGGTGAAAACAGGAAATGAAAATACAATCAGGCACCTGAAGATGTTTCATTCCCATCATGCAGCTAGGGCTGCAGCTGATGAGTATTTTCATTGTTGATTAATCTGTCAATTATTATTTCGCTTTTAATTGATTAGTTGCAGTTAAAAATGATGGAAAATGGTTTCCCAAAAACCAAGATGACATCATCAAATGTCTTGTTTTATCTAAAAATGTTTAGTTAACTGTCATAGAGGAAGAAGGAAATCAGGAAATATTCACATTGAAGAAGCTGAAATCAGATAATTTAGACTATTTCTTGGGGAAAAAAACTGACTAATCAGTCTATCAAAATAGATTCTGATGAATTTACCAGTTTTAAACATACTGAGCTTTATGTTCGGTGAACCAAACCCAAGGAAGAGATCCTATCAGTGAGAACCAGCAAATGTTTACAGACGAATTTTCACTTGATGTTATCAATAAATAACCTAATCATATCTAAAGGCTGTAAGTGATATTTGGTCACAGAGGGATAAAAACAACAGATAAAATAAATCTAGAAAAAGGAATCATAAATGGATTTTAATACCGTGCAACAGGTCATTCAAATTCATGCAAATTAAAAGGCTGACCTGTTCAGGTCGGAAAGATGAATTATGAAGGGCTTTGTGAGTCTTTTCCTTCACTTCCTCTGAAGCTTGGTGGCCCTTCCTTCCTCATCTTGCAGAGGAAGTTCCTCTGACACTCAGATTTCACGTCGCAGTAGCTCTGATCTTCTCAAGCTGGATCCCGTCCTCGTCCTGAGGAGGGATGTCAGACTGTGCCGACTCCTTTTTTTCCTTCACAAACTTTTTCACCTTGGTGTCTTTGAGCATCTGTGAAATGAGGCTCTCGTAAAACCAGTCCAGGTCCTGGGGGTCCTCGGGCCAGACCAGGTACTGTCTCCTCTGGACGAAAGCTCGGACTGCGTTGCACTTCATCAGCTGGTAATGAGCCACCTTGAGTTGTATTGGAGTAGATATAAATCACCTTGATGTATGAACAGCTTTCTAACTGCTAGCTTCCCCTGCCCCCAAGTGGCCATAAATCAGTCATTGCAGGTTTTAAGTATAAGCACAGATAGAAATCCACAGAGAACAGATGAAAAGAAAGTTAACTCAGAGGTCGTATACCCACCCTCCCTACCACCAACATGATTAGGACGTTTGTCAGCTCCTCCAGCATCCGACCCTGGGCCAAAGTGAACGCCTCCAAGCACCAGCCATCTGGAAAGAAGCAAGACTTTCTTAAATATCTTTAATAATTAACTTTATGATTCAGAAAAAAGAAAGACTGGCCATGGTGTTAATTAAGCTAGCTAATTCTGCTAGCAGCTAGCAGAAGAAACAGTCTGGCAGTCTGAGACCGAACATCTAAAACGCACCTTTCAGGAACTCTTTGGAGACGACGCACACAGTCTTCCTGCTGCCCCAGATTGCATCTCTGATGTTGGAAAGGTGATCCTCGCCTGGCAGGAAATCTCTGGCCTCGAAACAACAGCGGAACATGTTCTCCTCCGAAAACTGGTTATCCAGCTTGTTCAGCAGAGCGGCCTCCACCCACCAGTAGTCACTGTTGCTAAAGCAGAGGAAGGCGTCATGCTGCACTTCGTCCACAGGAGGAGGCGGTTTTGGGCCTTCGAGAACTCTGCCAATGACCTTTTTGTAGATGATGAATATATGCCCTCGTAGACGGGCGTAAACAATCCCGCTGAGGATGACGGTGATGATGAGGAGGGCGGAGAAGATGAAGAGAGGAAACTTGAGCTCTTGGACGGCCGCTTCGTTGTCTTCCTCACACGGTTCGATGGTCGCAGAGTAATCGAGCAGAGGACGATCACGGAGAGCAGCCGGAAACTCACATCTGTACTCCTCAACTGGACTCAGGAAGGTGACGTTCGTCATGTTCAGCCACTTCAGGAAACTTTCCAAATTGCAATCGCAGTGGAACCGATTTTCAGCCAGGCTGAGGGTGTCGAGTGACCAAAAAGCCATAGGGTCTGGGGAGGCTAAAAAGTTGTTTGAGAGGTGGAGTCTCTTGAGGCTGGCTGGAAAGACATTTGGCTGCAGATAGGTTAAGGAATTAGACGAGAGGTCGAGCTCTATGATCGAGCTGAGGCCGCTGAAAATCCCTTTTGGGAGAGTCGCAAGTGAGTTAAAGCTTAAATTTAGACCGAGCAGATTCTCCAGATGATCAAAAAGGTTGAGGCACTTCCTCTGTGCCCAAAGGATGTGCAGGGAACTGTCGTGAAGATCCAGAACTTGCAAACTATTATTACGAGGCACTATAACGTTTGGACTGCACCACTTGATGAAGTTGCCACCATAGAAGAAATTCTGGAGATGAATGAAATGATTTAAAATGTCATAAACATCGTTCATGTTTGTTAATCTGTTGTCTGTAACGTCCACGTGGATGCTGTTCTTACCCAACTTAATAACGTTCCTCAGAGATTTCAATTTATTGTCACCCAAAAGGAGATACTCCACGTTTGGCAACAGTGCAGGAGAACCCAGGTCTCGCAGTGAATTTCCTGTCAGATATAACACTCGTAAGTTGGGAAGGCCGCTGAAAGCATCGTCTCCAAAAGCACCGATGTGGTTGTAAGACAAGTCCAGCACCCGAAGGGTCGTCAGACTGGTGAATGTGTGGGAATATATTTCTCCCAGGAGGTTGAACGACAGGTTGAGCAGGCGTAAATGTCCTTGGAGACCGTTGAAGGCATTTCTGTTAATCTGATTGATTTTGTTCATGGAAATGTCAACAATGATGACATCCTTTAGAGGACGTAAGAACGAATACTGCAAAGCATATATACGGCTTTTAGACAGATCTAAAATGTTAACCGAACTGTTCGTGAGACCTTCGAATGTGCTTTCATCTGGATCTGGGAGGTTGCTGTAAGAAAAGCCTTTGCCCATGTGTCCAGAGAGTATGAGGTGGGCGATCGGAGTTCCCGCTATTGCTTTGAAAAAACATCTAGATATGTCTACGTTGAACCCATTGCTGGATAAGTCAAGGATATTAAAGGCCATCTCTCGGAAAGGGTTCCCACACTGTTCCCAGTTAAAATTGGCACTATATCTGACATAAACGTGATTAGAGTTCAAGTTCAGGAGTGTGAAGTATTTGCCCCGGAAACCAACAAGATCATCTTCACATAAGCTTTCAATCTGATTCTGTTTGAGGTTGAGCTGCGTGAACTTCCTCAGCCTGGAGAAGAACAGTCCTGGTCGGAGTCTCACTATTTTATTCCCAAAGAGGTTGAGGCTTTCTAAGGACAGCAGTGGCTGCAGATAGCTGTCCGCTAGTATGGAGTCTGCCAAGTTGCAATAATCCAGAAAGAGGTGCTGTAGATTGAAGAGTCCTGCGAATGCCCTCGGCTCCAGCTGAAGGCCAATATTGAAGCCGAGGACCAAGTTGGTCAGTTTTCTCTGCTTGAGGAAGGCGTTGTTTCTGATGACGAGCGGCACGTTCTGCTTCCCAAGATCTAAGTGTTGCAGCTGGTCGTAGACTCTGAGGGAGCTGCTGTTGATCTCACTGATGTGGTTCATCTCCAGGTAGAGGAAGGTGATGTTGGAGGGCAGAGCAGGAACCCAGTAGAGGTGGCGTGAGGCACAATTAGCCACAAGGCCGTACAAAGTGCATGATGGGTAGCATGTGGATACCTGCAGGGTAGGAAGGTTACATTATATCTGACTCCACTTAGCTTAGCTTCCCTTAGCAGAAAGTAGTAGTACTATGAGTATACTTATTTTATACTAAAACGGAGGCAGTACACAGTCTACACTAGAAGTATCTACCTAGTACACTAGTATATGAGTGTACTTGTTAAAATACTAGAAAGTGTACTTTTTAAAAATCATTTTATAAATGAAACTTAAAGTACACTTTTATAAACTTAAAATTTCTTTATAAAGTATGATTCAAGTGTAGATTTAGAAACTTAAAACGACTTTATAAAGTAAACTTAAAGTATACTTTTATAAACTTAAAATGACTTTATAAAGTAAACTTAAAGTATACTTTTATAAACTTAAAATGACTTTATAAAGTAAACTTAAAGTACACTTTTATAAACTTAAAATTACTTTGTTGCAATTTAGTCCAAAGAAGTATTAACTTAGTATACTTTCTAGTACACCATACCACATTATACCACACTATACTATATACTATAGTATATTTCCCCCAGTAAAAGCATAATTATACATATTATATTCCATTTCAGATAATGAACATTACATTCAGTGTGTGTCTTTAGCTTCATTTGTGGTTACTGTCTTCTGACTGTTCACTCTGGGAAAAACAAAGCACATTTAATCACTGTTAAGCACATACCTGGAGGTATAAACCAATGGAAACCAAGTGAAGAGCAAGCGTCCACATTCTGTCCAGAGAGGAAGTGAAAAATGAACAAAGTTGAAATCTCAGTTGCACTGGTTTCTTGGTGCAAATAAGCCAGGAGAGATGAGTGTGTGAGCATTTAGAAGAGGAAACTGTGCCAGCTTGTTTGCTTTAGCAGGTTCATTGTTCACCTCTGCAGCATTGCATTATGGGAAATGTAGTGGTAATTGTGACTCTGCTAGGAATTAGAAGTCAATATATCAGCCTCACCCACATCAGTGTGGACCTTTCTTTGTTTAATCCCTCCTGAATATGCAGCTGCAAACACTGGTGGAATAGCCCTTTAAGACTCAGAGCTGCACAACAGACTGCTGAACCAAGAGGTGATATAACTTTAAAATGTGTGTGTTTGTGTGGGACATGTCGTTTATTCTGCCTGTCGTGCAGACAGACTGGACTGCAGAAGGTGTTTGAGCATGGCAGTCAGAGCTTCAACCTGTTTTAACAGTCACAGCTTCACTTTAAGCTGGTGAAACAAGTGGACTAAGTGACAGATCTGCAGAGTTTATTGCACAATAATGACATGGTCTATTTTTAACAGCGGATGTGGATTTCATGGAAAACAGTGACATGTTTAAACAAGCTTTACTCTGAAGAAGAAACCAGCAGAGAGCACGTTGGTGACCAGATGTTCGTTGAGTTAGCACTTCTAGTGAGAATGAAGTGAACATCTTACCTGTGGTGGGTTGAACCAGCTGGCAGAAAAAAAGCCTCCTCACTGTTTATCTCGCTGCTTCCTCCTCTTCCTCCCTTTCTTCCTCCTCCTCCTCCCCACTGATCTGCACACTGATCCTATCTGATTGAGACCTGCAGACATGTGAGCTATACATCAACTGTTTGTCTGTCAAAAACAGGAATGTCGCAATTTCCCAAATGAGCAAACAGCTTCCTTCCTCTTTTCAGGACCTTTTCCTCCTTTTATCGCTCCAGCTTTTCCAGGTGGACAAAATACTGTGAAGTACTCTGTTATAACATACTATTACTTTGATATACATGATGACTTTTAAGCATTTTTTCAACATACTATACTTTTTAAACTTTTTTTCTACATACTGTAATATGACTTTTGTTTAATTTTGTTTGACATAATATGACTTTTTTTGTATAACTATGACTTTTACTGTCGTATGGCTTTTTTTGTATTTTTTTCTACATACTGTGACTTTTTTTAAACTTTTTTCTATACTATGACTTTATTTACTTTTGTCTACATACTGTAATATGATTTTTTTGTATTTTTTTCTACATACTGTGACTTTTTTTCAAACATTTTTCTACAGACTGTAATATGAGTTTTTTTTTTTAAACTTTTTTCTACATACTATTATGACTTTTATTCTATATACTATAATATAAATTTGTCTTCTATAAACTTTTTCTGTTTTTACTTTTTTGACAATACATTTTTTAATTTTTTAACACTTTTGATAGTTATACTATGACTTTTTATTCACTCTTATATGTATAATTTGTAATGTAATACTAATATATTAATTATTTTATTATTATTTATTTAATGTTTTAATTTAATATGTGTTTTTGGAATCTGTATGAGCCACATTATACAGGCTTTAAGTGAGTAAAGTGTGGAGGACGTTCATTAAATAATAAACTCCTGTACCTCACGTCTTTCTCCTCACGGTGGAGCAGTCAGTCTGTGTCTGAGGGCTGTTACAAGAAAACATTCACATTTTATCACATTTAACAAACTTTTTTAATGATAAAAAGTTCTATGTCACATTTTATTACATAGCATCTGGTGTATGTGAGTTGATAAAACCAGTCCTCAAGGCAGTGAGTAAAACGTGAACATGAATGTTTCTATTGAGCATTTCCAGCTGTCTGTCACTGTCCAGCTGGGAAATGTCCATCCTCTAAACCCTGTCCACACTGTCTGTGGTTGTTTTTGACTTGTACATTCACATGTCGTGCTTCATTTAGCTCTCTTTGTTTCTTTTAATCCTCACTCTTCACATGCTTTAAACCGTGAGCTTCTTCCTCCGGAGCTTTGAGCGCACCGCTGCTCTCCATCTTCCCTCTGCCGTTGAAGATGTGATGAACCAGAAACACCAGCAACACAACAAAAAACACGGCGCACAGTATTATCCCCACCAGCCCCCCCACTGACACCGCCGTGGGTCGACTTGTGGGGTTTGGCTCGGGGTATGGCACGGCTGATGTCGTGGGGAGGACCGGCGTGGTGCTCGCTCCAGAGCCCTCCCCTCCGTCTGTGTCCGTTTCGTCCTCGTTTTTTACGCACCTGTACTGTCCAACTAGCGTGTATCCTGGAGAGCATGCGCACACGTAGCCGCCGAATGTGTTCTCGCAGTCTTGATCACAATACAAGAAGGAGCACTCATCCATGTCTATGCAGACCGTGTGGTTGGGCCTCTCCTCTGCTATGTATCCATCAGGACAGTAGCACTGGAACCTGTCGTTCGGGTCACACTCGGCGACGCACTCCTGCTTCCCACAGTGGAGTTTACACTTACTTGGTGCCTTTGGGTCCTCTTTGTATCCATCATAACAGGAGCACCTGTAGCTGCCGGGAGTGTTGGCGCACATGTGCTCGCATGGAGCGGACATACACTCGTCCACGTCGACGCACAGCCCGCCAGTCATCTTGTATCCGTCCTCGCAGACGCACTGAAAGCCGCCGACGTTGTTGATGCACTTGAAGTTCTCCCCGGGACACTGCCGGTCGTCCCTGCAGTCGTTGAAATCCACGCACGACCTTCCGTCCTGAGCCAGCTTAAAGCCGTGGTCGCACATGCACGCGTAGGAGTCTCCATCCTTGTAGCAGCCGTGCGCGCAGCGCAGAGCCAAGCACGGGTCGTCTATGGCCAGCTCGCAGGTGACTTTGTTAGCGGGGTTAACGGCTTGGCCAGTCGGGCAGTAGCAGGAGGGCACATTTTTGGGGTTCACTGCGCATTTATACTCGCACCCCCCTTCTTGTATCTCGCAGCTCCAGGGCGCCTGCAGCCACTCCTCAGAGAAGCAGACGTATTTGGTCTCGGCTGGCATCCGGACAGCGGTGCTTCCGGGGGGCAAAGACAGCATGTCCTCGCCCACGAACCCCATGGGGGTCCTGTAGAGGACGGACTCGCCCTGCGCAGGCGTGAGACCCTCGCACGGGTTGCTGAAGCTGTACTCGCACAAAAACCCGGCCGCGTGCTCGTCGCATGGCTCCTGGGTCCATTTGAAGTCGTCCTCTTGAGAAACTGAGACGCAGCGAGGAGAAGAGCAGCTGCTGTCAAAGGTCGGCGCCCAGTTGAAGAGGTCGCTCTGGCTGTCCTCGGTGACCCACTGGAAGCCTCTGAGCTCAGCAGCAGCGTCCGGGCAGCCGCTCTGCAGCTGGAGACCGATCCAGAAGCGCCCCGTGAAGTTACCCAGCAGGATCAGCAGAATGTCATGGGACACCGTGGAGCGCACGGTCATCAAGTGGCCGCCCTGGTCTCTGCATTGGTCCTGCGCTGTTGTGAAATCGCTGGGATCCTGAAACACCGTGAAACACTGAGTCCCGATGCAGTAGCCGCTGTTCGGCTCTATCGCACCGGGTCCTCCCACCAAGGAAGCCAACACGAAAACAAAGAGCCCCGTTACATCCTTCATGTCTGAACCTCGGTTGTGTCCGTTTAAGTTCTCGCTTGTTCCAGCAGACTGGAGCCTTGTTTGTTTGACAGCAACGTGTTTTGCTTGTATTTATAACCCCCCAGCTCCATGATAGAGCCCGGCAGAGGAAGGAAGTTGCTAATCAGCCCGCCGCTGCTCGCTGTCTGTCCCTTCACTTTCTCCTCTGCACGGCGGACCACATCCCCAATTACGCACGGCTTTTACGCACGTACGCTGCGCACGCAAGGGGTGGGTGGGTAGGGGGCTCAGCTACCCAACTATTTGCAGTAGCCCCTCCCCACCAGTGTTTATTACATGCGAACAAGACACAGCTCACACTTAAAATCCAGTTTTTATTGAGGTTTAAACTCACATTTCCAAGACAATGCAGAAAAAAAGACGAGGTTAAGACAAGGAATGTCTTAAAATGGGGTGATGAAATCTGAGACAAGAGGCCAGCAATGAAATATGCGTTTATTATGTGTTTCTTTTTGCTGGATTTGGGAACAAAATACAACAAAATAAGTGTATCTAATTATGTTATTTCATAAAATGAAAGAGGAAAAGAGGAAAGAGTTTAAATTTTAAACATACTTCTCACTCAGTTTGTCTTTCTCACTTATGCATTAATAGTAGTAGCAACAATAATAATATATTACATGATTATTCTATTATGAATATAAGGCACTAACATGCCTCTACATTGTTGTGGATCATTGTTTCAGTGTAACTCCGCTCTGCTCTGAATAGAGTCAGCTATAAATGTCTATAAATATATTTAAATGTAAAGACAGACAAGCTTTTTGTGGGCCCCACACCAACTTTTAATCTTGGTCACATTATTCATCTTTTTGACACATTCATCGACACAAAAGGCGAACGAGCATCAAGTGAAAGCTGTTAAACAGACAAATGGTGCCAAAGTGTTTTCATACGTAGCAGCAGTTTGACATTCTGGTTTAGTTCTACAGTACAGTAAACATGGGCTTACATGTGAGTCAGTTGTGTTGCTGATGTTCTGATGATCAGAACCAGCTGAGCTGTTTGCAGTTTTTACAGTGATAATGAACCTGCAGAGCGACAAGTCAGTGTTAAGCTTCAACAGTGACATGTCTTCAACTTGGACATTTAATTTGTCATTTTGGGTGACTCCCATAATGTGAAAACAGTGTTGTGAGTTAATATACATCAGAAACCGTTCCTATAGTAACCAGCACATCCCAAAACAAACAGTCCGATATGACAGCACGTGTCATAAATCCAAAAGGCAAAACCACGTCACTTATTACAGCAGATATTAGTCACAGTGTAACGCTAGAAGTTTAAAGTGGTATTTTACCAAACAATAAAAACATAGATTTAACTGGAGTAGCTCACAGATACAGTAAATATGTGAAAATGTGGCATGTTACATTGCGATACGCAAAAGTGGAAGAGTTAATTTTCCTTTTAAATGATAAAGTGATGAAATCAAACATCAAACCGTTTCTGTTATGAGAGGATCTTGTATTTCAGGACACTTGCTGGGTGTGTAATTGCTTTATAATTTAACTTTTTAGTACCATTAATATCAGACTATTAGATTATTTCCTCTGTAACAAAATCTTTTTTGATATATATGAGTCCAAAAACTGGTGTCTGAGAAAATTTCCATTTTTCCATCTGAAACAAAAAAGGTCAAATTGACAACAATTTTCATCTGAAGTCTGTAGTACATTCATCAGGCAGGTCCTTTGACTCACTTTGCACTTTAAAAAATGATAGAAAGCAGTTTATCAAAAAGCATTGATATCATTTTTCAAATAAAATAAATAAACATGTAAAAGCTGAAAAGTTTTTATATCCAAGTGTAAAACTTCTTAAACTAAGTTAATGTGGCAGGAGGCCTGTAGATGTTTAGCTGAATTTAAAAGCTACAGCTGTATTTTAGTTGTATTTTGCTGCTTTCTTTTTACATTATTTATGTTAAAAGTGCCTCCAAATATCCAATTATGGACCAGTTTTCACTGTAAATTGCAAAACAGTCAGCGGGCCACCTGGCAGCCTATCACAGGTCACCTCACTGCTTTGCAACTAGCTTTCTGGATAAATCCACCGTTTCTCATGAGTCTCACACTGTATATTTGGTGTCTCTGAGGAAAAGAAAACAGTGTGATGTGGTTTGGGGAAAAAGGTCAAGAAGCAGCACCTTTCTTTTAAAGGTGCAGTTCAGTTTTATGAGTCGTTTTTAAACTGTTTGTCGAAGGATAACCTCTTGTATGTCTCCGTGGTCACCTGCTGTAGGTAGAAGATATCGATATCTGGATGTTTGAAGGAGGTGAGCTCAAATCGGCCACAACGCTTGGCTGCGTTTCGGATCAGGAAGAAGAGTAGCACAAGGCACAGCACCATGAACACGGTGATGCCCAGGACGCTGCCCGTCTTGATGTAAGAAGGCACGACGGCTGGTTGGGCCCCAGCTGGGGTTGGGTACGATGGAGTGGAGCCCGATCCGACCTCGTCGTCCTCTTCGATGGGTGTGCAGCTGTAGTTGTCAGGCTCCAGCTTGAACCCATCATGGCATGAACACCTGTAACTGCCGTAGATGTTTTCACACCTGTGGTCACAATGGTTGGAGTCACATTCGTCGAAGTCGGTGCAGAAGGGCGTACCATCGTCCCGGATGTCCTCAATGTAGCCGTCGGGGCAGAAGCACTTGTACTGGTTGCTGATCATGATGCACGAGTCTGGACAGTCCCTCTCGGTGCAGATCACCTCACACTTGGTGGGGTCGTGACCTGATACCATGAACCCCTTCCGGCAGCCACACCTGTAAACGCCATCCAACTTGTCACACAGCATGTGCTCGCACTTTTCACAGATGGACACGTTCACGCACACTCCATCCTCCTCCACGAACTCATCTTTGCACGAGCACGTGAACCCGTCGTGGGTGGTCTCGCACTCCTGGCCCTCACCTGTGCACGGGTTCGAGTCGCAGGGGCCGTCGGTGCAGGAGAAGTTGTTGGAGTGGAGCGTTTTCCCTGCGGGGCAGACGCAGCTGTGCGTCACAGAGCTGCAGCCGTGTTCACAGCCGCCCCGCATCACCTCGCAGTTCCAGGGCGCTCTCGTCCACCCCTCTGACACACACACATGCTTTGAGTCCGCATATTTACCGCCAACATCTCCCGTTACCGCGATGGTTCCCGGTGGAAACGTTTCCGAATCGTCCGCCTCGAACCCCATCGGGGTGGTGTACTTCACCTGTGCGCCTCCGCCCGCCAGCACTTTGCCGCACGGCTCTTCGTACGTATATTGGCACAGGAACCCGTCCAGGATGGCGCTGCACGGCTCCAGAGACACCGTGAGGTTCCTCTCCATGGACACGGAGACGGAGTGGCACTTCTTGAGCCCCGCCGCAGCTTCCTCTGCCGCCTCGCTGGCGCTCTGCAGCCAAAAACTACCGACAAGACTCCCCAGGATCTTCTCAACACTTTCCAGGCTGAATATCAATACCTCTCCACCTGAGTCTTTGCAGTTTTTCTCTGCGCCTGGAAAGTCCTCGGGCTCCTGGAAAAGCGCAAAACATTGATTCCCGACGCAGCGTCCGCGCAGGGACAGGACTGTTTCCTCCAGCCCGCAGAGGAAAAACACGCAAAGTAAGAGTGCGTGTTTTGTAGGAATCATGATGTCTTTGTTGGAAGAGGTGGTGGTACTGGTGGTGTACACGATCTGAAGCTGGAGCAGAGACTGAAAGCTGAACATTTATAAAAGCCTCGAACCAGGCGAGGAAGGAAGTTCCTCTCAGGCCTGGTCTGATTGTTCAACCCCCAGCCTGTCCTGACGCCTTATCTCAAAGAGACAATCCCATCAACACACACACGCACGCACGCACACGCACGCACACACACACACACACACACACACGGGCACGTGAACATTTAATAAGAGAGGGATGGACAAATATCCCATAATCCTCTCCCATGAGTGTCTCTTATTTGGACAATATTCCAGTTAAACTGGAAGAGAACATTCTCATCCTCAACATGTAATTAATGACATAAAATAAATCATTCATCTTCAAATGCTCTGCAGTGTCACTATTTTATTTCCTTTTTAAACAGCGAACAAACAGATACTCCAAACTTCATACTGACGCTCATTTTTCTTTTTATTATGTGAGTTGAAAGGAAAAAATATAAGATAAAGGAAGATGAAAACAGGGAGTGGTTAAATAATGTATTATTTATTAAAGTAAAAAAAAAAAAAAATCACAAGAAAACAGAGGAACATTGTACTTTTTAGCACTACTCTTTAGTTTTAGTTAAATCAGAGGCGTCATTGGGCTTTGGAGGGGCTGAAGCCCCCCTAAAATATTCTTAAGCCCCCTAAATAGTTTGGTGTGGTTTTGTTTATTTTATAATTTTTTTTTATTTTAACGAAAAGGCGCAGACAAATTCAAATTCAATAAAGTGGCCAGAATATGAGTTTAAATAGTATTATTCATAAATCACTTAATTACGGTCCACACCCCGAAAAACATGCACTCAAGCAAATTAGCCTCACCTGTGGGATGAGCCCCTGTATCCTTAAAACCTAGTGACCCCCCTGGTATACATGCAAGACAGAATTAAATCACTAAATATCATGTTGTCATATTTCAAACTACACAGAACAAGAGAAGCACTAACAATATTCTGTGGATTCTCCTTTAATAAATCCATAAATTCAAACTTAAAGCTGCACCAATGATTCATTTTTTACATTAACGATGCATCAGAGGAATATTTGTGACGTGAGAGAAGTCACACCAAAGCTGCTGGAGCGCATTGTTTTGATTCTGTCACTCAACACTGTAGTTATTTCCTAAACCTAACTATAGTGGTTTTGTTGCCTAATCCTAAAGTGACAGCAGGGAGGCATGACAGAGTGGCGGTATGTGACGAGTTGGGATGAATACTGTTGCCGTGGTTTCCACTTTTCATGTCGTTAGCATCGTTAGCAGCTAGCATCCGTGTGGAGGAATTTTCTTGTAAATTACTCACTTGTGAAGAATGTGGACGCTCCAAAACGGCATCATTTCTCCTGATTACCATGAATTTATAATGTGCTTATTAATAGAAACACAAAGGGAGACAAAGGGTCAGGGATTGAAGCTTCCTAAAGGTATAATAATAACTGTTGATCTGAATTAGTCATCATTCTTAGACTTTTCTTTGGCTTTTTTCAGATTCGTGGGGCTTCCTCAGGAGGGGAAAGTGACTGGACCGGAGGAGGAAGTAGGAACAAGAGGACGGGACACACTTCCTACCGCCACAGGGTGCAGAAACGAAACGTGACGAGACCCACCTACGATGTTGAGTCGATGCTGAAGGAATGTGATCACGTCTGATTGATTTCCTCCCAAAACCACACAGTGAGTCATGTTGTGAGAGGCACATTCATTGCAGTTATTACAGTTTACAGAGAGGTGGTTCGCTCCAGGGGGTGTGGTGGGATGGACTGGGGTGGAGGGGATGTGACAGAGTCCCACAGCAACGGGAATCCTTTGTTCACTATGTGGAAAAGAATTAGTCCAGTGTTTTTATTTGAGTGGTGAAGATTCTGATCTTTGGGAGGACGCCTAGCAGCGAGCGCCGTGATCGTAACACAGAGTGAAAAAACATAACAAATATTTCCTCTGATATCAGTCTTTAAAGCCCACGCTGAGTTTGCCTGTTTTCTTTCTCCTAAATCTCAGTAAAACCATGTGATGTGGTCACTCTGCCACCACCAACATCCTCTGTACGGTGTGCTTTTTTAACTGATATTGGTGACATCACTCCACGTTTCTGTTTAAACTTGATAAAGCAGCTTCGCCTTGACTGACCTGCGAATGCTGTGAAGGATTCCTGCTGCCTGTCAAACACAGTATGCACGCCCAACTTATTATCCTGCAGCAGAAAACTACTGAATATGTGGAAATTAATATGCACTCAGAGCTAAACGAGAGCACTTCGCCTTGACTCTTACAGAGGAGCAACACTCAAAATAATCATTTGTTGGGTGAACATAAAAAAATTAGGGAAAGTATTTCCACCCAATTATAATACGCTCATTTAGTAAGTGATGCAAATGCTAAGTAGCTAACCATAGCAACTAATGCTGCTATGGTTAGCGGCTAATGCTGCTATGATGAGTGAGCACGCTACGAAAACATTCAGTGATGAAATTAATCGCTCAAAATTAATAGAGTGAACAATAACAAGTTATGTGACATTTCTGTGCAGTGGTTTATTTTGAAGTTTTTTAAGTTAAGTAAAGGACTTATCTTAGCGTTTTCATTGTCGACTCTCAGCATGTGTTTTGAAGTAGATTCAGGCAACAAAACACACTTAGTTAGGTTTAGATAAAAACAACATAGTGTGGATTAAAACCACATTTGTACGGTGAAAGTGTGACTTGATGTTGTGAACACGTTTCATTTGTATATAATGAGTTGTTCAGTTTTCTTCCCTGAGAATTAAAAGTAGAATAACGACATGTTATTTTATTATTGTCTTGTTCTTTTTATTTCCTAAAAGTCACCAGGAGCTGCAGCAGCTTTGGCTTTCACATGCTCTCTGTTTTTAAGTCTTTGAGTGCCATTGATGTATTTCGACATCAAAGTATTTTTTTCAGCAGCAGGTCACCAATCGTGGTCTCCCACAGCCTGTGAGTAATTTTGGGGCTTCTGGGAGATGTAGTCAGAGCATAAAGAGACAGTATACACCACAGAGATCAAAACAGGAAGTGGAGACGATCGAGATTAGAGAGCAAAACAAACAGAATATGGAGAAAAAGTGGTGGTTTTGGTGAAAGTGTCCTCTACCTCTGGTAGGTTTGGCATCTTCTGAAGCGGTATCAGGTGACAAAGCTTCAGTATTTGTTGCACTATCCACTCTCTTAGTGATCACTGTCCACAGGAGAGCAATAGATTGCAACTCACTCAACCTTTAACCTAATGTTAAGTTTCATAACGATGTTAAGGTCCGGCCAAGGACCACAGAGAGCTGCTATCAGCGGCCGAGCAGGGAAATAGAGGCGTTTCCATGTCCTGGATGAGGATGAAAAGAGGGAGAGCTGAGGTTAATTTACCCATGGCCTCACACACACACACACACACACACACACTCCCGCAGAGTGTGACACTCGAGTTTATCACTCTCGTTGTGTTACCAACACCCTGAGGAATGGACTAAGCTCTGTTGCTATGTCATGACACCATGTAGAGACAAGCAACACAAACATGCCCACCCAGATGACCTTTCCTCTGCTGCTCAAGGTCGGTCATTATATAAACAGACCTTAAAAACATCACGTCACTTTAGAGGAAAAAGTCCAAAAATCACATCTATGTTTTCAGCTTTTTGTTCTGTCGTAGCTTAGCTGAGGCTTTAATCTTTGTGTAAATGTTAGTGTCTTTATTAACATGGCTATAAGCCACAATGGGGCTCTGTAAAGGGCCTGGTCGTCGCCTAGGTAATGTCATCACTTGGTCATTTTAACTGTACCAGCCTCAGCAGCCTGCATGCTGTGTTTGTGGATTACTTTGCTCAGGAAGGGATTTATTTGGATTATTATTTGGACTTTTATGCTATAGGTTTACTACAGGTCAGGTGTATTTTTCATGTTTTATATCATTATTTTAGCTCTAGGGTCCTACTTTACCCTGAATAGGATAAATGGCAGTTAGAGAATGAATGAAGGAATTCATTTTTGGTGGCTTTCAAGCTACACTTCATCCCAACTCGTCACGTACTGACACTTTTTTTTAAACATTAAAGGTATGAATTAAACAGAAACACTTAGTTTAGTTTGATTTAGTAGAAACCTCCATGGTTGTGTTTACTACGTTTGGCCTTCCTGTGTGTCTTTACACCACAGCGCTGTAGATTCATATTGATGCAGTTGGGTTTATATTGTCGTTAATGGAGAGCTCAGTCATACTGATGCTAAAAGATGGCTCATGTACGCTGACGATCGGCATAAAGAGTTGGTATTTGGCGCCCTGAGAACGAGTACGGCTTCATGTATCTGGATTATTTGGCTTTTTTAATGTCATACTTTGTTAGCGTAAGTCAGGGGTGTCAAACCTATTTTAGTTCAGGGGATTTGATCTCAATAAGACCTCCAAGTTTTAGTGTGAAGAGGTGCAAGTTTATTCTGAAAACACCTACAGTTTCTGCAACAAAAAAAAAATACAGGGACCCACACTCCACGTTCTCCTTCCTCCCAAGGAGCGACAGCTCCTCATATTAACTGTCACCGCTCATATCCCATGTGACTAAATTATCATTTATAATAACAACATGATGCTCTTAATAAGTTCTGAATCCTGTCCTGATTTGAAACTCTGGCAGCGGTGCGGTTTGCTTTTCCCTCCCGTATTGTGTTTCACCATCTGAGACCTGCAGATAAATATTGGCAGCATAAATCATGTCCTGGTAGATGCACCGCCTCAATGGCAGGAAGTCCCCCCCTCACAAGGCTTCAAGTTAAACAAGCAAAATACGTTCAAACTTTATTTTCATTCATGTTTGGGACACGAGCCACAATGAAGACACAACAGGAAGCCAGTTATAAACGATGTACGCTCATTAAGAAAACATCAGAATGAGATAATTAGAACAAAGACACAAGACAAAACATGTCGACCTGTCAGGATGAAAGTCTTTGTTCTGAACACAGGAAATGATTCCTGGCTTTTTCTGAATACATCAATAAATCTCACATTTTTTCATAAGCTGCCTGATAGCAGCTCCAACATGTTTTTGTTTTGGTTGCTACGGGTAACCGTCCGATCTGCATATCCGGGGAGATGCTGCAGGTGAACAGGGTTAAAAATTTTAATTTAGTTGATTGCTCACATTTAAAAAATAAGTTACTGAGTAATCTACAGTATGTTTGATGATATTTATTATTTACAGGATAAAATATCTAGTTCATAAGTCATAAACTTTTTTTTCTTGCTCCGTAAGTCATAAAATACTGTCATAAGCCATAAAAAAATCTATTTCTGCCATGTTTTGAGGAGTAAAATGTTGTATAAATGTATGAAAACCTTCAGAATATAGAGAGTTTGGTGCTAAATTTGAGATTTCTGACTCAGAGAGAGAAAAACCTTATTTTAAGAAAACTGACTTTAAAGATATGATTGCTAAATTTACCACATTTTGAAGACAGTATAGATTAGAATACAAAATGTTATGTTTAACTGTCAAATGAGGCATCATCTAATGCTAACTTTTAGTAATTTAACGAGTAATCTATGGACGCAGTAGTAAAATAAACACCTAAATGTGTATTTTGGATGTTTTCTTTCCAATGTGAAAGACATTGAATCAAAATAAATCAGTGCGGTGCTTCGTCTTCATGCTGCAGATCATTGCTAGAATCCATCGAATCCCACCTAAAGTCAGTTTTTGTTGTTTCTGGGAGCCGAATGGAGGAATGTGATCTCCATAACTCTGTGCCTTCATCGCCTCCTGCCAACAGGAAATCACAGCCAGACACTGGCGACTTCAGGCAGAAAGGAGCTTTATTGGCACATATCAGTGGTCGCTCCACGTCCTGCTATTGTGTTTCATGTCAGAGGGGAACAACAGTAAGTTGGCAACTGAACACGCCGTCAAACACAGAGATGAAAACACGGTGTGAATTATTACTGATAACAGAAGCACAGCAGCACTTAAAATACAGACATCTGAGCTCCAGCTGGGGCTTCCTCCCTACTGAAGTATAAGGATACAGTTTTAATTAGCTCTAAAGACACACCTTTTATTTTTACAGAGTTCAAGAGAGTCACAAGAAGACACATGACGACCTTGAATTAATAACTAATAACTTATGATCTGATTTTAATGCAAAGAGGAGTCACTAAGCTTAATGACTGTAAATACTGTAAGAGCCACAGGGTTGTGTTGTTCCAGCATGTTCTGCTCCCCACAAAGGACCAAAACAAAACAAACACGAAGAAAATCACATTATGCAGCTTTAAAGAAACGCCTCGGGAGAGAGGAACATAATAAAAAAAAGTACAATGCTGGAGCCAGAAAGTCTGATAAAACAGAATGTATGACTTTATGTCATACATTCTGTTTTATTGTCCTTTGGGATCTGCATTTCGGTCATACAGTTTATTATAGATACTTAGAAAATTAAATATACAGTTTTAAATAAATATATCAGAGCAACAGCATCATCTCCAGCATCATTTCATTCACTTGAATGCGCTTTACTATTTTTCCATCTATCTCTTAGAAATTAATTGTGCAAAATCAGGACAGTAGCTTCATGTTGATGACCAAAAATGCTGCTCTTGACAGATTGATGGTGAGGAAAATCCTTCTCATTGTGTTTTGCAGCGCTACAAACTCAGCCTCCCGTGTGCCTCTTTACGACGCCTGGCGCTTCCCCTCCTCTTTCCTCCTCGTTCTTCCCATTCCCACCTGGAACGCCGCTGGCCGCTGACGGATGAATGCATGGAGAGACGGGCAGGAACACCCCCGTCTGTTCCCACTTCTTTTTACGCCCCTGGGGAGGCGATCTTGGCTCGCTGACAGAAATATTCTGAACTTCCTGCGACCCCAGAAACAACAACAAACACCTTGGACCCTCGTAAGATGGTCGTAAGTACCACACTCAAGCTCTGGTGCTCATATACATTTATTTTCTGGCTCTTCGCTCGTCTTTTTTTTCTACAGGAGAAGTGAACTCAGACCTGTGGAGTAACATCAGAATGAGAGAATTAAAGGGCCAGTGTTTTAACAATTAGTGGGCTCAACTGGAAGAAATGCAGTTTAATATTCACTCATTGAGTGCCAGTCATTTTATAAAAACAGTGTTCCAATGTTTTTGTCCATTTTGAGTCATATTTCTAGACCCACAGAATATTTTGTACTATGACTCTGAAAACACTGAATAGCTCAAATGAAAGAAGAGACTCTCTATTTCATCATGAAAAAAATGTTTGTTTTTATCTTGTTCCATTCTTGTTTTATCAGAGGTAGAGTAGAGGACACTTTCACCAAAATCACCACTTTTTCTCCAGATTCTGTTTGTTTTGCTCTCTAATCTCGATCGTCTCCACTTCCTGTTTTGATCTCTGTGGTGTATACCGTCTCTTTATGCTCTGACTACATCTCCCAGAAGCCCCAATACTACTCACAGGCTGTGGGAATGGCGCTCAAAGAGTTAATGAGTGTCTTTTATATTTTGTGTAATCACCTGAAAATAAGAATTAAGGTGCTTCATTACTTTAGAGTGGAGCCGTTTATCTGCAAAGGCAGCCTTATCGTGTTAACTCCTCCTGCTCGGTCAGAGTCGATAACGACACCTGACACAGGTACAGTGGACTTGTGTGCTATTTGTGCATCATATCCAGTGTTAAGGTGGTTACTCAAAAAGAATAACTGATTTAGCTGCTTTACATTACTAAATCACTCTGACACAAGTAATCAGTCACACTAAGTTTCATTATTTTTAGATTACCCTGTAACAACCTGAGATGTTTGAGAACTTGATAATAATTCCAAATTAATCCTCCTTATTGTAAAAAAGGAGGACAGACACCAGATGGTTTCACACTTCTTTACCGTCACATTCTGCTTCCTTTTGCGTCTCCTCATCCATGAGCATGAGCGCTAAAATCTTTTGCCAGTTTTCTGGAAATTCGGTCATACTTTGCGTTGTATCTGAATGGAAAAATGGCAAATACAGTTGGTGTGTAAGACATTTTTATACAGAGACTGGAGCAGAGAAGTTTCTAGATTCTTTAACTTAGAGGTGTTACTCCTGAATTTTCTTTCATTTACCAGGCGCTGAACTGAATCAGCTAAACAGACCTTTACTTGCTGGTTTTTGAGTGACCTTTGACCTTTCATTGCATATGTCCAGTATATATGTGAGGACACACAGGGGTCGAGCCTCATAAAGGAACTTTACTGAGACTCACCAGCTCTGGTTTTGTGGTCGATGCCTTTGGAAACAGTGTTTGACTTCCTGTGTGCGTGCTGTGCGTTCATGTATTTCCCATGACTGCAAAGCATCCAGGGTTCATGCTCATGCAGAAGGTTACATCTTCATGCAGGTCATCTATTCCCACACATCCTGCTCTCTTGTCTCCATGGATTGTAAAGGATGACGACTAAACTGGCGCTCTTTAATGGGAAGTGATCCATCTCCTTGGATTATTTATGAACAATAACCAGAGTCGGTTCCTCAGAATTCTTCGGGATGAGTTCCTGGTGGGCTTTGAGCTGTGATTCCTGTCAGTCTGACCTGCTTTTCCCACACTATAAACCCCCCCGTGTAAAACAACTTTCTCCCTAATGCTCTGACCTACATGTGGGAAGGCTAACATGTCTTTCTCACTGTGGTTGTGTAACATATTTTGGTCATGGTGTGAATTTCAAACAAATATGAGCTGCAGAGAAGTGACCTGCAGCGTGGAGACAGTCCCTGTTTTCCCTCCGAGATGAAAATCATTCATTTATATGCTAATAATGCTAATTTCTGGATAAACTGATGCAGCCGGCACGGCAGTAATTCTAGTTTCAAACTAGATGAGCTACTGCTAAAAGTCCAAGTGTCTTAGTATTACTTTTTATCTGAACTCTTGCAAAGAGTGGAAGCTAAAGGTGTAAATATGCAAATATTTAAGTTCATACTTGTATTTTGTGTTTATATTAATGTATCTTTGTGGTAAACACACTCAGTATGAGGAAAATGTTTTTTTTAACATGACAGCATGAAAACATGCTGAAAAATATTTTCCTCATACTGAGTGTGTTTACCATATATTTACTATCTGTTTTAGTACATTTCATCAGCTTCAGTGCTGCATTGTGTTGCTCGGCAACAGTTCATGTTTACTTCCTGTCAGCTGCTAACAGGAAATAAACTGGGACACGTTTAGAGTGGTCTAAATGTTGTAGATTTATGACAGATGGACAGAAATCACGACGACTTCAAATCTTAAAATGCTCAGTGATGGTGTTTTTATACTTTTAGCCCCCCTGAAATATTCTTAAGCTCCCTTAAATAATATGTTGAATTTTATTTCCTTTTTTTTTTTTTTTTTACAAAGAACAGTACATAGAAATATATTGATGTGTGAATAAAAACACTTTATTCTTCGATTTAACATTTTAAGAAATGTTTAAAAAAGATTGAGTGGCCTTGATGGCAGTGGCATCATCATTTTTATTTTATTTTATTTTTTTTTTTTACAAAAAAGTGCAGAAATACGGCCACAATATGAGTTTAAATAAATAATCATATAACCTTGCATTATTCCTAAATCCCTAAAATACAGTCTTCCCCTCTCGTGGCCTGATTATTGAAAAATGCCCCCTCCGGAGGCAAAACACACACTAAAGTGCTCTCTTGTGAGGCAAAAACACGCACTAAGTGCTCCGTTTGGCAAAATACATGAAACTGCCCTCTTAACTTAAAAACATGACAAACCTCACCTCACCTCCCTTTCCTGGGGGCTAAGCCCCCCATCCTTAAAACCTAGCGACGGCCCTGTTTGTCCCAAAGGTTGATAAATGGGTGTGTTGAGGTCAAAGGTGGAGGCAGCAGCGCTCAGAGGGCAGAATGAAATGGAAATGTTGTGCAACAGTTGTTGGCTTCGTCGCAGCAGAGCGAAATAAAGCAGGATCAAAGTTGTGCCAGAACGGACTGATATCACCAGAGGAGGGTGGAGAGGTCACGTCTGAAGTGATACTGGGAATCCATGATAGTTAGAAACTTGATGTTGTGCAGCATTAGAGAAAGTTTTCTCGATGGATTTATGAGATTATTTTGCTCAACAGCTTCCATTTTTGGATACTCAATATTGTCTTTGTGTTTTAGCATAAATATGTCTGTAGAGCCAGACAATGGCTGCTACATATCTGTGGCACTGTGGCGTTTTTATTGTGAATTTCTTGTCCATATTTTTCCACCCAGCACTCAGTGTCACCCTGAAGCTGCAGACCTGTTTATGAACTGGTTTTCTTCCCAGAAAGAGACTTTTTTTGTGTTTCTGCTCTACATGTCCTGCTGATTTGGTGCTTAAGCTCCTTTAGAAGCCAGATTAGGTTTGAAAGAGTAACTGAAAGAAGAAGCTGGGGACAAAATATTTTCACATTTTCCATAGAAATGTCTCTGACTCTTTAGCTGCTTTGTTCAGCGAGAACATGTAGCGCTCAGTGGATTTCATAGAGATTTTTTTTATGAAAAACAACTGCTGCTGGGGTCAGAAATAACACTATAAGGAAAGTAACAAAGGATGGGAATGACAAAGACGAGCTGTGATTCACTTTTTTTTTTTACTTTGAGTAACACCTTTCACTTTACGTAATTTTACTCATTGTTATTATGACAATATTGTGTAATAATGTAAATCCTTCTGTGTGCCAGGAGGGTGGTGGTTTAGATTAAAGAGCTGAAAGAGTCACAGTGGGTGGGCAGGAGACGAGGTGGATGGGTCATTTTCACCGTATAAACATAGCTTGAAGCTGGTTTTGATGCTAAAAAAATCAAAATGAGAGACGTTTTTTTGTGCCTTTCATTTGTAGTTATCTAATCACATGTAAACATTATAAACTGATAGACGCTCAGCCTCCTGTGCAGTGAAACAATCTACTTCCTGGTTGGGTTTCCTTCTATTTATGTTCTCATGTCTATCTGAGGAGCACAGACAGACTCTGGCTCAGTGCACAGAAGCTGTCTGCAAAGCTTATATAAAGTGGATATGTGCAAACATAGACAGGAGGAAGAACAGATAAGCTTTCAAAATAGGTTTGCCACCTATTTAGACTGTATAAACTAAGTGTATACTTTGCGAAGTCAGTCTGTGCACGGCTGCAACATTTTTGACCAGAATCATTTTAAATTTCATGCAGTTTAGATTTACTAAAGTTTTTTTTGTCCTACTGCTCCTCTGCTCCATCTCCAGTTGATTTGTTGATTATTTCACGCTTAAAAATTCAAGTGTAAGAGGAGGAGGTATCTTTAAAAGGCTCTCACTAATTCCTGAAGAAATGTTCTTAATAGAAAACTGAAACACAACCTGAGTCTGCAGGAAACACAGTACGAAATGACATAATTTAACTTGATTTAAGACAGAAATAATGGAAATAGAAAAGTCAGTTAAATGTAGAAACAGACTGCCACCATTGTTATTATTTCATTGTATGTTTTATTGAAAATTAGTGAAAAAGCAGACTACAGGTGACGCAAAATAATCCAGTTCTGATACAAATATGTTTTAAGTGCTGTCTGGATCAGAAACATTATATTCTAAACACTCACAGAGACATAACACATCTTCTTTGTCTTTGTTTGAAAAGAGGAGACGAGGCAGCTGGTGATGATGTGACATGTTTTAAAGTCAAGTCCAACTTTTTCCTCAAGTGCTGACAAATCTTCATCGTCGAGGTCATGCACTCAGGGAGTTTTGTTTTAGATTGCAGAAAGTAAAAGCATCGCTGTTGGTTTCAGTTCCTGGAAAAAAATAAATTCTGGAGCCTAAATGTCTTGATATTAAAATAGAGAAATGAGCAAAAGCAGGTGAAGCATTAAGAAGGAGTCAGCTGACCGTTTATAACGTAACACAATCATACTGATAATAGTAGTTTTAGCAGTAGCTCAACCATTTTGAAACTGAAAATAATACAGTTAAGATGCAGTTTACATCCATGTCTGTCATCATTTGATCCTGAAATTAGCACATTAGCTCATGAATTCTTGAATAATGGTTACTTTGACCTTTGACCTCTGGCCATTCATGAAGATGTGACCAACAGTTAAAGTATCAAAAAGTGACTCCGTACAAATGAATTTTAATGCTTTTTCGATCATGAAATATGTGTATTTGATCCCATAGTAACAGGAAACCTTGTTGTCTTGGTGACTCAGCGCTCCAATGCAACATCTAATTTTGATGTGGGGACATTTGTGATTTCTGTGACATTTTATGAGTAATTCCAGATTGGTTGTTAACGTCATGATGTGCAGTCATTCAGTATAGCTCATAGTTATTAAGGAATTGCGTCCATGGAAATATTTGTCATGATGTCACTTCTGGCACTGGACTGGCTCATGTTGCCCAACAGAAACACTGTCAGAGATGCCCTGGGTTATATATTTAGTAAGTTTAGGGCCATTGTTCTGAAAATCTGAGATTTCAACAATAAATTCAAAAAGTTAGAGTTGATCTAGTGGAAAAAAGAGGGGATGTTTTATAATTATTAATAGATTGAGCAGAACAGAGCAGTTAGCTTTTTAATTCATGACCTGAAGGTCTTAAATGGTAAACTTCTCCAAATAATATAACTAACTTCAGTTATAGTGTAAGTAGACAGACAACTAACGAAGCTTAAAGCAGGCCACGAAGCAGAACTCCAAGTTCAACCAAAGAAACTAACGAAGTCGTAACTAACGATCAAACATGCTGATAAAAACAGATTAATCGTCTTTTCTGAATCTGTCCAAGCTTCTCCTGTAATTCAGCAAAAAATGACCCACCAAAGAGCATCGTTAAAGTGTTAATTTGTAACGTGAAATGGACAAAAAGAGAAAGAAAACCATAACAGGTTCTGGATCAACTCTGTAATCTAGTCTCCTATTTTACCTCAAAATATTATGCATTTATCTCATAAAATTATACCATTTTTCTGGTCAAAAATACAGCTTTATGTGTCCTGACGGTGTTATTTTCTTTGGAAACTCTAAGTGCTCTTAGTTGTGATCAGTTGGCGCTGTCAAATTAGACTTTTCAGTTGTGGGGAATAAAACTTTCCATGTGCGTTGTGCTTACGATGTCCCAGTTAGTCAGGAGTATTTGAGTTGGCAGCAGTGGAAACGAAGCGTCGCTGGCGTCATCTGTGAGCTGCTGCTTCTGTCTGGATCACCACACATATGTTGCTTTAAAATGATTTAGCTGTGATTCTGTCAGATAGATGATTTGACGTCATGAATGTCATGAGGAACATTTCAGGGCACACTTACTTTTTACTCACAGGAAGAAAAGTTACTCCCACAGAAAATGACTTTTTCTCAAGTGCTGTGACTTATTTAGTCAGATAATGATTAATTTCCCACTCAAGATAAAAAAAGGTCATTTTTCCACAAGGGATTCTGTTAAATCGAGAGTCTTAATCTGAAATATGTCTTCCTTTGGGACGAGTTCATGAGACAGTTCAAGTCTCTAAGTCCCCCTTTTCCCTTGTCGTGCTTCTGTCATGTACATTAAATTAATAAAGTCAAACATTTTCCTCCATTCTGATACAGATATTACTTTTCTTTTTCGTTAACAGTGACTTTAAAATCACTATAAAATAATCAACATCATCAACATCATCAAACTGCTTTATTCAGTGTTTTCACCATGGTTAACTATGTGAGTGCATTAACATATTTTGACGTCATTTAAAATCCAACACGTGAGAGTCATCGATGTATAAATACATCAAATTGGTTTTTCGGCAGCAGGCACAAGAGGGCGCTCTCCCACAGCCTGTGAGTAATGCTGGGGCTTCTGGGAGATGTAGTCAGAGCATAAAGAGACGGTATACACCACAGAGATCAAAACAGGAAGTGGAGACGATCGAGATTAGAGAGCAAAACAAAGAGAATCTGGACAAAAAGTGGTGATTTTGGTGAAAGTGTCCTCTACTCTACCTCTGATAAAGCAAGAATGGAACAAGGTAAAAACAAAAATTTTTTCATGATGAAATAGAGAGTCTCTTCTTTCATTTGAGCTATTCAGTGTTTTCAAAGACATAGTACAAAATATTCTGTGGGTCTAGAAATATGACTCAAAATGAGCAAAAAATGCTGGAACAAGACACTTCCTGTTTTATAAAACATGTGGCAATCAATGAGTTAATACATGTCCGTTAAGAGAAGATTACCTCTGCTTATAATCTGACTGTAAAACCCTCCTGAATGATGACTACTGAATGAATGCTACAGTGATGAAGATTAAAAACTCCCAACATGTCACCACACTCTGCTGTTATTGTTCAGACTGAGAGACCTCTAGTGGCAGAAAATAACCTGTTGTACATTAAAAAGGACAAAAGTTCAGCGACTTCGAGAATTGTCGTCTTAATCAGAGCTGAAACAATCGGCCTCCCTTGTTGATCGCTGTGTAACCCTGAACTTCCATGGAAAAGCTCTTCCATCTTGCCAAACATGCCATCACACTCCAGGTCCTTTATGTTTCTTTGGCTCGTTAATCCGCAGCATTGAAACCTTAGGAGCTGGAGTATTTTTTGCCGTTAAGCTGCCACCTTGTCAGCCATTGGCTCTCCTAGGCGGCCTTGAACTTTTTATTAAACAAAAAGTGTCAATAATTTTTCAATGCTCGTTAGTCAACATATTAAAGGGACGTCGCCCCTTCCCCACCATGTACCTGATGCTTTTTATTAGCTGATGATTTGAGAGGAAAATGTGTCTTTGTCCACACATCCCCTTTGGCAGCAGTGTTTGCGTCTCTGTGGAGGTCATTTAATTGGTGTGGCAATGAAATCATAATAAAGCACGCCACTAATACGCCAAGTCATAAATCCAGAGCGACAGCAGCTTGTTGCAGAGCCAGTTATGTTCGACATGTTTCAGAGGCCATTGTTGCTGAAACCACAGAGAAGTCAACATGTGTTTGGTTTTTCCTCAGGTTTCTTGTGGAATACCACATCATGCATTTACAGCAATGTAAATCACAAAAAGAGCCCTCAATGAGAAGACAAAAATAACCAGCAGTTTGTTGATTTACACTCTTCAAACGGCAGGGTTTGGTCAATTTTAAAACTTCCCAGGACACCATGGCGTTGGAAAACTGAACTGATTCCCAGTAACTATTCACAAACAAAGAGCCAAGTCAGAGGAAATGATTTAAAAGTCATGTTCATCAGCAGCATGGATTGATTTGAAGATGAATGAAGTGCTTTCACTTCTCTGTTCACTTCTTGGCTTCAGTCATGTATATTTGGTAAATTGGTTTACGGCCTTTATCATTCCTTCAGAGTAACATGACCTGTTTGAGCTCAGTGGCAAAGAGGAAAGTTAATTAATCCAAACACCAGTGAGTGATCTGAAAACATTCATCAAATGATCATAATATTTATTAACTGTCAAGTGTTTTTGCTTAACTCATTGAGGGCCACTGACGTATTTCAACATCATTTAAAATCTGATGCTTGAGTGCCATCAACATAAAAATAGGTCAAAGTGTTTTCCGGCAGCAGGCACCAATTATCATCTCTCACAGTCTGTGAGTAATGCTGGGGCTTCTGGGAGATGTAGTCAGAGCATAAAGAGACGGTATACACCACAGAGATCAAAACAGGAAGTGGAGACGATCGAGATCAGAGAGCAAAACAAACAGAATCTGGACAAAAAGTGGTGATTTTGGTGAAAGTGTCCTCTACTCTACCTCTGATAAAACAAGAATGGAACAAGGTAAAAACAAACATTTTTTTCATGATGAAATAGAGAGTCTCTTCTTTCATTTGAGATATTCAGTGTTTTCAGAGACATAGTACAAAATATTCTGTGGGTCTAGAAATATGACTGAAAATGGACAAAAACACTGGAAGGACAGCTGGCACTCAAAGAGTCAAAATAAGGAAAGAAAGTCAAACACGTCCTGACATACTGTCCTCTAGTGGACAGGCGTCTGTCCTCTGTTATTCCAGCTGGACGGAGGACAGCCGAGTGCCTGATGTCAAAGGTTCATGTAAACAACTTAACCCTGATGTGATTCTGAATAAAATCCTGACGGAGATATGGAATAAAAATAGCACAAGTTTTATGACTTTCCAATAAAAGTGTATCTATTTTCCCCATGTTTATTTGTAATGATATATGTGATTTCTAAGTGCAGCGTGACTTTAGCAGCAGCTGCGATCTAACTTTGTCGTGAGATCTGGAGGCGAGACAGAAAGGAACAAAGTCTTTTTATATTCTACTCGGTCCTCCTCGTCCGCTTGGCAGGATGTTGTTTTCTGTTTCTCTCCCCGCCAAATTAATCAGATTCAGTAATAGAGGAACTCCTCCTCGGCATTACTCACTTTTCAGCCTGAGCAGATTGAAAACATGTGGGGAGCCAGTCGCAGTGTTCATGGTTCGGTTTAATTTTCTGGGGTGTGGGCCTCCAGCGTGAGGCCAGGCCAGTGGAAACAAACCAGAGCAGGCTTTTCAGCAACAGCACAACAATAGACAGTGCTGTAGACATGCCAGAGTCCTCACTGACTTATAGTCCTCGCTTATGCAACAGGCGGGGGATAACTCCATCAAGAGGACAGCTTTCAGTTGTGTGCACTTTTTAAATGCTCTGGAGAACCCTGTAAAACAACACCAGCTCATGTTTTACATAGCTGGACTGCAGCCTTGGATGTGCTGCATAATTCAGGCAGATGGGGGGCCGCATGCCTTGAAATCCAGCTACAGGGTTGGAAATTTGCCATTTTCAGCTCATTTTTGAAATACCTCTCCTCGCTCAGTGTGTTCACATGTTTAATGAAAAGATGTGAACTGCTTTTGAACTGTCTGTAATTGAACATGTAATAAGTGATAACTGGACAAAGCTCGGCCTCAGTAACCTCCCTGTGTCACCAGAACAGCTGTAATTAATGATGTTATGTTCCTTTTCACAGCTGGGAGACAGGATGAACATAAATGGTAACAAACACAAGCTGCTCTTCTTCTCTGTCTGTGTCCTTTCAAACTAGATTATAATACAATATATTTTAAAATCAATATTTGGATAGCTCTGTTCTAGTCATCTGACCCTCAAAGCAAGGTTAAATAACCTTCTGTGACATCATAGCACTCTCATCATTTACATTTTTTTTTATAAAGCTTGCAACAAAAGGAAAACAATTAATTTAGGATATCTAACAGATTGATTGTGTGTTATATTGATTAGTTTGGCTGAAAGATTCCTTCTCATTTCTTTCCTCACCCCTAAATAAGGAGGAGCTGGAAGGAGATCAGTGTTTCTGCTGCAAGGAGGCTTATTTGAGAAGAGATGAAAGCTGAGTTTTCTCTTTAATAAGTGCCAACACAGGAAGATTTATTATTATTATTATTATTATTATTATTATTATTATATTAAAATAACACGTTATAATTCTAATTATACTAATAATAATAGTATTTATTATTATTATTATTGTGTTTAATAATAATAATTAGAATTAAAATAACACTTTACGTTATTAATAATTGTTATTACTATTATTATCGTTAATAATGATGATAATAGTAATAACAATAATAATAATAGCAATTATTATCTTTCTAGTGATTAATAATAATAATAATTTAAATCTAAACAAAATTCCATGATAAAATAAATGAAGGTGTGGTGGTTCTGCTAATGAAGTTTATGCAGTGTACCAACCAGAACAAACACAATGCAATGGAGCTAGAGATGAATAAACTGCAAAAGACGTGTTTTCATGTCCCTGGTTCCTCATAAGTCACGACTGAAACGACATAAATCACGCATGAGTGCAGCACAAGTATGCAGCAGCAGACTGGCTGAGCCCTGCTGTTTCCTCAGGAATCATCCAGCTGTTTTCTTTGGTGGGATCAGTCACCTGTGTGACCGTCTGCTCAGACTGTGGGAAGATCCTCCACTAAAACTTCCACCACAGGACAATCCCAGGCATTTTTTATTATTGGGAAAAGTGTTGATCACGATAAAGATCGCCTGCTAAGCATCTATAAATCTGTCAGGATGCATGTCTTAAAACTTTTAAACAAGAGTGCTCATGACTTTTGGAAAGTTTTCATGGTTATTTTTCCAGACACTTTTCGTTATCTTGAGAAAAGCGTCTGTTTACTCAAACTGGAAGACAACTGGCTGCGTTTCATTCAGTGGTTTAAACCTCTTTCTTGTTTTTATGACAGTTTTATGGTCGTTTTGGGGAATAGCTCTGCCTGTTCTGTTCTCATTTTCATCCTCAGCTAGAACATTACTTCCTCAGATTTTATCCAAACCACAACAGCAAAGGTAATAGAGGTGTTTAAACGTATAATATGCAACATTTTAATTAAAAACAATGCATAGACACATCCAAAAATAATCCCTCCCAGTCATCACCTATGACCCACTAGAAGAGTGTCGTGTCTGTATCTATGGAAACCCTGGATTTTCTCTTTTCTTATTATTTTGCCATGTCGGGGTGTCAGCAAAGAGTATAAACTGTACAAAATTAGTGTTTATATTTTATCGTCTTACCAAAACATTTACAAACAACAGAAAGGTCATAATTAACTGTGATGAACTGAAAACACACTGTGAAAGGGTTAAAGTTCAGTGATGACAGCAGACTGGACAGCCCTGTGGTAATCATTATCTCCTCCTTTATGGTCAGTTTGACTCTAAATTGAACCATAATTTACTAAATGAACATCATGCTGTGTTGAAGAAGACTTCAAACTACTACTGAGACCATAAACTCATGTTTATAATGTTTACTGAGGGAATAAATCAAGAGAGAAGTAGAGTCATTTTCTAATAGATTTCTATACAAACAGAGGAGTCGCCCCCTGCTGGCTGATAGACAGTCTGCAGCTTTAAGGCTCTTCAGCTTTGAGTTGAAATATCTCTGCTTTTTTCCCACATCCCTCTGTCTGATTCTCTGCACAGTCACATGTGAAGCCTTTAGTTTGTACATGATGAACAAAAAACAGAAGAGAGCATCCCAGACTGCTGGACTCCAGCACCATGGTAACTATGAGTGAAAACAAACACACCATCCCCCCACTTATGTCCTTAAGTGTTGTTCAAGAACTACCCGACCCGCTACTTCCAAAGACTTCCTGGTTCCTCCTCATCAATCACCCTCCATTGGTTTTCAAATGGTCCTCACAGGGCTTCAGTTCAACCTCTCTCTGCCTCACAGCTACCCGTCCAACACTTGTAGCTTCAGCACATGGGAATCAGTAAAAGCTCTCTTGACATCGGGCCGCATCCCCTCGACATGATCCAGAAAAGCCTGAAACCAGATGTGGAGCTTCCGTTACAGAGCGTCCTGTCTCACCATCGTGCCATCGTCTGCGCCAACAAATACCAGAGTTAAAACCCTCGGTTTGCTGCCGACAACAAAAATCAGAGGTTGTCATGGAAAATGGAAACTCACTAATTCACATGATCCAGTAAAAAAATACAGCAGTTTTTTTTGCATGCAAGCCATGCAAAGCCAAGTGCTTTACAATAGATCGTAAATAAAAACAATTCAAAACAATAAGAACAATAAAATAAAAATAAAAGTGTCACCACGCTACTGGCTATAAAAAGCCATCCTAAATAAATATGTTTTTCAGATTGAAAAGCCCTCCAAGCACAATAACACATCCAAGTGCAGCTGAGAAAACATTGTGAGAAATAAATGTGAATGTTAGATACAGCAGCAGCTACAAATAGTAGGCAGAAACAAACTTAGTCTGAAATAGCTGCACACCATAATGTTCACCACAGTCAATAATATGTCTCCTCTTCGTTCTGCTGTCATCTCAGCTACTTTTCACCAAATGAAGGAGAAAATGCTGTTTGATAGCTTTTATTTTCAAGTTTGTGAGTCCAGCAGGCAACTCCAGGTCTGAGCTTTAAAGCTGCAGTCTGTCTATCAGCCAGCAGGGGGCGACTCCTCTGGTTCTAGATCAGTCTAATAGAAAATGATCCTGCTTCTGTCTTGATTTATTCCCTCAGTAAACATTGTAAACACGAGTTTATGGTCTCTTCTAGTTTCTAGTCTTCTTCACTACAGCATGATGTTCATTTAGTAAATTATGGTTCAATTTAAAGTAAAAAAAAAAAGTGTAAAGCAGAAGATGATTTAGGTTTTCATCTTTGAACTTTAACCGTGTCACAGTGTGTTTTCTCCTCATCAAAGGTAATTATAACCTTTTTAGTTGGCTAGAAATGTCTCAGTCAGTGTTTGTTAGTGTGGTTCTTAGCTCCACACTCTTGGGTCGCTCCTGGTTTCAAAAAAACAAGATGGCGACGACCAGAATGCTGAACAGCTAGAACATTACTTCCTCAGATTTTATCCAAACCACAACAGCAAAGGTAATAGAGGTGTTTAAACGTATAATATGCAACATTTTAATTAAAAACAATGCATAGACACATCCAAAAATAATCCCTCCCAGTCATCACCTATGACCCACTAGAAGAGTGTCGTGTCTGTATCTATGGAAACCCTGGATTTTCTCTTTTCTTATTATTTTGCCATGTCGGGGTGTCAGCAAAGAGTATAAACTGTACAAAATTAGTGTTTATATTTTATCGTCTTACCAAAACATTTACAAACAACAGAAAGGTCATAATTAACTGTGATGAACTGAAAACACACTGTGAAAGGGTTAAAGTTCAGTGATGACAGCAGACTGGACAGCCCTGTGGTAATCATTATCTCCTCCTTTATGGTCAGTTTGACTCTAAATTGAACCATAATTTACTAAATGAACATCATGCTGTGTTGAAGAAGACTTCAAACTACTACTGAGACCATAAACTCATGTTTATAATGTTTACTGAGGGAATAAATCAAGAGAGAAGTAGAGTCATTTTCTAATAGATTTCTATACAAACAGAGGAGTCGCCCCCTGCTGGCTGATAGACGGTCTGCAGCTTTAAGGCTCTTCAGCTTTGAGTTGAAATATCTCTGCTTTTTTCCCACATCCCTCTGTCTGATTCTCTGCACAGTCACATGTGAAGCCTTTAGTTTGTACATGATGAACAAAAAACAGAAGAGAGCATCCCAGACTGCTGGACTCCAGCACCATGGTAACCATGAGTGAAAACAAACACACCATCCCCCCACTTATGTCCATAAGTGTTGTTCAAGAACTACCCGACCCGCTACTTCCAAAGACTTCCTGGTTCCTCCTCATCAATCACCCTCCATTGGTTTTCAAATGGTCCTCACAGGGCTTCAGTTCAACCTTTCTCTGCCTCACAGCTACCCGTCCAACACTTGTAGCTTCAGCACATGGGAATCAGTAAAAGCTCTCTTGACATCGGGCCGCATCCCCTCGACATGATCCAGAAAAGCCTGAAACCAGATGTGGAGCTTCCGTTACAGAGCGTCCTGTCTCACCATCGTGCCATCGTCTGCGCCAACAAATACCAGAGTTAAAACCCTCGGTTTGCTGCCGACAACAAAAATCAGAGGTTGTCATGGAAAATGGAAACTCACTAATTCACATGATCCAGTAAAAAAATACAGCAGTTTTTTTTGCATGCAAGCCATGCAAAGCCAAGTGCTTTACAATAGATCGTAAATAAAAACAATTCAAAACAATAAGAACAATAAAATAAAAATAAAAGTGTCACCACGCTACTGGCTATAAAAAGCCATCCTAAATAAATATGTTTTTCAGATTGAAAAGCCCTCCAAGCACAATAACACATCCAAGTGCAGCTGAGAAAACATTATGAGAAATAAATGTGAATGTTAGATACAGCAGCAGCTACAAATAGTAGGCAGAAACAAACTTAGTCTGAAATAGCTGCACACCATAATGTTCAACACAGTCAGTAATATGTCTCCTCTTCGTTCTGCTGTCATCTCAGCTACTTTTCACCAAATGAAGGAGAAAATACTGTTTGATAGCTTTTATTTTCAAGTTTGTGAGTCCAGCAGGCAACTCCAGGTCTGAGCTTTAAAGCTGCAGTCTGTCTATCAGCCAGCAGGGGGCGACTCCTCTGGTTCTAGATCAGTCTAATAGAAAATGATCCTGCTTCTGTCTTGATTTATTCCCTCAGTAAACATTGTAAACACGAGTTTATGGTCTCTTCTAGTTTCTAGTCTTCTTCACTACAGCATGATGTTCATTTAGTAAATTATGGTTCAATTTAAAGTAAAAAAAAAAAGTGTAAAGCAGAAGATGATTTAGGTTTTCATCTTTGAACTTTAACCGTGTCACAGTGTGTTTTCTCCTCATCAAAGGTAATTATAACCTTTTTAGTTGGCTAGAAATGTCTCAGTCAGTGTTTGTTAGTGTGGTTCTTAGCTCCACACTCTTGGGTCGCTCCTGGTTTCAAAAAAACAAGATGGCGACGACCAGAATGCTGAACTTGAGGCTTCAAAATATGAGTTCACAAACTGATAGACGAGGTTTCAGTGACGACGTCCACTTCTCACATACAATCTACGGTGGAAATAAAAGTGAAGGATTTCAATTTTTTTTCTTTCACTTAACAGACAAGTGCAAATGACAACACTGCCGGCAGTACTAATTAATGTTCAAAACCTGCAGCTACAATCCTCTTAATTTCATGTCTTTCCGTAGCTCACTTACATTATGCTGACTTGTGATAATTAGATAGAAGTCAGTGTTTACAGGCCCCATCTTCCCTCACAGGAGTCTGGGAGGCTTTGGGAGTCTGATGTTATCAAATATTTGAGGTTTTGCCTCCTGGCGCTAGCAGAAACACTCAGGTTGAATAAAATCTCAGTTGTTTTTGGGTTTGGAAATGACTCAAGATCCACAGTTTGGTTGATTTCACAATTTGTCAGTTGGGGAATCGGAGGAATCTTAGCATGTGTGAGATCTTGTGTGCTTTTTTTTATGCACTAAAAGAGAAGATATTATGAAGTAAAAGGGAATAAATATCAGCATTTAACCCTTTAAAACCCCACCAGCTCCCCCACTGATCCCTGCAGATCCAGAGACAACACTCAGAAAATCAAATAGCAGCACACATGCTCATGCTCTCTATTTCCTGGCATGAAAGACAAGCTGAGGTGTTGGATGAGGGCGTCCAAGCATGACTCATCTCATCTGCTTTCACTTACTCCTCACCGTCTCCTTGTCATGACCCTGACTGACATAAGCTGTTAGTAATAAGCCCAGTGCCATCATTAAGCCTATTGTAGAAAAATATTCTTAAGCCCCCCCCCTTAAATAATTTGTTGGTTAATGTAACGTTGCGCCCCCCTCCCATGGCCCGATTGTTGAAAAACACACTCTGAATTGTCCCCTTTGAAGGCAAAAAACGTGGCAAAAATGTGTTAACGCTCCCTCTTGAGAGGCAAAAATGTGTTGAAGTGCTCTCTTTAGAGGCAAAAACACGTTAAAGGGCCCTCTTGGGAGGCAAAAACACATTGAAGTGACCTCCTGGGAGGCAAAAACGCATTGAAGTGCCCTCTTGGGAGGCAAAAACACGTTAAAGTGGCCTCAAACGCGTTGAAGTGCCCTCTTTGGAGGCAAAAACATGTTAAAGTGCCCTCTTTGGAGGCAAAAACACGTTAAAGGGCCCTCTTGGGAGACAAAAACGCATTGAAGTGCCCTCTTGGGAGGCAAAAACATGTTAAAGTGGCCTCTTGGGAGGCAAAAACGTGTTGAAGTGCCCTCTTTGGAGGCAAAAATACATTAAAGTGCCCTCTTTGGAGGCAAAATGCTTTAAAGTGCCCTCTTTGGAGGCAAACATGCTTTAAAGTGCCCTCTTTGGAGGCAAAAATTTGTTAAAGTGTCCACTTTGGATGCAAAAATGCGTTAAAGTGCTCTTTGTAGAACCAAAAATGTGTAAAAGTGCCCTTTTTGGAGGCAAAAACACCTTAAAATGCTCTCTTGGGAGGCAAAAACACACCTTTTTTCTTTTTACTGCATAGCCAAATTACCTCACCTGGGGACTAAGCCTCCCCTTCCTTAAAACCTAGTGCCGCCCCTGAATAAGCCTCACAGTCTTGGTGCTATTTTAATGTCCCACCATAGCTGGTAATTTTAGTAACACAGATCAGATTTGACCCAGTTGAATTATTTACTGATGCAAGCATGAGCCTGCTACACCAAGAGCCATCACGAGGTTCCAAAAATAATTTGAAATGTCACAAAGCTATCATAAAAAGTTTATTATAGGCCTTGTTTATCATAGGGAAACTCACTTGTCTTCTTTATTATAAAGCCCCAACCCTAAATGACTGTGTGCTCTCCATGTAGCACATGATGTTAGCCGTTAGCCGTGAGCTGAAGCAGCTGCCTTGTAGCTTTGAGCACAATGAGCTCATCTGTTTTATCTTCAGGCCCTCATGCAAAGGGAGCTTTCAACCAATGGGATCGGTCAAGAACATGTTTGTGCTGCTTATTTCCTATTCGCCCTGGTTGCCATGACAACCCCTGATGTTTCCAGAGAGCCGAGGCTCTTTCTTTTTGACGTTCAGTTTCCAGTTCGATATTTTAGAAACAGCTGTTGATGATTAGAGCCACCACAAACATTTGGTGAATGCAAAAAGTTACTTTTACAGTGACAGTCTAACTATTCTGCTGAAAATAATCCCCTGTGAGCTCGTCTGAAGTATTTTCACTTCAGTCAAGTTTTTCCATTTTATGCTACTTTATACTTTTTGTGCAATATAAGACCTGGTAGACCAGTAGTTAGTTAGTTAAGATGAACTGAATACAACATTTAATCCCTATCATGTGTATTGTGTAAAATATTGTTCTAACTTCTAGGGATGTGTCTCTGATCATTTTTTCGCAATAAGCTAAAAATGATCAAATTAACTGGTAATTATTTCCCGTCACTTGTCTAATTGTTGACCTCACATATTGTTTCAGCTCCAGTATCTCCCACCATAAAACACACTGGTGTCTGCAAATCATAAACTTTACTTACATAGCATTTTTCAAACTGCAAACTGAATAAAATCTAGTTAATATAATGGAAGAAAACAACAGAAACACTATACGTAGGTCCCAGTTGTTTTTTAGTATCGGATACTTGTTTTGGATTCAGTTTTGTGCAGTGAAGCTGCTCAGTTTTGAAAAATAAGATGATAGATTTATAATTAAGTGGTTTCAGGGATTAAAAAGCTGCTGCTGCTGAGGAGGCTCTTATGTATCCTGAAGCCTGAAGTTTTGGGGTGAATGCTTAACGACGTATCTGGTAAACAGGAATGTATCCCAGCAGTCCGTTGGTTTGAGCGCTTGGCCTGGAAGTTGAACTCAATGTCTGTAATCTCATAAATTTCTATTTTTGCTTCATTATAAACTCACATGTAAGAGTGATTTAGTGTTCTGTTATGTGCAGTGAAAGAAAACAGGATGACATAGTTATGTCCACGGTCATAGCCCGTAGGTTCCTCAGTCCTCAGGTTTATTTTCTAGGGTGGTTCTGCAGCAGAAGGAAGCGTCAGAATAACTGGACTCAACACATTCTGAGCGTTTATTGCAGCAGTTCGAACAGACTGAGAAGTGATTGTAGTTGGATGACTTCTTCTGTAAGAGGACACATTTACATGAGGTCATTGTGATGGGACCTCCCTGCAGAGGAATGTCTCCATGTTAACATAAAGCAGCAGATATACATTCATTTAGCCGAGCCAAGAAACAAACCTTTTCAAAGTCTTTCCAGCTGCCTCCTTTAGTTTTTTAGAGTTTATACTCAAGTTTTCAGTCGAGCTCCATCATGTCTCCTGGGACTGTTGAGGGAAAGATGCATATTTGTTTTTTAATAGTCTAAAGATGGTAAACTGCACTGACTTCAGAGGCAAAGTGAGACCTAAAGGAGCGCTTCAGTGATTTTACACTACAGGAAATAAGTTTTCGAGACTAAAAGTCAGAATATCTCCAACTTCATTTTGACCATTTTTTTGTTTTATCTGCCTCTTTCCAACATAAACCCTATAAAAGAGCAGCCAATCCTTCATGGTTTGTGGTCATTTTGAATCTATTTGTAGACATTTTCAGTGTCTTTGTATAAGATTTGTTTCTGTTTGTATTCATTGTTTCACTTTGTTGTCAATTTGTATCAATTTTGCAACATTTTGTAAATGTTTTGTATCTTTTTTTTTAGTTATTTTCCATTTTTTGTAGCCATTTTGTTTCCCTTTTTGTTCATTTTTTGCGTTCTCTGGTCTCTGTCGTCATTCATCTCTTTTTGGTAACGTTCTTCACCCAAGACGGGCAATATTGAATTTGAATTTCTTAAAAACTTTTTCATCTTAGTGTGTGTATTTTGTGAGCAGGATAACCAACAAGAGTCGGCTACACATTTTTGAAAGATCATGAAACCAACAGCAGGTGGAGCCACTCTGCAACCAAAAAACAACACTTTTACACTGAATGTCAGGGATTTGATATTGTGCATGGAATGTTTTAAATAACGCTCACCTCTGATGTGACTGGGTGTTACCTGTCTTTAAAAACACAACAGTTTTATTTAAGGAGGGCTTTTTTTCAGGAGAAAGGCACCTCTGACTAAACTACAGGATTATGTTTTACAATGAATAAAAAAGCAAAAAAAAAAATATTTGCAATAATGGAACTTTTCATGTATATATTTTAAATAAAGTTTAAAAAAAAGCTGGCCTGTTTTGAAGCATGTGGGTGTTTCTTTTTTTTTTTTCAAATGACTCGCTCACTTGTTTCCTCACAGAGGAAGACAGATGATGCCATCTACTGATTCAATCCACATTATTTTTACTCAGAGGACATTGTGTACTTTTTGAACATGCAGGATGCAGATGACTTCTTCCTATTCGTGAGAAATATATTACTGATGCATGTATCTGCATATTTATTTATCAAGTTCAAGCTGTGGTTTTGGATAGTGTTTCATGGAAAACTCACAAAGTATGTCTGTAATATTTTGTTGAGAGTTTGTCAGATGTAACTCTGATCCAAAAAGCTGTTTGTGGGAAATTCATTCATTCATTCAGGCCTTCACTTCTGTTTTAGTAACATGCCAAGGTCGAGTGTGGACAGCAGACTAGCCTTCAAAGAGTCCAAAGGTGTCAACAAAGAATACAAAATGAATTAGTGTAATTTCCCAAATGTTTGCAGTTTGTTATTCTGGATTAATTTCTGACTTGTCAGTGTTCTGCCTCAAATTTGGGTCTAAAAAGGTGAATTGAGTTTAAATTCCTCACTCCGGTTCAAAATGGTGAAGAGTAGTGAACTCGGTGAGGAAGAAAGAGTCCAGTTAAAGTGATGGAGATGATGCTGGAGACTCTTTAATTCTATAATACATTCGTTAAGCTCTGTACAAAAAGGATTCCAGTAATACAGACACTGACGAGTCACTGTGTTGGGTGTAATTTATTAACTTGCAGAGCATCGAGGAAGTCTGAGTGACTAAAACATGGACTGACTGCTGTGAGCTGCTGTCATCTAGTGGCCATAATAACAGTGTATGACTTCATTCATGCTCTCTTCATCAGTTAACACAATTTTTGTGCTTTTAGATCTTCCACTTTCTCCAGACCAGCTCCAAAGCTTGAATGATGTGTCACATCCTGTTCAGTTTATCTTTTCTGGTTCTGTCGAGTCCATGAAGCACATTTCTGCTGGAGAAACTAGTAAGTAGAGACAGTTTTTCACTTGACACACACAGCATGTGAATGTTTTGTCATTTCTTTTGTCATTTTATTCTACCCTACTGTTTTCACTTACCAAAACAAATTGTTGGAGAGATTATTTTTTGGTTTGTCAGTTATCATCCAATGCCAAAGAATGTCTGCTCTCCATTAAAAGCAAATGTGAAACAGGAAGTGCAGACATGTTCTCAGCAGATCAAGAGTTTGGAGTCAGTGCATGAAGAAAACTTCTTGTTTCTGTCGTAGATGGGATTCACCCCAAACTTTAAGAGAGGCTCAAAGATGTACAAGCATAAGTAAAGGGTTTCAGTAGATTGAATCAACACAAACGTCTGCAGACTGTGGAGCTCTGTGGCTCAACCTTGAGAGGAACTAGAAGCATTAATCACCTGGAAAGAAACCAGCAAAACATGATGAGTGATGGTCTTAGTCCTCCAACACTGCAAGTGAAAAAAAATAATAAAGACAGAGCTTGTAGAGTTGAAATGTGCTGCTGCATGGTGAAAAAAAAACCTCTATAAAGACATTTTTATGTCCATGAATTGCCTCTGTGCGCATTTCAACACTCCCTCATCACATGGACAGCAGATGAGGTTTTAAAGCTTCTTTGTGCAGCAGAGCAGGAACCAAACTGTATATTGAGCTGGATTCTGTGCAGAAAGTCCAGGGAGTCCTATTCTGTAAAGCAGGTGATGAACAATGAAATCAATCCACAGCTGTAACGTCTCTGGCTCTCTTATGTGTCTTGTGATTTAGTGGAAGGTGAAGAAGTGTGGAAAGTTTTCCTGGCTGTTTGTTCATGACTGAAGCCTGGAAAAAATGCAGAATTAGTGACAGCGAGTTTCTATTCTACTCCATGAATTTTGCGATTTATGAGTCTCCCTCACATTACTTCATTTGTAATTTCATGTGCTAACTGTGGTGAATATTTAAACAAAAGATTATGTTCCTGCAGGATGATAATGATTTAGTTCAGCCATTAGGAACTCTCCAGACTCATCTCTTTTAAAGGCTTTCTATTCACATCAATAGAAAGTTTTTAAGTTTATTTATGTTTGTTTCCTTTAAAACAGTAGAACAACAAAGCTTCTCCCTGTTAACAGTCTCTGTATAAATAATAATAATATTAATACATTTCATTTATAAGCGCCTTTCAAGACACACAAGGACACTGTACACGGATCGGTTAAAAAGAAAGACAGCAACAAAGAAAAAATAAATTCAAAAAATTAAAAATAAGTTGTTTGTTTATTTTTGCATAAATATAATCTTTAAATTTAAATTTAAACTGAAAACATACCTATTCAGCCAGGATTTTGGTTGTTTTAATAATAATAATAATAATAATGATAATAATGTTTATTTATTTCAGTAATCTCCTATTTTATTGTATTTTATTTGTATAATTTTATTAATCTATACTTATTAATATATTAAAAAATAGATGTACATTTTATAATTTTTTTATATGTTATATAATATGTACATTTTATATAAAATGTACATTTTATATTTATCAAATACCAAATGTTATAAAATAACAATAAATGTTATGTTATTATCATTGTTAAATTAACAATGATAATAATAAACTTACTCTAATTTATACCAAGAATGCTGTCAGGAAGGAAGCAAAATAACGCTGCAATATTCGGCTAAATTTTGATTTGAAAAAGACAAGACATGGCCTTTGACCTTTGACCTGAAGACATTTAAATGCAGTACAGATGTGTAATTTCTACCTATTGTTAACTGGTGTGTTTGGATATTCCTGTGTACTGGAGAAAACAGTAAACAGACTTGAAATGACATAAATTGTGTTTGACAGGAAAGCTGAGACAAACTGCTGTTCATCCTCACAGGAGTGATTTCACTGTAGTGAGACCATTTTTAAACTGTATAAAATGAGCTGTTTGTCCTCCAGGATAATCACAGCCTCATGAAACTTTACAACCACAAACTAAAGACCAAGAGCTTTTTTTGTTGCTCTCACCTGATGTTATATTCCAGAAGGACAGATGAGGATGACATGCAACAAAACTCCCTGGCTGTATTTCAGACATGCTTGTTCCCAGATCCCAGCCACGCCACAGGAAGTGTACCGACTGAACTTTGAGTCTATTTCCCCTGTAATTAACATCAAATATACTTCTGCTCCTGCATAACCTTCACAAAAATTAGTCAGTTCCTTTCCAGGAAATTGTCAGGAAACAGTGGGACCTGTGTTACCAGTAGTTTCTGAAATAATATGAGTGTTTTTACTGCTGAAACGTGTAAAAGCATGACTTTGTCTTCATAAATTATATCCAAAATAAAATGAAATAGCTTTTAACTGCACATCCCAGAATGCTTTTAGCCTGGCTGTGCTATAATTGAACATATGCCATCATGACTTTTCTGTTTCACTTCCAGTAGAAAGACCTTTTTTATTTTTGTTATTTGCCAAACCACTGGGAGGCCTCAGCTTGAGTTCATGACAGAATCACTTTACTACAAATAAAACGTTCAGGCTCTGTTTGTAGTAAAGATGATGATGTTTAATTTTGTTACTATTAATAAGCTTTACTTGTACATTGCAGCACATGAGAGTATTAGAGTGTCTTTGCAGTCGACAGACACAAAAGTGTTGGCTCTGGATATTTCTGCAAATCCAAAAAGACGTGGACGGCTCCAACAAACACAAAACCTTCATCCAGGAGGTTTTGTGTTTTATTTTTATTCTAAAAACATGCTCTCTCCTGAGCCTCATTATAGTACTTTCCTTTTTATGGTCCTTCCTTCATGTTGTTATGTTAGTCCTGATCTTTTTTCCTACATTAAAATGTCAATCTGTTAGTTTGGTTGATTTATAATTTGACTGAAAATGATGAAACTGTGCTCAGACTTTAGCAGTCTTGAGAAATGTGATAAAAAAAAGATATATTTCAATGAACATGAGCTTAGAGTTTTCAGAATTGGGTCCATAATTACATTTTTGAGTGTATACAATGGATACAAATTCTGCAAATATATAAAGACATGATATGAAACCTATTTATGAAACATAGCTTTGGTTCAAAAATGTCAACATTCTGTATCTGTGGTTTGCAGAAATTAGTGGTTTAAGAGTCTTTCTGTGATTTTGTGCGTCCTAAAACACAAATACCCAGCTTCATGGTGAATGTCAGTTAAATAGATGCTTTGTTGTCAGTGTTAATAAACAGAAAAATAGATGAGAAGCTTTCAAGCTGATGTGAGATGTCTGATGACTGCATTCAGAACAATAAAATCTACACTGTGTCACTGTTTGCTGGAAGTAGAGATGCTCTCTGTGATTCAGGCCACATGATTTAAATGATTTAAATTATTTTACGCGATGTGACCGTCAGTGTTTTCTGCAGGAAGAGGAGCATGACAGCAGAAACTGTCACGGTTAAATTCAGCCCACAAAGAGAAAACATGGACACAAGTAACTGAAGCTTCCTGTTCACAGCCAGTCATGAGACTTTCTGGATGTAAAAGAGCATCCTGGTGTTTTTGGCTCACTGCATTTGACCTTGTTTTAGGTTATACTAAATATAAACACTAATATATACAAAACAATATTTGTATTTGAATGCACTGCAGCGGAGCAACAATGAAAAGAAGTCCTGGACTTTACCCTTACCCCTGACAATATCTCACTTTATATCACAGCTTTGAGACAATAATAATTACATTCTGATTATTGTAGTTAATATTTATTAACAGTTCTAACGTTGTATATACTCGATTAAGTATTTGTTAATGATTATTGGCCATTGACAGAGCATTATCAGCCTATTTATATAATGTTTATAGATGCTTTACAAAGTATTTATTAACATTTTAACAAGGTTTTACAATCACAACTTTATACTACTATGTATATGTATAGTGTCAAAATTTGTGATGTGTGCAACAATAAAGTGTTAAAATAAAGCAGTAAATTGATAGCATTTGTTTAGCTAACTATCATTTACCATTATTATAAAGTGTTACCAGCTCTTCCTGAGAGATCACTGCATGCTGGACCAACAAAGAGCTCCTCTTCTCCAGCACTGCAGCGTCCTATTTATTTCTATTGTCCCATCACCTCCTAAAGTCTGCTCTTATCAGCAGTATCAAGTTTTTCAGTTTCGCCCATTTGTTTGGGCGATTCAACCACTTCTACCAGTCAAACCTGGTCTGGGATACTTCCCCTGAAAACACTCATCCTTTTACACAACACGGTGAATAAATAAGAAAACTGGTTGAAAATTGATCGTTATTATTTTGAATAAATAAGAAAATTGATTGAAATCATTATAATGAAAAATAATAGAAGTAAAAGAGCTCCTAACAAATTGATGCATGCAGTATATTGTTCTGTTATTAAATTATTATGATTATTTTGAATGGCTAAAAAATAATTAGACATTCCTACTACTGTTGTTTGTTTTGACTTTAAATATTCATATTTTCTTGTTTGAAAATAAACTGTTTCTGTTGTTTGCTTCATGTCTTGTGACTCTATCACTTTGACAAAGGCATGGCAGTAGTCATTTAAAACATTTATTCTTACCTTTGGAACAGCTTCCTAAACATTTTTGATTGTCCAAACTCTCATAAATTAAACCACAGGCCCAAATTTCACCAGGCAGTTGTGATTGTTATTGTTTTTGTGCTACGTATGAATGGATTTAATGATGAAAATAAATAATTCCCCTTATGGCAGATAGTGAACACTGAACACTACTCAAACAGTGTTGTATAGAAACATATAGAGTTTAACAAATATATTAGAGCAGTAAGGGTCATTTCCTTCACTTTAACTTTAGCTGAATCCCCCCCCCCAAAAAAAAATCTTTATTTATTTTTTTACAGAAAGTTCAGACATATTCCATATGAAGTGGCCAGAATATGTGTTTAAATACATAAAATACTACTAATAAAAATAATATGACCTTGCATTAATCTTAAATCATATGGTCACCCCCTCTTGTGGCCAGAAGTGCCCTCCTGTGAGACAAAAACATGCACTAAAAGTGCCCTCTTTGGAGGCAAAATGCCCACTTAATGCTCCCAGTTTGCCCTGATGGCTGGTTGAAAATGATAAAGTGCCCTTTTGGGCACTTTTCTTCTTCTGTAGCCAATTAGCCTCACCTGGAGGCTAAGCCCCCCCTCCGTCCTTAAAACCTAGTGACGCCTCTGCAGAAACCTTAGAAATATGTTAGTAATTCTGTGAATTTAGAGCAGTGGTGGTGCATTTATTACGCACTGTATATCTTTGTATGTGTAGAGCAGTGAATGGTTTCTATAGGAGGTGTCCCTGCAGCTCTCTCTACCCAGGGCCTCATTTGCATTTCCTCTCGTGTTACACAGCTATAGGTGGGACAATGATTCGTGGAGCTGGAGCGCAGTCTGTCCCCGGTTGGCTGGTTTGGACACGTCAGCAGTCAATAAGTTGTAGATGTATCATGGTCCCATCATCCTCTTCCTGGTATGAGCGTGTTATGACGCCTCTCCCTCGTCCGGGTAAGTCAAAGTTACAGCTCTTTTAATTAAAAACAGTAACGCATGTCTTGGATCATAATAGTGCGCGCTAACTCGGCTCCTTCTCTTGTTTTCCAACAGGTGGAAACAACAGGAGTGTGTTTGGGCAAATGGCCCGAGTTTCTAGAGGAAAGACGGTCCTGTGCGGCGGAAAGAAGCCACCAAGAAGCGTCTGACATTTGGTGGGAGACGTCACGGGACAGCGGACTGCTCGGAACAAGTTTGGGTTGAAACAGAAGTGGTTCAGTATGAAGACGCGCGCGTTATGAGAGCCTTCCCCCGGTGTGTTTCCAGAGGTCTGTTTTTCACTGTGAGCAGAGAAAATGAGGTTTCGGCTGCTGAAGAGGAATCTGCTGGCACTGCTGTGTGTTTCCTTTGTAATCGTGACTCTCTTGTTTTCGACACGCGTCTTACTGGTCTCTGATGATGGCACGGATGGATCCGGTGGCGCTGACCAGGGACACCGGGGCATGCGCTCTGGTGATATGGTGAGGTTCAACTTTGGCTCGCTTCCAGAGTTGACCAAGTCCGTTTACAGCGCCAATTACAAACAGCATGTCCTCAATGAGGGCAAGTTTCCAGGGGAGCCCGGACTGGTGTTGGTTGTGCAGGTCCACAACAGACCCGAGTACCTCAGGTTGCTGATCCAGTCCCTGGAGAGAGCCGCAGAGGTCCACAGCTTCCTCCTCATCTTCAGCCACGACTACTTCTCAGAGGAAATAAATGCCATTGTGCGAGCGATAACTTTCTGCAAAGTTCTGCAAATTTATTTCCCCTTCAGCACTCAGCTGTATCCCAGCGAGTTTCCTGGGCAGGATTCACAGGACTGCCCCCGGGACATATCCAAGGACGACGCTCTGAAAACAGGATGCCTGAACGCAGCACACCCGGACTCCTACGGACACTACCGGGAAGCCTCCATCACTCAGACCAAACACCACTGGTGGTGGAAGCTGCACTTTGTGTGGGAGCGAGTACAGGCGATGCAGGGCTACAGCGGCTTCGTGATCTTCCTTGAGGAGGACAACTACATCTTGCCTGACTTTTTCCATTACTATAAGTCAATGATGGAGTTCAGGAAGAGCAGCTGCACGGACTGCGACATGCTGGCTTTGGGGAACCACAACAGCCTGGCTGATTTTACCAGACTATCCAATAAGGTGTTAACCACTGGGTGGATGTCCACCAAACACAACATAGGCATGGCCATCTCCAAGGAGATGTACTACAAACTGATGGGCTGCAATGACGACTTCTGCACCTACGACGACTACAACTGGGACTGGACTCTGCAACACCTCTCGGGAACCTGCATATCGAAGCCCATCAAGGTGCTCGTGGCTCAGGGCTCCAGGGTCCTCCACACAGGAGACTGCGGCCTCCACCAGAAGAAAGACTGCAGGCCAGAATGGGCCATGCAGAAGGTTGAGGAGGGCCTTCAGAAGGCCAAGGATGGCCTCTTTCCTCCCTCTCTTGTCCTGAGTGCTGCAGAAACAGTGGCGCACAAGGACCACATGAAGAACGGAGGATGGGGGGATGTTCGAGACCACATCCTATGCAATAACTACGCCAAACGTCTCTGAAGTGTAACTTTGCTCTTAATGTCCATTGATTTTCTGCAGATGTGCCATTCATACAAAACATTTAAGGGGTCCGGCAGTCGTTTGCATTTCCACTGCTAATGTTCTTTTCCAGCAAGGTCTTCCAAAAACCAAATCAAGTCCGAGAGCGCTGCATGAACACAGCTAGAACTTTTATCTTTAGTGACCAAAGCTGCACAGTTGCCAAAGACTTCCTCAGTGTTTACGTTGTGCACAAGCTCAGTCATGCTGTTTAATGTCATGTCACCAGGTTTGTTTATCTCTGGGTGTCTCACAAGCGAACACATTAGAGTTATTGCACTGTCATGGGAAATGAAACTATATCTGAGTATGCACACACACGCACTAATTTGCAATTTTTTTTGCAAATTTCCTTGACCTGCACAGGATGTTGGTTATTCACAAGATGCGTTCATGTGTGGTGAATGTCTGGCATTGTTTTTGTGAACCAGTATAGATGCAGTACTTTTTGCATGTGCTTTTTTTATGGTACGATTTGAAAAGTGTGAAACGGCAAAAAGGTGCGTGTGATGTGCTGTGCAGACGTATAGTTTTAATCAAAACATGTGTGACAATCTTAAACATCATGGGAAAGTTGACCTTTGACTTAAATGTCTGAATAATTTTATGCACATCATGAAATTTGTGTTACTGAATGTAACCTTCACTGTAACTGGGAGTCTTTTCTTTTAAGGAGAGGTCAACTGACATCACTCACTCAATCAGTCTCCTACTCTTCACTCTATTGACTCCAGCTTTAACACAGCTGGTTTGGTATTGATTTTTTGTTCTCTATATTTGCTTTCTGATGGGTGAAAAGTGACCTTTTGGAGTCTTGTTCAAAAGCCTAAGATCTGCAAACATCAATGTCGTTCTGTGATTCTGCATTTAGACATATTTGCACCTTCTTTGTTAGACTTTATTTTGGGATATAACTGTCCAAATGAGGACAGAACTTTTGGGGGATTTTATGACATTCATCCTGTAATTAGTGGGGAGGGAAAGCCCACTATAGCTGAGAGAAAATGAACACATATATAGATGCTATTACTGCGTTAAAGCTGACCAAAAGTGCCTTTTTACTTTGTGCCTCAACTTGTTTTAGAAAAGATTTTAAAGGTGCACTGATAACATTGTTATAAAGTACTCAGTCTTCTATATGTGCATTTGTCAATGCTGGGGAGTTGTAGTTCATCTGATTTATATATACAGTCATGGAAAAAATTATTAGACCACCCTTGTTTTCTTCAATTTCTTGTTCATTCTAATATCTGGTACCACTAAACGTATAATACAATGAACACAACAAAAAATGCAGCTGGTCACATAATACTTTATGTCCTATTTGACATTCTTAAGCTTAATTGATTCCCAGGGTATATAAGAGGCCATTTCATGTCACAAGCAGCACTGCACATGCAAAGGCCTAGAGTGGTTTCCTGCTTACATTCAAGCCGTAGCACAACTCAGAAGTTGTCAGCTCTCACATAATGCCTAAAACAAAAGAATTATGTGAAGCAACAAAGGCAGCCATCTTGGCACTGCTGGAAATTGGCATGAGTGAGAGACAGGTAGCGAAAAAACTGAAGATCTCCAAGACAGCCGTTCATTCCAACAAAAAAACAAGCTGAACATGGCACTACCAAATTGCTACCTGGCCGTGGCAGGAAACGCCTTTCTACCCCACGAGATGACCGTGCACTCATCCGCTCCTGTGTCAGGAATCGTCGTCAGACCTCCAGGGACCTTAAAAATGAGTGGGCACTGTCGAGAAATGTGATTTGCTCGGCAAGGACAGTTCGAAACCGACTTGTTGAAGCTGGTTTGAAGTCACACAGAGCACGCAAGAAGCCCTTCATCAATGAAAGGCAGAGGAAGGCCCGGTTACTCTTTGCTCGAGACCACAAGGATTGGACTGTTGATGATTGGGCTAAGGTTCTCTTCAGTGATGAATCCAATTTTGAATTGATGCCCACTCCAGCCAACTTACTGGTTAGGAGGAAGCCTGGAGAAGCTTACAACCCAGACTGTCTTGCCCCTACAGTAAAACATGGGGGTGGATCAGTCATGATCTGGGGTTGTTTCAGTGTGAGTGGAACAGGGCAAATGCAATTGTGTGAAGGCCGAATGAACCAGGTCAAGTACAGGACTACCCTTGAAAACAGTCTTCTTCCATCAGCTGGAAAACTCTTTCCTGCCTCGAATGACTGGATTTTCCAACAAGACAATGCCCCTTGCCACACGGCAAGGTCAGTTAAAGCCTGGATGGAGAACCACAACATTCGCACCATGCCTTGGCCTGCTCAATCACCAGATCTTAATCCAATTGAAAACCTGTGGAAAATCATCAAACTCAAAATGGAGAACCACAAGCCCAAAAACAAAGAAAATTTGTTTGAATTTGTCCAACAGGAATGGGCTGCTGTGACAGCAGAACAATGTCAGAAGCTGGTGGAGAGCATGCCAAGACGCATGGCTGCAGTCATCAAAAACAATGGTTATGCAATCAAGTATTAACTCTTGTGTGTATCATGTGTTTAAAGCAAACAGAAAAGAAAACATGGAATGCTTAAAAGTAGTGTTTTTGGCGGTACAATGCCATAGCTATTGATGTAAGAATTTAAGTAATTTTGGTTATTATCAAGAAAACCATGGAAAATGAATAATCCTTAGTTCTTAAATTAAACTCTCATGAGCTATTTTTGTTGTTATCATTATAATTGTCCAAACAAATGTACCTTTAGTTGAGCCAGGCATTAAAATTAACAAGAAATTGAAGAAAACAAGGGTGGTCTAATAATTTTTTCCATGACTGTATATATTTTTGTCTTTCTTCATGAGATATTGAGGGGGAAATAGAGGGTAAATGTCAAATTCAAAAAAGTCTTCATCATACAATCAGTGGTTTAATGTGACATTGGTGCCCTCTTTGTGCTTTATGGTGATTCCTGGTGAAGAAATATGAAATGAATGTGATAATAAAATAAATATTCTTCTATTTTACATTGAAAAGCACAATCATTTCTTCAAGAACATGGCAAAGATGGCCTAGTATACAAATATGTGCGTTGTACAAATGACTTTCTCTGATGTGTATGTATGTGGGTTTTCTGATGACTCCTTAATTGGTTGAGAATGAGACCATTTTTGTTTTTACTTGTTTTTCTTTTCTTTTTGACCATCACTTGAAATAGCAGGTCAATGTTCACCTAATGTTTGCCAAATGGGGAAAAATAAAAGTGTAATTTTCATCTCCTGGTTTCTTTATTAATAAAAACAAACCAATCTGGTAGCATTTTATTTCATATTATATATATATATATATATATATATATATACAAAAATAAATGTAATAACTTTATTTATTTCCTGGAAATACTTGGAAAAATAAATTTACCCAGCTGTTAAATTCGTCTTATCTTGACATGTTAAAGGCTCCTGAACAATATAAAAGCAGGTCGGAGATCTGTGGTATTTTCCGGAAACACGTCATGTGACTGAACCGTGCGTTTTCATTGGTCAGCTTCCGCTCTGTGTTTATTTCCGGAAGTAAATAGCTGTCAGACTTTCCACTACAGGGACTATCAAACCTCAAATTTACAGCGCAGGAACGACAGGTAAACAGGAATAAAACATACAGTTTATTCAAACGAATTATATCCAGTTGTCTAGCTGTCTAACAAGTGAGTTGTCACATCGATTTAATTATGCGTGTTTACGTTTCTTGAATGATGTAGCTAGCCAGTGTTAGCCGTTAGCCGTTGCTCTCCGCAGCTTACATAACGGACTATGTCGAAAACCGACAAATAGTTGTTTAGAACAACATTCACAGTCGTCCAAAGTAACGTCTAAGTCTTTGTTTAATATGTTTCAGAAATGCGCCTTTGTGAAGGAGCCACAAGTGAGAGTGCTAACATGGCCGCTAGCTAACTGTAGCAACAGTATCGGTAAACTGACGTTAGCCAAGATACGTTAGCTGATACCGCCTACCTAATAAATACTTCGCCGTGATATATCACATAGATGACCATGTATTCCTCTGTCATAATGCCATAAATACAGCTCATTGTTTTACAGCTTGTGTTTTTCCACCTCTTTAAGGTGTGTCCTCGCTGACAGGATGGCCCATTGGTTTCACAGAAACCCACTGAAGGCAACAGCGCCTGTTTCCTTTAATTTCTATGGAGTGGCAGGGAGCCCCGCTGCCAATAAGATATGCAAGTATGTCTTATCTCTAGTTAACACACCTAGTACAGTGTCTGACACTGTCTACACCTAGTACAGTGTCTGACACTGTACTAGGTGTACACTTTGTAGTGCACATCATTTAATGTTATTAAATTAAATAAACTGATTTAATGTTATCGATAAGCATCAGCCGATGACTAGTTGTCTCTGACACATTCAGTGACCTGAGGACAAACAGAGCGAGACTGCTGGAGATGTTCACTGATGTCACCTGCAACCCTGAGATCATGAAAAATGCCACAGATGCATATTTCTCCCTCCTCCAAGGTGTGTTCACACTCCCACTACACTGTGTCATCCCAGCTCTGCTCCCCTCTGTCTTGTTAGGGTGGTAACCCATTAAAAAGCCTGTCTGTGGATCAGTCAATACATATGTTTTATATCCATCCATTTTCTACCACTTATCCTCATAGGGTCGCAGGGGGGCTGGAGTCTATCCCAGCTGTCTTAGGGTGAAAGACAGGGTACACCCTGGACAAGTGTCCAGTTCATCACAGGCCACATAGAGACAGACAACCACTCACACTCACATTCACACCTACTGACAATTTAAATTAACCAATTAACCTAATCCCCATGCATGTTTTTGGATGGTGGGAGGAAGCCGGAGTACCAGAGAGAACCCACGCAGACACGGGGAGAACATGATGGGCCGGGAATCGAACCCGACACATTCTTGCTGTGAGGCGACAGTGCTAACCAACTCACCGCTATGTCGCCCATGTTTTATATCCATTGCTGTAAAACCATGGAGTCTAAACATCAGTTGCTGCACATGATGTTGTCAGAGTGGAATAAGTTTTCTATCATTCAGAATATTTTTACCAGAGGCCAAATCATCTGCAGAGGTCTATTTATTTCCAAAATACACAAACCTGATGATTAAAACCAGTAAAAACACTCTGATGGCTAATGTCCTTCATGTGCTAAAAATAGTTATGATAAAAATGTGGCTTGAAACTGAATGAAAAGACAGCTTCTGGTAGACAACTGCTTAGGGGATATGACACGGTTCTTTACATTAACGAAATTGAGGATTTCTCTGGGTTTGATAATTGTTGGGATAAAAACATTTGGAATAATGTAAATACACTATTAAACATATATAACAAAGGTTAATTTTATATATTTTACACATTATTGTTATAAATGTATTCTTAACTGTTCTAAATTGTGCTTCTATGTTTGCCTTCTAACACTGTATTTTTTGTTGCTTTTGTTTTGCACCTAACCAGCTGCTTCTCTTTTTTTAACATGCTCGTTTTAAAAGGTTTCATCTTATCCTTGGATGGAACCACACAGGAGAACAAGATGAGGTTCATCCAGAACTTCAAGTGGACTGACACCTTACAAGGAAACTCACCAAGGTGAAACAGACTACTTCCAGTCTCATCTTTCATGTAGATGTTTCATTCATATTTGAATTATATAGTGCTGTAAGGATCATGGGCAGAACTGATTACTAAAAAGTGAACAGAAACGGAAAAGAAGTGTATTATTTACACTTCATTGATCATCTAGTGAACACACAGATACACATCCAGCATCAGAGCTATCCGATGCAAAGTAGACTACATAACCCAACTCATTTAATTTTCACTACATATACATATGCAGACGTTCTGTTTCAGCTGAGGTGCTACAGTCTGTATAACCCACTGTCTGTCCTCTCAGTGCCCAGCAGGACGCAGTCTTTGAACTGGTCTCCATGGCCTTCAATGTAGCCCTCTGGTACACCAAGTTTGCCTCGAGACTAGCAGGGAAAGAAAAGTATGTGCTTTTTTGTTTGTATTGTATTCATTAATGTTAACTCAGTTATATAATGCTTTGTTAGTGTGCTAAACATCTGCTACGATCTCGTTTTCCTGTCCTTTAGCGTAACGGAGGCTGAAGCTAAAGATGTTCACCGGAGCCTGAAAGTTGCTGCTGGTATATTCAAAACACTCAAGGTAAGATACATCTACAGACAAGTCAAGTCCTCCATCTGATTTTTGGCACAATATTTTGAATTGAATATACAATAACTAAAAGAATAGAATTTAAAATAAATGGTTATTATCTAATAACATGCAAAACAGGCTATTAAAATGCATTTAAAGCCAGAAAACACTCAACAACTGAACAGGAACACATTTAAAACTGTCTGTCTTTCTGAAACAGCAGCACTTCCCAGAATGCATAGATTAATAAGAAGTAGATTCATCAGATACATGTCAAAGACTCTTGTCATGTTTGCTACAGGAGGTCCACATCCCACGCCTCATCACCCCGGCTGAAAAGGGACGAGACCTGGAGCCCCGAGCGATTGATGCGTACATCATCCAGTGTCAAGCAGAGGCGCAAGAGGGTAAAGAGTCTCTGCACTAAAGCTTCAGTAACACAAATAAGTTAGGTATGGTAATCATGTAATATATTGGAACGGTAACCTTTAACCAACAGTTTGTTTTAGGGGTGGAAAAAATATCAATATGGCAATATATCACAATACGTTTCCTTCTGATATAATATAAATTTTGAATGTACTGTACATATATACACCTTGTATTTTAAACTGCATTTTAAATTTCTCAGTGATCTATGTAGAATATCACAATATATTGCAATATCACAATACTATATTGTATCATGACTCAAATATCATGATGCGTATCGTGAAGTCCCCACCCCTGTTTTTTTTTTTTTTTTTTTTTTTAATTTACAGGTTACAGATGCTTTTAGAAAATGAAAGAAGTGTCAATGACAGCAAATACTCATAATGATAAATAATGATTCCTAATCATATTGATATTTCATCTCTTTTTATTTAAACAGTGACCATTGCCAGAGCGATTGAACTGAAGCACAAAGCCGCTCTCATTGCAGCGTTGGCATTTGAGACGGCAAACTTCTATCAAAAAGCTGGTCGGTATTTTAGCCCTTTATGATTCTGAAAATGCCTGTTATGTAAAGTATTACAGTGCTCTTTACGATGTGTTCCTGCTGTGTATGACAGTATTTGAGCTGCAGCTCCGGCAGTGATATTATCATTCTGTTAATTTACACGTTCTGTGTTTTTTTTCTGCTCACTGCCTTTCTTGCAGCTGTTTCTTTTAGCTGTGAACACTCATAGCCAGATTGAGAAACCCTGCATTGATTCACTGAGTTGATAAGAGATAAGATTTGTCCTGCAGTGAGATCATTTAGCGTGATGTCAGCTGTTAGTGAAAGCAGATAACGTGAAGATTCATTGGTGTGTTGGACTCGCTCCACAGTTCATTCCTCTTGGTTTGTTTGCAGCCAAGATGGTCACAGGTTTCTGTATTCATTTCCTGTTAAACTGAAAGGCAACCACTAGGTGGAGTCCATTCACTATTTACTCAACTATTCACACCATGAGTATGATAAAGTACAGTGCAGTGTAGGTGTGGACTGCTATGAAGTGACACATATACAGCATGTTCCTTTATATTTTGAATTGTTTTCCTTTTACATTAATTTAGACTTTCACCAAAAATTGGTGCATAAAAAAAAAACACCAGAATGCAGAAAATGAAATGGATCCTATGTGTTTGTCTTTTAAAGGCAGCCTTGTCATGTTGTGTTTGAAGTGTTTTATCTCAGGTGAGGATCAGTCAGTCAGAGAGAGCTAAAGCCGTCCTATAACAGCCTGTTAAAGGCCCGTGTTTCTGTCTGCAGACCACACGTTGAACACCTTGGAGCCAGAGTACAGTAGCAAATGGAGGAAGTACCTTCAGCTGAAGCAGCACTTTTACATGGCTTATGTGAGTTCAAGCACATCCTTTAGCACTTTTCTCTCTTCTTCTCAAAGACCAAATCACTGCTCACCCTCCACGTTGTGTTCGCAGGCATACTGCTATCATGGACAGACACTGCTGGAGAGTGACAAGTGTGGCGAGGCCATACGATCTCTGCAGGAGGCAGAAAAGTGTACGTAAACCTATGTATTGGATTTGTTCATCTATTTGCACCTAAAAAAGTTTTACCAAATGTATTAAAGGGGTAGTTTGGGGTTCATCCAGTAATTCAGCTTCATGTATTGTTTAATTTTCTTGGTTTCCTTTGTGCAACATGGACTGATCTGTTAACAGCTACTGTTAGTTACAGGGTTCCTGCGGTTCCTTAAAAAGTCTTAAAATGTCTTAAAGCCGGGTAATTAAGGTCTTAAGTTATGTTAAACTTACCATAAATTTGCTGTAGGTATTAAATTTTCAGATGGTGTTTAATGCTAATAGGAAAACACAGCATTCAGAGATTTACTGCAATTTTGCACTTTATTTTGTTCACAAAGTTCACTTCTTTGTTCGTGAAAGTTGTGAAATTAAAGTTGTAGAAAAAAGTTAAGGTTACACATTCAGCTTATATCATTGTTTCAAGTGTTAAAGGGCTGAAAGAAAAATCATCAAAAATATTATAGGAGATTAATCTGTTATCACATTTTTATTCCTGCTACATATTGATGATATTGATATCAGCATCGGCCTCAAAAACTCCATATTGGTCGGGCCTACACTAAGTTGTCTATATTCTGTCAAATAAGTTGTTATGACATTTTTGGGTCTTTAAGTATATTTGTTGAGGTCTTAAAATGATTAAATTTGAACCCTGAGGGTTTTTTTTTGCTTTATTGCCTGTGTTTTCTCTGCGTTAACATGAGGGCCTCTGTGTTTAGGTTACTCCCATGCCGAGGCGCTGTGTAAAGAGTACCGTCAGACCAAAGGGCCGGGCACCACAGCCAAACCATCAGAGCAGCTGTTCTTCCTCAAGCTGGGCACCCTCATTAAGAACACACTGGAGAAGTGCCAGAGAGAAAATGGCTTCATGTGAGTCCGTCACTGCAGACACATGTAGACTGATATTAAGTTTACTCATCTGTATCTCAGACAAACACTGTTTGAGTGCTTATTCGTTCTCTCACCCAGTTGTAACATGTTTGGTTGCTGAGGAGATCTTTGTGCAACACTAAAGCCTCTGTGATATTACTCTAAATATCAGAGATATTAAAACACTCAATCTGCCACTAGGGGTCGCAATATAACAAATAAAAAAAGATGCGGTTTGGGCCGTCATGAAGCTCCTCCTGCAGTCCCTCAGTGCTCTCAGTGTTTAGGGGGTTTTACTGAGAGCTGACTTAGAGATCTCCTCTTCTTTGAATAAAGCAGCTCTACTTCTATAATCACTGTTACCCTGATGTTATTAGGTGGGGATGTGAGCACTTTGTTTGTTTCCCTCATAACTTCAGATCCAGATGTCTGATGCTTAATGTGATTAAAATATCACTTAAAAAAACAAAAATCAGACGTAAAACTGGACAAAAAGTACATTTCTGACAGCTTCTGGCACACCACAATGCATGCTCAAAGAGAATATGACGCCACTAACGCTTCTGATTTTTTGGGGGATATTTATAACAATGCATGAACATGACATGTAACATATGTCCAGATGTTTTAAGACATTTGAACAAGCGACCCGCTGCCGAAAAACCACTTTGACTTTGAAATATGTCAATGGCACTCAAAGAGTTAATGTAGAAAAGGTTGCACATCATACCTTTTAACACTACATTTTTCCTGAGTCATTCCTTCTTAAATTATAAGTGGACTTATTTCCTCAGATACTTCCACAAGGTCCCAGTTGAGGCGCCTCAGCTGGAGCTGAAGGCGAGTTACGGCCTGGCTGAGCCAGTCCCCTTCGAGCTGCCGCCTCTCAGTGAGCAGTGCACTCCTGAAGTCTACGCCACCTTTGACCTGACCAAGGGAGCCAAAAACGACAAGGTACTGTACTGATGCTCTCCTCAGAGTGAACGGCAGAACAGAAGTCTTTGAGGGTTGTTGTTTCACACATCTGTGTTGTTGCTGCTTCACCTCCAGGCCAAACCCAAGGAGGAGGAGGTGAAACCAGTGAAGGAGCCAGATCTGAAGCCTCAGAAGGACACAGGCTGCATCATCTCCTAAACTGTCCATCTTCAGCCTCATGCTTCATTGTAACGATGGCATCCAAACTTCTTTTCATGTAAACCTCCATAGGAAAAAAAATGTATTTTTTGTAATATTAATCCATGGTGTTTTACATTTATGCCGAAACGTGTGTATTGTATTTGGGTATTACAGCCATTATCTTTGCATCTAAGCCAGAGCTACTCGTGAAGTAACCCTGAAACATTGTAAAAGTTCTTAAACAATCACATACTGATAATTATTACTTTGAATTTGGTCATGAGATAATTTATAAGTAAGCCTTATTGGCGGTGCAGTCCTGCTGATGGTGCCTTTGGCTGCTTGTTGTGGCCTGATGTCTGGTTTTTAACCTTTTTGGCCTGATTATAGATGACTGAAATAATAGAAACTGGTCTATTAAACATGCTGTAAGTGGCCTCAAACAATGCAAACAAAAAGCATCTGCAAAGAGTGAAAAATACAGACTTTAATATCGATGTGACCATGCAGAACAAGTAAAAACAGGAAACTGCATCAGCCTGTATGACTTGTAAGCATCTAAAGCTGAGATGTGATCAGAGCCTCCTCGTAAAAAAAAAAACAAAAAACACACTAACGAACAGAGATGAAATGTAAATGTGTCACTGTTGGGTGCATTTGGTTCATTTTAGCTGTAGCTGTTTACAATCAATACTTTATTTAGATCACATGACGTATGTACTGTAGTTCTTTTTTTATGACTTAGCTGTTTTTTTACTTCTACTATTCATTTTAGAAAACCATGAGGCTGAGTCATTGATTAACATGCTTAGGGACTCTGATATATCCCTGATTATAGCAGTTCTTAATTTATTTCTGTTATGTAAGGATATTTTAGTTGATGACAGCATTTACAGATCTGTGTAGCTCAAATGCTTTTGGTGATGTTGATTGTGCATCTATTGAGTGTCATCCCTCTCCTTAACGATAAAGATGGGGGGCATGAGCGTTATCAGATGTGGGAGGGTTATTTAACGTGCCGCTGCTTCACAAAACATGTATAAAGTGTAAGATAGTGCTCACATGTAGTCACACCCCTACATGTGCCGTAGCTTACCTGAGCGAGCCTCATTCAGTAGTGACAAGATGGCCGTCTCACTAAATTTCATCATGGCACACTGTAACACGTTTGCACTTTATATTCAGTTGTGTCAGGATTTCGGTGGTGATCTGATGGATTTCTAATTATAATCACCGCTCATCTTACCTGGAGCAGACACTTTGAATTAGCAGAACCAATCAGACTTTTATTCTCCTCAAGGCAACTTTTTATTTTATTGAGGCTGGATCAGATCACCATTACAATGTACACTCCTGTAGCTCATTATTCCTCCTCTAATGCTGTCTCCGTCATGTAAAATGTATTTCCACCGGTATTAAATCATCCATAATAGTTTGTCCTTCTATGTTTTTTTGTGTTCTTGTGTGTGTCGCCATGATTTAAGCACTGAAGGAAAAAAAAAAACTGCAAAAAGTAGAAAGAGTGGTTGTGTGTTTCTGCTGTAAGGCCATTTGGATTTAATATTTCATACTATCCTATGAAATGATGTGAATATACTAGCATATTGTGATTAACATTGTATTAATTTTAACTGATTACTCACCCATTGGAAGTGGAGACAGGATGCCAGTGTAACCCAATTTTGGATTATTTGAAGAGGCTAAAGTCAGGGGACCTAGAGATGTTTTTATTTTCCACCTCTAAAGTGTGAGAAGTTATGCCAAAGGTTTTATTTTGAAAAAATGAGAATAACACAGTAACACTTAAAAATGATAAACTGATAGTTAATGAAACTATCAGCCCATCCCCACCTCCTCCATCACCATCTGCTCCTCTGCTGCCTCCACTAAGAACAAGGCCAGGCTGCATCGTCTCTGCAGAGAAGGTGATTGGCTGCAATCTTCCATCTCTCCAGAACACTGAGCCCTCCTGGACCCTGAAGCCTGCAGGACCGTGAAGCCTCCTGGACCCTGAAGCCTGCAGGACAGACTGTGGTCATCAGGACCAGAACAGCCGCTCAGTTCTGGTCCTGATGGCCCAGAGTTTCTTCCTCCTGAAGCTGGACTCATCAACAAGGACCATGGTCCATCCTCCTCCAGCAGGGTAACTGCACATTTCCAAACATTGCATCTTCTGTACAGTTTTTGTCTCAGTTTATTTGCCATAGTGCTCTGTATATATAATCCTTTCTGTTCTCTATTTCCCCCTGACTTGAGTAATTTCTTCTTAATTTCTTCTTAATTCCTAAAGGGTAATTTGATCTTTATTTCAGTTGGATTTAATTAGTAAACATAATAATTAATTAGTCGGGAACCTTCCTACCGAGCTCTCTTTTTCTCTTCTTTTATTTTGTGAGCTTATTTAATTCGTTGTAGTTGTTGTCATTTGTGTTTAGATTGTTTACATCTACAGATTTCATAATAAATACAAAAATAAATCATAAAGCCGCTGTTTATGTCGCCATCTCCTGGACAGTTTGAGAAACGCTTTCTTTAAAGGCCTGCCTCTTCCGGTTCTTTTTTCGCGCGAGTTCTTTGAAGGGGCGGGGTCATGTGATGTAGTGAGCGATGCTATTGGACGGCCTCACTTCATTTGGCCAATCACAGTTCACGCTCTGCTCGGACCCGGCACGTAGTGGCGCGAAAGTCCTTCAGTGTGGTTTGACGGCAGCAGAGCTCAGTCCAAGCCGAACTCCGTGCAGTTTTTCAGGCTTTTGAAGTCTCGTAAAGTTTCGGCTATGATGGCAACCGACGTCGTAGATGACCGAGAGATGAGGGAGGCTCAGAGGGACTACCTGGACTTTCTAGACGACGATGTAAGTCTGACTTTTACCCCGTTATTAAACTCTTTGTTGTGGGACGAAACGAGGAACCATGCGGTCACAAACAAAAGATTCACCCTTCATTTGCAAACTAGAAATGTCTCTTTTGACAGTTAAGTGCCCTTTAATGCTACGTTTAGGTGCTTGTGTTTAGTTTTTTTTGTGATCTTTTGTATGTTTCCTCTGAAGCGCAGACAAATCCTGATCTAATGGCCTATAAAAGACGCTTCCTTGTGTCCGTTTTCTGCAGCAAGACCAGGGGGTGTACCAGAGCAAAGTCCGGGACATGATCAGTGAGAATAAAGCCCGACTCATCGTCAACATTAACGACCTGAGGAGAAGAAATGAGGCCCGGGCTGCAAAGTAAGAAAACTGTTTGTTTGTGTGTTAAGATGGTGGGAAAACTTCATATTTAGGACCTGATTACTCACCTGCAGACCGTTTGGCTGTGTTAGTATTCCTGCATACAACAACAAAACCACTGGAAGTTCTGTAAACACACCTCAGATGTGCTGACTTCCTGTTCGTGTCTTCGTCAGGCTGATGAACAACGCCTTTGAGGAGCTGCTGGCCTTCCAGCGGGCTCTGAAGGACCTGGTGGCCTCGGTGGACGCCACATACGCCAAGCAGTACGAGGAGTTCTTCATCGCCCTGGAGGGAAGCTTCGGCACCAAGCACGTCACCCCGCGAACGCTGACCTCCCGCCTGCTGGGCAGCATGGTGTGCGTGGAGGGCATCATCACCAAGTGTGAGTTTGATGTCGCCGCCTTTTGGCTCTGCTGGCATTTTGTGTCCTCTTTGTCTCAAAATATTTAGAGGTCATGTTAAGAATGCATGTTCTCATTCCTCTTCAGGTTCTCTGGTGCGTCCTAAAGTAGTTCGCAGCGTCCACTACTGTCCGGCCACCAAGAAGACGATGGAAAGGAAGTACACAGACATGACCTCGCTGGACGCCTTCCCCTCCAATGCCATCTACCCCACCAAGGTAAGGCATATATTTGAGATGAAGAATATAGGATTCAAAGCTTTAGTGAGCTTCAGTATCAGCCAGGTGTTTCAGAGGTGGAGAGAAAGCGTTAGTTGCTTAATAATAGGTAAAATATTTCTGCTAAGCGATGCTTACCCATTAGGCTGGAGCAGTTTCTGATTCATTTGTTCCTGTTTTGTGTCTCTGGACAGGACGAGGAGAACAACCCTCTGGAGACAGAGTTTGGCCTCTCCATCTACAAGGACCACCAGACCATCACGGTGCAGGAGATGCCAGAGAAAGCGCCCGCCGGCCAGCTGCCTCGCTCTGTGGACATCATCCTGGACAACGACCTGGTGGACGTGGTCAAACCAGGAGACAGAGTGCAGGTCGTCGGGACGTACCGCTGCCTGCCTGGAAAGAAGGGAGGATTCACATCCGGCACGTTCAGGTGAGATAGGATGAAGTGTGCACTGGGGCTGCTGTGTTTCCCTGCAGTGTTCATCACTAATGTTCCACATTTTTGTGCTCAGGACCATCATGATCGCCTGCCACGTCAAACAGATGAACAAGGAAGTGTCCCCCAACTTCTCAGCAGATGACGTAGCCAAAATTAGGAACTTCAGCCGGACTCGCTCCTTAGTGAGGCTTCAGTTTTTCTGCCTGGTTGATCATCTGCTCACATCTTTGGTTTAAAATAAAAACCAAATCTCCGTCTTCTGCTTCTACTCAGGATGTGTTCGATCAGCTGGCTCGCTCGTTGGCTCCCAGCATCCACGGCCACGAGTACATCAAGAAGGCGATCCTGTGCATGTTGCTGGGCGGCGTGGAGAAGGTTCTGGAGAATGGATCGCGCATCAGAGGAGACATCAACATCCTGCTCATCGGTACTGTTGTCGTTCTGCTGATGAGTTTAAGAGCACGCTCTCTGCTGCAGTGTCAGATTTGTCAGGAAGATGGAGGTTAATCCCATCATGCTCTCTTCTTTACCAGGCGATCCATCAGTAGCAAAGTCCCAGCTGCTGCGTTACGTCCTTCACACAGCTCCCCGGGCCATCCCCACCACCGGACGAGGCTCGTCTGGAGTGGGTCTGACCGCCGCCGTCACCACCGACCAGGAGACTGGTACGACACTTAAATATGTGAAAACTACAGCTTATAGAACTATAGATCATTTGTCAGTTTATTGTTTTCTTCCCTAAAGGTGAGCGCCGCCTGGAGGCGGGTGCCATGGTGCTGGCGGACCGTGGCGTCGTGTGCATCGACGAGTTTGACAAAATGTCCGACATGGACCGCACTGCCATCCACGAGGTGATGGAGCAGGGCCGCGTCACCATCGCCAAGGCTGGCATCCACGCCCGTCTCAACGCTCGCTGCTCCGTGCTGGCGGCTGCCAACCCCGTCTACGGCAGGGTGAGCGATGCCTCGCTTCTGTTTCACTTCGCTCTGCTCTAGATAAACACATCCCTCTCTAAAAGAGTTATTCCTGCTCCGTTTCTGCAGTACGACCAGTATAAAACCCCCATGGAGAACATCGGCCTCCAGGACTCCCTGCTGTCCCGTTTCGACCTCCTGTTCATCGTGCTGGATCAGATGGATGCCGAGCAGGACCGCGAGATCTCGGATCACGTGCTGAGGATGCACCGCTACCGCGACCCCCGCGAGCAGGAGGGAGCAGGTACTGCTTCTTCACAGTTTATATTTCTGAACAAACATCTGAAAACATCTTGCATTTCCATGTTTTATTTATTTCTTTATTTTTTAAAAACAGCCATGGCTCTGGGAGGGACAGTAGACGTCCTGGCTACAGACGACCCAGACGCCATAGCAGAAGAGCACGAGGAGCTGCAGATATATGAGAAACACAACAACATGCTGCATGGAAGCAAGAGAAAGAAGTATGCACACTTCTGCCTTAACAGGAAATCAAAAAAAAAGACTAAATATGTTTTTAAGAGTAACTCATAACCTTCTTTTCTTGCAGGGATAAGATTGTGAGTAAGGAGTTCATGAGGAAATACATCCACATTGCCAAGGCTGTGACGCCCGTGCTGACGGAGGAGGCGGCCAATCACATCGCAGAAGAGTACGCCAGGCTGAGGAGCCAGGAGCAGCTCGGTTCTGACATCGCCAGGGTGAGCAGGAGCGTGCACGCTCCTTCACACGTGCACGAGGGGCCAGAAAACAGGCTCAGACTCAGGACAGCTAGTTAGCGTTAGCCTTTAGCTCCACGCAGGACTGTGCTGCTTACCGGTTGCTAATAGCTAACGTTACACCATAAGGTGCTGTTGAGTTAAATTATGATGCATTCACTTGTAAACTGTAAATTGACTAGCCTCTGGTCGTAGTTGGACACGATGTGTCAGGACCACATGACCTCTGACCTCATCCCTCTCCTCCTCAGACATCGCCGGTGACGGCTCGTACTCTGGAGACTCTGATCCGTCTGTCCACGGCTCACGCCAAGGCCCGGATGAGCAAAGCCGTGGAGCTGGAGGACTCGGAGGTGGCTGTGGAGCTCGTCCAGTTTGCTTATTTCAAAAAGGTTCGTCCTGCTGCGTGTGCTTACCTGGACCACCAGGAGTGTGCAGTAAGGTGTGAATGGAGCTCACATGGAGGCTTCCTCTGCTTCCTCTGCAGGTGCTGGAGAAAGAGAAGAAGCGCTCCAGACAGGATCGGGACTCTGCTTCAGAGGAGGACGAAGAGCAGTCGTCCACTCAGCCGTCACAGAAAACTCTGAGGAAGAGGTGAACGCTTAGAGACACACTGTGCTGCACATCAGTCTGCTCTGTGCTGTCATTAACACCACTGACCTGTGTCCTGCAGGGGGCGCCGTGGCTCTCAGGGCAGCGAACCCTATAGCCCCTACGACTTCAGCGATCAGCAGGAAGTTCCTGAGAGTGAGCATCACTTTTCTTACCTCCCACTGAACACTCAGCTCAGTATATTCAGTCCTTTTTAGAGCCACACTTTGTTTTATTTTTAAAGGATAAACTGCAAAATAATGTATGAGCATTAATACTCTTCTATCCCTGCAGAACAGTAATACCTTCTAACAGATATTGCTATTTGAATATCGCAGTACACCATATTGCAGTTTAAATAAAACTTGAGCAACCCTAATTAAGATTTAATTAGCTTAGTGTGACAGATTAGTCTGACTATAACCACAAACCACAAAGACGTTATTATACATTAAATGCTAAGGATGGGGAAAAATAGTGATATGGCAATATCGCAATACTTTTTCTTTTTTTTCCCCCTAAAAAAAAGTTATGATTTGGGCTGATTTGTAAATCCAGAACGACTTCTGCACATAAAAATAAAACAACACAATATGTATCATATCGTGAAGTCCTTGCCAATACCTACCCCTATTACATGCCATTAAAAATCTTACGTTTATAAATAAGTGATGTGAAAATATCAATATATAGCATGCAAATGTTAGCTAGATGGATCAATAGATGCTTTAACTCTTAATAAATCATACTGGGAGTGCAGTGTTTGTGTTTCTTAAATAGTTTTTTCTCGTTACTCTTTAGTTCAGGCCGGCATCCCGAAACCAGCGAAGCTCCAGCGGCAGGATGAAGCCATGGACGCCACGTCACAGGCCGAGGACGCAGAGCTCTCTGCAGAGAGGTGAGCGAAGGGAAACCGAATTGTGTTGCTAGGCAACAGCTTGAGTCTAACAGGAAATAAAGTGGGCTTGAGAGCATTTGAAACTGAAATGTTTTTTTAATAATAAAAAAAAAAAAAAAGAAATCCTCTTTAAACTTTAAAGTTTGAGCTTCAAATCTTAACTCCCTTTGATCTGGACTTTCTTCTCCAGGCTGAAGGAGTTCAAGTCGTCCCTGTTCGCCGTCTTCCAGGCTGCTCACGCTCAGTCCGTGAAGATGGCGGCGCTGATGGACGGCGTCAACAAGGAGCGACAGAGTCGCTTCACAGAGCCGGAGGTTCGCGCCGCTTTGACTCGCATGCAGGACGACAACCAGGTCATGGTGGCCGATGACATCATCTTCCTCATCTGAGGTGCTGGAATATGGACTTTGAAATTTATATTGTACATTTAATTTTGTTTTTCACCACATATTGGACACTTTGCATCTCTCTCTTTCTCAGACTTCTGATCTGTAATCTATATTTCAACAAACGAAGCAGCTCTGACGTTTATTCTGATGGTTTTTGGACATCGTGACCTACTGGTGTCTGGATTTGTAAATAGTTAAAGAGAAGTTTTGAAATTAACTGTAGTTGTGTATTAAAAAATAAAAAGTAATGGGACATGGTTTCTGACATTTTTGATTTCATTTTTCACGCGTCATAATACAATTTGTTGACACAGTTATGAAAATTGTTGTCAATACTAAATGATTCATAGAAAAAGTTATAGACTGAAGCCTCCCTGGAATTCTTAACAAAGCATTAAAAATATTGAAAACAAATGTATTATATAAACATAATAAATACACTCCTGATTGAAATTTTAAGACCAGTTGAAAAATTGATTTTACATTTTGCACTGTTGGATGTTAAAGGGGAAGTTCTGTTTGTTTTGTTTTTTTTTTTTACAAATTGGACTTTATTTCTGGGATAAAATACTGCCATTTACTCACCCATTTCACTTTGGAGTCATTTGGAGTATTTCTGATGATATTTAACAGGAGTGAATGGGGCACAGAAATGCAGACAGTAAATGACACAAACTTCACCATTTCTCAAATAACAGAAATTTAATAAGATGGGCTACGTTCTTACTATTCTTATTTGAGTCAGGAGTTGTCCGTAACTTGAGAAAATTCAATCTGTAAACAGCCTCTACTTCCTGTGGATCATAGTTTACTAAGGACCCCTAATGCCTATCTATGTGGCCTTTACAGTGCCTGAACTAAAACAAAGCATGTATGCGTATGTGACAAAGTCACAAATAAGTATTTTAGTTCAGGCTGTTGTGAGGGTTAGGGCTAGAGGGTTAGGGTTAGATAGGTAGCACCTTAAAGGGTTAAAACCCTTCTCCTTCTGGTGCCGTCTAATGGTTATGGGACTGCAGTTGACAACAGTGACAAGCTAATTTTGGGCCGAGGACTGTCCCGTGTCCTGACGGAGATTTAGGCTTTTAAAGGCTGTGGTCTTACACTTTTAATCAGCTGATGAACAGTCAGTTTCACTTTAATGGTTGTTTGCAATAAATTGCTCACTCAATTTTTTTTTGTCTCACTCTCATTTCTTCTTTTTGCATTTGAAGCACTACTTAGGACCTTCTTAAGATCCAACAGTGCAAAATGTAAATTCTTGCAATTTTTCAACTTGTCTTAAACTTCTGATCAGGAGTGTACAGTGTCAACACTGAAGATAAACTTAACGCTTTTCTTATTGTGCCCATGTTTCACAAATTAAAATATATTTAAGTTTTACATGCACACAAATCTGATCAAGGTAACTTATGGTAAGCACAATTTAAATCTGGGCATGATGAGTGTTTGTAAACCAGCTCAAATGGCTCCCACAGATCCTTAAAATGTCTTTAATTAAAATCCAGCTAATTGAGGTCTTAAATTGTCTTAAATTGACCATAAATTTGCTGTAGGTATTAAATATTCAGATGGTGTGTTTATTACCAACAGGAAATACATAAGTCAGAGATTTACTGCAATTTTGGACATTATTTTGTTCACAAAGTTCACTTCTTTGTTGTTGAAAGTTGTGAAATTAAAGTTGCACAAAAATGTAAGTTTTATGCCTTCAATTTATATTGTTGTATTAAAGAGCTGAAAATAAATTTCATAAAGAATTATTATCATAGATTAATCGGTTATTGGATTTTTTTTTCAGCATCAACCTCAAAAACTCCATATTGGTCGGGCCCTACAATAAACTATTTTCTACCAAAGTAATTGTTATGATATTCTTGGGTCTTAAATTCTATTTGTTGAGGTCTTAAAAAGTATTAAATTTGACTTTTAAAATGGTGCAGGAACCCTGTGAAAGTGAGTGAAGTGAAGTGAAGACACCTGTTTTGTGATCAGCGTCTTGATTGACCACACCTGCCAGGTGGAGTGATTATCTAGAAAAGGAGAAACGCTCACACCGCGGCTCGTTCGAGCTGAGTCTCTGAAAATCAAAAACACTTTGTGAATTTCTGCAGGCATCCTAGTCTGTTTTTTTTATTTTCTATTTTCTGAGATGCTGGGAAACTTTGTGATTTCCCAGAAGAGCTTCACCTTTTCCTGCTTCTGGACTCAACTGTTTACAAGAAGCTTTTAATTTGAAACCCCCCCAATGAATCCAGCATCCACCTTCCCTCCAGCTCACGAGCTTTACCCTGATGCTCTCGGTATATCTCAGGTGGTGGTGCTGCACCAGGATCTGACTGTCTCTGTGGTCTCACTCAGATCAGGCTAAAGATAAGTCGCTCAGGTCTTGCACCATCTTCCAGAAAACCAGAGACCTCGAACTCTCGACACCCACGGCTGACTCATATCACACATCTATCGAATCTGTGCTGCACCCTCATTCCTTCTTTCACCTTTATTCACCTAAACCCATGACAATGTTGTTTGGTCATCTTGTTTTCACTACTTAAAGCAAAGGTCAATGCTTGTTACGTGCAGACAGACACCACAACGAGAAAGGCTACTAAGAAGCAGCTAGTTAGCGTAGCTTAGCAGAAGGGCTAGCCTGGCCACAGGTGAAGAAATGGGCTTAGTGGCACTTCTAAAGCTATAATATGTAATATTTAAAAAAAGATAATAATTAGTAGGTTATATCTGTTTTTTTTTCAAAACATTTTCCACCCTTGAGCAGCAGGTTGTTTCCCGGTTTCCAGTATTTATGCACAGCTAATTTGGCTTTATATTTAACATAGAGATAGTCTCGGTAAGAAAGCTGTCAAATTGTCTCCCTGAACTCCTAAAATAGAACATGGTTACATGCTTGGGTGTTTAATAAAAGCTGTATTTTTCCTCATATTGTCTGTCTGAATGCCGTTGTTAAAAAGCCCAGTCTGTTCTGATTGGCTTATCAGAAAGTGATTTATTCAGCAGTGAAAACTGAAAGGCTCCTTCAGTCCACAAAAAAAAGTTTTATTTCATAGTTAAGGTGATGGCAGGAACTCCAGATACCAAAGTGTATAAACACTTTTTGATGACACTTTTGGGAAAATAAGGCTTCTTAAGTGGAGCTCAGTGTTACGCTAGTTACTGAAAAATAGTAACTAGTTACAGTTACTGGTTACTTCAGAAAGTAGCTCAATTACTTTGTTGATTATTTACTTTAGAAAATAATGTGTTACTGTGAAAAATAGCTTTTAGTTACTCTTTAGGACCCTGGGGAGTGAGAGTTTGCCTTATGGTGTGTTCACTGGAAGTCAGAACTAGGAGATCAGATCAACATAACCTCAAAGTTTAGTGCTCCCAGCTCTTCCAGCCTTCCAGACGTACAACAAAACATGCAGCTACTGTTTATGTCAGTAGCAGATAGCATGAACTCTACGTGATGTTGATGAGATTAATCTGACTTTCTGAGTTGGAGAGCTGACATCTGATTTAAATTCTAACTTGAAGTTGGAAATTCCAACATTCACGTACAACCTGAACACACCATGAGTCGAATCACACAAACTGCAGGCTCTCAATGCTGCTGCAGTGATATTAATGCGCTGTTTTACCAAAGGCGTTTGTCTCTTTATGCTAGGAAAGTGGAGGACGGATCAGTGTCTTTATGAAACTGAAGGGGACATGTCCCCCTGTCCATAGAGACATCTGAGAGCATGAATGAAATCAATCTGAATTCATCAATCAGGAAATCATTTACCAATTAACAGACAAACGCACCATATTGTAACGATAACTGCGTTTATTTATTTAAAAAGTAATTGTTGGAGTATTAGTTACTGTCAAAAGTAATGATATTACTGCTCAACACTGGAGCTAAGTGAGAAGGTCACCGGGAATAACTGTGAACAGAGGAGGCAAAAGAAAACAGAAACAACATTAAAAGACACAAAGAATAAATGCAACTCGAGCTTGATTCATGTTGAACAGATGGGGTGAAAATGAGACAGAAAACCTCCAAACTGTGAATGTGAGTTGTTGAAAGTGATTGTTTGAGCTTCTGAAACCGTCTCCTTACTTCTCTTCACATCCACTACAGCTGTGCTCCAGTTAGTCGCCTCCTTACTCATACGACGCATGAACAGAGAAGATGTTATCTCAGAAAAGAAGTTGTGTTGAGTCATTACCAGAAGTCTCGTCAGCGTCTCTTTGACCTATATTGTTCAGGCAGGGATGGTGGAGTGTGGGTGTAGTTAGTAGTTCTATGTCTTCTGTGACTCGCATAAATAAATAAGAGCTGATGCTCATAATGATGAGAGTCTGTTGGTTTCTCAAAGGAAAACCATAGATAGATAAATAGATAGATAGATAATATGAGGTCCCATCTGCAGGCCTAATATTTGTTTCACTTTTGTTTCAATTTTTCTGTGAAAATAATATGCCTCAGAAAATATTCCTGCTTGATCTGCAGATTTGTGTTTTTTTTTTTAAAATCTATCTTAATCTTCTCGCTGAAAAATGATGTATTCTTTTTGCCACATCAATAAGGTCCAGGTGAACAAAAGTTTTCACACCTTTTGACAGGATGCAGCTCAACTGTTCCAAACTTTATTTACACGGCATCTCCATTCAAACACACAGACAAAAAAAAAAAACAACAAAATATATAGAGATAATTTTCTAAATTACTACTAAAAATAAAAAATAAGACTAAAAATAAAAAAATACTCATTAATAAATTATTTAAAAATATATAAAATAATAAAATCAATAAAAGTCAGTAAAATAAAATTAATCAAACACCAGGATTAAAAAAAATGAAACCACTAATTAATTTCCATTAATTTCCTTCTAAAACAGTTTGCCGCTCTAATAACAACAGAAAGCAGTGGTAATTTTAAAACTTTTTAAAGAAAAATTGATCTGAGAAAAATCATTTAAAGCTTTTAGAGTTTTAAAACCAATACTATAATAAGCATGTATCCAGTGCAGCATCTTAAAGGAACAGCGTCCAGCATTTTGGTGGATCTGTTAGCAGAAATGAAATGTAATATTCATGATGTATAACCACCTGAAACTGAACCTGAACTGTTGTGTTTCCATCACTTTAGGAGGAGTTCTTCTTCTCTACACAGGAAGTGGCTCCTCATCATAGAGTCGGCCATGTTGCTCCATGTTTCTACGGTAACGCTGAGTCTAGAGAGACTTTCAAGTTTTTACGTTGCTTGAAGGAAACCATCTTTCTCTGAGCAATCAGCTGTCCGGATGAATGGATGGATGAATGGATGGATGGATGGATGGATGGATGAATGATTGATGGGTGGATGGATGGATGGCCTCTGAGAGAGCTGCAGTTTCCTCATGGACTGTTCAGCTAATCCAGCATAAAGATAAATAACAACAGTTATTTCAACATCTTAAATAGTGAATATTTGCAATATTTCTAAGATGAAAACAAAATTGTCCATTGATCTTGTTCTAAAGAGAAGATGTTGATATCAGAGTGTTTTATTCTGTTGCCGTTCAGTTGAAAATTGTCTTTGTCTTGCATGTTTTAAAACATTTGATTCGTGACGACAGTGAGAAGCATGCAAACATAGAAAGTCAAACGAAACGCCAACCACAAAGGGCCACGTCTTATCTACAGATGAACATCTTTAAAATCAGTGACAGTCAGAGCGGAAATGCAAAACACACACCAACACACACCAACACACTGCCTGTCTGCATATAAACACAGAGACAAGAAGAGGAGCTACACAGTTAAAGTCTGCAGGCGAGACGACGCAATCATGCTGCTGGTGAGTCCTTTAATGTCCTCCAAGCTCCTGAGATGATTATTATTATTGGGTTTATTTGACATTATGGGACATTAGTTTTGGAGGGATGTGCACATTTTATGAATAGTTTGTGTCTGCATTTTGATGCACTTTTGATTCCAGAGATCTTAATTTAGTGAAACTTTTTAATATCTATAATGAATAATTATCACATGAACAGAGAGACAGGAGAGCACTCTGACTTATAACAGATACATCACTTCCTGGTTCGTGTTTAGGTGCGCAGAGCTCTGCTGGTGCTCGGCCTCGCCACGCTGTCGAACGCCACCGGAAGAGTCCAAGTAGGCAAGGTGGTGAAACTGATCCTGGATCCCTCAGTGAGACCTCGGACCGCCAGCATGTCTGCCTCGTCCATCGCCAACATGTCTTTGACGCCGTGGACGTACAGGTGAGGCATTAGTTTGCACTTTTTTTTATTTAAATCAACTGAATAAAAATTTAAATACAGGTTAGTTAAAGTGGTAGAGTGATTAAGATAAGATAAGCTAGAACAGTTGCCATGCACAGAAGGAAATGTAAGGAGTTTTTAAGCTTTTTTAAAAATATATATACAGTGCAGAATAATGCAAAAATGCAGTAGAGTGCAAAACCAACAATCTAAACAATACAACAATATACAAAAAATTCTTCAAAAACTAAAGAGCATAAGTTTGCAAACATAAGTACACTGTACTTTACAGTGTACTTTCAAAGTGACATTTGCTGTTAAAGTGACCAAGTAAGTTAGTTTAAATCACATAATTATATTGAGTAAATCCAATTTTTATAAATTTAAGGCAAAGTGAATGTAGAGCTGAGCAAATAATTTCAATTTCCGTTTAATAGAATAATATGGCAACAGTTTGCACTTTTTTTTTTTGCTAAATCAGCATCAGTATTTCATGACATGTGCTGAAAATAAACATGATGCAAAAATACTTATAACTGATGGAAAGATCAGGTGACAAAAAGCACACCTGTGCAGGAGGAGGTGAACTCCAACCAGCACTGAAAATCAAAATAAATGTCTTTTTCTACGTTTCCTTCGTCTGCAGAGACTCCTATGATGTGTCTCGGCTGCCTCAGCGGATCTCTCAGGCTCAGTGTCTGACCTCTGGCTGTCTGAATCTGCAGGGCGGAGGAGAGAATGAAGCCCTGGAGGCCAAACCCATCTACTACCAGGTCCTGGTCCTGCACAGGTGGGTCTCTGCAGTCTGTTATCTGTAAAAACAGCCGATGATGATGATGATGATGATCCTGTGCTGCAGTCACTGTTATGCTTCAAAATACACCAAATTCATGAAGTGGGGCTGTCTGACTATTAGAGTAAAATGTAATTTAAAGAATATTTCCTTAATCTGATGCACGAACAAGGTGCCAAGCCATTACTTTAACTCATTGAGTGCCAGCCGTTTTATAAAACAGAAAATACCTTGTTCCAGCGTTTTTGCCCATTTTGAGTAATATTTCTAGACTCACAGAATATTTTGTACTATGTCTCTGAAAACAGTGAATAGCTCAAATGAAAGAAGAGACTCTCTATTTCATCATGAAAAAAAATGTTTGTTTTTACCTTGTTCCATTCTTGTTTTATCAGAGGTAGAGTAGAGGACACTTTCACCAAAATCACCACTTTTTCTCCAGATTCTGTTTGTTTTGCTCTCTAATCTCGATCGTCTCCACTTCCTGTTTTGATCTCTGTGGTGTATACTGTCTCTTTTTGCTCTGACTACATCTCCCAGAAGCCCCAGCATTACTCACAGGCTGCAGGTGAGCGCGATCGGCGCCCTGCTGCAAAAAATATTTATTACGTCAATGGCACTCAAGCATTGGATTTTAAATGGCGTCGAAATACGTTGATGGCATTTAAAGAGTTAAAAGCAAAGACACAGCATGAAATATCTGGTTATTGCTGTGTATTTGTACACCTTCCAGTATGAAATTCCAGGAGTTAAGTGGGAATTTTATTGACATTTGCAGTACAAGAACAGAGAAAAGTGTGTTTTTCTGTGAAGGAAAACCAAAAGTGATCTGTTGTTTATCATCCACTGTTAAAAACTGAGGTTTGGCTCTAAACTGACTTAAAAACTAACATTTTCTGGAACACTGCACATGACAAAAATAACCCAGACATTTATTAAAAAAATGGTGAAAACTGAGTCAAAGGTTTGGGATGTCTAACAGATGGACTCAGACAGACTTCAGCTGCTACAACCCAGTTTGATTTAACTTTATTCACCTTCATTTGTCTGCATTCACCTGCTCTAATTTCCACATCAGAGTCCCGAGGCAACAGCGCACCAGAAAGGGAGGGAGGAAGAAGAGGAGCAGGTACGACTTCAGACTGGGGATGGAGGTGATCAAGGTGGGCTGCACCTGCGTGAGGCCCAGCGTCGTACCGCAGCAGTAAATGTTTTAGCACTTCTAACTGAAGCTTAAGTTATGACTGAATCAAACAAGTGTGTGATGTACTGATGGGATCTGAGGATTAAGTTTCTTTCTGACCTCTAGTGGTGAAAAATGCTGAAGGCAGATTTGACCTGACGGAACAAGCACATCACCAAAAGAGTCCTGAAATGTATATTTTTGTAGCAAGGTTATGGTTTGGGTTGGGTGATATTTTATTGCTTTTATATTTTATGACTCACATTTTATTATAACCCCGTTTTTGTTTTATTAAAGTTTTTAAACCAGCTTTGATGTCTTTTGGGATGTGATTTCTTTCTTTTATATTGTCAGACAAGTCACTTTATTTTTTGTATTAAAACCACTGTGGTTAGGTTTAGGAAAAAAATGCATGGCTGGGATTAAAATCACTATTTTACAAGGAAAATATCACTGGATGTAGAGAACATGTAGCTGAATATTATATATTTTCCATCACTGTGTTGCTTTTTGTAACTCACAGTTTCTCTGGCCTTCAGGCAGTGGTATAGTCTAGGCGATATGCAGCTATATGCCGTATACCCTCTAGAAAAAGTCCAGAATTACCGTATAATCATTACAAACATGCAAAGATACATATCAGCATGGATTATAGGGGTCCATGATTGACAGGAGCCCAGAGAGGCCCCTAATACAGTTATAATACTGACAAAATATAATATGACCATCAGTAATAAACTCATAGTCACACTTATATTTTATTTACAGTGTATTGGTAACACTAAGTTTATTGTTTGTGGAAACATTTCTCAACGCCCTCCCCCCTTGTTTATTTAAAATGGTTTATTCCACCTGCTCAATCAGACAGCTTGTAGAGAGCTAACAGACAGCGCTACTTAGCTAGTGGATGAGGAGACGAAAAGAAAAGACAGGGAATTAAAAAAGAAAAGAAAAAAGTTCAGACAGGAGAAAGAAGTGAAGAGTTGACAGTTTGTCACCAGTTCTTTCATAGGTAAGGTGGGTCTGTTAGTGGGTCATGTGATGGAAAGATCTGGAACATTAGCCTGTTAGCTATTGCTAGCTTTGTCCATCGTTTTTAAGCTAGCTCACTTTTCTCTCAGTATTAGCTCATATTTTCTGAAAAAAACTGGATTTATTCATTCAGTGCTTCCTCTACTGAGTAACTGCTATGTTGTTCTTTCCATAAATATGGGAATTATTGTCAAAATATCACTAAAATGCTAAAAGTTTTACGTAAAACTGTCACAATTTTCCACTGAAGGGTAACCAGGCTAAAATCCCTGCATACTTTATGGAGCCACACATGAGGTCAAAGTATACCGACTAGAACAAACCAGACTACAGCACTGCCTTCAGGTATAAAAGCCAGCGACATGGCGGACTCTGAAGATGTAGATATAAAGGAGAACAAAGAGCAAAGAACGAGTTCAGTCAAGCCGTTTTTACTGACCATGCCAAATACATACAATCAATCCAGCCTTGAAGATATACAGAGACACACACTTAACAGTACAAACCCCGTGTAACGACTTCAGACACTTCAATCAAGTCAGTATGACTCAACAACTCGAGCAAATCCCGTCTTTCTGTTTCACTCTTTTAGGTTTACATTTCTTTGAAAATCATAAACTGACAATCAGAGTCACAGGGATGCGAGCCAAAGCAAAGTGAGACCAGAAAACCAACCCAAAGCATCCTTTAAAACCAAATTTGTACAATTTCTGAACCGCTGTCACTCACCACTCGCTGTGATGTTGTTATATGTCCGCCGTCCTTCATGTGTGCAGGTGTGCTTTAGAGTTGTGCTTAATGAAATAAGAGTGCAATCAGTGCTCTAAATCTAAAATGCATGTCACTGATCTACAACTACACTACAGTTAAAGTTTCACAGAGAATACCCCAGAGCCTTTTCAATCTGCTTTTTCTTTTTTCTACCCCCTGTAGGACCAAGAAGAGAGCCTGATTCTTCACTTTATATTCATAAACCATGAGCACTCACAGACGTCCCCAGACAGACCCTACAATCCTGCATCGAAGAAGTAGCACGAGAGCGGCGGACACCAGGGAAGTCACTTTTTATTTTTACTTTGTGAACAGCAGAAGCGTGCGAGTTGTGTCCTGTTTATGTGTAAATTACTGAAGAAGCCTCTTAGCTTGGACTTACACTGGTTGCAACGCCTCCTAGACTACATCTGTGCGTCCATTTTTATGTTCAAGCACATCACACATGTTCGTAGTTACAGTCTTAGTAATTGGCTGTAAGCTAACAAAACGTTATAATTCAATTTCATTTTTCATTCAGCTGTCAGCCCTTCTTTTAAAAGTTGTAAATGTTTGTTTCTGCCACCCCAGACACTTTCCTTTAGAAAAAAGACACAGATTTCTTTGAGTTTCTACATCAAGAGTTGGCTTAACTTTGTACAGCTTGTTCAGAATCGTTACAGCATACATCAATTATGAAAACTGGGATTTTCCACTTTGATCCAGTCTTCTTTTTTCTTTTGATTTCCTTTTTTTTTTAATACCGACTTGTAAAACTCCCAGTCCTGCTCTTCCTCTCTCCTCTTCATCTCCTCCTCTCATCTACCGGCAGGCTTCCTCCTTCATCTCCTTGTTCTTCCTCACTTCTTCTGCATGTTTGTCCTGCCAGACAAACACAGAGACACCACAGTCATTAGCATTCATGAATATATTAGCTTTAAAGAGAGAAGAGCGGCTGCTCATGAACAATTGAACAGGGGAATAAATACAGAGCGGGGAGAACTAACCACTGTTTTCCTCCTCATATAATATTCATCATTAAATCAAGCTTGAGAGCTGATGTTAAAATAGAAATGCATTTTATGAAACACATGGTTTGCACTCAAGAAAACATCAAAGAGAAGTTTGGTATTTTAGAAAATATGCTTATAGCTTATAAGCAAACTTTAGGGAGGCTAGCCTTTGTGCTAAGCTAGGTTAGCTGGCTGCTGGAGCACCAATTAAAGTAAAAACAGGGGAATCAGGAAGTCTAAAAATATACCTGTAGAAACATTTAAGTTACTGCTAAAGATTCACCTTTTCTCGCTGCCGTTTGATTAAATTATGTGCACGTTAAGCACTTAAATGTGATATATAACTAAACTTTGACTTCACCATACCATCACCTCTAAAACTGGCTAATTACCACATATTAATGTGTATATTTGATTCACAAAGAAACAGAAATGTTAAAACAACAACAGATGGTCTTTATTATTATTTATTTATTTATTTATTATATATCTTTTTAAAAACTAATTTTAAAACCCACTTTTATTATTACATATTATTTTATTATTTTTTTTAACGGTATTTTTGGTCTTGTAATGTTTGTCATGCACGGCACTTTATTTTCAGCTATGGTTGATTTTAAAGTGCTTCATAATAAATTGAGTTTATGCTAAAGCTAAACTAATTTAAACCGGTAAATCTAGTCTGGACTGATTTGATGTTAAAACTTTAGATAATTAACTTTTTTCCCTCTCCATTTCATTTATGCCATTGTGCGTGAGATGAGAATAAGTAATGATGAAACAAACTCGTGTATCAGGGTGAGACGGGTCGCTACCTTCTCCTGCAGCCTCTCCAGCATGGCGGCCAGCAGGGCCTCCCTGTTCTCCTTGTTGGCCTCCATCTTCTGCTCCAGCTTCTCCTTGGCGTTCTTGATGAAGTTGTTGTTCTCCTCAAAGGCCTTCTGGATCACCTCTCGCTCGTGCTCTCTCTTCTCCGCCAGGTGCTTCAGTAGCTCCGCCTCCTGGCACTGAAGATAGTTAGACAGAGAAAGATGAAGGTACGAGTCTTTAAAGCAGGGGCGTGTCTAGGGGTGGCCTGGGGTGGCATGTGCCACTCTGCATCTGATCGTTTACATGAAACAAACTAAAGGATGTGTAAAATCAGAAGTTTTCTATTCATTAATGTACTTTGATTTGATCTACACATATTTTTTTTTATATTTTTTGCATTGTCTTTATTTTGCATTACACTTTTGATGTCCTATTCGGTTGTGTCGTAATTGCAAGTTCTATTTCTATTTCAATTTATACTAACATTTAAGATTGTAATTTTAGTAGTCAAATAAATCATAGAAGACTGATCCCTGCTGGCCACCCCAAAAAAAGTCTGGACATGCCACTGCTTTAAAGAGACATAACAGGCTTTGAGTTCAGCTTGCTAAACTCTCAAAGACATACACCATGAAGAGTATTTAAAAATACAGGCCAAACATATGTTAGTATGTAAAAGAAACCCGGCTCTCCCTCTTTGAGAGCGTGCATTTCTTTCCTAAACCTAACTCAGTGTTTGTAAAGTTCTCTTTGCTTGAATAGGAAGTAGTGAGTCATCACTGCTCTTTTCCAAGCAAAAAAGGGTTAATATAACAAGACATTGATCTAGAAAATACATGTTTTAAGGCAATGAACAAACAAATCATTGTAAACGTGTGATGTTGAGTGTATCCTGCTCTTTCCATCGTCCTCTTCACTGATGAATATGAGCCATTGTGAGAGTCCTTTCATGGTTGTCCTTGTACTTTCAAGACCCCTCTTTTCATCTTCCCTCCCTCTGCTTGTGTTTCCTCCCCTCCTCTCCATCAACTCCCTCCTTTCCTTTTATCCCTTTCCGCTCTTTTTCCTCCAGAGTTGATAAATTATGCTGCCCACAAAGAGTGTTGTCAGATGTTTGACGTGCTTGAATGAGCTACTAATAGCTGGAGTTTAGTGTTACCAGTTATGGGGTTAGGGCCTGTCTAGCTGGGTTCCTTGCAGGTATGATGATAGACAAAAATAAAGACCTTTCGCCTCTCCTCGGCCGCCTCCAGCTTCTTCTGGATCTCCTCCAGTGACGGGTCGCGGCGCTGCGGCATGGAGGCGTTGAGCTCCGGCACGGCATCGAAGGACGGAGGCTTGAGAATGACCTCGAAGGCCTGGCCAGATGTCCGCTTGTTCAGCTCGATTACCTCCACGTCTTTGATGACGCACCAGCCCAGGTCCACCGCATCTGTAGGGTTGGATCATTGCCCACATTTAGATGGTTCGTTTAATAATGTGATGTTTGGTGCTGCAGGAAACAATATTTCCCAGAAGGACTAGTGCCAAATGTATATCGGCTGCAATGACATATATTTCTTCCTGTATGACTTCTTTACCTTCGGCCTTGTATGTGGGTTTGTCTGCAGTCTGTGGGTTCAGGCAGGCGCAGAATAGAGACACCAGGGGGAGCTCTTTGACCTTCTCTTTGTAGGCTGAGGACACGCAGATACACACTGGTGTTACACTTGACTTTGTGTTAACACTGACTGGCTTACATAATAAAAGCAGTAAAGGACTTTTTTTACCTGCCAGAGTCATCGTCTCACTGCTTATTTAACTCTCCAGGGATGCTGAAGATCCTCCTGAGTCTGTCGGACACAGAGACAGACTGAATAACACCTCATAAAAGGCTAAGGAGAGGATTTACAGGACAGTCAGCTGCAGATCACCTCCTATTAACTCACTGACTTTCAGCCGTTTTATAAAACAGAAAGTGCCTTGTTCCAGTGTTTTTGTCCATTTTGAGTCATATTTCTAGACCCACAGAATATTTTGTATTATGACTCTGAAAACACTGAGTAGCTCAAATTAAAGAAGAGATTCTCTATTTCATCATGAAGAAAAGTTTGTTTTGCCAGACTGTTTGTTTTGCTCTCTAATCTCGATCGTCTCCACTTCCTGTTTTGATCTCTGTGGTGTATACTGTCTCTTTATGCACCGACTACATATCCCAGAAGCCCCAAAATTACAGCGACCGGCCGAAAAAACACTGTGACGTATTATTACGTTGATGGCACTCAGAGTTAAAGTCAAAGAACAGCACAGTGCTCAATAAATTTGGGCTGGGAAAACCAAACTAGAGAAGAACTAATAAATAAAACGACATAAACAAACATGTAATATCAAATGTTGACCCATCAGACATCATCATCTTGCTCTCATGTGAATAAAAATAGCACATCCCTCCTTTAATGGGAAATTTCAACGAACACATAAGTGCTTTAAAGCTCCTTCGGTGGAAAAGTGCTTTTTTGTTTTTATAAATGATGCTACTGTGAGCTCTGAACAGGCTTAAAGATCCCCTCCAGGCATGTTTAAAGACTTTGTCTGATGTGGGTTTTCCTCAAAGAGGCTAAATCACCTCATAAAAATCACTTTTCCTTGTCCCTCATTAAAGAAAAAAAAAACAAAACGTGGAAATGCAAAAAAGTTCACTCCGCATACGCCTCCATATACTTCAAGGGCCAAGTTTCCGTCTAAATTAAGCCCAAAATGAAACAGCTCCCAGTTGGTTCACCGAGATAAACATTAAACAACAAACATTAAATCACTGCAGATGAATAAGATACAGAAAGATAATTAAAAAAACAGTAGAAAACCAAAGTGTGCTGGAAATACATTTATGTTTTTATTAATCTGTTGTCACCACAGCACCTTTTCTAATCAGTGTGTTTTTTAATACACAAAGATGCAAAGTGCGTCATCCCTCTATGTGCACAGGTTTCATGTTTCCACATTACAGCGTACTGGAAGAGGATCGACTAAACGAATTGTGATGTCACACGAAAGGACGCAGGTTCTCCTCAGCCCTTTGTGCTGCAGTGAATCACTGCTGTGATGCAAGTGTCAGTAAATCACTGAGAGGCTGCAACAACAGACGGTGCTTCAAACCTGTGTGTTGTGATTAAAGCAGACGAGACTCTGTGATACTAACTGTTAATCAGATCATATTCATGTTTGTCTGGGGACTGAGGGAGTGAAATTAAAAAAAAAAATCCAATTAAATTCAGACTTCTAGCAGTGATTGAACCAAACTTAATTGCACTGAGAGAAAAGTGATGCCCCACCTGACCTCCCACTATTACAGCAAATAAATATTTGACCATGTTGACAGAACTTCCTGTTCAGGACGGATCAAATAATCGACAAACACTCTTGAATAGCAGTCGTCAGCCTAATTGGAGAATTTAATCGTGTGAGAATCCAGGAGTGCTTTGCACAGTTTGTTGACCTTTTCACAGCCGAGTGCACGTATTAATTAATTCTGCTTTAGTCCTGGTCGTCTGGATATATCAGGTATATTTTTACATGAAGTACAGTTTTCATAACACAGTAGCAAAAAATAAAGACTGCCTTCCTCCACAGCATCAAGACACTTTACAACACATCAACACAATGGACATGTGCAGTAAATAAATAGGCTTGTGCCTTAATATTTTTTAGACATTAGTACTCATATTCAGTAACACTTTAGTTGAGGGATTGCTGTATATCTCTCATAATATATATAACGTACAGATGCAATGCTTTCATATACAACTTTTTAGCTATTAATGTGCAATAATGCTGTTATTTATTCATCTATGTCATTTGCACCAGTCTGTCCACTGTGTTCACTCATGTTTTATAGACAATGCCTTGATTATTCACTTATGTTGGATAAGATGTCTTAGCATTTCTTAGCTTGGTTGTTTTTCTACTGATGTTCTTATCCTCCTTTTTTATATAAGCTAAATGGTGTTATGGTGTTGTTTATTTCATTTTTTTTTTTTTTACAAAAAAGTGTCTGACAAATTCAATATAAAGTGACCAAAATATGAGTTTAAAAAAATAATTATGTTCATTTTAACCGAAAAAACGCACTAAAGTACCCTCTTTGGAGACAAAAACACATGCAAAAGTGTCCTCTTTAGAGGCAAAACCACACTGAAGTGCCCTCCTGTTTGGCTAAACATGCTACACTACCCTGTTGACTGGTTAAAACATATTAAACTGGGAGGCAAAAACAGGTGCTTAAATGCCCTCAGAGGCAAAAACACGCCCACGCTTTTTGCTGCCCTTCAAAAAGTCTTTGCACACCATATAGCCAATTAAGCTCACCTGGGGGGCTAATATCGTTGGACATTTTTGGGAAATATTTTTTACCACCAGGTCTGTGATAAACTCTATTTATCAATCTGTGTCCTAATGAGACACCCTGGAGGACAACAAGCGTCTCAGAGCTCAGGCTCACCTGACATCACCTTGACATGGCTCTCAGTGGGACTCTCAACCATATATAGACACATGCAGCATAAATGCACAGATGTGCGCTCACATACTAATCTGCTGGGATGCAAACACAGCTGCTTCTCGTCTCCTGAAACCACCCAGCATGCAGATCAATGCACTCCTTCCTGCAGGAGAGAGAGCGCCGATGAGCCAGTACACAAAGAGTGCTGACAGCTATAGTGCTTTTAATTATACTAACCATTTCTCCTTTAAGATCTCATCTAACGGCTTTGAGAGCAGAATACAAACACTCATTAAAACAACAAAAAGTGTAGCAAATTATGATATGTCATCATCTGTCTATTTTTTCACTCCTTAAAATCTTAAAGCAAACGCTAAACAATATTCATATTGAAATTCTTACTGAGAGTTTGACGAAGAAGCTACACCCAGCAACCAGTTAGCTTAGCTTGGCATAAAGACCGGAAACTGGGGGAAACAGCTTGCCTAAAAAAACAAGTGCATATTATTTGTCTAATTTGTACAAAACCAGTGTAAAGATGTCAGTTTGCCATTTTATTGGGGAGGTTGTGTATCAGATATGTTTTTTAGCTGGGCTTGTTGCCAGGCAACCAAATGATACTGGTCATGGCTGAGAAGTAGCCTGCTGTATAATATGCTTTGGTTTTTCTGGTAAAATATCCAGTTCTATAAAGTAAAACTTGTTTAAATTGTTTTATTGAGAGTTTTTCAGTTTAACTGAACAGATATCAAGTTTACAGGAAGTGGCTCTGTTGTCTTCTCTCTCCAGGAAGTCAAAATATTCAAAAAAGTATTGCTTCTGTTTTGCATCATTAGTGTGTACTACTTATATTATTGTATACATCCTGAGCAACACCGGTGTTAATCTCTGTTTATTATTTTTGAGTGTCATATTTAGATTTTTTTCTTTGCTTTTATAAACTGTTGCCTTCCCATCTTTCATCTGCCTTCCACTCTGAATGCACAAAAACACAGATTATCGCAAAAAATGAGACAATTTGCTGGTTCAAAACCAGCCAAAATATGACGATAAGACAAACAGGAACTTTTCTACACTATTGGTCAGAATTGAACATTTTTTTCTGTTGTCTTCTACATAAACACACTCACACACACATACACACACACACACACACACACACACACATACACACACATACACACACACACACACATACACACATACACACACACACACACACATTTTCAACATGGAAACTCATTTTCCTCTCCTGCCTTATGTCTCTTTCTGCCTTCTTAAAGCAGACACAAAGCTGGATCTGCACATATGGAGGATTAATAATAAATGATACAGGTTTCTCTTTGGGTACACTGAGTTTCAGCAGGAGCCACTGCATCATCACCATCCTCACGCATCACGCACACACACACACACCCTACCAACACACACACACACACACACACACACACACAGATGCAACCTCCAGTTCTGCATTTAAACATAACCATGAGAATCGAAACGTGAAATGCAGATGTATGCAGCTGTGTGATGCAGACTCACCCCCCTCTGTCCCTGTGGTCTCTGCTGCTGATGGACCGGTGACTACCGTTAACCCGTCTGGCTGCACGGATACAGGCGCCGGGCAACAGCATCAGCAACAGCATCAACGCTGCCTCCATGACATCACCATGGAGACGCCTTATTGGCCTGAGACACTGCCAGCATCCGAGTCTCTCGGCCAATGAGAGTGGAAAGGGAGGATGGGGGGAGGGTCGCCGGCTCTTTGTGTTGTACTGCAGGATGGGCGGTGGAAAGGGTTTGATTTTGTGGCGCAGAAGTGTGTGTGTGTGTGTGTGCATGATGGAGAGCTGAGTGAAGTGGTGTGAGAAATTGATGAAGATTGGTTGAGTGTGCGTATCTCAGCAGGGGTCCAGTGAGGAAGCACGCAGGACACTAAATTATTAACCAAACTGTACATACAAGAACAAGTAAAGATCCTTTATGCTGTGTGAAGCACACACAGTTCATTATGTTCAGTATTTATGACCATTGTTGTGACTATAAACACTGGTGCCTCTATTACTGCTGAACCTACAACTCATTTCAAAAACTAGAACATTATTAGTATTAAAGGCGTGTTTTCAGTGCATTTTTTTCAGCTCTGATAACTAGAACTGAGGTCATAATTTCTGGAATATCTATCCCCAGGTTTGCTTTGTGATAATTTGAATAAATACAAATATGAATATGCATAAATAAGGTAATAAATCCAGAGTCCACTTCAAGCCTGCAGGGCCTTGCAAAGTGACAATTATACGTTTAGTGCAAACAAGTAAACATTAAGTTTTAGTGGGTCTTAGTCTGGTTTGTTTGAGAGGTCTGTAGGAATTTAAAGCATCTATAAACACTATTTCTGATATTAGCAATGGATCACTTCATTGTTTTGGTTCTACTGCACATATCTTTACTGTATCAATTAACTCTCACAGCTCTCATCAATCATTAGAACCTAATGTACGGTACCTGCTCAGCTAAGCAGTTGGTGGGGACCAAAACTGAGCTGAAAGCAGAGTGAGTATAGGAATATTGGTGTCCAGAGGCACGGGTTGAATCACAGCTTGTTAACACAGATTTGATTTTGATATTAACTCTTTGAGTAACATTCAACGTCATTTAAAATCTGACACTTGAATGCCATCAATGTAATAATACATCAGGTTTTTCAGTACTGGGTCGCCGATCACAGTCTCCTGCAGCCTGTGAGTAATACTGGGGCTTCTGGGAGATGTAGTCTGAGCATAAAGAGACGGTTTACACCACAGAGATCAAAACAGGAAGTGGAGACGATCAAGATTAGAGAGCAAAACAAACAGAATCTGGAGAAAAAGTGGTGATTTTGGTGAAAGTGTCCTCTACCTCTGATAAAACAAGAATGGAACAAGATAAAAACAAACATTTTTTTCATGATGAAATAGAGAGTCTCTTCTTTCATTTGAGCTATTCAGTGTTTTCAGAGACATAGTACAAAATATTCTGTGGGTCTAGAAATATGACTCAAAATGGACAAAAACACTGGAACAAGGTACTTTGTGTTTTATAAAACTCAAAGAGTCTTAAAAAAAAGCGCGGTTAACTGGGATATGCTTCATATTTCTTTTGCAGTTGTGGATGTGAACTATTACTGCTACCTTTTTTATTAGTGTACCACTTCTCAGTCACAAGCCTTTTCCTGAATGTGAGGAAATGACACAGAGAGAAATGGCGTAGCGACGTATGGGTCGTCACCGCCCTTTGATCCTGTATTCAGCTCACATGGCTAACATGATGTCACCACGCCGTCTGCAGGCTCACAGGATGAAAGAGGCGAGAGAGAGGGATTCATGAGGTCACATTAGGGTGTGTCCCATTGTCACCATCTCCTCTCCTTGCCTCCTTGCCTCCTCTCTCCTCTCCACATCACTGACAGTAAATGCTTGTGTGACTTCAGGAATCACACACATCCTGGAAATGAGATCACCAGGGAGGGAGGAGAGGAAAAAAGATGAGAGAAGGAGTGAGAAGAAGAGGAGGAGGAGGAGGGATTGAGAAAAATAAGGAGGAGGAAATAAGATCAAACAGATTATTTCAGGGATTCTGAGAGAACAAAGATAAGAGACAGAACCAGAGCAAAGGAGGGAAAACCAAGTGAAACAAGGGGAGCGAACTGGGTGGGAACACCCATGGGAGAATTAGGGAGGTGGTGGCTGGTTAAAAAGAAAGTGCTCTGGGGACGGAGGGTGAAGAATTCCACGTTTTACACAACATGAATGCAGCTGAATAGAAAGATAAGAAGAAACTAAAATAAGGTCCAACCGTCTGGAAGGAATGCATCTGAAATCTCTGTAGAAAATAAGTTTAGATCCATAGGCAGGAATAAAAGGAAAATATAGCAAAAACTTGCATTTATTAATTTAATCAGCTTGTATCATGTCTGACTTTGGTAGGTCATAATATGTGAAAGTAATCAGATTCTTCTTTGCAAAACTTTTCTATGGATGTCATTTTGACTGCAATAAACTAGATAATGCTTGTTTAGCTTTTTTTTTTGCTTCTGAGGCACTTTTAGAGGTTAAGAGGAGTCAGCAGTCAGTGAATATATACTGTATGTATTTTTTAAAATAGTAAAACAGTCACAAACGAGTAGAGAAAATGGTCAGGGAGGATGCAGACAGATGACCATGGACAGATAATAAAGCTTGTGCAGCTCTTCAGCATGCTCAGTGAAAAGTCCTCAGAGCACTCAAAGTGCATTCACACTCATAAAACCCTGCGCTGCAAAACATAAACACTCACAGAAGCTTAGCGGCAGCTCGAAAGCACTGATCTCAAGTCTGACATCATCTCTCAGAGTCCCAGGATGAGATCATCCAGCTACCGGCCTTGCTCACTCTGCTCTACTCAAAGTGTGTGTCTGTGTGCAAAATGTGAATAAGTTTTGTGATTAAGCGAGCGGACGGACATGGCGTGCGTGTGCCTGTGCTCGTGCAGGTCAATTAGATTACTGGTTAAAATGCTCTACAGAGTGATCTAATTGAAGTTGAAGGGCTTTTATTAGCATTGATTTTGACAGCCAGGGTCTGGTGCCAAGGGGAAACCAAAGCTAATCCAGCCGCTGCAGAAAGTGAAGCACAGTCCCTTTTCCGCTCATCTAGAGAAGGGTTTGGCTCTGATAGTGCTGAGCTGAGCTAAAACTGGCGTGACTGATGGAGGTCGTCTTCAAAACAAGCCTCAACGCGACGTCAACAGAAAGAAAGAGAAACAATGGCAGGTTTAGGGTGTGTGTTTGGTTCATGTAGATTTAACACAATATAATATGAAAAAAAAGTAGTTGTCTTGACCTCCTTCACTGTGCAGACTTCATCTTCAATCAAAGGATGGCCTGTCTAGAACAGCCTGTTACCATGGCAACAAGGAACTGACAGTGAGGGAGAAGTCATTGAGTGCTTTTCAGTTTATGTGCACACAGGTTTCATCGAATTGCATGGTGATTAAAAACTTTTTTTTTAATGTGGTGACTTTGGTTTATATGACAGAACGTTGTTTGCTAAGCTAAGCTAAGCTAAGCTAGCTAAGCTTGTACCCCTGGAAGACTTTATACTTGCACAGGAGGCTGCTGCAATAATTATTCTGTATTGCTTGTGAGATTTGACATGAGCAATATGGTGTCAGCTGGAGTGAAATTAGACTCTGGGTGGTTGTTAAGGCTCATTTAAAAAATAATAATAATAATAAAAATTAAAATAGAAAAATAAAATAAAACTTAATAAAATAAAAATAAAAATTACATATATATATAAATTAATAAAATGAAATGAATTGGCGATGCCTTCCTTACATTAGTAAATATTCCCACACTGATCCTCTGCAGGGGGATTTGAGGTCAAAGGTGAGTCTTCCAGGTACATTTTCCTGCCCATCTCTTCCTGCACATGCCGAACAAGAAGACACAAATTCCTGAGCAGCAGAGGTCAGAGGTGTAAAGGCTCTCCAGCGATGGGACGATATGACAGTTATGACTCTCCTGTGTGATGGACTCAAAGGCAGCGTTGATTTAACGGTTCTCTGTGAGCAGCTTAGCTGTCACTCACTGATGGACTCGCTGCGTTTATGCACTATTTATTATGACATCAAGACAATATCACTTTGTGGTTTTGATAGAGCATAAACATTTAGCTGAAGCCTGACTGATGCTGCTTCACCTGCAAAGAGAGAAAGAAGAGTCTGTGTTGATTTCATGGTGTTCAGACGATGAAGGTGTAACTGTCCGTCCCTCTCCTGCAACAAAACTTGTGGAGAGGTGATTTTGGTGTCCTCTACTCTACCTCTGATAAAACAAGAATGGAACAAGGTAAAAACAAACATTTTTTTCATGATGAAATAGAGAGTCTCTTCTTTCATTTAAGCTATTCAGTGTTTTCAGAGTCATAGTACAAAATATTCTGTGGGTCTAGAAATATGACTCAAAATGGACAAAAACACTGGAACAAGACACTTTCTGTTTTATAAAACGGCTGGCACTCAATGAGTTAAAAATGAATGAAAATTAAATGTTATTGAATATGTAATTATTATCATTTTAAAACTGAGGTGAACTACTGGCTGCAGAGCTCTGTCACCCTCTGCTGCCTGTAACATGGACTCCATTTTCCACCAGCTTACATCATTATCAATGCAACTGATCTGAACTGCAGGAATGTATAACAGGAAATATACATATGTATAAATATATATATATATATATATATATATATATATATATATATATATATGTATTGATGGAATAATCAGTGGAAATTCAGCCTTTTCTCTTTGGTTTCTCTTAAGGGAAATGTAAAACATCTTAAATGCAAACAGACTTTAACTGGAATCAAAATGTTCGGCTCCACTTACAGTTTCTGTAGACATGAGGCGTTCAGGGACTCTGAGCTGTTTTCAGTTTGCAGAGGTTGTGACCAACATAGAGGTGAGAGCTGACCCACTTTCCCTGAACTGCTCCACCAGTCAACCATCACATCCATATGGGAGTCATATGGATCCACTGATACATAAAATATGTCACTCTCTGTTGGCAAGAGATGCAGAGCAAGTCAAATTTAATTATATAGCTTACAAGATGTATTCTCATCCTTTTCCCAAATGCACCATGACAAACTACGGTGGCTCTGAAAGGTCAATACATTGCAAACAGACAGGACACAAGCAAATAAAGAAGCTTCAGCAACAAAACATTCACCAGCAACACGACAGACCAAAAAAAAAAAAAAAACAACCACCATATGACATGAAAACACCAATTTCACCACACAAACAAGAAACTGCATCGCTTAGGTTTAAGAAAAAAATAGCTGGGCGTAAAACTACTACGTTTGGAGAGTAAAAATTGTACTGTAATGTGAAAGTGAAACTAGTTCAGTTAATGTTTTTCATGTTTTGTCATTTTGGGTGTTTTTTTTTTAATTTAATGACACAAAAAATGAGTTAGCTGAACTAACTAAAATGTGAACGTACAGCAACGAGAAAATGGTCAGAATGATTCTGGCCAGATACATAGTTACAATATATAGTTGTATAAGTCGTGTTCAGTCATTTTTAGACAAAAATTGCTGTGTCTGTTTGATTAAACACAAACCCTAACCCTAACCCTAACAACTTAACAACACATAAATTTGATGACACAGCTGAGTACAACAACAAAACAACAACAGTTAATACTTAATAATTAAAAATACTGAAAAAGTTTCGCTAATGTGACTCATAAAATGAAATTACTTTGCTTGATTTGTTTGTTGGATAACATTCCAGGTAACCAGCTGCTGATCCTTAAATTTACTAACACTTATTGTTAAATAGTGCTGCTTATATGGTGACATATGAAGTAATTTTTGATTGACAAGCAGAAAATAAGGTAAAGGCCAACACAAAGTTATCAATAAAGATTTCTTATCTACAATGATTGACAGAACACTATTAAAAGCAGGTTAAAGATGTTTCTGTGGCTAACAGTGTGTGTCTTGTACATGTTGGCATTTGTTCATTTTTGCACTGATTTTAACTAGTTTTATTCTTAATTTTCAGTGTGTGTGAGTTATCTCTGCTGCTCACACCTGAGCAGGGTAATCAGCTGCATTGGACACACCTGAGCAGGGTAATCAGCAGCATTTGATTGGACACACCTGAGCAGGTGTGCTCCATGTATAAAAGCCTGAGCATGCACTTCCTCTGTTTCTTTGGGTTGCTTGGTTTTGCTGCACAACACCTGTGCAACACTACTGCTCTTCTGGTGCATTAATAGAGCTACTTTTGGTTATTAAATTACTTTAGTGTGTCTCCAGCTTTATTGATTGGATGTAGAGTACAGATATTTACAACTTAAAGAATGGGAGTTTCAGTTTTTATATTTCTGTTCCTCTACACGAGATACCAAAGCTGAGAGTTTGTAGTGCAACAACAAGGACATGACCCCTTCACTGGCTTCCCATGTGCCAAAAACACCAAAGCACAGATCGCTGTCTAGCTCTGGGAACGTGGTTCACGATGGGTTTATCACCACGTTCAAACTGAAAACAGCTGCATGCCGAAACAAAGCTGAACCAGAACAGTGACGCTCCAGTTGGAAAACCACAACAATGAGCTGAAAAACACTATATCTGACTACAGGCAGGCAAATCCAGTATGTCTCTTTAAGACAGACCGTCTGCGTTGCTGTTCATCTAGACATGACCAAAACTATATGCCTGTATTCCTTAAACCACATAGGCATCAGTAGCTACATGCTATGCAAGTGACATGGTTTATCAATGCTTTGGAAACACAAAGGACACTTTTAGATCCACTTTTAGTGGCCAGGGACACATCTGTAGGAGATAGATAGTGATAGTGGATCATAACTTCATCATTATTTCATGTGTTTGTTCCTCTCCAGACTTTGTAATTCAGTCCAAACTAGACATAAAAGTCTCCAGTGGAGAGGTCTCTGTGGTTTTGTCGCAACATGAGTAATAATATTTATATTTGATGTGACTAAATTAATAAATAACAATCTTTACTATCTTGAATAACCTTCCCCAGCGAGTCTGACGAGCTGAGCTTGTTATTTCTGAAGTGCATTCAGCACTGGGAGGGTTGAGTCGTGTTTATTTTGGGATAGCTACATGTGTACTGGAGGCTAATCAGTGACGGCGCGAACGACGCTTCAGTTTGTGTGTGAGAGAGTATCTGATGAGATTTTTAAAGATGCACAGCAAGCAGAACGGAGTAAAGACCAACAGAGAGGCGACTCCCCGCTGAGACTGAAACACTTCTCTTTGTTTTGTGGTCGTCTACCGAAAAAACAGCTGACCAGGACGAGTGACCTCTGAACAGCAGGGGAGAGACTGAAAGACAAAAAGACAGGCTGGTTAAAAGAGTTAACCCTTTAACTTATCCAGAAGACGTACATTAACAGTTTTAAAAACACAAAAATTAATCTGATTTTAGAGTCTTGTTCAGGAAAAAAATGCAAATGAATAGAAATAATAGATTTTTTTGCGTTTTCAAGTTGATTAGAATTCAAATTAGAAAAGTATGAAAAGTATTTACAATACATTTTTGTAAGTCTTCATCTCTAAATATAAAATGAAAATGTGTTTTTTTTGTTTTTTTTTTTTTTGAAAACATGGAACAAACCATTACTGTAATGACACCATGTTGTCTGTGAGACACAACATCTCTGCTTTCAGAAAACGTCAAATTTTTTTTTCAGTTAGCACAAACCGCTATGTAAATAGGGTAAACCAAAGTGAGCATGTGCGAAGTGTCGACACATTAAGTACAGTATTGAAGGGTTAAATAAAACATGGGACACAGAAAGACTACCGGAAGTAAGACACTGTCCTCCTGTCATGATTTCCCCCCCCACCTGTTTAATAAACGACCTCCACTTCCCCCTACTGTAACAAAAGCACATTTCAGACCAGCGTCCACAATTAGAAACAGATCCAGGTGGTGACCCACTGAACAAACAAAGAGTGGAGGTCACATTGGGCTGACCTCTGACCCTGCTGGCAAATAGGTTTAACATTTCCTTCAGGGGGATGCACAAGGCTTTTCTTCTTCACACAGAGCATGTGTTTTTGGGGGGGATGCTGTCAAGGCTCATTGAACAAAATGTACCATTCGCTTACAGCTACTGTTAACCTCTCCTCTCAGCGTGATGTGATGAACCTCAGCAACACCTCTGACTGTCCTGCTGACGCTTTCTGTCTGGAATGAAACTGTGAAATCTGTTACGTCATGTAAACAAACCACGCAGCTTCCAGCTCAGTTCTGGACGTACCACTCACTGCATGCACATGAACGAGCTTAATTGTGTAATAAAGGCGTTGAAAACGTCTCATATTCATGTGCACAGGCTTAGGATTGTATAGTGACTGGATTCGCAAATCCAATATGAACCCCTGGATTAAGATGTTTTTGTTTTATCAGAGGTAGAGTAGAGGACACTTTCACCAAAATTACCGCTTTTTGTCCAGATTCTGTTTTGCTCTCTAATCTCGATCGTCTCCACTTCCTGTTTTGATCTCTGTGGTGTATACTGTCTCTTCACGTCTAGACTACATCTCCCAGAAGCCCCAAAATTACTCACAGGCTGTGTGAGAGCGCGATCGGCAACCTGCTACCGACAAACCACTTTGACATTGACATGTGTCAATGGAGTTAAACAGAAAACTCATACTTCAGCTGCACTTTTCGCTGGTCACAAGTGATCAGTATATGCATTAATGTAAGTTTAAGCAAAAGAAAGACTATGATATATCACTGAAGCATGAGCTATTTGTTGTTTGCAGAGATGAAGATTTAAAGGTCAAATCAGACAAATCACATTTTGCAGGATGCAATGTCTATTATTTTAGGGAAAAAAGTATCTCCTTGTTGTGTTTCTTTGCTTTCAGCTGGATAAACTGAATCACCTGTCCTCTCCACTGATCTGATCTGACACGAGGCGTTCAGGGAGCTTCTGTAAAATCGCTCAGGAGGCCCAACGAAAAGCTTCATTTTCATTGAAAACACTGACAGAAACCTGCCTCTCTGTCTGACAGCGGTCTCCAAAACTCAGCTGATTTAGAGTTATTAATATTGCAGAGAAATAGGAGAGAAGAAAAGTTACAGATAAATCAGCATAAAAAGAACAAAGGAAATAAAATTATTTCTCTCTGTGTGTATTTTTTTTTCTCAACTTACCCATTTTTTTTTTGTCTGCTCTGTAAATGTTGTGCAGCAGCAGGGAATGCTGGGAATTTGATCAACAGATCCAATCATATTTCCGTCAATTAACTAATTCTGTAAAAATCTATAGCTCATATTTTCTGCCAAACTCCACAACGCTGATTTTCATGCAAGGACTGAACTATGTAATTTCAGTTTCTCCATGTGGTTTGAATTAATCCTGTGTCTTTAGCCAGTGGCTAAATGGACCATGTCAACCTGTAATGTTAGAGCACTAAAAACATATCCTGATGCTAAATAGCAAACAGACGGGTGCTTTATGAATTAATTATGTGGATGATTTATCTTGTTTTAAGAGTTCATTTCTTATTTTAAGTCTTCAACTTTACACTATCATCTTAAATCGAGTACAGTCATTCTTATTTGTCTCACATAGCTAGGAAACCTTAATATAGTTCACATGTTTTGGGTCTTTAAAAGTTAAATTATAAGTAATTTCAACTTGAAACCAGCATTTTCTGCTTATTTTATGCTTACATCAAGTATATTTCACTTATTTTGGGTCTGTAAAAATTCAGTGTATGTAAAAGCTGATTATTATTAAAACCAGCATTTTCTGCTCATTTTAAGCCTCTAAATACGTCTTATTTCTAGATTATCAATCTTAATTCAAGGTATCTTGTCAAGTGAAATTATCTCTCTGCATGGACAGATAATTTCCTCAGATTTACTGTTTTCATCTTGTTGTTAAACATTTTTTGCAGTGTAGGAGCTGTTCCCTATCCCAAAAACTTCTAATGTTTTTTTATGTTACCATCTTTAGAAAAATAGCTTCCTTTGGGACGGTAATGATGACATTTTATCATATGAGGACAGGAAAACCAATTAAGCGTGTCACTAATGACAGACAGCCTCCTGAGGGTCATAAATCTCCCTAATTCACAGGAATTCGGAGAAGAAGTCTGAACGGACCATTCTGCATTAGTTCAGCGCATTTATGGGGCCGAACACAGATGTGTTTCTTGTGGAAAAGTGAATTCTCCCTGTGATCCGGGGGCCCGTCAGCTGACCGACACACTCTCATAAAGCGAGGCCAGACCTCTGCCACGCCTTTGATCACCTGGCACCTTGAAGCCTCACATTTATCACCACTCTAAAGGGGCGCCCAGAGATCCCATGATGCATTCCTCAGATATGATTTCAACACACACACAAAAAAAAGAATCACTGTATTATAAACAAGTATCAGCTGTGGAAAGAAAGTTTACCTGCTGTTAAGTAGAGGCTTTGCTTGTTAATCAATGAATCAAATATATCAATAATCAATACCCACGCTGCAAAACAATGTTGTCTAAAACAAATAAAAACACTAAATCTTAGGAAAAATGTGCTCAGAACAAGTGAAATTTATCCGTCCATGCATGCCAAGATGATAGTGTAACACTGAACAATTAAAGTAATAAATTAAAAAAAAAGTATTGAATTATCTAAGGTGTCTAAATCTATTTTTATATAGCTTTGTAAGAAACAAATAATTTGCAGTGCAGCATGAAATGTGTCACCGGTAGTGACAAACCTGCAGAGAATTAACACACAAACAATGTTAGCGGTTAAGTAAGTAAATAAATCTTGACCGGGGGGGAAAAAAGACAGTTATCACAAAAACATATAAACTTAACTTAAACAACTTAAACTTATAAAAAAAAAACTTAAATATTAAGCAACCACTTAATGCACTTAACTCTTGAACTTAACTATTATAAAAACTATTTTATAATATATAAAACTATTATAAAGTGAAAGTAGTGTGAAAATAGTGGAGCGTTTAGCTTCTAAACAGTCAGATATTTCCCTCAGCAGGTGGAGGGGACCAAAACCGAGCTAAAAGCCAGTGAATACTGGATTTAGAGGAGCCAAGATGACTTAGCATGTTAGCCATACTGTCAGCTTTGTTTCCATATGTTCAGTGTATTCATGTACTAAGTATATATTTGAATATCTACAACGCTCATGAATACCAAGATTACCCCTTAAAAGTTTGACCTTCACTTTAGTGTCTTTCAGACCGACTGCAGCGACCCTGTTAACATCTTAGATTTTACCTCCCAGGTCCTGGCTGGTGTTTCCCCAGCGGTGCAGTTAGGAGGCAGGAAGGATGGAGGCATTTCTTCTTCTTCTTCTTCTTCTTTCTGCTGTTGCTCTAAATCACAGCAGCAGGACCTGCAGGGGGCAGAGGGGAACATAAAACACAGCAGCTCTGACATGCATGAAAGGACTGCTGGGAGCTGAGGTGGGACACATCCACATGAATAAATGGATGGATGGATATCCTGAACTAATGTCCGCCTCCAACGACTCGGACACGTGCAGGGGGAAAACATGAGGAAGCCTGTTTACGGACCCTCGAGGCATTTTATAAAAGTTTTTAATTTGAGGCTATTTTAAAAAGTAATTGTGATAATTTACATGATGTAATCTGCTGCCGATAAGCCTTCCCATCTGGTTCACAAGAGCACAAGAAGAAAGTTACTGGCGAGTGCAGAGTGGTGAAGGTCTGGTTTGAATCACTTTCAAAAACACACCACCACTTCTTCCCCCTGAGGCTTATCATATCTGCCTCATCACTTTTCTTTTCATTTTCCATCACAGCCTCCTTTCAGCAGACAGTAACAGTTTCAGTTCGTAGAGGAGCAGCGCTAAGAATGACACATATATAAAATAAAACACCTGGTATATAGTGAGAGATGAGCGTACAGATATGAAACACCAGTGACGGTTTAATGTGGATTTATTAAGCAGCTCCAGCACAGAAGAGAGCCAGAAGAGGCCATACAATGATATAATATCAGGTTTTAATTTCTTAATATTGATTTTCTTTTTTTTAAGTACATAGACTTAATTTGACTAGGAAAGAAAAAACAAATAGGCACGATTTTGAGTTTTTCCAGTGTATGTATAATGTATTGTGACTCAAGGATCACAATACGTTCCACCTCTGTCATGTATATGCTGTGTTATTGTAGTTTTTTATTGACTCTATCATGTGTTTAGGATTAGATACCTCTGTGAGAAGACTACTTCACTCCTGTGATCTGTCTTTTGTTGCCATGAGAGTTGACATTTTGACTTTTGTGTGAAATAACTCAACAGCTATTTGATGGATTGCCATGAAACTGGGTGCAGATATTAAAGGTTTCCAGACACACTGATGAGCTCCTGACTTTTCATCTTGACCCACAAGCAGGTCAAAGATTTCACTTATCCTCCCAAAATATGACATCAGGCATTTATTTGATGCATTGTTGAAAATTTGGCAGAGATATTCAAGGTTTCCAGATGATGTAGCTGAAGTTGGCATTGCCCTGATATCTATTATAAACACACACCTGCAAAACTAGTGACATAGTCATCAGCCAACACACTAAACAGCTGGATTTATAAGCTACGGGTTAGCATCTATGCTGTGAAGATTAGCTCAGTCAAACAGCTTTGAAGCATGAAGTGAACCAGATATGAACGTGGCATCCATCTAAACAGAAACAAATCTGACCACCGTCCCCCATTTGAAAAAAATTTTTCATCTGAAGTTTTATTTAATACAGAGAATGAAACCCATGAGATCAGATAATAAAATATAAAGTGTATTAAATGTAATATAAACACTAGAGCAAAACAGAATAACAATAAAAGTGCAAAATAAGCATTTTACCTCTTTAAATTCCATGGATGCAATAATACATAAAAGTGTTTTTTGGGGGGTAGGTCGCCGATCGTGGTCTCCCGCAGCCTGTGAGTAATTTCGGGGCTTCTGGGAGATGTAGTCAGAGCATAAAGAGACAGTATACACCACAGAGATCAAAACAGGAAGTGGAGACGATCGAGATTAGAGAGTAAAACAAACAGAATCTGGAGAAAAAGTGGTGATTTTGGTGAAAGTGTCCTCTACTCTACCTCTGATAAAACAAGAATGGAACAAGGTAAAAACAAACATTTTTTTTCATGATGAAATAGAGAGTCTCTTCTTTCATTTGAGATATTCAGTGTTTTCAGAGTCATAGTACAAAATATTCTGTGGGTCTTGAAATATATATATATATATATATATATATATATATATATAAAAAACAGGTGGCACTCTAGGAGTTAAAATAAAAGTCATGTTGTGCATGATATCCTGTCACTGTGTTATTTATGGATGGAATATAGTGAAACTAAAGGATTCCTCAGTTTACTGAGGACTCTTACTGTGTTAGGATAACTTCACTGAGAAACCAAACAATCTGATGTTGTGTGAAAAAGTGAATTATTAGTCAGGTTGAACTTTTCAAACTGTCACAGGAAGTGTGGCCTGATTAAACTGCACTACAGGGAGCGGCCTTCAAGTGTTGGGGGTTTTATTGGAGAGGGTGTGATGAGTGTGTGTGTTACAGTGCCGGTCAGGTGTGTTGTTGGTGCTGTTGGTAAATTAACTTCTGTCTCGGGGCTAAACGTACATGACGGCTCCTCGCTGCTGCTGCTGACCTCCACCAGCCTCCAGCTCCTGATCCCAGACCAGCAGGACTCCTCTTCAGAGCAGCGGGGTGAAGCCAGACGGACAGAGGAGGTTCTGTTTGCTTAAAATGAACCACTGAGCTGTGATCTGTGTCTGTGTCGCTTATCCCACATGAGCACAGGCCACTATACAAGGTTTTCAACATGAAAAATAATGCTGATGCCACAGGTCAGAGCTACTGAAAGTTAGATTTAGACATGTTACTTATCATGTTTAAGAGTTAATTTCTTATTTGTTAAGCACAACCTTATGTTTTTTGTTTGTCAAATAGGCAGAAAATCTTAAAATGATATATTATGTCTCTCTCCCGAAGTCTCAGCAAACTTCAATATCAAACTCAAGTTGTTTGATTCAAGAGTCACAAAAAACATCTGCAAGCATTTTCTGCTGATTTTCCGCTTGGATTTAGTGTATTTCATGTATTTGGAGTCTTTTAAGCACGGCCATATCTTTTTTTTTCTCAAATAGGCAGAAAATCGTAGTATATTTCACATATTTAGGGTCTTTAAAGTTTAATTTTGAGTCATCTCATCTTTAAACTAGCATTTTCTGCTTATTTTATGCTCACATTAAGTACAATTCACTTATTTTTGTGTCTGTGAAAAGTTAACTTTTAAGTAATCTCATCATAAAACCAGCATTTGCTGTCATTTTGTACTTGTGTTTAGTACATTTAACAGATTTAATCTTGAAACCAACAATTTCTGCTTATTTTCCACTTGTATTTAGTGTATTTCACGTTTTGGGTCTTTAAAAAAAATTATTTTCAGTAATCTCATGTTTAAACCAGCATTTTCTGCTTATTTTAAGCCTTCAAAATACATCTTATTTCAAGATTTAACAAACTTTATTCCAGAAATCTTGTTAAATGAAATTGTTTCACTGCATACTTGTTTTGAGGACCTTTTTCCTCAGATTTAGTGTTTTTATCTTGTTTTTAAACACCCCCTTTTTTTTTTTTGCAGTGTGCTCATTTGTGTTTCAAATAAAATGTCTGAAGTGACTTTTAATCCACCCTCTTGGTGCTTTGAGAATTAGTTTTATTGTGCAGGTTCTTTCTGCGAATTTGCTGAGTTTGCTGAGTCATCACTCAGCCACACGGTGATTCCACCTTTAATAGACTCAAACAGAGTTATAGATCACTGGCTGCGCTACATCTTATGACACAAAATGATGGTGTGAGACGTTAATAATGCTCTGGAGCAGCTTGAATTCCTCTCTAAACAGCCCCGCTGCAGGTCGAGAGCGATCGATGGCAGGCCAAGGTCAAGTAAACAAGTTAGCTGGATTCCTCTGGTTCCCCAGACAGTCGCTCTTTGGCCACCTGCTGCTAATCTGCTCGGCTACTGGGCCTCTGGAAGCAAAACACTTTGTGTCACTGATACTCAGAAACACATTTAATTTACAAATACCTCGGTCCGCCTGCAGAAATGTGTTGTGAAACACCATTTGTTGACCTTGTTTCATGTTATTTATCGCTTTACTCGTCGTTGGCGATAAATTAGTTACGCAAAGATGCTTCCTGAATGTTTAGAAACCACCGTAAAGCAGCAGCTCTTTAACCTTGGCAGACGTTCATCAGCTGGATCCTGCCGTCTGTGAAAAGGGAGATTCCCAAAGTCCAGTGTGAAATTAGAAAGAAGGAATAAGGTAATGTCGAAGGAATGTTTCACCATAACATCAGGCCTGTTGGAGGAGGTGTGTGTATATTTCCAACAATCCAGTGAGGTGTAGAGATAACGGTACGGCTTGACAACGAAGCATAGAAGCTAAAATAAGTCATCTGAAGTTTCCAGTGTTTTGAACCACTGAAGCGTTTTTACTCTTCCACAGACTAATTTATTTGAAATATATTCAGCTGGTGATGTCATGGCGTGGCACGAAAACAGTCCTTGATAAGTGGAAACGCTCCGCCTGCCAGTTCTCAGGGATTAAAGGCAAATCTAGTTCACAGATCAGTGAGGCCTGCCGGTCTCTGGTTTGAAGCTGAGGTCAAGGAGGCCGGCACACACATTAAAGGAGCATTCTGCTGTTTTTCAACCTCTGTCTTCATGCCTGGGCACTGGAATCATTAAATAAAACATGCACAAATTAAGACTGTGACCTTTGACCCTCATGTTTGTGCTGTTGAGTGATATCTATATCTATATAAGTGCTGACTTGAGGAGATACTGCAGCTTTTATTAGCCATGCTGCTACATTCACTGTTATTTAACCACCTCTGGAGGTGTTCCACACAGAACTTATGGCAAAAATCCATCTTCAAAGACAGCAGAAGAGGCTTAGAGATATTGTGTTTTGCAAGGAAATATATATACGTTGATTTGCAAAGATTTACAATAAAATACAGAAAATGTTGAAATGAAATCCATTTTTCCATTTGTGCACAAATTTGGGTTTTGTTTTGAAAAACGAATGAAAGAATGATTCATGGATTATCCATGATGGCACGCAGACTCAAAGTTAGCTTGACTTACAGTCAAAGAGGCCACACTGATGAAAATAAGATTTTAAGACACAGATTTAATAGAGGTCATTGTTTGAAAGCGGGCTGATGTGTGCAGCGTCCACCCTCAAAGGGCTTTTTTACCGCTCTATAAATAACTGCCTCAAGTCTTTTTCACACTGTTCTCTGCAGTATAAACAGTGTTTTCCTCCATGGGACATACAGCACTGCAGTAGCAGTTGCCCCTTTGCTTTCCCTGATAATTAAAAGTGGTTGAGCTGGAAACACTGTGTGTGTTGTCCTCAAACACTGCCCCTTCAGAGCCCAATGCTAAAAAACTGTTGAGGTGTGTTGAGGTCGCTATTCATTCAGTGCTATTCCTGTTTTTCCTCTCCGTGAAATATCAGCTCCTACGTTCTTCTCCATCCTGTTGGCTGCTGCTTTCTTTATGCTGTCAGAGGACGGCGGAGCGACGCATGAATGCCGTGCTTTGTATGCTGGCATGTGTGGGCTGCGATCGCCTCTGGTCTTACCATTTAGGTGGAGGCGTGAGAGGGGGAAAAAACACAGGGTTCGCCTTACTACTGCTGTATTGAAACCTTATTTTTAACAGGGGATTCCTAACATTTCCAGACTGGGTGCTTGTGATTTTCATTCACGTCAAAGAGCAGGGAGGAGCTGGGAAAAGTGTTGCTTAAACCGAAAATAAGTTATTGCAATTGGAGGTACAAGTTTTCACTCTGGTCCTTCACAGAAAGGAAGGTAGAGGAGGAGTGAGGAGCAGAGAAAGGTCTTATACCTCTTTTCCACCAAGAGGAACTTTGTGCTAGTTCAGTGCTGGTGCTTAGTTGGTTTAACTTGTGTTCCTCCTGAGCACCAGTCGCTTATTGACAAGCAGTCCAGTCAGAGCTACGTCTTTACGTCACAACATGTTTGCTTCATCCAGCAAAGCTTGTGCACTGCAAAATCAAAACAAGGCTTTGCAAAAAAATCCAGAGCAAACAAAACTCTAAGATTAAGGTTATATTTGTGCTAATCGCTTCGAGCGGCGACTCCGTTAGAGAACAGATTGTATCGTGGCTGCTTGCGAGATGGAGGTCGTCTATTGCCTGATCACTCCACAATCACAGTACTGTTGGGACACTAGTATTCTGGATTTCAGTGAGCAACAGTAAACTTCTGTCTCCCGAGAGTCCTTTCAGTACATTTGCGATCGAACCAGGCAGTATTTACTCTGGTCTTGTTGGTCACAACAATCCTGCCTCGATGTAATCGGTGCATATTTTGCGTTCCAGTTGTGCTCAGAAGTTGGAATTCTGAATTTATAGTTAGAAGTTTCAACTGGAACACCCCCCGAAGTCGGATTTCTGACTCAGAAAGTTGGACAACTTTCACCAACCCACGACTTGACCACAACGTCATAATCCAAGATGGCAGCACCCAGGAATAGCGCCATGTAGTGTTATACGTTACAGCCTACAGTAGAGTCAAACCTCTTTCCCACACATAATTACGCAGGAGAACAAACACACACCCTCCGCATCTTCTTTGTGCCTATCAATTGGAAAGGCATAAACTCAGGTGTGATGTCATTCCTAGCTCCAACCTCCGACTTCCGATGTAAATGGAATGCAGCATTAGCTCTGGACACAGTTTTAAGCACCAGGGGTGCAAAGACCTGGTGCTTAAAGTCAGGCTCCAGTCCTGGAACAACCCGGTGGAAAAGGGTAGTTAGAGAGCCGATAACCAACCCTGCTGCTAATCATCAGCATGCATTTTCAGGTGGTGTATCTGTTTCAGCTGAACAGCTCTCCTGGGTCTGTTTTAGAGAGGGTGGACTCCCACGAGCCTCGCCAGATCGCTACACGTCAGCACCTCTACACACAAACACACATGCATGCACACACACATCCACACAAGGGAAGGCTTTCTTTCACTTTTGCTTTTTTAACTCTTCCTCTCATTAAAGCTGCTCTGCCTGCAGCCTGGCTTACTGCTACATGAGGGAATCAGTTGAGCGGTCAGGTTGAGTCGTATATGCAGTCAAGCATGACTTTGGCCCCAGAAGACCCTAAATCCTCAAGGCTGGACATTCCCATCTAGGGAGTTAGGAAGCAAAGCCAGAGCTTTGGGATCACTTCAGTCCTACATTTTGACGTTTCAGAATGGGATCGTGCAGGACGATCATCTCTGCGGTGCATATTGGATGTCATTATCGTGTATATCTTTCTCCTTTTTTATTTTGTTTTCCCTTTTTCAGCCACGGTAGCCATAATAATAATAATAACTATCAATACCAGATTCTTCTGGTTATTCCCTACAGGACAGTGTTGTTGCTGCTGGAAACATAAAACATATGACTTCCTGTGGGGAAAGACCTGCTTGACACCAGATTTTATGAACAACACCAGTGTAAATGTTTTCCTGAACTGGATATAGGTGGAATCACAGCTGTGTTACATCAGTTAGAAAAGAGAGCAGAATAGAGCAAAGTGGACTTTTTCTATGATATTATCACAAGTTATGGTTTGTAAAAATTATTATGAATATTACCAATATGTTATATTCACTTACTTAGTCTTTAGTAGACTTGACAACTGTAACGTTGTCTTTACGTTGGCTTCCTGTCAGGCAAAGACTTGATTTCAAAATACTACTGTTGGTTTAATACCCCTTTTCCACAGGCTGGTTTCAGGGCTGGTTTGGAGCCAGAGCCTGACTTAGCACCAGTTCTTTGTGTCTCCACAGCCTGGTGCTTAAAACTGGGGCCAGACAAGCACCAAGGCTTTGGTGGTCCAGAGCGAAGCACCGATTACGTCGGGGGTTTGGGGCGGGGTTATTGAGACCAACAAGACTAAACTGTTGCTCACTGAAATCCAGAACAATAGTGTCCCACCAGTACTGTGTTCGTGGATGTGATCAGACAATAGATGAACCAATAAGCACCAGAACTAGCATCAGGTTCCTTTTGGTGGGAATTGGGTAAAAATGGTTTGAGACCAAAGTAAGTGATCTGATCTTCTGCTTCATTATGAACCATCCAGACTTCCTGTCCCCAGAGTCAGAACTAAACATGGAGAAGCAGCGTTCAGTTTCTATGCTCCTTATATCTGGATCAAACTTCCAGAAAACTGCAGGTCAGCTGCAGCACTCACTTCTTTTAAATGGAGGCTGAAGACCTTTCTGTTTGTTGCTGCTTTTTATGTAACTTTTGTTCTTGTATTTTATACCTGTCTTATTCTACTTTAGCTTGTTTTTATTGAATGAAGCAACTGATAAGGTCACTGATGGAGAGTGAGGATCCCACAGTTTGCTGCCCAGTGGATTACAGGTCATTCATTTTTTATCATTTATCAGTTATAATGTGTTTTAAAGTTTTATGTCTTGTTTTATGTAACGCACTTTGCTCTGTTGCTGAAATGTGCTACAGCATATAAATGAAATTGGCTTGCCTCAGTGTTATATGACACTATGCCACTATGCAGCACAACGCTCAACTTAATTTTGCGTTCTTGGGCAGTTGCATTGAAGAATTCAAATGCAACTGCATGCAAAAATGTACAAAACACAGGGAAATACACATTCAAGACGAACTTTTGACCTTCCTTCACCATTTATCAGCGCCTCACATAAAGCACAAATAAGCTCACTGACTGTTTGGTAAGTCGAGCAAAAAAATGCCAAAATTTTCAGACCAGTGTTTTCCCTGCAGCCCCAGCCTCAGAAAGTTCAAACAAGGGGCTGTTGCACTGCAAATGCACCTAAATGGCCAAAATAAGCTGAGCACAGATAATGGGCTACTTAGCTTCAAACAAGGGGAAGGCTTAGGGTTTTTTTCCCATGGGAGTGCAACGCGATGACAAAGCTTCGGCTGCAAGATGGTAAACATTATGCAGCTCATAAATGGAGAAACTGTGCAAATGTGTTGTTTTTATTCATGTGTTTGGACCATGTGTGTCGACTCCTGGTTTAGGTTCAGGGTTAAAACTCAGCAGATGGGTTCTGAACTGTTCTGTCTTCCTTCCCTCTCTGTTTGTCTGCAGATAGTGTGAGAAAACGAGTTTTATAGCTGAGTAACAGCACAGCGAAATTAAAGAAATCTAGTTAAAGTTATTTTACTGAATATAAAAGCGGTGTTGCTGAAGTAGAGCAGTAGTTTCTACTTTTACTACACTGTCTCTGCAGGATATACACAACTCCAGATTGTCTAGTTTCTCATTTTGTGCACATCTGTATACACATGTGAACGAGTGCATACATATGTGTGTGGCAAAGGGCCGCGGTGCTTCACCCCTGTGGTTCCTAATTCATTCTACCTCACATCCCCATAAACATCCTGCTGCAACTCCCTCGTGGTTTGTTTATGATCTTGGCCTCTTCAAACAAAGCCCACACAGGAGGTTAGTTTCATCTCGAATTCACGTCAAAAGGCATCACATCATTCACACAGGGCGCCGTCACTGGCAGCTATTAAGAAGCTGTAAAGTAGAATTACCTAAAATACAGAATGAAATGAAACAGGAGCGTTTTCGTCATAGATTCCTGTTTTAATAGAGGCATGCTGCACTTAGAGTAAATTGGCGGCGGACACCCTGCATCTATTTTCCATTTGCACTGCATGATTTCTCCAATGATCGCCTGCTTTCTCTTATGCAAGGACAACATGAGAGTAAATAATGAACATGCAGCTCAAGTTTGCAAAGCTTCTGAGACATCTTCATGGATATGTCCGTCATCATCCTCACAGAGCTGTGCTAAAGCTGCTGAGACAAACATCCGTGACGATAAGGGTTAATGACTGCAGTGATAGAGAAATTATTTCCCCTGTGCCCCGCCCGGCATCACTGGGACACCGTTTCCAACAGGACCCTGTCTAAGTATTTATTTCTACATGTGATAGAGACGAGACATTATCTTAAGAAAATAAACGGAAGCATGCCGGTGTTTAGTGTTGGAGGGCTGTTTTCACGTTCTGCAAGCTCTTAACTCTTTGAGTGCCAGCTGTTTTATAAAACGCAAAGTGTCTTGTTCGATCATTTTTGCCCATTTGAGTCATATTTCTAGACCCACAGAATATTTTGTACTATGACTCTGAAAACACTGAATAGCTCAAATGAAAGAAGAGACTCTCTATTTCATCATGAAAAAAATGTTTGTTTTTACCTTGTTCCATTCTTGTTTTATCAGAGGTAGAGTAGAGGACACTTTCACCAAAATCACCACTTTTTCTCCAGATTCTGTTTGTTTTGCTCTCTAATCTCGATCGTCTCCACTTCCTGTTTTGATCTCTGTGGTGTATACCGTCTCTTTATGCTCTGACTACATCTCCCAGAAGCCCCAACATTACTCACAGGCTGTGTGTGACCATGATCAGAGGCCCGCTGCCGAAAAAACACTGACATATTATTATGTTGATGGCACTCAAAGTGTTAAAATGGACTTAGTGTCCTATTTACACGAGAACGCATGCGGGTAAAAACAACAAAATACTTTATCGGATGTGTCTTTCGTTTAGACTGTGACAGCGTTTTTGGGGGTTGAAAACTCAAAGAAATGAAGCCACCCTCCTGAGTGGAAAACTTAAATACGCTCCACTGTAGCATTTCTGTCTACACTGCTCAAGACAGAAAACTCTGCTCAGATCTGCTCACGTCACGTACGCGTTTCACATACATGTGCCAGTACAGGGAAATAAACAAACATGTCGGATTATTTCCATATGTTGGATCTTCAAGCTGCTCTGGCAGCTCTAATAAACACACAGGAGTCTTTCCAGCAAATGTACAGAATCTGCACAGATTGTATTACTGAACAGAGAAGGATCTGTAGTTACCTGTGGACATGGCGGTGTTGTGTGATAGTAAATCACAGCACAAACTAGCCTACTGGTATGCACACCCAATCGACTTCCACACACTTTTGCGTCACCGTATGCACACTGATTTCCTCCAGAAAACGCTCGTCTAAACGTGGAATAAAAAGTGAAGACGCAACACTACTTTTGTCTTCTGTTCAGACCGTCATTATATAAATGTAGCCTTAGAATAAGAAAGAATCTTTACTTGAATTTGGGGTTTGTTGGCCATAAAAACACACACTGCACTGTAAAACTGGATAAATGTCACCCACAAATGGAGCTGAGCACGAAGCCTTTGTGGCAGATTTATGGATGAAATCTCACGAAAAGGTGGCACTCATCGAACGAGTGATTTATCCAGTCAAACAAACTGACAAAAAGTAAAAGAAATTTAGAATAAAAAATACAAAAGTTTTTGAACGCAGCTCGTTGTGGTTTTTACGGCTCGTAACTTGACTGGTTTTGTTCACTCTCACAGCTCTTATTTCAATTGTTTTAATCCCCAGCAGCTGTTTTCTGCAATAAATAAATAACGCTGTGATAAGTTAGTGGAACATTTATTATGTGTTAACATCATGTTGTTCAAACTGTAAGCATGAGCTGCCAAGTTGTAGGTTAGACATCTATATTAGGGATTTCTGACAGCCGATGTCACAAATTGTCAACAAACCTGCAGCCAAATCACTGGCATTTAGCCTGCATCCAAACAAAATCCAATATCAACAATAATATAAATGATTTAGTTTATTTTATAAGAGCTATGGACTCCTATAATCTGTTTTACTCGTTAACCAAAGATAATTCATCAGGAGACACAATTCTGAATGAAATTTGGTGATTAATTTGTCATATCAACGTTGTTTTTATCTCATTGCAATGCTCCCAAGTGAATGAACTGTTTTTAAAAGTAAAGTAAAACATACCGTATGAATGCTTGTTGTTTTTATAAATGGTGCTAATCTGATTTAGCAGCTTTATTGTGACCAGTAAAAGTGTTTCCAGAGGGTTTCTGACCACTGACGCTGACTTCAGCAGGATTAAAGAAATGAAACGGAGTATTTGTCATCCTAATAGTGTGGTTACATCATGACCATGGTTATGGATTGTTACTGTAGGGTGGAAGTCAAAGAATTCCTGCAACAGCTCAAAGGTATCAGTGAGTTTAAAGGTATAGTCTGTCATGTTAGAGAGCTAGCAAGATTTGAAAGTGGCACCCAGTATACAAAAAGTGTTTCTGAACAGAATAACAGACTAGAGCTTTGAATTTCCACTGGTTTCTGCAGGTTAATGAACTTGTGTCCTGTGACGGAGGGTCACCGCAAGATTAACTGTATTTACATTCCCTGTTTTGGGGGGGACATGAATGCACCATGCCTAATTATTTCCTGTCAAACTGCAGCTTTCGACTCATGATAGTAAGTCTCACCGCAGTCACATTTACCTTTTATGTTTTGTTTTTCTTTGGCTGACATGAAGTGAGCTTTGAAGGGAAGTGCCTTCTTGTTGGACAACTATAAAAGAGTCGAGATATGTTTCAGAACCTGCCGAGTGTGTAAAGTCTGGAAAAAAACGCGTGAGGAGCCCAGGTTTGCTTAGGACTACTGTATGTTTGCTGCAGTGTGACTCATGAATGTGAGTGCATACATGGCATCTAAAGCCTCAGAGGGATAAAATCAGTCCACACTAGTACTCTCTGAAACACCTCCCCCCGAGGCTCCGGCCTGTTTCTGTGCAGCAGAGCATACCATGCGAGGCATTTTAAAGGTTCCTTCAAAGTGCGAAATAACAACTGGGGGTCTCCCATAATAGTTAAAGCAAACAAAACACGCTGACCTGCACAAATGTGAAATGCAGGCCAAACCTCGAAGAATGTCAACATGGCAGCCGCAAAGCATCAGAAAGAGCACACACATACAAAGAGAAGATAAAGGCTGAGGAGGAAGCTGTGGGAGTGGATAGAAAAGGGATGGGGTACAATGGGGACAATAGAAAGCCACAAAACTCAAGTCTTTCAAAGTAAATTCAGACTTCATAAATTAAATGGTGCCTCCTCATGTGGATGTGCTACTACAACAGCGTGCTTTGTTGTTTGTTTTGTTGTGTATGCTTTAATCCTGCCTATTTATAATGGCTGAGAAACAGCAGTTCACCCCTCCACCCCCCCGCAGGAATGTTAATCTTCCCAAAGGCCTTGGTCAAGAGTCCGGCGGCCCTGCCAGCGAACGGCACACAGCCGACAGGGTCGGTCCAAGTACATCCCCATGCTAGTTGGCTCTTCAAGGAGGATGCAATCAATCCAAAGCCGCAGGAAGGGAAAGAAATGCTGTCCGGTTGAATTTTTTAAGGGCGACCTCATAGTGCGACCGCACCACCCGACAAAAAGCCAGAGATTCCAGTGAAACGAACTGGGAGGAAGGAAAGTAGAAGAGACTCATCAGCAAGATTCATCCTGCAGGAGGAAATAAAAGCTAAGCTCACATAAACTGTCAGACGGTACAGAGCTGCCATCACCATCCTGACACTGAGAGGCTGCCTACGCTTTAGCAAAAGCTGCTATAATGCTGGTGGTACGGCTCGAGAATAAAATATCTAACACTGGACTACTGGATGGATTAGCAAAAACGTTCACACTTCCTTTATTGCCACCATGAGGTTGACTTGTGGGTGAAATATTATAACTACATCGAGAGCCATCATCAGGTTAACAGCCTCATTTAGCCACAAGCTTTCAGAAACTCTTTATGACGGTAATTTTCCAACCCTGAAAAAACTGAATGTTTCTGCAAACCACAGAGATGTTGAGTTTCCGGACCAAAAATATGTTTAATTTCATCATGTTGTGACATGATTGGTTAGGTTTGGGCAACAAAACATAATAACATATCATTGGCAAAAAATATACCTATAAAACAAATCAATAATAATGTTATTTACAAGAGTAACGTCAACAGTTTCATGCAGGAAACAACACTTTCTGGGGTGAAAATACTTATTATATCATGCACCAGCATCACTTGCTCTGATCTTGAGCTTTAACTCTTTGAGTGCCATTGAGTTGTTTTTTGGCAGCTGGTACAAGAGGGTGCTCTCCCGCAGCCTGTGAGTTTTGGGGCTTCTGGGAGATGTAGTCAGAGCATAAAGAGACAGTATACACCACAGAGATCAAAACAGGAAGTGGAGACGATCGAGATTAGAGAGTAAAACAGAATCTGGAGAAAAAGTGGTGATTTTGGTGAAAGTGTTCTCTACTCTACCTCTGATAAAACAAGAATGGAAAGAATTTTTTATCATGGTGAAATAGAGAGTCTCTTCTTTCATTTGAGTCATAGTGCAAAATACTCTGTGGGTCTTGAAATAGGACTCAAAATGGTCAAAAACACTGGAACAAGGCACTTTCTGTTTTATAAAAGGGCTGGCACTCAGTGAATTAACATATCCATGTTTTGCAGAAATGTAGATTTCCACAGCTACACTGCAGGTTGTCTTAAGGAGTTACCACCTTCCTCTTTCATGGGAGAGGGAACTGAAAATGACTTAAGTGGAAAAATAGCTGCAAACAGTCCTCCAGGATGATGAAATATGTCGGGCCTGCACGGCACACAGAAGTTGAATGAACCTGGGTTTGTTTGAAATGTGCAGCAGATAAGCTGGCGACACCTGTCTGACTCTGGAAATGTTACAGATTCATCTCACCAAGCTTTGGCTTCACTGAAGGAAGCAAGTGAGCAGAAGGAATTTAGCTGCGATGCCTTTTCAAAGATGTATAGTGAACAAACGTGGGGAATGTGAGTAATAATTTCAGAGCTCTTACAAGATGAACGCCACCTTTCTTCACCCCCCATTAGAGCTTTTTTTCCCTTCTATCTGCTTTGTGTCAGGCACCACGTGGTTTGTGAGGCCTCTCGTTTATTCTCAGCCTTATCACTTATCACACCGCTGTCTGGCTGGTATCTCAGCAGCCTCAGTTCATTAGAAAGGTACAGTAGCAGCTCCACTTAATAGGCTGTTTTTGGGGAAAATACAGTGGGCCTCCCATCTTCCCACTCTGCTTAATATGCTGCAGCTTTCATTTGGCAAGCAGTTTAATGATAATTGGTTGGGGATGGGTGGGCCCTGGTGCCCCTGGCCCCCCTTGGGGCCTGTCCTGGCCATCTCGGGGGTGGTGGTCTCTGCCTCCTCTTGGTTGCTGGATCTGCACGGTTCTCGGTGGCCCTGGTGGCTCTCTGGGTTTGGCCTCATGGGTGCTTCCCTGGGTTGTGGGGGACACCTGGTCGGTCTGGCCATGCCGTTTTTTTTGTTTGTCATGTCTTATTTTCCCCTGTCTGTTATTTGTTTTCCCCCTCATGTCACCGAGGTGTAGCACTTCCCTCTCTGGCTTATAACAGGATTCCAATAAAGATTGATAGTGTAGTTTCCAGGGAGGGCCAGTGGTGGTCACACACATGAATCAAATATTAATAGACGTTGCTGCAAGACTTAAGTATGCATAATCTCATAAAAAGCTCGACACCCTTTTTGTGGTGTTTAACAATGAGAACCAATGCAGACAAAGGGAAAAAAAACAAACAAAGATAAAATAATTGATTACTACATAAATCCATCCACCAGCTACGTATGAAAACTTCCCCACAAAGAGAACGTGTGTTGAGAATGAATGAACTTCGTGTTTTGACAGCGTGAAGCCCCGTTGCCTTGCTGTGGAATGCAGCTGGATCGTGAGGCCAGTCCCGTACCTGGGTATGTGATTATGGGACCATGTTTATTACTCTTACACAGAATTCTGTCACTTCGCTGCCTGTCAGCTGGTGCTCCAACAACAGGACAGCATCGCAGTACTGCCTGAACGTAGTTGCTGGCAGCTTGTGGGACGTGGGCACAGCTGATTGCTCTCTGATGGACGCTGTCCACGTTATTCTTTGACAAGTCAAGAACATACTTCCACAGTGACCTGTTGCAAAGGTCACTGTAGAAAAGGTGCATTAGTCACTTCATCAATGCAACTCACAGTGCGGTGGTAAGGAGATAATCATACCTCTGTGCCGGCAGCATTGGGGGATGATGGTTACTATGAAGCCCCGACTCTGGAAGTTGAGGCAGAGCTTCATGCATGATGCTGCATCCTTGCAGTACTCCTCAAGCTCAGCAAAGTCCCACACTCTGCCCTCCCTGGTGAAGACCTTCTGAGCGGCGATTGCTCTCCATGCCTCCTGCTCTCCATACCTCCTGCTCTCGCTCATCTTGTGTGCTATTTTGCATGCACACCCTTTTTAAATGCGTCATTTTTGATTGTTGGGGCTTTCTGCAGAGCAGGTAGTGTGTAACTTCTCTCTCCATGTTGTTTTCTGAGCAATAACAGAGGACGGTTATGTTGCCTTTCTGTCTGTGTGTGTGTGTGTATGTTTGTTTCGTTTTTGTTTTGTAAAGTTCTTGCTTACAAATATATGTCCCCACCTCAGGCATGATGTCCCAGTCATTATCACTTGATGTATTAAAATGCATTTTTTGCTGTCCAAAAAAAAAAAAAAAAAAATACAATGCATCATGGCAGTGGCTCTGTGTTTCAGTCCTCCTCAGTTTGCCTGGCTAAGCTCTCGGTGGGGAGTCGGAGAGTCTGTGATGGAGCAGCTGGGAGAGCTGATCTCATTAGTGGACCGAAGGGAGGACTGCTGAGCTGGGCATTCCTGCAGGAGATGCACTGCTGCCATCAGTGGCATCATTAGGCCTATTTTAGAGGGGCTGAAGCCCCCCTAAAATATTCTTAAGCCCCCCCCAAAAAAATTATTTCATTTTTATTTTTACAAAAAGGTGCTGACAAATTCAATATAAAGTGGCCAGAGTATGAGTTTATATAAATAATATTATAACCTTGCATTGTCCATAAATCTCTTAAAAACAGTCGTGCCCCCCAAGCCTGATTGTTGAAAAACGCTCGCAAAAGAGCCCCCTTTGGAGACAAAAATGTGCACTAAAGTACGCTCTTTAGAGGCAAAAAGTGTGTGCTAAAGTGCCTTCTTTGGAGACAAAAACAAGCATTAAAGTGTTCTCTTTGGGGCAAGTAAGCCAAATTGGCCTCACCATGGGGCTTAGCCCTCCTGTCCTTAAAACCTAGAGACACCCCTGGCTGCCATTGAAGCAAAATGCAAACAAACTGATGCAAAAAAAGGACGTGGAAAAGGAAATGAGCCCCTAGAAAAGTTGGACGTGGAGAAGAAGAAAGTGAACGGACAGAGGAGGAACCTCACATGGAACTTTGTATCTCTGAACTGCTGAGACTGTTCTATCTATGTCTATTTTTAACTTTTTTGGCATGTATGCTAAATTTGGACACAGATAATGACAGGAAAGAGGTAGAAGAGGGCAATGTAGTGTAGTGTAAATCAAGGAGCAGGAGCAGAACAGCATCAATCACACCCCGACGGTAACGAGTCACTGCTACGTCATGTTTTACTGTTAGATATCATCCAGAGCTGAGTGCAATTAATTAAGACATTTTCTCTTTGCCTAATCACTAACAGCCTCAAATCAACACCGACATGAAATACAGAGTGAAAGTCTCCACCTAACTGTGGAGTTTGCTGTCGTGGATGTTCACGAGCTGGACGCTGTGCAGGAAGTTCCCATGTTGTTCATTCAAAGCTCCACCTGTTTTTGAATTTCAAGAGAAACAGTAGATATCCATCATGTTCAGCTATCTGCTCTTGGTGTTTGTTATTACATATTATTGCTATTGTGGTACGTTTTGTTTTTGAGCCATGATATTCGTAAAAGCAGTCAGGGTTTGTGAGATCACAAATCTGCAAAGTTTATATCATCAGTGTATTTCCTGCTGCAGTGAATGTGAACGACAACAGCTGACAGGAAGTAAACATGGAGCCAAACTGTTGCATTTCCATTGAAATGCACTAAAACAAAGCCTTTCAGACAAACAGTAGAGGTATATATTTAAGATTCAATAGTCTCTCGGCTTAAAGACACACATAAATAAGAAAATAAAAATCTAAATATAAAACACCTGTATTTGCAATAGAAATGTAATATTTACAGAAACAGTAAATTTGCAGAGAATATATGGAAAAGGAGTAGTTAAAGTACATATACTGTATATTCACACAGACTGTGTGATTTAAGAATTTTAAGAATTTAAGTGTTTTTGATCAATAAAACTACAAGTATCATTTAATCTGTTTTTACTAAATTGAGCTCTGTGCTTTAGAGAGAGCGAGAGAGAGAGACAGAGAGAGAGAGCGAGAGAGAGAGAGAGAGACAGAGAGAGAGAGAGAGAGAGACTCTTGGATCCCAGTCAGGAAACTTTTTGCTCTTCAGGATCAGACTCAGACCGCTTCAGTCCACCTCCTGAAATGCACTTCACTGGACTCTGCGGGGTTTTTGCGGGACTTTGTCATCCGGTGGGGTCATGGATCTCCGTCTTCATCCGCTGACAGCACGTCACTGAAGACAGTGAAGAACAGGACAGCAGAGACTTTTCACGGGCAGAAACCTGCGGGATTAAATGACATTTGTTTGCGTTTAAACGCACGCAGGACGCGGGGATGGAGTCGTTGTTTTACCTGCTCGCCTGCGTTTTGTTGGCCCGGGTTAGTTGGGGTCTTGGATATGCGGAGTCCAGCGTCCAGACGGGACAGAGAGCGGCCAGCAGGCACAGGTAGGACCGGCAGCACCGGAACCACACGTGCGTAAATGTGTTGGTCACCTGGGGCTCGTGCACTTTGGGAAGAAGAAAAGATGCAGTAGAAAACGGAAACAAAATGCTCATTTAAGATGAAAGTCAGGGTCCCCTTACTAACTGCTGTCCTGTGGTTCCCAAAATGAGGTACAGGAACCCTCAGTGGTCCTATAGGGGCTTCTAGTGGGCCGCTCTTAATAAGATATGAATTATATGAAACAATGAATTTACTGATTACAGATTGACTAAGATGGAAAACTGCTTTTCTCAGTTTATATAATTAAAAATGAATAGTGTTTTGGACTCAGCAATTAATTATTAATCCAAAAAAGTCATTAATAGTTTTTTTTTTTTTTTAAATAATTTAAAATAACATTCAGATAATTTAAGACAAGTTTATGCCCCATATGAGGCAGAATGGTAGAGTAATTTCTTATTTTCAGAGGAAGTGTCGTATTTTTGATTAGATCTCTGCACTACAGGGGCCCCTGAATGAGAGGGTGTGATGGTGCAGGGGCCCCGGTGCTGGAAAGGGTTTACAGGGATTATAGATATTTACTGTTTCAGGGCCCTGAGTGGATCGTTCTCAGGGGGCCCCGAGTTTGTTCCAGCTTCGGCTTGGCTGGAGGGGAATTCATCATTTTGACAAACACCATGCTCCAGTCAAGTGGAGGGGAATGAGCTCTACGGGAGCGACAAGTCACAGGGAGCCTGACCTGTGGACATCATCAATCCTGGAATTTTAAACTGAGTGATTCACTCACACACCGCCATGTTTCCCTCTTTTATGGGACAGTCAGGGAATCGTTTCAATCTTTGACACAGGTGATTAACAGTAGCTTGTAAATCAGTGATGGCCGCTGCTCATAAAGCTGTTAATACTGTCAGTGGACCAGCACATGTATGTTTTTATTGTGCTGTGTTATTAGCATGTAATTGAGCTTCTGCCTGAGGGCCTCATATGTGGGCGACCCCCTTCACCTCTGCAGACTGATGTGTGACTTGTGTTTGTAAATGGATGAACGAGGAAGTTTTGGCTAATTGAATGAATGCAGGTGTGTGTGTGTGTGTGGATGAATAAAGGAATGAATGAATGAATGATGGAGTCCATCCCTCACATGTGGTTTGTGTCTGCCTGCATGTGTTTGTACTTAGCGTGTGTTGGAGTGTCTGCAGCTTCTGGGAGTCGAGCTGCTGCAATATGAGCTTCTATTGGCTTTTTGTCCACGCTGCTGCTGCTGCTATTGTTGCTGTTGCTGCTATTGTTGCTGTTGCTGCTATTGCTGTTGCTGCTATTGCTGTTGTTGTTGCTGCTGCTGCTGTACCTGCTGCTGTTGCTGCTGTTGTTGCTGCTGCTGTTGCTGCTGTTGTTGCTGCTGCTGTTGCTGCTCCTGTTGCTGCCGGTGCTGTTGCTGCTGCTGCAGCTGTTGCTGCCTGAGTGAAGAGACATGGATGGTCGGCCTCTTTGGTGAACGATGACACTGAACCGTTGAGTAGGGAAAGATGAGGAAAGAGTCGATTGACAAAGTGGAAATGAAAAGTTAAAAAGTCAAGAGACACAGAGGTGAATAAAAGAGAGGGAAAACATAAAAGAAGTGATGGATAATAGTAGAATAAGTGGAAAAAATGTCAAAATAAGTAAGTAAGTCAACAAATGTGTCATACAAACAATATGCAGTACCAATAATTAATGTAGATAAAAACAGTGTATAAACGTTAAAATATAAAACAGAACAACTCGTGTAATAATATGATTTGTGTGTAAGATAAGGGTGTTTGATCTAAGATTGATATCGGATATCTTCGGAAATTAGTCATAAAAGTATGGAGGATTAGTGCTGATATCGTATCAGAAGTGAAAAACTTGTATCGTTTTAAATTTTTAATGAGATTAATCACACATTGTTGTGGATTAAGTCATGTTTAATCACTGAATCACATGTCAACTAAACACCTTCAGCAGTTTAAACGACACAAAAACGTTTTGTCGTAGTTTTAGAGCGAGAGAGAGACCAAGTAGGCGTGAAAAGAGTGGATGAAAGAGTGAGAAAAGGAGGGGAGGAGCAACACAACAGGAGACAAGACAGACTGACAGCAGAAGATGGAGGGAGTCCTTACAGTGAAACCAGCCGCACACACACACACACACACACACACACACACACGGAGGAATGCGTCGGCCCGTGGCGTTGCGGTTCGCCCCTCTGACACCCGTTTGAACTCCATTGATCTGTTTTGACAGATGTGTGAAGTGTAAGTGATAACAGGCTGTTGGTTGGACTGAAGGCGTCCAGCAGGGCTATTATAAGAGGACCCCGAGCTGTCCGACACATCTCCTGCCAAAAATGTCAGAGCCGACACGTCATCCTGCCGACTCCAGTCGACAACAGACGAAGAAGGGAAGGACGCAGGTGGACTGTTGAGGCTTCTGTACAGTTTGAAGCAGGAAGGCTGCAACTAGCCATAATAATCTGTCAGTTAGCGGTTTGGTCTGTAGAAGGGTGAAAAACTGTCCACAACACGAAGATACTCAGAAAAATAAAGAAACTACTTTTTTTTTCTTAAATAGTTACTCAAAGTGATTGATTAGTTTAAGAGTTACAAATAATCGTTGCAGCTGCTTTTCAGAGCGTACTTCCTCTTTCTCTCTCGTTAGTCGTAACTTATTTTATTGTTATTAAATTTGCACCTATACAGGGGCCGTGGAGCTCGCCTTACTGGAATTTCTCGCCTGTTTTCTGTTTTGTGGATTGTTGCAACAGGAAAAAACAGACAAAAAGACACATTTTATGGCCAAAAATATTCCAATAATATAACAGTTCTCAAGTGTCTAAAGAGTAGGGGTGGGGTGAAAAATCAATATCAATATGGCAATATATCACAATACTTTTCTTCTCATATAATATCAATTTTAATTTCTTAATATCGCCCCCCCCCCCCCCCCACCAAAAAACCCTCAATTTAAATCCAGAGCAACTTCCACACATTGAAATAATAATTTTAAATTTCCCAGTGATTCATGTAGAATGTCACGATGTATCGTGAAGTCTTTGCCAATGACCACCCCTACTAAAAAGTCAATCTACAGAGACCTGTGAGGCAATCTGACAGAATAATTGTCATTGACTCTTAAGATTGTGGCAACATTTCCCACAAAGTATTGTGACATGGTGAAACATCCTGGTCACTACAGTAGTAACATACTAAGACACGTTCTGTGTCGTCCTCCTCTTGACTGAACATGGGAAAAGATCCAAATCCACTGGCATCTTTCTGCTAATTAGGGCAGTAAATAAATCTCATTAGATATGGTAATGTTAATGTGGGAAAAGGGATCCTTTCCAGGCGCAGCCATTGAAACTTAATTGCCATAGTTCCCAGCATGCATTTCATTTGAGAGTGCTTCTAGATGAATTTACAGAGAACCTAAACTACAAACTCACTGCTCACCTGCAGAAGAGAGTCTGAGCTATTTTGGGAAAATATATTTCAGGGCTTTGAGGGGACTTAGTGTGTCTCAAATGGACATGCCTCCATAAATGGTTAAAATTCAAGTGAGCCTTGGGGGGAAAAAAACAAAAAAAACAAAAACCCTGCAGCCCTCCGAACGCTGACATATCTGAGCTATAATGCTAAAGCAAACGAACGGCGGTATCATGGAGGCTCTCTGTATATCTTCGTGACCGCCAGGCTAAACAATCAGAGAGAAGTTTACACAGTCACCCTGTCCCTTGATGCTGGAACGAGTCCAAAGGAGAAAATGGCGTTTTTAAGACGGCGGCTTGAAGAATGTGTGTGTCTGCCTTTGTGTTGGTGTGTCGGCGTGCGATCACTCAACCGTGAGTGAGTGCGCTGGAGTGTGTGTGTTGTCGTCGGTGACAGGCGGTGTGTGTTCAGGGGTATACCTTCACAAGGACGCTGGAGGGGTGCTTGACCTTTGGGCCACAGTTCAAACGCAGAGACACGCCCCCTTTCCATGCGCTCATTCAGGCTGCTGTCGAAACCTTCCCTCGAAGCTAAATGAAAGATCCCTCAACAATAGGCGCCGCCAAGTGGTTTCTTTGTAGAGCTAATAAACCTCAGCTCCCCCTTTTTCATTCTTTCATTCCTACTTCCTCCCACTTACTCTACATGTCACTTTTGACAACAGTTTTACCCACAATTCTCCTCTGCAGGGCTCACGTGGAGATGCAGATGGTGTAAAATGAACCCGGTGTGTGGGTTGAAACGTCAGACCGCGGCTTCCTGCTCGGCTGAAGCGTCTGTCTGCCATTTTTATAAGGAGGTGAAATTTATTGGGAAATAAAGTGATGCTCAGACAGGTGTGAGAGTTCCCCTCAGGCTGAGTTATAGCTTAATAAATAAAAATAACGAGACGTCCACTATGGAGGTTTGACTGGTAGAGACACAGTGAAAAGGACAAAGTGTGTTTGTGTTAATTAACAAGCAAGTGTGTGTGTTTAGGTTTGTTTCCAGGGCTTTCTGTCTTGACCTTATCAAAAGTGTGAAGCCACTCAGCTCCTGATCGACTAATCCTACTTTCAGGGCCGCTCATAGCCAAACTGGGGCCCTAAGGGAAATTTTATTTTGGAGGCCCACCCACTTCTCCCCATCCCAGATGTATCCTTGGTGCAAAATGACTGCACAACAACAACATGTCATTTCACCTGACGACCTTAGTGACAAATTCCAGCATTGAGCCTGTTATAGTAAGAAATCCATCATACAAGCACATTAACTCACTGAGTGCCATGTGGGTCATGTTCTAGCATTTTTCCCCATTTTGAGTCATATTTAAAGACCCACGGAATATTTTGTACTATGTCTTTGAAAACAGTGAATAGCTCAAATGAAAGAAGAGACTCTCTATTTCATCATGAAAAAAATGTTTGTTTTTACCTTGACTGCATCTCCCAGAAGCCCCAACATTACTCACAGGCTTTGTGAGAGCGCCCTCTTGTGTCTGCTGCTGAAAATCCACTGACGTATATACATGTCAATGTCACTCAAAGAGTTAAGATTTTTTATCTTAATGGTAAACTACATAATGAAATGAATGTAAATTTTAGCCTCAGTAAGATTTAAATGCAAACACTAGAACTATTGCTAATAATAATAATGATTAAAAATTACCATAGGAGAAAAAATCTCCAATCTAGACAGAGAAAGTTGTCTTTCGGACAATTTCCTTCAGGATAAATAAAGTTTTATTTCATCTTATCGCTTGTCACTTTATGGCAGTTTCAGCTCAACTTATTCAGACTGTTTCCTGAGTGCAAGTTTCACTGTATGTGTCCAGGTTAACATCCCATTTATCTCCCCTTAAAGCTGCTAATGTCATTAAGTTAATGTCAAAAGAGATTCATCAGCATTTGAAGTCTTCTTCAATACAGCCTGATGTTCATTTAGTAAATTATGGTGCCATTTAGAGTCAAACACACCATAAAGGAGGAGATGATTTAGGATGCTGATTGACAGGTTGTTACCACGGAGATGTCAAAGTCGTCCCTATTTCACCCTCTTGTGTCATGTTTACAATAAATCAAGATGATGACGGCCAAAATGCCTCAAAACGACAGTCCGCTTCTAGTCGCCAGCAGCTGAAAAGCTATTTTTAGAGCTTTTCCATCATGTCCTACCTGCCCAGCTCCAAATATGAGACCAACAAAGTAAATGAGCATCTGGTGAAACACAGTGGAACATTTATTTCCTCAGGATCTGGAGAGAGTGGAGAGTGAAAGTTGGACACAAACATCATGAATGACAATGTTCAGCCAGTGTTATGTGGTGTTTACAGCTTGCTTGCAAATCAGTAAATGCCACTGTGGAGTGTTTTTTTTTTTTTTTTCTTAAAAAAAACAACTCACACTGGGTAAGAATGTTTTTATGGTTTCATTTTTAATCACATTGGCACCGTATATGTCCAGCACCACACACTTACTGGTACTGCTGACGGTTTAACGCTGACAGCTGCACCCAGTTAAGCAGATGTGGATTTGCCAAACCAACCAACCAAACCTCTGAAGTCTTTCCATCGTGTCAGAAAACACTTCAGATAAAAACATATTTGGTTTTATAAGACAGAAGGCATTAATGATTGTTTGCCACCTCGGAGAAACAGCAGCTCTAAACTTTTAACGATGTTTGGTTGCACAGAATGAGTCACTGAGGGTTAAATAACTTGAATGTTTAACAGGAAGCATTGTGCTGGAGTGGACTGATGTCTGATAAACATCCTCCAAATACTTATTGTAGTTATGAACATGCAGTAAAATGTGCAGGAACTGGACTGTTTACAGCTGATATAGTGGAGGAAACCATCTTTAATTGGTCATCTTTAATTGGTGCAGTTTTTAAAGCTATATGGTGTGGTATACAGGGGCGTGTCTAGGAGGGCGGCCTGGGGTGTCACCCCTGAAATCTGATTGGCCACCCTGCAGGATCGACAATCTGATCGTCAGACGTGACCTGGTTTGCATTTTGACCTCCGACCTGAGGGGCAGTATTGCACCAGAATGCTGTTCAGGTTGACGTACACTGAGGGGGGTGAGCAGCTAAGAAGAAAACAATGCTAATTCTGAAGAGCAGCAAGAGCAGTCTTTTAAAGTTTCATGTTTATTTATTTAGTTTGATTTGGTCGGTACTTTATATTATAATTTCTATATTTTTTTATTGTCTTTAGTTTTGCACCATCAACGTAATAATACATCAAAGTGTTTTTTCGGCAGCGTGTCGCCAATCGTGGTCTCACACAGCCTGTGAGTAATTTGGGGGCTTCTGGGAGATGTAGTCAGAGCATAAAGAGTCGGCATACACCACAGGGATCAAAACAGGAAGTGGAGACGATCGACACTAGAGAACAAAAGAATCTGGAGAAAAAGTGGTGATTTTGGTGAAAGTGTCCTCTACTCTACCTCTGATAAAACAAGAATGGAACAAGGTAAAAACAAACATTTTTTTCATGATGAAATAGAGAGTCTCTTCTTTCATTTGAGCTATTCAGTGTTTTCAGAGACTTAGTACAAATATTCTGTGGGTCTAGAAATATGACTCAAAATGGGCAAAAATGCTGGAACAAGGCAAAGAAAAAAACTGATGCTATGTTGACAGAGGTGCATGAGCAGCCATGCGCAGTGACCGATCACTGCTGGTCACCCCTGCATGACTGAGTGCCCCACTTGGGCCACCCCTGCCAAAAAAGTCTGGACACACCCCTGGCAGTAGACTACACTGGAAAATATCTAGCATTGTCTTATTATTGTGAGTACATGTGTTGTTTTTGCCTGTTGCGTGACGTGTGTTTGTGCTGGTAAAAGTGTTTTACACTCACGGAAAAGATGCCAAGTCTAGTTAGCGGACTTTCATATGAGTGATTTTTCTGCAGCCATTTTGGATTAATGGGATTTTACAGGATTACTGCTTGGCATGGTGAAAAAGACAGAGAGAGAGAGAGAGAGAAAAATGGAGAGCTGAAATATTCTTTTAAAGGTGTCATCCATGAACAAACTCACTGCACTGCTTTCTTAGGGAAGAGCAAACGCCTTAGCAGTGCTACACCAACACTTAGTCATCCTCCTACAAACATAAAGACTCCTCTTTATGGAGTGAGAAGCCCATGATGGGAAGCTGGAAAATGAACTACAGTTAGCGTGGGTGTTAGCGTCTGTATGGAGATGTGCGTGTATGCATCCACATCTGTGTCTGCTCAGCAGTTGAAAAAGAGCGATGGCTTTAGGTTTATTTATATAAAACGCAGCGCCTGCTCTCCGTCAGAGAAGACGGGGTGTGAACGCCGCCAGCTTTCTGCTCTATCTGCCGTGCGTTTGACCCTGGGAGGCAGTAAGTCGGGATAATGGATCGGCTGAACCACAGTGACAAAAACAACACAGTGGGACTGTTTTGATTCATCGCCGCTGTCTCATTTTACACCTTTTCTATCCCTCCTGTGCTGCTACAACCCCTGATGGAGATGTTAGATTTCTCAGAAAGTTTGAGTCCAACATACACAGTTCAGCGTAACAGACCGCAGATGACCCAGCAAACCCTCAAGCATAATGCAATAAGAATCACCGTGACGAAGCGCCAGGCTCTGGAGATGCACCAGCAGAGATTTCACATGTACGCACCACCAGGCTGTCATTAAATGCAACATAACCAACCGCAGAAGCAGAAATATGGTTCAGTGCATCACAAGAGGAGGACGTGGATCCCTGGGAAGCACATCTTCAACTCCAGGCTGAGCTGAAATTAGATTTGATATAAAAGAAACTTTATATTTAACCGTTTCAGCACAATCCATACCCACTGGGACAATAATCTGACAGAGACCTGCAGGGATCTTTAAGCAATTATTTTAGCATTATGCTAGTTTATATTAGTACAATTATGATGATGGCTTTTACTGAGACATTGTACAGAGTTGTGGGCTGTACAAATAAACCATGCTTGGCTTGACTATGACAGGAAATATGTGTTGAACTTCCTCCTCGCAGTGTGAGTTCACCAAAAGTAATGAAAACACGTGTTCTTACTTACCTTGAGTGGTATGTGGTAAAGTGTGACGTCAGTATATTGACAAAAAAAAAATGTTCTTTTCGATGAGTTTATTTACTGTGCGCCAATTTCCATGAAGAAAAAGTACCAGGGCAAACAGGCAGTGAAGATTTCTTTACTCGACAGCAGGGGCGTCACCAGGCTTTAAGGAGGGGGGCTCATGTATGTAGTGGCATGCAAAGAAACACGAAACACAGGGCATGGTTTTTGCCTCTGAGGGTACTTTAGCATGTGTTTTTGTCTCTAAAGAGGGCACTCTATCATTTTTTTAACCAGTCAGCAGGGGAGTTCAGCATGTTTTGCCAAACGGAGCACTTCAGCACATTTTTGCCTCCCAAGAGGGCACTTTAGCATGTTTTTCAGGGTTATATGATTATTTATATAAACTCATATTCTGGCCACTTTATATTGAATTTGTCAGCACTTTTTTGTTAAAAAAATAAGCCGACAACAACTTATTTAGGGGGGCTTAAGAATATCTTAGGAGGGCTTCAGTCCCCATAAAATAGGCCCAGTGACACCATGGCTCCACAGGTCAGGTCATTTTTTTTTGTGGTTTTGGTGAATTAAATATTTCCAAGAATCCTTTGAACACATTTCTGGTAAACACAAGATTTAAAATGATGCTTTTATTTATTTTTTTTTTTTTTTGCAGAGGAACAGTTTCACAGATCTGTTGGCTAAATTAACAGCAATGTATGAAAGTTTGTTAAGAGTTTTTTTGGCAGTAAACAACCTTTTTTACACAAACATCCATATTTCTCTGCTAATCCACTAATAATCTGACAGTTTATTGTGTTTTATTGCATTTATCAAACCAAATTCACCTTCACTGCATTGGCAGTGCAGCAGAAATCACTGTATATATATATACAGTGTATATATACAGGTCAAACAACCCTTGGACTGTTCTTTGTGATCTTTAAGTCAGTGACTGTAATTAATCCACTTTCTCACGTCCAGTAGCGACAGGAACAGGAGGTCATGAGGTGCAGGGGAGGATCGAAACATGATTAACTCTTTCTGCCAGTCAGACGAGCTCTGGAATGAAAGGGAGGATCACAGTCTAAAGGAAATACCAGTTCAAATGGTGAGAAAAGAGACAAATGGAAAGACTGACAGACGTTAAGACAGACAGAGTGAGGAGAGCTGCCGATTGATTTTCCAGAATGAAGGAGCTCGTTGTGCGCTCCAACTTTTTATCTGAAAACCCTTCATGGCTCCCCGCTGACGAATCGGAGAGTGACACTAATTGGCTGTAATAACCACCGGGGGAATAGCAGTGGATGGGGAGTCTGGGTAATATGAAAACGCTGATAGAAAGCGAGTGAAGGACGTGTGTGTCTTTAATCTGGCAGCCGTTATCTGGACAGATCTCTGAGGGGTCAGAGGTCAAAGGGACGAGGACACGTGATTTTTTGAGTTTATTGTATTATTCATGTGGAATGGACAAGGGTTATTTTAGAAGTAGTATTTCAATCAAAAATACTCAAACACTTAAATATTTAAACCTTTTGTTGAGCAAGTGGCAACAAATTTGTGCAGGTGAGAATTCACCATTTTCCTTTTATCTCATCCTGGCGTGGCAATACAAAACAATAAGTCACCTAAAATGTTCAACTCTAACTTGTACATGTATATATTAGGGCTGTCAAAATTAGCATTTTAACATCATTAATCAGAGTTGATGCGTTAATTTGCACAATGGTAACTCAGCTTGGACAGACTGCCTGAAATGTGTTTCCAGAGACGTGCTGGCAGGTCATGAAGCAGAACTCCATTCAAAAAATCAAGGAAACTCACAACACAGTCGTAACAAATGATCAAACATGCTGATAAAATTAGATTGTCCATCTTTTCTGAATTTGTCCAAGCTTCTCCTGTAATTCGGCAAACAAATTATCATTAGCATATTAATCTGTAACGTGAAATGGACGAAAAGGAAAAAAGAAAGAGAAGTGCTTTCATATCTTCAATAGCCCTAACATGTATCTACTATATACAGTATATTACCCTTAAAACAAATATTTCATTGTAATGTTGAAAGTCACTCTATGCAGCCATTTTAGCTCCATGTTTTCCAGCTACATGAATATAGTGTTTTCTCATAGAGATGCAGTGTGTTTGTGTGCAGTTGGCGGGGTGGGCAATAGCAGCCATTGTTGAAATCTTACCGTTATCCTGAACTGATCTGACATTTGCACCAGCAGACAATTTCTCTTGAATGTTGTACAGAATAATAATCAGTCTGGGGTTTGAGATATCAATCTGGAAACTCACAGTGGAGTCAGAAGAGACTTTGGATTATTATTTTTCCTCTTTTATTGGCCTGGAAACAAAGAGCAGCAGCAGCAGAGTGTGTCATGTTTGTGCCAACGCCTGAACTTACAGTAAAACTCCACTCATCACACAGTTATTTATGTATCATTTCCCTTTCACAGGAACTGGTGCGCTTATGTGGTGACGCGCACTGTCAGCTGTGTGATGGAGGACGGCGTGGAGACGTACATCAAACCAGACTATCAGCGCTGCACCTGGGGACAATGTCCTCGAGTTGCGTGAGTATCTTTCAAGTCCACCCTGGTTCTTCCTCTCTGTCTCTGGAATCTAATCTGTAGTCAGTCTACTTCCTGTTCTCCCTCCGTCCTTCTGTTTCCTGTCTGAGGATACTGAATTCACTCTCTCAGGAGAGTCTGGTCAGGAAGGTGAAACCAGAACATCCAGACAGGATAACTGCTCAGGATTTGTCCCGTTAATCCCAATAACGAGGGGATTTTTAATATTACAAACACTGGAGCACATTTACTGTCCTTATGAGTGATTTTTCCCAAATGTGGACGTCCTGTTCACAAGACAACATTAAGCAAGCGCTCCTGTTTTCCTCCTTTTGAAGTTTTCACCATGTCGTCTGACCCTGATCCAGGGGCCTCGGTCTAAACCTGGACTATGCTAAGAATGAAGGATCCAGGCACCGCAGTCTGTAAAAACAATCTCTTCTTCTTTTCATGACTCTCCTCCTTTCTTCCTCTTTCTCCACCTCTCCTGGCCCTGTTTTTGTTTTTCCTCTGAGAGTACGTCCGCTCTCTTTTTCTCACGCTCTCTTGAAATCTTTTACAGAAAAGGATAATACCTACAGTGATATTTGTGGGTTGGCATGGTGGAGAGCAGCCGGCTGGACGCTCAGAGTCGGGGCTTGTTAATGCATCTGTAACGCTGCCATAAATCTTTAGTGAGACTTCCGGACTACTTATTGCGTTGTTACTGTAACAGGGAGTCTTTTCAGTCGCACAGCTAAATGACACATTAATAATAAATGTCCAGAAGACATTTCTATATTATTTTCAGTTATATTAACTTTTAGTCAGATTTAGTACTGACTAAACACAGTTTTGGAAAATGGGACAGGAATAACACTGAGTTTAAAAAGCACCCTCTCATCCATCATCAGTAGATGAACTGGAGCTATTTCCCAGACCACCAATGACTCAGTGCTCATTAATATCAGCAGAGTACAGCAGCAGTGTTCAACACAGGGTTCAGGGCCTGCCATGGGTCCTTGAATTTATTATCAAGATCACATTTCAAATCTCAGTGTCACGGTCTGACATATGATGAAGACTACCATCCTACACAAACCTGCTTTTTTAAGGTCAGGTATTTGATCATAAACCAGCATCCTTTTTGGACCACAAATGTCTGCACAAAGCTCCATGCCAATCCAAAGCGTCACATCAGAACAAATTAACTCATTGAGTGCCAGATGTTTTATAAAACAGAAAGTGCCTTCTGTCTGTGTTTTTGGCCATTTTCAGTCATATTTCTAGACCCACAGAATATTTTGTTCTATGTCTCTGAAAACACTGAATAGCTCAAATGAAAGAAGAGACTCTCTATTTCATCATGAAAAAAATGTTTGTTTTTACCTTGTTCCATTCTTGTTTTATCAGAGGTAGAGTAGAGGACACTTTCACCAAAATCACTACTTTTTGTCCAGATTCTGTTTGTTTTGCTCTCTAATCTCGATCATCTCCACTTCCTGTTTTGATCTCTTTGGTGTATACCGTCTCTTTATGCTCTGACTACATCTCCCAGAAGCCCCAACATTACTCACAGGCTGGGGGAGAGCGCGATCGGCAACTATGACCACAAAATACGTCAATGACACTCAAAGTCCAGAGGAGATTTTACATCTGAAACACCCGTTTCATCCTCAGTTACCGGACATACAGGAGGCCAAGGTATAAGGTCGCCTACAAGATGGTGACGGAAATGGAGTGGAAGTGTTGCCATGGCTACTCCGGGGAGGACTGCCACGATGGACCGAAGGGAACCAGCAACACTCAGGTGAATGGAGGACGACCTCGTGTCACGCAGACCGGCTACAACAGTGGCAGTGGGCAAAGAGGAGAAGGAAGAGACGGTGAGGAGGTTTAAATGAAACGTGGTCGTTAATGTCAGCAATTCAGTCAGTGTGAAAATATTGTATTAAAATCAAGATCCATATTCTCACGTCTGTCGTCAGTTTTACATATGAATGAATGAGTGAATCACTTATAATATGATTATCTAATTATACTAATTATATGATGAGTCCCTCCTCACAGGAAGCAGATTAAAACAGGGTTCCCATGGTCCCTTAAAAAGTTGTAAAATGTCTTAAATTAAAAATCGGATAATTATGGTCTTAAATTCATTGTAAATTAGCTGGAGGTATTACATTTTCAGATGGTGCGTTTAATACCAATAGGAAAACACAGTATTCAGAGATTTAATGCAATTTTGCTCATTATTTTGTTCACAGAGTTCACTGTTTGTTCTTGAAAATTGTGAAATTAAAGTTAAATTTAAGTGTTATGCCTTCAGTTCATATCACTGTTGCATGTGTTAAAGTGCTGGAAAAAAATCATAAAAAAATATTGTAGGAGTAAATTGGTTATCGGATATTTATTCCTGCTAAATATCGATATCTGCATCGGCCTTGATCAAGCCTGACAATCAATTGACTATTTTCTACCAAAGACATTGTTATGACATTTTTGGTTCTTAAATTATGTCTGAAAAAGGTCTTAAAAAGTATTAAATTTGACTTACAAACAAACTGAAAAAAGGTTTTCAGCATCTTTAACAATTAAAGTTTCTATACTTTTGTATTTTTTTGCAGGCAGTAAATATAAAATGTTGCTGTTATTATTCATCTCCAGGTGAGTCTGAGAAGATCAGACAGTTGGAGGAAACCATCCGTGGTCTGACCAAAGACCTCCACAACCTGCAGACCACCATCCATGGCATAAACCAGAGGCTGTACGGCAATGACTTTTCATTCACCTCTTTATAATCATATTTGTTGCAGTTTATTTCAGCTGAGACACACGTTTATTAACAAATATGCAGAGATTACAGTTTCAAATCCCCAACAAGAACTTAATTAACACATTTTTAAAATAACTAATTTGGCATTTATTCGCTCATTTTTTATGATTTTATGTATTTTTCTATGCAGGCCTGGTCTGAACGGGGCCGTCATCCCTGCTGATTCAGCTCAGCCTCACATGAAGGAAACCATCAACAGCATCCAGACAAAACTGGACCACCTCTACAACAGGACACAGGTAAAAAACGAATGAGTTTAAATGTGAGGATAGAGCATTTTATATTTCATTATGTGGACATTTGCTCGCTCAGGTCCACGACCAGACGCTGCTCAACATCAACAACCATCTGGTGAACGGAGGAGGCAACGAGCTGGATGGAGGAGGAGGAGGAGGAGGAGGAAACCAGCTGAACACCCTGAAGGAGGAGATACTGACAGAGCTGGAGAGAAGGGTGTCTCTGTCCTGCTCCTCCTGCCAGGTGAAGCTCAGTACTGGATATGAATATGTCGAAAAACATAAATCAGCCACATCCAGACAGGAAAAAAAAACCTGCTTTCCCATTTAAACCACTGTACTAACAAGAAATAAACATAAACAAACTTAAATAACAACATAATCCTGCTCCCTCCAGGCTGGTGTGGAGGACCTGAGGCGGCAGCAGCAAGAGGACCGGGAGAGGATCCAGTCCCTGGAGAAGCTGATCAGCTCCATGGACCAGCGCCTGAGGCAGAGCATGGACGCCTCCCAGCGCTCCCAGGCCTGCTGCAACACCGTCACCGAGCTGGAGAAGAGGCTGTCTGGTCTGGAGGTCCGCGTCACCTCCACCGCCAACAAGTGCGACACCATTAAGGGGCGCCTGGATAAGGAGTTAGCCGGGTCGGGTGGAGGAAAGGGACGAGTGACGGAGGACAGGCTGAATGGCAGACTGAGGGAGATGGAGAAGAGAGTGAACAACACGGTGAGGAAGACGGAGCAGAGGTGCACCAACACTGGGAACAATGTGAAGGACAGCGTCCAGAGAGACATCACGCAGCTACGCAACATGGTCCTCAGCCGGCTGGACGACCACAGCTTCAAGATCGGCAAGCTGGAGCTGGATGTGGCTGTCCTCGGAGACACGGTCACAGACCACAGCCGGCGGTTAAGTCAGGTGGAGAACATCACCACCTTCCTGGACAGGAGACTGACGGCGACCACAGACATGTGCAACGGGACGTGTGGGCTGAACGGAAAAGGCCAGAAAACCGACGACACGATCAAAAAATTAGAGTGGAGAGTCGTGGCCAACCAGGAGGACATCCAGAGGTTCAACACCAAGTTAAATGACTTGTCCGTGTCCGGGGACTCGCTGATTGACCGAGTGATCAACCTGACAGACGATGTCAAAAAGATAATAGCTGTGACGGGGGAGAGCGGCGAGAATTTCAACCGGATCGTCACAGAGGTTGAGACGCTGGGCCATGACGTTGAGGACTGCTCCGTTTGCAGCAGTGTGGAGGAGGACCTGCGCTTGCTTGCCAACTCCACCCACAGCGGCCTCAGCAAGTGCCAGGAAGATCTGACCGACCTGCGCAGGATTGTCGACTCGGGAGAATCGATCTGCTCTCAGGTGTGCTCCAACCTCCAGGAGGAGGTGGGGCGGCTCAGAGAGGAGGTTGAGGAATGTACGGGGCAGTGTCGAACCAACATAGACGATCTGAAGAAACAGCTGGACGGACACAGCGTCCACAGCGGAAAATTAGGAGGGGATCTGAAGTCCATCCAGGGGGAGCTGGAGGAGGTTAGGGTCACATTTAACTCCATCAATGACACTCTGAAGGGCCTGGGGAGGACGGTGCAGACACATGGAGACACTCTGACCGACCTGAGCAACAACAAGGACAGCATCATCTCTGAGGTAACATGATGAGGGTCGTTTTATGTAGGGATGTCCCGATCCGGATATCGGTCCGATTAAAATTGATATAATCTATTTGAGTAATATCACTTGATCAAGCCTTTTCTAACAGTCCATACTACAAGTAATACAAGTATGTATGAATCCTGTTGATATTGTATCGGATCAGTATCGGTATCGTTTCAGAAGTGAAAAAGTTGTATTGGGACACCCCAGGTTTTATTTTCGGCCTTTGTGACATTTGTGACGAATCAGGTTGTTAGCACTTAGCATGGTTAGCTGTTCAGTTTCATTTTGTGGCATCAACTGAACACCACTAACTTGACTTTCTCCAAACATCATCTCTGTGTTTTTGAAATGAGTATCTGGTTGCATGATTCGTTCCAAAAAAAAATACTAAAAAAGTTTTTAAAAATATGGACCCATTTTATTTCCCAGCATGAAGGTCCTGTTTCAAATCCTCCTTCATGCTGCCAGGAGTTTATTTGTGGTGGGAAAAATATTGAATATGTGAGAAAATAAAAAAAATGAATAGAATCAGATTTTTGGCTGTAGAATATAAACTCCTCTTAAGGTGATAAAACCTCCAAACCCTAAAAACTGAGGCTCCAGAAGTGCTGAGGAGGTAAAGGTACCCATTGGTTCATGATAACAAGAATCTAATTAATTGTAATTGTGCTGATAATCTATATTGATGTTGTTTTATTGAACTCTACATGTATGGGCTTTGAAAACAACACCATGTCAATCTAACAGGATCCATGGTTATCTTGGCAACAGTGTTTTCACATAATATTATCATAGTTGGGAAAATATTTGAGCATATTACAAACATTTGAGTCTTCTTGACAGACATGGCTTAGATCATATACTTACATGTTTTTGTATGTATAAGATACCACAGGAAAATAAATGGCAGCAGAGACTGAAGCGGGTATATTTATTGTAGAACTTGAAAAATGAAACCCAAAATACACACATTAACAAGCATGTATGCTCTCTAAAAGGTGGACAATCTGCAGAAGGAGCTGACCGAGCACCTCGATGACTCCAAGATCAGATTCGGGAGTCTGGGAAGAGAGATCCAGATAATTAGGAGCAACTACGTGACGGAGGTGGGGGAGTGCCGGCGGTCCAGCGACGGCCTGGAGAGACGACTCTCCAAGCTGGAGGGAGTGTGCGGACGCTTGGACTCCTTTTCTGACAGCCTGGAGAGCATCAAGGAGGGCCTGAACCGACATGTGTCCGGGCTGTGGAGCTGCGTTAATGGACTCAACGTCACGGTAACATCTCAAGGAGATCTCATCGACAATATCCAGAACGTCCAGCTGGAGAGCGTCCGCTCCGACGTGCACAGGCTGAACTCTTCAGTGCTGGACTTGGTCAAGGAGTTTCACAGTTTCATGGAGCAGGACTTCATGGGTGAGTCGCAGAGGACGGAGGTCATGGGATCGGACTTTTGGACAAGAGATAGCACTGAGTGGAAGGGAGGCGAGGTCAGGGTGAGGGAGGAAATAGACCAAAGAAAGAATCCAGCCTGTCTTCCTTAAAGAAACTCTGCAGTCTGTCTTCAAGAGTCAACATGAAACTCAGTGGGAGAGCATTTTTATGGTGATGTCTCATCAAGTGTTCTTCTTCTTCCCCAGGTCCTCCCGGTCTACCGGGCCCCCGTGGAGAGACAGGTGAGCGTGGATCACAAGGTCCTGTAGGACCCCAAGGGAGGGTGGGACCCCCAGGCAAGGAGGGTAAACAAGGTCCAACTGGACCTCCAGGTAAGGACGACAAACTTTGAGTTATTTGTTTAACCCTCCTATTACCCTCAAATATTACTCACACATTTCGTCCTTGGGGTCAATTTGACCCCAGGGATATTTGCCCCTAGAAAATGATTTACAGGAAATGGTTGACCAAGTTTTTGTGTTAGGCACATTGTTTATTTGTTGAATACACAAATATCCACCTGATAATAAACCTGGACCCCTCCTCTAGCGCCACCATCAGGCCAAACTTTTGAATTAGAAATAATTTATCTTGAAAATCTGTCATCCAATTTCATCTTTTCTAATTTGGGGTGCACATTCATGATTCTCACAGAATGAACCATAGTGATTCATTAACCCCACCCCACCCACCCCTGTCACTCTCCCCTCCTCTTTTTTTTATCCGGGCTTGGGACCGGCAGTGGCAGTGTTAAAGAGTTTTTTTTTTTGTTGTTGTTGTTTTTATGATTTTTTTGTTTTGTTTTTGTCTTTTTTATGAAACAGAAAATCACGATGAGAACATCAGTCAGAACATGTAACAGCTCTTTATGCCCACAGTCAGCTTCTAGTCTGCCCTACTGTACACAGGCTGTACAGAGAGTGTGTGCATGGTCCTTTCAGACATATTTCTGATTTATTTCATGAGGAACAGGTCATGCTGGTCTTGGAATCATTTCGGGTGGGACAAACCTGCCCCCTGCCACGTTTCTTGCCTGCAGTTTGTGCCACTGGAGGAGTTTGGGTGTTTGTCCCTGTCTGTCTTCACAATAGCTACAGCAGCTGGTGACGCTCTTGGAAGGCACTGTCGTCTCTCAATCTGAGGTTTGACCAGTGCATTACCAAGCTCCTCCAGGAAAATCCTCCTTCTGCTCAGTTTTCCCCTGTTCCAGCAATGCATTGTATGCACTCACATCAATGATGTGAAAGAAGACAACAAGGGGCCAACGAGCAGTCATGCGTCGACAGCTGTATGTAGCTGTGACCTTGTCCAGGTTGTCCACCCCTCCCTTTGTGTCATTGTAGTCTAGCACCATTTGTGGCTTTTTGTCTTCTCTGCTGCTCAGGGCAGCATCTTTGTGCATGGTGCTGAGCAGTAAGACATTTTTTCCCTTTCTTGGGGCAAAAGGACACCAAAGTTGCTTTATCAGTGAAGGCAAACACTGAAGATGTTACCTTCCTGTTCTTGACAGCAAGAAGTTCAGAGGGAAGCTCTGGTTTGTTCTTTCTCACTGTCCCCAACATTGTGATCTTCCTTTTCAGCAATTCCTCACCCAGGGCGTAAGATGTGAAAAAATTATCACACGTAATATTATGCCCATGCAGTCCTTTGGCCATATCAAGCACAACTCTTGTGCCCTGATTTTTTTCTGGTGCTTCGCCAGGAGATTTGCCAGTGTAAACTTGCAAATTCCAGGCAAAACTGGACTGCGCATCACATGCTGCCCATATCTTGATGCCATATTTGGCAGGTTTACTTGGCATATATTGCCGGAATGGACAGCGCCCACAAAATGCAACCAAGCATTCATCAACAGTGACGTTGGAACCTGGATTGTAAATCAGGGGTAAACGTTCCACCCTCTTGTCCCACACATCCCTTATTGCCGCAAGTTTATCGCGTTCCCGTCTGCCCTGCCTTGTTTCTTTGTCATCAAAGCGTATGACACGGGACAAAACTTGGAATTTCTTCAGAGACATGGTGGCTGGAAATATTGCCCTTCCAGTTTCGGCATTCCAAAGGCTTGCTGTTGCCTCACCTTTAGACTTGTAAACACCTGCTAAAATTAGCAGGCCAATGTAGGCTTCCAAGTCTACCACATCGTGGTCTTCCCAAGCGTCCCCATACACACGCTTCCCCTCTAAATTCGTCATCACATGAGCAATATTTTGAATTGGTAGCGTTATGAAGAGCTCAAATGATGACTTGATGTCATCAACACGACTGATAGTGTGTCTAGTTGGGCCTGGAACCATCTTTATAACATTGGCTGCCCTAAGTCTACCCTTCTGTTCAGGTGGACAAAGGGACCATAATATTTTCCCATTTTTGGAGGGGATCGTTTGTGCTGGTTGAGTGCCAACAGGAGGGTCAACACTCTCATTCTCATCAGATGAGAATGGGTCAAAATCAGGGTCTTCCTCAACACAATCCTCTGTCTCTGTCTCACATTCTCCTCTATGTCATTCTCACTTTCAAAGAGCTGCTCTAAAACCTCACTTACATTAAACCTTCTTCCAGAGGCCATTCTCAGATAAAGAGAGGCAGATATCTTGCAGATTGAGAGCACACTGAGGAATGATTTGGATAGGGAGCAAGCTTTTATATGTTTGCTCCTCCCTTATTTTGCATGAACTACCAATGTCCTTGCGGGAAAACCCACCCTCCACAGCACGAGAAATATCAGTTCTACTTTGGCAGGTGTGAGTGCTCACTTGCAGGTGTGGGAATGCTAGGTCACATACACACACAGACAAACACACAGACACACACACTCCATGTGATGTATCAACTCAAATATATCAATTCTGCACCTGCAGGTGTGGGAATGTTAGGTCACACACACGCGCACACACGCACACACACACACTCCATGTAATGTATCAACTCAAAAGTATCAATACTGCACCTGCAGGTTTGGGACTGTTAGGTCAAACAAGGGTCACACACAGGCAGACCAGTTTTATATAGTTAAAAAAGCTTGGGGTCAAATTGACCCCAGAGGAACACCGATGCGTGCAATATGTCTCCAGCACATTGTAAAAATATCATCATGAAAATTTTATGCTTAATCAATTGTACTTATCAAATTAGGAAAAGTCATAAAATATGAAGCACAAAAAAAAGTCAACTATTATTTTTTGAATGATAAACATTGAATGGGGTCAAATTGACCCCAAGGATAACAGGAGGGTTAATATGATAACATCTAATGGTTTACAAGCTTTCTTTCTTCACATAGACTTTCGGTACATTTGGAGGAAATAAATAGAAATAATGACATTCTTAGTAAAAAAAAAAAAAAAAAAACAGAAAAAACAAAAATACTAAAATTATTTTGTACATACTGTAAATATTTAGTTTCACTACTTATTCTATTATTTCATTGCTGTTGTTTATTGTGGCGAGTTAATTTCCCTGAATGAGGGATAAATAAAAAAACTGTTCTATTTTGTTCTATTCTATGATTAACTCGCTGTTGTTGTCTTTCTTCTTGCTCCTCAGGTCTCAGAGGCGAACAGGGTATGTGTTGCAGATAAAAACATTTATCAATGCTCCATCTTTATTTCCTGCTAACAGCGGTCTCTCTGCTGTGTTGTGTTCAGGTCCTGCAGGATCGGATGCTCACGTTCCTCGTCTTTCTTTCTCCGCTGCATTGACTCGCCCGATGAGAAGCTCTGGAACCATCGTGTTCAACGATGTTTTTGTCAATGAAAATAATGTCTACAATCCCAAAACAGGTGAGCCGGGATTTAAACAGGTGCCTCCTAAAATCAGTGGTATTTTTTCTGTAAAGTTAAAGGGTCATTTCACCCAAATTGCAAAGAAAATCATGGTGTGATCTCGACATGTAAATGATTTGTGTTGTTTTTGCTCAGGTCTCTCTGAAATGCTTGTCAGTATCCAAATTCAGTGTCAAACTGTTAAATGTTTGTCATTCAAGATAATCCTCACTCCTTGCTATGCAGCTAATTTCATTTTAGTTTTTCTTTCGCAGAAATAGTCCCAATTAAAACAAGTTTTAAGTTTTGTAGTGGTGGCAGACATTTAGAGTGTCCATGCATTGTCTTTGTATACATATAAATGAGATGCATGAGGTTATACTTGATGTCCAAAGCTCATTAACTCATTTAGTGCCAGACCTTTTATAAAACACAAAGTGCTTTGTTCCAGCGTTTTTGGCCATTTTGAGTCATATTTCTAAACCCACAGAATATTTTGTACTATGTCTCTGAAAACACTGAATAGCTCAAATGAAAGAAGAGACTCTCTATTTCATCATGAAAAAAATGTTTGTTTTCACCTTGTTCCATTCTTGTTTTATCAGAGGTAGAGTAGAGGACACTTTCACCAAAATCACCCCTTTTTCTCCAGATTTGTTTTGCTCTCTAATCTCGATCGTCTCCACTTCCTGTTTTGATCTCTGTGGTGTATACTGTCTCTTTATGCTCTGACTAAATCTCCCAGAAGCCCCAAAATTACTCACAGGTTGTGTGAGAGCGCCCTCTTGTGCCTGCTGCTGAAAAACCACTTTGACGTATAAATATGTCACTGGCATTCAGAGTTAAAACTCTTGACTCCAATATTTGTGAATTAACAGTGATATTGGTTCTGAAAAAAAACAAGTTTTAAGTTTTGTAGTGGTGGCAGACACTTAGAGTGTCCATGCATTGTCCTCGTATACATACTGTATATATGTGATGCCTGAAGTCGTACTTGACCTCCAAAGCTCATTAAGCTACCAATCAAACACAAATCCAAGCAAACGTTTGATGGAATGATGAATCTTCTCACCCGCCTCCTTCCTCCAGGTTATTTCACAGCTCCAGTGAGTGGGAAGTACTTCTTCAGCGGCATCCTCACGGGACACAAGAACATGAAGATCGAGGCAGTCTTGTCCAAGTCCAACACTGGCGTGGCTCGAGTAGACTCGGCCGGGTATCAGCCTGAAGGCCTGGAGAAGCCCATGGCGGAGGCCAAACACATCCCTGGAGCTCTGGCTGTCTTCAACATCATCCTGCCCATGGAGGCAGGAGACACAGTCTGCATCGACCTCGTCACCGGAAAACTGGCCTTCTCCTCCGAACCGCTCACCATCTTCAGCGGGATGCTGCTGTACGAGACCGTCTGATTGGACGACGCAGTGATCTGATTTGTCTGCTGGACTGGAAGAGACAGAACCACTGACTGAGCAGTCAAAAAGCCTGAAATAACTGGACTGAATTCATTCAGCAAGGAGGAAAAAATACTATATATTTTACTTTATGTGCTAAGAAGGAAGGATGAAAAAAGTCCTTTTCAATCACACTTGTTTTGTGTTTTCACAGCTTTAAGGAGAACGAGATAGCCATCAGTTCCTTCTTGTGTAAATGAAAGGACGTTTGATAAGATACATGATGTGCTTAAACCTAGTCAGCAGTAAAATATATTTTAGCCACCTAAAAGAAAGGCTCATCTAACAAACCAGTTTAAGTGTATGCTTTATTTATAATATTTGATATTTATTTATGACCATTTCTGACACTGAAACTGAACTAAAAATAAAGATACGTTTTATTTTCAGTTCAGATTCCCATCAGAAAATATTCTAAATATAACCTACACTTAAACTGATATTGATTTGTTTTAAGTGAGCCTTTCTTTTAAGATGGTAAAATATGATTTATGGTTTTGCTTCCACGCTGGCTGTCATTTTTCTGCAGGTAATATTCATACAACACCACTTAAAAAACACCAACGGTCCCTTTAATGATGTGGATGTCTGATGTTTTTTTGGGGGGCATAACTCTCCCACAGCAGATCAAATGTTCAAAGGTTATTGCTCTCTATTTTTTCCTCTTTCTCCTGTACTTTCATTTCTTCACGCTCACAGTTTAATTTTGACCACAAGCAAATTCCCAGAAATGTAACGCTGACTGCCAACTGTCTCGGAAAAAAATGCAAATGGGGACAGAGTCCAAACCACTATTCTTCAGAAGGAAACGCACAAATGAAGTCACTGACAGTTCATTCGAGAAGCCACAGGACTTTATAAATCATACAACAGCAAAACAATGAGACCATTTTAGGATATTAGCTGTGCCCAGAAACAGGAGGGGAGGAGGGTTTAGTTTCCTGTGTCCTAATAAGGGCCATCTAAACCCGCTGGAGGATCAAATAAATGAAGTTATGAAGCTGTTTCTATCGTTCTATCTCACTGTGGAATTTCTATGATAACAAATAATGAAGCCCAATCCTCGTCTCCATCCTACAAATCCCATCTCTGTCACTTCTCCACACACTTCCTGTGTGTTTGTAGATATTCTTGAAGGGATTTTTAAAGGGACATTGCACAGTGGGCCACATTTTGCATTTTATTTACGTTATGGTGGAAGTATGCATGCTTAAATATCAGCATGTCAGCATCTGGGTGTATTTCTTCCTCAGTTGATGTAATTTTTATGTTTCTATGTGTAACTTTAAAGGAATGTACATATTTTTCAGCAGTTTTATGAGTTACCACTTCACCTTGTCATGTATTGTGTATGTTTTGTATGTTTGTACCTCAAATACAGATACCCAGTTTTACACAGCCAATGCCAGCAGTGTTCTTTCATTAAATGAACGAGTACAAGCCCGTTTTTACTCACTCTTTAGCCTGATTTACACTTATTTATCTGGGCTGACTTTTTATTTATGGCTCCTACTTAAACCTCTCTCATCTCTCTTGAGTTGATTTTAGCAGGGAGACGGTTGAAAAGCCAGTTGTTATGCTGCACTGTGGTGACACCTGGTGTTCAGCATCGATACCAGTGCAGCCATGATGCTGCTGCTCATTTTAAGAAAAGAAAGTCACTTGTCCTCCATTGTTTACACATATATTATTCGACTTATCAATGGCAATTACATCTCTGTCTTTGCACTCAAGTCATCTTCCAGACCATGTAAAGTGATCTATGTGCTGGTAACTCTACCTCAGCTACTCAGGGATGCAGCCTAAAGATGAATGTTTAGATGGTAATCCCAGTAATCCCAGTAATCCCACTACTACAACTTTCTGGAAGCTTGGTGTCCAAATACAGAAAAAAAAAAGATTCCAGCGCAGAAACACCTGATAGTGAATGAGACAGCAATAAAATAAATGGGAAAATTACAATTTTTCTCCATTGCATACAAACAAAAGAATTAAAGTTAGACACAATTCTTACTATATATATATATATATATATATATATATATATATATATATATATATATATATATATATATATACACACGTATATAGGTATGTATATACACATATATACATATATATATATATATATGTATATATACATATTGGTAGATTAACGTTAAAGAAAAATTAAAAAATATGTTGGTGATCAGAAATATTGTTAATTCTGTTTAATATACAGGTAAAGCTAAACGTGTCATTAGTTACACCTGCATGCTTTTTTTTGCTAAACTTTTCTGCAGCTCCATCCTTAATGCCATAATTTAGAAAGGTATTGCCAAAACATGTTGTTTATTCATTTATATTTTATTATTTCATTTTATTTTGTGATCATTCCTATATTTTGATTCTTATTTATTCATATCTTTTATTTTGTATTTATATTTTACCTACATAGGTAAGATAAGCAGTTGATAATGGATGGATGGATTTATGTTTTACTTGTTTATCATTCACAGTTTAACATTTACAGTATCACTTCTTACTGGTTTGATGCCACACTATCAAACACACTACCATATATACATTTATGCATATGCATAACAGAGTATTTCTACACTGTATATAACGATTTTTCCCTAAGAAGAAGATCTGACTACTTCTTCAAAAGTGTCACTTGAGATGGGAATAAGACGATGAAAAACACATGAAATACTCAAAGTGAAGAGTCTGAAGCAAACACTTTGCATGCAAAGCTGTCTTTATTGAAAAGTGGGAAAAGTGCAGAATAAAGAGATACAGAGTCTAAATATTCAATCATTCATTAAGATTGTTGCTGAAAACCTTTTGAAATAGTTGATTTCAGTTGAACCCATACACCATTGATATTTTCTAACACCACTTGTAGTTTTACTGTAATATAACTTCTCACTTTGTTTTATATTGAAGAAGAAAAAAGTGAAAGAGGCCATCAAAATGATTCAGCGAGTCGCTGCTTCCTCCGGATTAACAACTGGGGACATTAATCCCAATTTAAAACTTAACTTTTCCTTAATTTACAGTTATTATTAAGTCCAAATCAGCAAACTTAACATTAGAACCCATGTACCATTGATACCACTGATGCTTTTTGATATTACTGTATGACTTTTATACAATTAATCACATCGTTTCATGAAGAAAAAGAGAAAAAAAGCGAAAGAGGCCATCACCAAAATGATTGAACATCACTGCTGAACTTTGCTTTCCACTGGGGATTATCTGCTCTGTTACCAGAAGGCTTTCTCAGGCTTTCACTGAATATAGCTGAGGTACTCAGTGAAGCTGCAATTGCCGCTGTTGAGATTTCTTTCGATAACAGTGGCACCAACATGACGATACTCTTGTACAGCAGCAGAGTTGAGAAGCAGGCTGACGGCGGTGATGGGTTTGTTGACTTGATCTTTCTTGAACCACAGGTACACCGGCTCCCCTCTGGTTCCCTCATTGAGGTTAACAGACACTGGATTATACCCTTGCTGCTGAAGGGCATAATACTCCGCCTCACTGATGGAGACATTCAGATCAGTGAGGCCCAGCTTGGAGTTGGTGGTCTGACGGTACCAGATGAAAACAGGGTTTCCTCCTGCTCCCCTGTTAGTATCTTCATCCAAGCGGATGTAGCCGTTGCTGAAGTTGTAGGTGTCTGATGTGAAGGAATCAGTGGCAGTGACTTCACAGACATAGGTAGGTTTCTCTCTCTGCACCCAGATGTGGATCCAGGCTCCTCCAGCATAGCGGTTCAGATCACAGGTCACTCTCTCCCAGCCATGACGAAACTCGGCGGCTCCAGTTTCTGCACCTGTAGTGACATCAATGGCCACTATGGGAGTATCATACTCTCCAGACCCTCTGAGGTACCAGAGGAAGATCTGGCTGCTACCCCATACACCAGCATTGAGATTTTTAGGGATCTTTGTGAACCCTGTGCTGATCAATCCACCACACATGTTACTGTTGAATGTAGCTTGAACCCGGGTGATTGGTTTTGACCCTTGTTGGTACCAAAGATGGATTTTATTTCCTCCTGACCCTTGGTTCAGATCAGCAGGGAGTTTCTTGAAGCCTTTCTGCATGAGGAGTTCCTCCTCGCTTTCATTAAGGGACACATCAAGGCTTGTGATGTATTTGGCCATTGTGGGTAGCTGCATTAACAAAAGAGAAACCATGAGTAAAGAGAAAATCACAAAGTGAGCTTCAATATAGTCACAACAAAAGCCATCAGTCCTCAACATGTCACATATGGTTCTTCATAGCGATTAAGATGTGAATAGTAAAATGTGAAAGACTTACGTGTCTGCTGACGGTGGATGATGGAGCGTCTGTAAGAAGTCAACCGATCTGCTGAATTCTGTTGTACTTCACACAAGTCTGCTGCCTTTATATAGCAGACAGAGACGTTGTAGCTCGTTGTGTAATTACTATTCCAGAGAATTTTGCCCAAAACGACCTCCTGCCAAAACAATATTTTTACGCACTGCTGTTGTTATATTTGACATGACTCACTTATTTCCAGCTTAATACAGCAGAATGGTTCAGCTGTTCCATCTGGATAACACCCTTCTTTAAGCAATTCATTTTAAACAAAGTCTTTAGTGTGAACCAGTCCAACCTGCAAGTCAGCTGCAAGAGGGACATGGGTGAACCTTAGCTTGGTATGATATATGAATAAATGCATTAGCAAGATATAAGGAAATAGAATTAAATTAATACAAAATAAATAAATAGATAAAATCGATAAATCAGAATGTGGAGAACAAGGAGTGCTGTCAGGGGTGAGGAGCTCTGACATTTATGTAGGGATGAGACCATGGAGACATTTGTGAAAAACAAGAAGGATTTTGAAGTGTATCCTGAAACAAACAGGGAGACAGTGCAGCAATGCAAAGATAGAGGTGATGTGGTGGTTTCTTGGATCTTGTTAATAACTGGGCTGCAGCGTTTTGAACTAGTAGACAAGAGATGTCAGTCTGAGAAATGCTGAGGTAGAGAGAGTTACAATAGTCCAGTCTGGATGATATTAGTGCATTAATGACCCTTTCTAGAGCAGAGGGAGATAGGAAATACTTGGTTTTTCTGGTGACTTGGAGTTGGAAGAAACTGGACCTGACAAAGGAATTTACCTGCCTGTTAAAACTGAGACCACAATCAAATATGACACATAAGTTCTTTGCAAGTGGTCTGATGTCGTGGCAAACCTGAGTGAGGTTCTGGACCATAAGAGTGGTCTGGTGTGGAGGACCAAATATCCTTCCAGTGAGACGCTCATTGTGCAGTCACTACCTGAGAAAAGTCACCTTCCATGGAAGCATGGTTTATTGATAACAGACACGACCACACCTGTCACACCTGCATGGAGATTCTGTTATATCCATGGATGTGACAGGTGTGGTGGCGTAGGGATATTCAGAGATTAAGAGATATTCAGTTCTGTGGCATTCCCATATGTGAGAACAAAGCATCGGTTTAAAAAACATGTCAAGTTTCAATATGTCAGGTTCTACAAAGAACAAATCTTTTACATGTTTAGTAGTTTGCATGCATCAAAGTCTGTCTGTGATTTGTTGCGACCAATTTATCTCCTACTGTACTAACTGGACGGATGGAGAATTCAGTGTGAAAAACCAAAGTCAAAATGTAATAACTGTTTGTAACAAAATGCTGAAAGCAAAATTTATTGCCATGTAAGTTTGCACAAACAAGGAATTGAGCTTGGTATTCTGGTGCATGACATATAAACATTTAAACTCAGTGCAGAGGTAAGAACCAAGAGATGATAAAGTGACTATGAGAAAATATACAGTATGTATATGAATATGGATAAATATGAATATGAATGCAAAACCTCTGATTATGTGTGTCAAGTGAGTTGAGAATCCCTCACTGCCTAAAACAGCATAACACCTGCTTTCGGTAATCATCAGGCCTTTTTGAGACTTTTTGAGACTGTTACCATGCAGGCCTCAAATGGAAACAGCTTAACCAATAGAAGAGTGAGGTACTTCCCACTAGGCCCTGCAGGAGTTAAAAACTTTAATGACACACAGAAGCAATGTAACCCAATAAATATGCCATTAAAGCTGCAGTTGCTGTATTAAGTGGTTTAGACATGATTATGTATGCTCTATTGTTATGATTAAATGAACTTACAACTGCTGATCATTGATGTGGGTTTAGAGTTATAACAATTAAAGTTTTAAAGTTGTGTCAGATCAGGAAATAGAGAAGTTGATATTGCAAGACAATTATTTATGATGAGCTGTTTTTCAGTTTAACCGTGGAAAAGTACCAGAGTCCAAAAAGAAGAAGTGCAGTAAGACACACCAAGTGACCCATTGTGTTCTGCACACACACTAAATTTAATATATAGGATTCTGCTATTATTTGTTCTTCTTCCCTGGACATCCTCTGAGCAAGTTGCATTAATCTACTGAAATGACCACTTTGGAAGATTAACAATTAAATGTCCCATACTTTGTTGAGTTTGTATTTTTTTTGCAGGCAGTAAATATAAAATGTTGCTGTTATTATTCGTCTCCAGGTGAGTCTGAGAAGATCAGACAGTTGGAGGAAACCATCCGTGGTCTGACCAAAGACCTCCACAGCCTGCAGACCACCATCCATGGCATAAACCAGAGGCTGTACGGCAATGACTTTTCATTCACCTCTTTATAATCATATTTGTTGCAGTTTATTTCAGCTGAGACACACGTTTATTAACAAATATACAGAGATTACAGATTCAAATCCTCAACAAGAACTTAATATGTGGCATTTATTCTCTCTTCCTCCTCTTTGACGTCACATCACAGATCTATGTTGCTGAGCTGAATTAGTTATTGAAGAAGTTATTTTTCCGTGCAGGCCTGGACCACACAGATATGTGTTGTTTATTTTTTTAAGGTTTTATACATTTTTCTATGCAGGCCTGGTCTGAACGGGGCCGTCATCCCTGCTGATTCAGCTCAGCCTCACATGAAGGAAACCATCAACAGCATCCAGACAAAACTGGACCACCTCTACAACAGGACACAGGTAAAAAATGAATGAGTTTAAATGTGAGGATAGAGCATTTTATATTTCATTATGTGGCCATTTGCTCGCTCAGGTCCACGACCAGACGCTGCTCAACATCAACAACCACCTGGTGAATGGAGGAGGCAACGAGCTGGATGGAGGAGGAGGAGGAAACCAGCTGAACACCCTGAAGGAGGAGATACTGACAGAGCTGGAGAGAAGGGTGTCTCTGTCCTGGTCCTCCTGCCAGGTGAAGCTCAGATATGTCAGACAAATATCACTTTATCTCATGTTGCTGTAAAAATGTTTGGTTTGTTCCCTGTTGGCTTCTGTAAGTAATTTCTGATGCCTGAAACAATAAAAACCAGCCACATCCAGGCAGTAAAACAAAAACTACTTTCATATTTAAATCACTGTACTAACAATAAATAAACATAAATAAACATAAATAACAACAACGAAAAGATCAAATCTATTTTCCAGCAGTTTGAAAGAATTTGAGGGTTTGAATTTTATATAAAACAATCCTTATTTTTTTTTAAATTGAGTTTTTATTTGCCTCATGGTCAAACACAAACACATAAAATTCTCTTCCACAGCACCCACACACTCTGTTATTTTCATCTTTTTAAATCCTCTTACTGTGAATGTAACTGTAGTTTTCATATATTTCATACTGGCTGTGTAAACACTGTGACTGACACCACTTCAGTATACGATGGAAAGTATCTTAGGGAAGCATGTGATGCAGGCTCTGTTTTTTACTAACACACACATAAAGCATATTAATATTTCTTGACTTTAATTTGAATTGTGCTGCAGGTTAGCTCTAGCCTCACTGCAAAAACACATCTCTACTTTTCGATTTCCAAAACAAAATTTGTTAAAAGCAGAAGCTGTCCATGTGCGCTTTACAAGGGAAAAAAGACCAGACACATGTAGTATGATTTTGTTTATTGAGTTGTTTTCTCTTTCATAAAAACAAATTAGACAATAGCAATATAAAAATAAATTAATAGAATAATATACAAAAGTGCAAGTGAAAGCAATAATCTGCATCTTGAATATTATGATAAAAATATACATGTTGGATTAGACAATCTATTCATATATTTGGTTACTTACAATATAACATATAATACATTCTGAATGTTTGCATTCAAATCCTAGCAGAACACAATCATTTGTACAACATTTAAATAAGACTCTCTGGAAGATCCTCCAACAGGAAAAATCATATTTAAATTACAGCAGTGAAATCAGGGGAGAGTCATTAAAACAGATCTTGAATATTACGGTAAAAGGAAGTAAGAAAGGAAGCTTCCAGTAGATCCTTCTGACCTTCCGCTCCCACAATTTCCTTCTAATTGGGTCCTGAGGGAAATAATACAATCGTTTACCATGTCCGTAGTGATGAGACAAATGAACCGAGGCATCCAGATGTGTCTCGAGTAAAAGTGGGCATGTCATATGAAGCCTTGCTTCAGGACCTGTGTCGCTTCTGAAAAAAATCAGGTGACTGATGACAAATGAGGCCTCAGTTTGTGCAGATCATGTGATTGGATCGTTCTAAGTGTCGCTTCCCATAAAACGGTTTCAGTTCTCGCGTCACGCTGTGGGTGTTATCAGTGTGTATAGTGAGAGTGTGTATTGTGAATAGAAAGGGCATTGTTGGAAAAGCAGCAGAATATTTACCCCACTGTAGGACTTTGATTTGAGATATTGTATTTCTTTTCTTACTTTGGTTTGAGAATTGTGTAAAAATTGTGGGTGTTTGTGTGTGTCAGGTCTTCCATTTTCAAAATAATGTCACTCCCTCTGGCAGTGTTGGGCAGTTAATGCGTTACTATGGTTACTAGTAACCAAGGATTTACTGTAAACTAATCAACAAAGTAACTGAATTTTTGAATGAAGTAACTTGTAATTATAAGTACTGAACGACTGTTTTTCAGGAACAAGCACAACGCTGGAATTTCTTTTGTTTTTGTGATTAAAAAAACTCTAATGATGCTTTTATTGTGTGTTTTTTTAATTAAGGACAGAACTCTTTGTCTGTGTTGGTGTCCATATACTTATACACGCACATAAATATCTGTTTATTGTTTCTGCACACAAGTCATTCATACATTTCAGCTCAGGTCATGGCACTGTGGCATTCACTGTGGTGTTAGTTGCCCAGCAGATGGCAGTATTCACTGCTTGATTGAGGACTCGAGTAATGAACCATTTGGTGAAACAATGGGCTGGAAAGCCTCAGTGATTCATGGGGCTTCATTTGACCATCACCACATGTCCAAGCTGAACACAGCAACCATCGGCTGCACAACACAGCATTTTTCATTCGAAAAGTCATGGCATTACATGTGTATAATGTATTTGTCTCTTGTCAGCTGTCGTACTTGCATTGTTGATAACGATGGTTTGATTACTCTTCTGTCTTAAACATGGTGTCCAGCAAACATGTGACTACCTTTGAACCAATCCCATGACAGAATTGTCCTGAACGTTCTAAACACTAGTTGTCGGTATTCTCTCTAATACATGACATGAACGCCCTCTTGTGCCTGCTGCCAAAAAAAAAACACTTTGACACATAAATACGTCAATGGCACTCAAAGAGTTAAAACTCTTGACACTAATATTTCAATCAAGATGGACTAATAAGATGAAAAGAGACAGCTGGAAGGTGTCAAGTCAAGTCAATTTATTTGTACGGCCCAGTAACTCAAACTATGGATTTGCCTTGAGGCTTTGCATTCTGTACAGGATATGACACCCTCTGACCTTTACAAACGACCTTCACATTGACTAAGGAAAAACTCCCCAAAAAACCCTTTTACCAGGGAAATGAAATGGAAGAAACCTCAGGAAAAGCAACAGAGGAGGGACCCCTCTTCCATGATAGACAGACATGCAATAGATGCCATGTGTACAGAGTAACAACAATGAAAATGACATTAACACTTCATATAACAACAGTTAATACGTATAGAGATGTATGAAAGTGTCCGACTCTGTATGACGACAGCTAACATATATAGAATTGCATGAAAGGTGCAAGAACATTTGTTGTGCAAACAATATTTTTTGGTGCTCAGACGCCAGGGAGAAGATCAGCATATTGACTGATCTAAAGAAGACATGCTGGCGTCTGAGAAGATGATCTCCCCCCAACAGAAAAGAAAAGGCATATTTTTACCTGATTTGGAGAAAATCATTCTATGTAGAAAACAGACATGGTTAAACACATAAATGCTATGCAGTGGAAAGAGAATGATGACTGCAATGCGATGCTGTGAAAACCGCAATGCTATGCGGTGGAGAGAGAGAATATCGAGACTGCAATTCTACGCAGTGAAAAACTCAAGCTATGCAGTGGAGAGTGAGAATAATGACTTCAAAACTATGGAGTGGTAAGCACCCTGCTATGCGGAGGAGAGTGAACAATGACTGCAATACTATTCAGGCAAAACCACGCTGTGCGGAGGAGAGAGAACGATGATTGCAATACTATTCAGGCAAACCCACGCTGTGCGGAGGAGAGAGAATGATGATTGCAATACTATTCAGGCAAAACCACGCTGTGCGGGGGAGAGAGATTAGCAACTGCAATGCCGTGCAGTGAAAGCTGCAATGCTATGCAGTCGAGAGCAAATAGTGAATGCAGTGCTACACAGTGGAACAACGATGCTGTACGGAGGAGAGAGGACAGCGACTGCAATGCTGTGCAGTGAAAACCACAATGCTATGTGGCGGAGCGGGAATGATAACTGCAATGCTATGCATTGAAAACTGCAATGCTATGCAGTGGAGAGAGTGAAAAGAGACACAATGCTAGCCCTGAAAAAGCAAAGTTTGGGAGGCGGCCGCCAAATGGAGATACCACCACCAGACATGCGTGTTTATCACAGATAAGGCTTCAAAGATCGTTGAGCAGCTGGTACGGCATTAACTTTTACTGAAGTAAAGTATTTGTTATAGTTTCACCAACTTACATGTCACTTACTTGTCACATATTACACAAATGTTGATGAATGCCGTGCTATTAAAACTATATTTAACCTATTTACTATTATTCATATCATTATAGAGCCACACCATTTATTTTCTTTCTTGGTTATTGTCGGTTTATACTCTTCACAGAGTCCCAAAAGCATGTTTTGCTCCGAAAATATCAGCCCAGCTCTTCGACATGATCGCATTTTCGACAATCGCATGGTCTGTGCTTCTTGTTTACACCATGCACGCGTCTAATACAAGCTTGGATAAGCCTCACTGAAGATAACACCGCTGATGTGCAGCTGAAATGTGTTCATGGAACGGCTTCAGCCTCATGTTAAAATTGACGCTACTTCAAACGAGGCTGAATCACTTAAGCGCCGCTATGATTGGCGACATTAATGGAATACCCCCTAGATTAGATAAGGACGAGTTGGAGTCAGGGCGGCATGGTGGTGTAGTGGTTAGCACTGTTGCCTCACAGCAAGAAGGTACTGGGTTGGAATCCCGGGCCCTTTCTGTGTGGAGTTTGCATGTTCTCCCCGTTTCTGCGTGGGTTCTCTCCGGGTACTCCGGCTTCCTCCCACCATCCAAAAAGGTTAGGTTAATTGGCTAATTTAAAATTGCATGTGAGTGTCTGTCTCTGTGGCCTGCGATGAGGTGGAGACTTGTCCAGGGTGTACCCTGCCTTCCGCCCTAAGATAGCTGGGATAGGCTCCAGCCCCGTCCGCGACCCTATGAGGAGAAGCGGTAGATGATGTATGGATGGATAGTTGGAGTCAGAGTATTTACAGTAAGTTGCAACTTTTATAGCCTTGTGCCAGTATTCTTGTGTTAAGCTGTTAATTTTGATTTGATGTAGCCTTTGCTAGAAGAGATTTCTGTTTATTTTCCAGCTAGTCAGGTTAAAGTGCATAACCCTGTACCATTGATGATTCTGTTCTACTGTTTTGTTGCCAAGTTCTTATACATATATGAATCTAATTTTTAGCCACAAAACAGGGAGCAAAGACCAGAGCATTTTTTTCAAAAATGATCAGTTCTTGTGTCAGATTGAATCATGATGAGAAAAGGATCACTGTGTGTTCCCATGTTCAGTTCAGTATAATTCACACCTTGCTTATTCTTTGTTGACTTCTGACCCTGTGGCCAGTATCTTTCCATTGAGACACTCATTGTGCAATCACTACCTGTGAAAAGTCACCTTCTGATGGAAAAATGGCTTATCAGTAATAAAAGCTAAGACATCTGTCACACCTAAATGGAGATTATAGAGTCTTTGGCAAGAAATATTCAGTTCTGGTTGTAAACATTTCTGCAGCTCCATCCTTCATGCCATAATTTAGAAAGGTATTGCCAAAACATGTTGTTTATTCATTTATATTTTATTATTTCATTTTATTTTGTGATCATTCCTATATTTTGATTCTTATTTATTCATATCTTTTATTTTGTATTTATATTTTACCTACATAGGTAAGATAAGCAGTTGATAATGGATGGATGGATTTATGTTTTACTTGTTTGTCATTCACAGTTTAACATTTACAGTATCACTTCTTACTGGTTTGATGCCACACTATCAAACACACTACCATATATACATATGTGCAAATGCATAACAGAGTATTTCTACACTGTATATAATGATTTTTACTTGAGAGGAAGATCTGACTACTTCTTGTCCAGTGTCACTTGAGATGGGAATAAGACGATGAAAAACACATGAAATACTCAAAGTGAAGAGTCTGAAGCAAACACTTTGCATGCAAAGCTGTCTTTATTGAAAAGTGGGAAAAGTGCAGAATAAAGAGATACAGAGTCTAAATATTCAATCATTCATTAAGATTGTTGCTGAAAAGTTTTTGAAATAGTGATTTCAGTTGAACCCATACACCATTGATATTTTCTAACACCACTTGTAGTTTTACTGTAATATAACTTCTCACTTTGTTTTATATTGAAGAAGAAAAAAGTGAAAGAGGCCATCAAAATGATTCAGCGAGTCGCTGCTTCCTCCGGATTAACAACTGGGGACATTAATCCCAATTTAAAACTCATCTTTTTTCCTTAACTTTCAGTTATTATTTGTCTAAATCAGCATACTTAACATTAGAATCCATGTACCATTGATACTTTTTGATATTACTATATGACTTTTATACAATTAATCACATTGTTTCATGAAGAAAAAGAGAAAAAAAGCGAAAGAGGCCATCACCAAAATGATTGAACATCACTGCTGAACTTTGCTTTCCACTGGGGATTATCTGCTCTGTTAGCAGAAGGCTTTCTCAGGCTTTCACTGAATATAGCTGAGGTACTCAGTGAAGCCGTAATTGCCGCTGTTGAGATTTCTTTCGATAACAGTGGCACCAACATGACGATACTCTTGTACAGCAGCAGAGTTGAGAAGCAGGCTGACGGCCGTGATGGGTTTGTTGACTTGATCTTTCTTGAACCACAGGAACACCGGCTCCCCTCTGGTTCCGTCATTGAGGTTAACAGACACTGGATTATACCCTTGCTGCTGAAGGGCATAATACTCCGCCTCACTGGTGGAGACATTCAGATCAGTGAGGCCCAGCTTGGAGTTGGTGGTCTGACGGTACCAGATGAAAACAGGGTTTCCTCCTGCTCCCCTGTTAGTATTTTCATCCAAGCGGATGTAGCCGTTGCTGAAGTTGTAGGTGTCTGATGTGAAGGAATCAGTGGCAGTGACTTCACAGACATAGGTAGGTTTCTCTCTCTTCACCCAGATGTGGATCCAGGCTCCTCCAGCATTGCGGTTCAGATCACAGGTCACTCTCTCCCAGCCATGACGAAACTCGGCGGCTCCAGTTTCTGCACCTGTAGTGACATCAATGGCCACTATGGGAGTATCATACTCTCCAGACCCTCTGAGGTACCAGAGGAAGATCTGGCTGCTACCCCATACACCAGCATTGAGATTTTTATTGATCTTTGTGAACCCTGTGCTGATCAATCCACCACACATGTTACTGTTGAATGTAGCTTGAACCCTGGTGATTGGTTTTGACCCTTGTTGGTACCAAAGATGGATTTTATTTCCTCCTGACCCTTGGTTCAGATCAGCAGGGAGTTTCTTGAAGCCTTTCTGCATGAGGAGTTCCTCCTCGCTTTCATTAAGGGACACATCAAGGCTTGTGATGTATTTGGCCATTGTGGGTAGCTGCATTAACAAAAGAGAAACCATGAGTAAAGAGAAAATCACAAAGTGAGCTTCAATATAGTCACAACAAAAGCCACCAGTCCTCAACATGTCACATATGGTTCTTCATAGCGATTAAGATGTGAAATGAAAATGTGAAAGACTTACGTGTCTGCTGACGGTGGATGATGGAGCGTCTGTAAGAAGTCAACCGATCTGCTGAATTCTGTTGTACTTCACACAAGTCTGCTGCCTTTATATAGCAGACAGAGACGTTGTAGCTCGTTGTGTAATTACTATTCCAGAGAATTTTGCCCAAAACGACCTCCTGCCAAAACAATATTTTTACGCACCGCTGTTGTTATATTTGACATGACTCACTTATTTCCAGCTTAATACAGCAGAATGGTTCAGCTGTTCCATCTGGATAACACCCTTCTTTAAGCAATTCATTTTAAACAAAGTCTTTAGTGTTAACCAGTCCAACCTGCAAGTCAGCTGCAAGAGGGACATGGGTGAACCTTAGCTTGGTATGATATATGAATAAATGCATTAGCAAGATATAAGGAAATAGAATTAAATTAATACACAATAAATAAATAGATAAAATCGATAAATCAGAATGTGGTGAACAAGGAGTGCTGTCAGGGGTGAGGAGGTCTGACATTTATGTAGGGATGAGACCATGGAGACATTTGTGAAAAACAAGAAGGATTTTGAAGTGTATCCTGAAACAAACAGGGAGACAGTGCAGCGATACAAGGATAGAGGAGATGTGGTCGTTTCTTGGATCTTGTTAATAACTGGGCTGCAGCGTTTTGAACTAGTAGACAAGAGATGTCAGTCTGAGAAATGCTGAGGTAGAGAGAGTTACAATAGTCCAGTCTGGATGATATTAGTGCATTAATGACCCTTTCTAGAGCAGAGGGAGATAGGAAATACTTGGTTTTTCTGGTGACTTGGAGTTGGAAGAAACTGGACCTGACAAAGGAATTTACCTGCCTGTTAAAACTGAGACCACAATCAAATATGACACATAAGTTCTTTGCAAGTGGTCTGATGTCGTGGCAAACCTGAGTGAGGTTCTGGACCATAAGAGTGGTCTGGTGTGGAGGACCAAATATCCTTCCAGTGAGACGCTCATTGTGCAGTCACTACCTGAGAAAAGTCACCTTCCATGGAAGCATGGTTTATTGCTAATAGACACGATCACACCTGTCACACCTGCATGGAGATTCTGTTATATCCATGGATGTGACAGGTTTGGTGGCGTAGGGATATTCAGAGATTAAGAGATATTCAGTTCTGTGGCATTCCCATATGTGAGAACAAAGCATCGGTTTAAAAAACATGTCAAGTTTCAATATGTCAGGTTCTACAAAGAACAAATCTTTTACATGTTTAGTAGTTTGCATGCATCAAAGTCTGTCTGTGATTTGTTGCGACCAATTTATCTCCTACTGTACTACCTGGACGGATGGAGAATTCAGTGTGAAAAACCAAAGTCAAAATGTAATAACTGTTTGTAACAAAATGCTGAAAGCAAAATTTATTATCATGTAAGTTTGCACAAACAAGGAATTTAGCTTGGTATTCTGGTGCATGACATATAAACATTTAAACTCAGTGCAGAGGTAAGAACCAAGAGATGATAAAGTGACTATGAGAAAATATACAGTATGTATATGAATATGGATAAATATGAATATGAATGCAAAACCTCTGATTATGTGTGTCAAGTGAGTTGAGAATCCCTCACTGCCTAAAACAGCATAACACCTGCTTTCGGTAATCATCAGGCCTTTTTGAGACTTTTTGAGATTGTTACCATGCAGGCCTCAAATGGAAACAGCTTAACCAATAGAAGAGTGAGGTACTTCCCACTAGGCCCTGCAGGAGTTAAAAACTTTAATGACACACAGAAGCAATGTAACCCAATAAATATGCCATTAAAGCTGCAGTTGCTGTATTGTGATTTAGACATGATTATGTATGCTCTATTGTTATGATTAAATGAACTTACAACTGCTGATCATTAATGTGGGTTTAGAGTTATAACAATTAAAGTTTTAAAGTTGTGTAAGATCAGGAAATAGAGAAGTTGATATTGCAAGACAATTATTTATGATGAGCTGTTTTTCAGTTTAACCGTGGAAAAGTACCAGAGTCCAAAAAGAAGAAGTGCAGTAAGACACACCAAGTGACCCATTGTGTTCTGCACACACACTAAATTTAATATATAGGATTCTGCTATTATTTGTTCTTCTTCCCTGGACATCCTCTGAGCAAGTTGCATTAATCTACTGAAAGGACCACTTTGGAAGATTAACAATTAAAGGTTCCATACTTTGTTGCAGTTTATTTCAGCTGAGACACACATTTATTAACAAATATACAGAGATTACAGATTCAAATCCTCAACAAGAACTTAATATGTGGCATTTATTCTCTCATCCTCCTCTTTGACGTCACATCACAGATCTATGTTGCTGAGCTGAATTAATTATTGAAGAAGTTATTTTTCCGTGCAGGCCTGGACTGCACAGATATGTGTTGTTTATTTTTTTAAGGTTTTGTATATTTTTCGGGCGGCACGGTGGTGTAGTGGTTAGCACTGTCGCCTCACAGCAAGAAGGTACCGGGTTCGAATCCCGGGCCCGGGACCTTTCTATGTGGAGTTTGCATGTTCTCCCCGTGTCTGCGTGGGTTCTCTCCGGGTACTCCGGTTTCTTCCCACCCTCCAAAAACATGCAGGGGGATTAGGTTAATTGGCTAATTTAAATTGACCGTAGGTGTGAATGTGAGTGTGTGTGCCCTGCAATGAGGTGGCGACTTGTCCAGGGTGTACCCTGTCTTCCGCCCTAAGACAGCTGGGATAGGCTCCAGCCCCCCGCGACCCTATGAGGATAAGCGGTAGATAATGGATGGATGTATATTTTTCTCTGCAGGCCTGGTCTGAACGGGGCCATCATCCCTGCTGATTCAGCTCAGCCTCACATGAAGGAAACCATCAACAGCATCCAGACAAAACTGGACCACCTCTACAACAGGACACAGGTAAAAAATGAATGAGTTTAAATGTGAGGATAGAGCATTTTATATTTCATTATGTGGACATTTGCTCGCTCAGGTCCACGACCAGACGCTGCTCAACATCAACAACCACCTGGTGAACGGAGGAGGCAACGAGCTGGATGGAGGAGGAGGAGGAGGAGGAGGAAACCAGCTGAACACCCTGAAGGAGGAGATACTAACAGAGCTGGAGAGAAGGGTGTCTCTGTCCTGGTCCTCCTGCCAGCTGAAGCTCAGATATGTCAGACAAATATCACTTTATCTCATGTTGCTGTAAAAATGTTTGGTTTGTTCCCTGTTGGCTTCTGTAAGTAATTTCTGATGCCTGAAACAATAAAAACCAGCCACATCCAGGCAGTAAAACAAAAACTACTTTCATATTTAAATCATTGTACTAACAATAAATAAACATAAATAAACATAAATAACAACAACGAAAAGATCAAATCTATTTTCCAGCAGTTTGAAAAAATTTGAGGGTTTGAATTTTATATAAAACAATCCTTATTTTTTTTTAAATTGAGTTTTTATTTGCCTCATGGTCAAACACAAACACATAAAATTCTCTTCCACAGCACCCACACACTCTGTTATTTTCATCTTTTTAAATCCTCTTACTGTGAATGTAACTGTAGTTTTCATATATTTCATACTGGCTGTGTAAACACTGTGACTGACACCACTTCAGTATACTATGGAAAGTATCTTAGGGAAGCATGTGATGCAGGCTCTGTTTTTTACTAACACACACATAAAGCATATTAATATTTCTTGACTTTAATTTGAATTGTGCTGCAGGTTAGCTCTAGCCTCACTGCAAAAACACATCTCTACTTTTCGATTTCCAAAACAAAATTTGTTAAAAGCAGAAGCTGTCCATGTGCGCTTTACAAGGGAAAAAAGACCAGACACATGTAGTATGATTTTGTTTATTGAGTTGTTTTCTCTTTCATAAAAACAAATTAGACATTAGCAATATAAAAATAAATTAATAGAATAATATACAAAAGTGCAAGTGAAAGCAATAATCTGCATCTTGAATATTATGATAAAAATATACATGTTGGATTAGACAATCTATTCATATATTTGGTTACTTACAATATAACATATAATACATTCTGAATGTTTGCATTCAAATCCTAGCAGAACACAATCATTTGTATAACATTTAAATAAGACTCTCTGGAAGATCCTCCAACAGGAAAAATCATATTTAAATTACAGCAGTGAAATCAGGGGAGAGTCATTAACACAGATCTTGAATATTACGGTAAAAGGAAGTAAGAAAGGAAGCTTCCAGTAGATCCTTCTGACCTTCCGCTCCCACAATTTCCTTCTAATTGGGTCCTGAGGGAAATAATACAATCGTTTACCATGTCCGTAGTGATGAGACAAATGAACCGAGGCATCCAGATGTGTCTCGAGTAAAAGTGGGCATGTCATATGAAGCCTTGCTTCAGGACCTGTGTCGCTTCTGAAAAAAATCAGGTGACTGATGACAAATGAGGCCTCAGTTTGTGCAGATCATGTGATTGGATCGTTCTAAGTGTCGCTTCCCATAAAACGGTTTCAGTTCTCGCGTCACGCTGTGGGTGTTATCAGTGTTTATAGTGAGAGTGTGTATTGTGAATAGAAAGGGCATTGTTGGAAAAGCAGCAGAATATTTACCCCACTGTAGGACTTTGATTTGAGATATTGTATTTCTTTTCTTACTTTGGTTTGAGAATTGTGTAAAAATTGTGGGTGTTTGTGTGTGTCAGGTCTTCCATTTTCAAAATAATGTCACTCCCTCTGGCAGTGTTGGGCAGTTAATGCGTTACTATGGTTACTAGTAACCAAGGATTTACTGTAAACTAATCAACAAAGTAACTGAATTTTTGAATGAAGTAACTTGTAATTATAAGTACTGAACGACTGTTTTTCAGTAACAAGCACAACGCTGGAATTTCTTTTGTTTTTGTGATTAAAAAAACTCTAATGATGCTTTTATTGTGTGTTTTTTTAATTAAGGACAGAACTCTTTGTCTGTGTTGGTGTCCATATACTTATACACGCACATAAATATCTGTTTATTGTTTCTGCACACAAGTCATTCATACATTTCAGCTCAGGTCATGGCACTGTGGCATTCACTGTGGTGTTAGTTGCCCAGCAGATGGCAGTATTCACTGCTTGATTGAGGACTCGAGTAATGAACCATTTGGTGAAACAATGGGCTGGAAAGCCTCAGTGATTCATGGGGCTTCATTTGACCATCACCACATGTCCAAGCTGAACACAGCAACCATCGGCTGCACAACACTGCATTTTTCATTCGAAAAGTCATGGCATTACATGTGTATAATGTATTTGTCTCTTGTCAGCTGTCGTACTTGCATTGTTGATAACGATGGTTTGATTACTCTTCTGTCTTAAACATGGTGTCCAGCAAACATGTGACTACCTTTGAACCAATCCCATGACAGAATTGTCCTGAACGTTCTAAACACTAGTTGTCGGTATTCTCTCTAATACATGACATGAACGCCCTCTTGTGCCTGCTGCCAAAAAAAAAACACTTTGACACATAAATACGTCAATGGCACTCAAAGAGTTAAAACTCTTGACACTAATATTTCAATCAAGATGGACTAATAAGATGAAAAGAGACAGCTGGAAGGTGTCAAGTCAAGTCAATTTATTTGTACGGCCCAGTAACTCAAACTATGGATTTGCCTTGAGGCTTTGCATTCTGTACAGGATATGACACCCTCTGACCTTTACAAACGACCTTCACATTGACTAAGGAAAAACTCCCCAAAAAACCCTTTTACCAGGGAAATGAAATGGAAGAAACCTCAGGAAAAGCAACAGAGGAGGGACCCCTCTTCCATGATAGACAGACATGCAATAGATGCCATGTGTACAGAGTAACAACAATGAAAATGACATTAACACTTCATATAACAACAGTTAATACGTATAGAGATGTATGAAAGTGTCCAACTCTGTATGACGACAGCTAACATATATAGAATTGCATGAAAGGTGCAGGAACATTTGTTGTGCAAACAATATTTTTTGGTGCTCAGACGCCAGGGAGAAGATCAGCATATTGACTGATCTAAAGAAGACATGCTGGCGCCTGAGAAGATGATCTCCCCCCAACAGAAAAGAAAAGGCATATTTTTACCTGATTTGGAGAAAATCATTCTATGTAGAAAACAGACATGGTTAAACACATAAATGCTATGCAGTGGAAAGAGAATGATGACTGCAATGCGATGCTGTGAAAACCGCAATGCTATGCGGTGGAGAGAGAGAATATCGAGACTGCAATTCTACGCAGTGAAAAACTCAAGCTATGCAGTGGAGAGTGAGAATAATGACTTCAAAACTATGGAGTGGTAAGCACCCTGCTATGCGGAGGAGAGTGAACAATGACTGCAATACTATTCAGGCAAAACCACGCTGTGCGGAGGAGAGAGAACGATGATTGCAATACTATTCAGGCAAACCCACGCTGTGCGGAGGAGAGAGAACGATGATTGCAATACTATTCAGGCAAAACCACGCTGTGCGGAGGAGAGAGAACGATGATTGCAATACTATTCAGGCAAAACCACGCTGTGCGGAGGAGAGAGATTAGCAACTGCAATGCCGTGCAGTGAAAGCTGCAATGCTATGCAGTCGAGAGCAAATAGTGAATGCAGTGCTATACAGTGGAACAACGATGCTGTACGGAGGAGAGAGGACAGCGACTGCAATGCTGTGCAGTGAAAACCACAATGCTATATGGAGGAGCGGGAATGATAACTGCAATGCTATGCACTGAAAACTGCAATGCTATGCAGTGGAGAGAGTGAAAAGAGACACAATGCTAGCCCTGAAAAAGCAAAGTTTGGGAGGCGGCCGCCAAATGGAGATACCACCACCAGACATGCGTGTTTATCACAGATAAGGCTTCAAAGATCGTTGAGTAGCTGGTACGGCATTAACTTTTACTGAAGTAAAGTATTTGTTATAGTTTCACCAACTTACATTTGTCACATATTACACAAATGTTGATGAATGCTGTGCTATTAAAACTATATTTAACCTATTTACTATTATTCATATCATTATAGAGCCACACCATTTATTTTCTTTCTTGGTTATTGTCGGTTTATACTCTTCACAGAGTCCCAAAAGCATGTTTTGCTCCGAAAATATCAGCCCAGCTCTTCGACATGATCGCATTTTCGACAATCGCATGGTCTGTGCTTCTTGTTTACACCATGCACGCGTCTAATACAAGCTTGGATAAGCCTCACTGAAGATAACACCGCTGATGTGCAGCTGAAATGTGTTCATGGAACGGCTTCAGCCTCATGTTAAAATTGACGCTACTTCAAACGAGGCTGAATCACTTAAGCGCCGCTATGATTGGCGACATTAATGGAATACCCCCTAGATTAGATAAGGACGAGTTGGAGTCAGGGCGGCATTGTGGTGTAGTGGTTAGCACTGTTGCCTCACAGCAAGAAGGTACTGGGTTTGAATCCCGGGCCCTTTCTGTGTGGACTTTGCATGTTCTCCCCGTTTCTGCCTGTAGGTGTGAATGGTTGTCTGTCTCTAGGTGTCCTGTGATGAGGTGGCGACTTGTCCAGGGTGTACTCTGCCTTCCGCCCTAAGATAGCTGGGACAGGCTCCAGCCCCCCCCCGCGACCCTATGAGGAGAAGCGGTAGATGATGTATGGATGGATAGTTGGAGTCAGAGTATTTACAGTAAGTTGCAACTTTTATAGCCTTGTGCCAGTGTTCTTGTGTTAAGCTGTTAATTTTGATTTGATGTAGCCTTTGCTAGAAGAGATTTCTGTTTATTTTCCAGCTAGTCAGGTTAAAGTGCATAACCCTGTACCATTGATGATTCTGTTCTACTGTTTTGTTGCCAAGTTCTTATACATATATGAATCTAATTTTTAGCCATAAAACAGGGAGCAAAGACCAGAGCATTTTTTTCAAAAATGATCAGTTCTTGTGTCAGATTGAATCATGATGAGAAAAGGATCACTGTGTGTTCCAATGTTCAGTTCAGTATAATTCACACCTTGCTTATTCTTTGTTGACTTCTGACCCTGTGGCCAGTATCTTTCCATTGAGACGCTCATTGTGCAATCACTACCTGTGAAAAGTCACCTTCTGATGGAAAAATGGCTTATCAGTAATAAAAGCTAAGACATCTGTCACACCTAAATGGAGATTATAGAGTCTTTGGCAAGAAATATTCAGTTCTGGTTGTAAACATTTCTGCAGCGCCATCCTTCATGCCATAATTTATAAAGGTCTTGCCAAAACATGTTGTTTATTCATTTATATTTTATTATTTCATTTTATTTTATAATCATTCCTATTTTGATTCTTATTTATTCATATCTTTTTATATCTTTTATTTTGTATTTATATTTTACCTACATAGGTAAGATAAGCAGTTGATAATGGATGGATGGATTTATGTTTTACTTGTTTGTCATTCACAGTTTGACATTTACAGTATCACTTCTTACTGGTTTGATGCCACACTATCAAACACACTACCATATATACATTTGTGCCTATGCATAACAGAGTATTTCTACACTGTATATAATGATTTTTACTTAAGAGGAAGATCTGACTACTTCTTCAAAAGTGTCACTTGAGATGGGAATAAGACGATGAAAAACACATGAAATACTCAAAGTGAAGAGTCTGAAGCAAACTCTTTGCATGCAAAGCTGTCTTTATTGAAAAGTGGGAAATGTGCAGAATAAAGAGATACAGAGTCTAAATATTCAATCATTCATTAAGATTGTTGCTGAAAACTTTTGGAAATAGTTGATTTCAGTTGAACCCATACACCATTGATATTTTCTAACACCACTTGTAGTTTTACTGTAATATAACTTCTCACTTTGTTTTATATTGAAGAAGAAAAAAGTGAAAGAGGCCATCAAAATGATTCAGCGAGTCGCTGCTTCCTCCGGATTAACAACTGGGGACATTAATCCCAATTTAAAACTCATCTTTTTTCCTTAACTTTCAGTTATTATTTGTCTAAATCACCATACTTAACATTAGAACCCATGTACCATTGATACCACTGATGCTTTTTGATATTACTGTATGACTTTTATACAATTAATCACATCGTTTCATAAAGAAAAAGACAAAAAAAAGCGAAAGAGGCCATCACCAAAATGATTGAACATCACTGCTGAACTTTGCTTTCCACTGGGGATTATCTGCTCTGTTAGCAGAAGGCTTTCTCAGGCTTTCACTGAATATAGCTGAGGTACTCAGTGAAGCCGCAATTGCCGCTGTTGAGATCTCTTTGGATAACAGTGGCACCAACAGCAATGTACTGTTGTTCAGCAGCAGAGTTGAGAAGCAGGCTGACGGCGGTGATGGGTTTGTTGACTTGTTGATCTTTCTTGAACCACAGGAACACCGGCTGCCCTCTGGTTCCCTCATTGAGGTCAACAGACACTGGTGTATACCCTTGCTGCTGAAGGGCATAATACTGGTCATCACTGATGGAGACATTCAGACCAGTGAGGCCCAGCTTGGAGTTGGTGGTCTGACGGTACCAGATGAAAACAGGGTTTCCTCCTGCTCCCCTGTTAGTATCTTCATCCAAGCGGATGTAGCCGTTGCTGAAGTTGTAGGTGTCTGATGTGAAGGAATCAGTGGCAGTGACATCACAGATGTAGGTAGGTTTCTCTCTCTTCACCCAGATGTGGATCCAGGCTCCTCCAGCATTGCGGTTCAGATCACAGGTCACTCTCTCCCAGCCATGACGAAACTCGGCGGCTCCAGTTTCTGCACCTGTAGTGACATCAATGGCCACTATGGGAGTATCATACTCTCCAGACCCTCTGAGGTACCAGAGGAAGATCTGGTCGCTACCCCATATACCGGCATTGAGATTTTTATTGATCATTGTGAACCCTGTGCTGATCAATCCACCACACATCTCAGTGTTGAATGTAGCTTGAACCCTGGTGATTGCTTCTGACCCTTGTTTGTACCAAAGATAGATTTGGTTTCCTCCTGACCCTTGGTTCAGATCAGCAGGGAGTTTCTTGAAGCCTTTCTGCATGAGGATTTGCTCCTCGCTTTCATTAAGGGACACATCAAGGCTTGTGATGTATTTGGCCATTGTGGGTAGCTGCATTAACAAAAGAGAAACCATGAGTAAAGAGAAAATCACAAAGTGAGCTTCAGTATAGTCACAACAAAAGCCACCAGTCCTCAACATGTCACATATGGTTCTCCATAGCAATATCTGAAATAAATGATGTTCTAAATGTGTGTGCATACTGCACCCATTCACACTATTTACACTGACTATAATCAATTAAGATGTGAATAGTAAAATGTGAAAGACTTACGTGTCTGCTGACGGTGGATGATGGAGCGTCTGTAAGAAGTCAACCGATCTGCTGAATTCTGTTGTACTTCACACAAGTCTGCTGCCTTTATATAGCAGACAGAGACGTTGTGCAATCACAATTCCAGAGATTTTTTTTGTTTGCCCAAAACGACCTCCTGCCAAAACAATCTTTTCACACAATGCTCATGTTGGTATATTTGACATGACTCACTTATTTCCAGCTTAATACAACAGAATGGTTCAGCTGTTCCATCTGGATAACACCCTTCTTTAAGCAATTCATTTTAAACAAAGTCTTTAGTGTGAACCAGTCCAAGTTAGCTGCAAGCAGGGACATGGGTGAACTTTAGCTTGGTATGATATATGAATAAATGCGTTAGCAAGATATTAAGGATATAGAAAAAAATGAATACACAATAAATAAATAGATAAAATCGATAAATCAGAATGTGGTGAACAAGGAGTGCTATCAGGGGTGAGGAGCTCTGACATTTATGTAGGGATGAGACCATGGAGACATTTGTGAAAAACAAGAAGGATTTGGAAGTGTATCCTGAAACAAACAGGGAGACAGTGCAGCGTTGCAAGGATAGAGGAGATGTGGTCGTTTCTTGGATCTTGTTAATAACTGGGCTGCAGCGTTTTGAACTAGTAGACAAGAGATGTCAGTCTGAGAAATGCTGAGGTAGAGAGAGTTACAGTAGTCCAGTCTGGATGATAATAGTGCATTAATGACTCTTTCACTTTGTCATGGCAAAACTGAGTGAGGTTCTGGACCATAAGAGTGGTCTGGTGTGGAGGACCAAATATCCTTCCAGTCAGACGCTCATTGTGCAGTCACTACCTGTGAAAAGTCACCTTCCATGGAAGCATGGTTTATTGATAACAGACACAACCACACCTGTCACACCTGCATGGAGATTCTGTTATCTCCATGGGTGTGACAGGTGTGGTGGCGTAGGGATTTTCAGAGATTAAGAGATATTCAGTTCTGTGGAATTCACATTGTGAGAACAAAGCATCGGTTTAAAAAACATCTCAAGTTCCAAAAATGTTACGTTCCACAAACATCAAATCTTTTACATGTTTACTAGTTTGCATGCATCAAAGTCTGTCTGTATTTTGTTGTGACCAACTTATGGCACATGGCAGTTAAATGGAACCTAAAACTGTTCAGAAATGTGCCGTTAGACTGGTGGAGGAGGATGGACCATGGTCCTTGTTGATGAGTCCAGCTGCAGGAGGAAGAAACTGTTCTGATGGTGTGAGGTTCTGGTCCTGATGGATCTGCCTCCTGCCAGAAGGGAGGGACTGAAAACGTTCATGTCCAGGGTGGGAGGGGTCGGCCACACTCTTTTCCTGGAGACTTCAGGGTCCTGGAGGCTTCAGGGTCCTGCAGGCTTCAGGGTCCTGCAGGCTTCAGGGTCCTGGAGGCTCCAGGGTCCTGCAGGCGTCAGGCGTCTACTGGAGTGTAGAAGTGCACTATCATTGTCTTTGACAGGTTGAATGTCTTCAGCTGTCGCAGGAAGTTCATCCTCTGCTGATGTTCAACTCTCACTTGAGGTCCGGGGTGATGATGGAGTCCAGGAAGCAGAAAGACTCCAGTTGACTGGAGAGCCTCATAGAGTGATGGAGGCAGGTGGAGGTGAGTTCTTCCTGTAGTCCACCATCATCTCCACTGTCTTTAGAGCACTGAGCTCTAAGCATGTTCTCAGCTCACCAGATCTCCATCCCATACACTGACTCATCTCCACCGGAGATAAACCCGATAAAGGTGGTGTCATCCTCAAACTTCAGGAGCTTGATGGATGACTGGAGGTGCAGCTGTTGGTGTTTAGGAAGAAGAGTAGAGGGGAATGCTTGATGTACTGCTGCCTGTCAGACAGGAAGTTTGTAATCCACCTGCAGGTGGACTTGGACATGACATGTTTGTCCTGCAGCACAGCCGCCATGATGGTGTTGAAGGCAGAGCTGAAGTCCATAAGAGTGGTATGGTGTGGAGGACCAAATATTAGTATCTCTGTCCTGTCCTCATTTAACTGAAGGAAAAGGAAAGGAGTACTTGTGTCAGATTTAATCATGATGAGAAAAGGATCACTGTGTGTTCCCATGTTCAGTTCAGTATAATTCACACCTTGCTTATTCTTTGTTGACTTCTGACCCTGTAGCCAGTATCTTTCCATTGAGACGCTCATTGTGCAATCACTACCTGTGAAAAGTCACCTTCCATGGAAAAATGGCTTATCAAGAATAGAAGATACCACACCTGTCACACCTAAATGGAGCTAATAGAGTCCTTGGCAAGACATATTCAGTTCTGTGGAATCCACATATGTGAGAACAAAGCATCGGTTTAAAAAACATCTTGTGGTGGCAACTTTATAATAACGACAAACCAATCAATTCAATCACATACCTTCTTTATTTTTAAAGGTCTGGACTCAAGATGGCTACCACTGTTTCTTCTCCTGCTTAGAGTCTCTCTGCAATCCTTCAAAATCTCTGAAATGTAGAGCCATCCACTCAGAACCAAACCATTACTGATAATAAAGTGAAACCTCCATTTTTCTGAACATTACTATCAACTTGTTGATTTTGAGCAAGAATATTGTTAGAGAGCACGTGGTGATGAACTACACAGCAGCTTTTTCTCCAAGCCAACCTGGAATATAGGCTACTTTTTTATGATCGAAAACTGGCACAGGAGTTAAAAGAGATTAAAAAATCATTGATTTTTTTTTTGTCTGAAGAAATTGGCAAAGTTGTCAAGCAGCAAGCCAGTGTCATGGGCTTAATGTCAGAGGTTCAGGAGCTGAAGGCCACAATCAAACAGAAGGACCTGATGTGTTGGAACTAAAGATTGATGATTTGGAGCAGTACTCTCATGCCAATGATCTCATCATTACTGCGCTGGACACCAAGCATCGCAGCGATGCCAGAGCTGCAGCTACAGACCAGCAAGGTGAGGACGCTCCACCTGTGGAACTTCACACTTTAGAGGAACAAACTGTCCAATTCTTCAACAGTAAGAACATCTGCCTACAGGGATATTTCAGCCTGTTATGCCCTGCCACGTAAGGGAAATAAAGCCAAGTCAACAATTATTCTACGGTTTGCTAACAGAAAGCATCAGGTGGGTGTTTTGCAACAGTCCAAAAAGCTCAAGGGCACTGGGGTGTATGTTAATGAGTATCTGGCAAGGAAAAATGCTGAAATAGCAAGGGATGGTCGTATTTTAAGAAAGCAAAACTAAATTCAGGAAACATGGACAAGGAATGGGAAAGTGTTTTTAAAAATAAACGGACCACCAGAGTCTGAGAGAGCTGAAACAATAGAAATGAAAATAGAAAAGAAAAAAGAAATGGACGGCAGAGAAAGGCTTACTTATGACTTAAAGAAAACTTATTAGAAAGTAAATAATCCACTTTGTTCATGTTCATGCCAGCCATACTTCAGCTGATCACTTCCTGTTCTCTACGTTCTACTACGAACTAGAACTGCACTGTGATAGGTCGATGAAGTACTGTTGCTACCGCGCTGTGATTGGCTGAAGGTTAGCCTTTGGGCTGAATTAATTTAGCCCAAAGGCTGATGTTGGGCTGAATGCATTTAGCCCATTCTCAGGAAAAAAAAACAGGATATATCATGTATCCTGTTTTTTTTCTGCCACTGTTTGGTGCTGTTGCTGCTTTAGGTTCAACCAAAATTGAAAACAATATGTTCTAAGGTTTTTAATTTTTTTTTTTAATTTTTACTGTAAAAATTGGGGGGAGGTTGGGGGACTTAGCCCTGTTAGCCCATATGTACCAGCCTCTCCTGACCTTCAGTGTTTTTTTTCTGTGTATAATATTAGCAGTTTGGGTCGTCTGTCTTTGTCTTCACACAGATATAAAATTGAGATAGCAGCATAAAACTCTGTACATTGTATTTCTGAAGTACTTTATTTTTCATAATATAATGGATGAAGCTTTATAGTTTTCTTTAGACGAAACTGACAGAGATTATTCTGAGAATCTAAATTCCTCAGTTGAGTTCAGCGTTAATCATAAAAAATATGAATCCCACTCATCACTCAGGTCATCAATGTCATCCTCCAGACCATGTAAAGTGATCTATGTGCTGGTAACTCTACCTCAGCTACTCAGGGATGCAATTTAAAGATGAATGTTTAGATGGTAATCCCAGTAATCCCAGTAATCCCACCACAACAACTTTCTGGAAGCTTGGGGTCCAAATACAGAATGAAGAATAAAGAAAATGAACTTACTTTTTTTCTGTGCTCATGCATAAAAAAAAAAAAACTTCAGGCCACCAAACTCTGAGCACAATGTTATAATTTTCCATCAATGTCAAACGCCTGGTTTAGTTTATTTGGATATATTTGGATATATACATATTTTTTTTGTCAAAGTGTAAATTAGAAAATTAACAACAATGATTATATTTTAGCATTTACAATATAATAAGACTTGTCCTTCAAATAAAGTGTCTGTTCTCTTCTGACAGGAACTAACTGGAATTTAACATCTCAAAAAAATAATGTGATTTGATATTTTGGTCTGCTTTTTTGTAAAACAGTAAATTCTAATTAATTATAACGTTTTAGCATTAAAAGATCGTTTTGATTAAATAGCTTGTACATACTGGTGGATTAACCATTAAAGAAAAATTAAAAAATATGTTGGTGATCAGAAATATTGTTAATTCTGTTTAATATACAGGTAAAGCTAAACGTGTCATTAGTTACACCTGCATGCTTTTTGCTGTGAAATTGTGACTTTGACTGCAGGTTGTAAACTTTTCTGCAGCTCCATCCTTAATGCCATAATTTAGAAAGGTATTGGAAAAACATGTTGTTTATTCATTTATACTTTGTTATTCATTTGATTTCATTTTGTATTCATTCAGATTTTACTTTTTATTTTCATTCTTATCTATTTATATGTTTTTACATGTTTTATATATTTTATTTTATTTTATATGTTTTACCTGCCTGTGACCATACATAGGAAAAGTGGTTGGTAATGGATGAATGGATTTATGTTTTATTTGCTTAGCATTTAAAAGTTCAACATTCACAATATAACTTACTGGTTTGATGCCACACTATCAATATATATACAGTATATATATATACTACGGTCAATTTAAATTAGCCAATTAACCTAATCCCCATGCATGTTTTTGGATGGTGGGAGGAAGCCGGAGTACCCGGAGAGAACCCACACAGACACGGGGGGAACATGCAAACTCCACACAGAAAGGCCCCGGGCCTCGAACCCGGTACCTTCTTGCTGTGAGGCGACAGTGCTAACCACTACACCACCGTGCCGCTATATATATATATATATATATATATATATATATATATATATATACGTATATATATATATATATATATACACATGCATAACAGAGTATAGTATTACTATTTTTACTGAAGAAGAAGATCTGACTACTTCTTCAAAAGTGTCACTTGAGATGGGACTAAGATGATGAAAAACACATGAAATACTCAAAGTGAAGAGTCTGAAGCAAACACTTTGCATGCAAAGCTGTCTTTATTGAAAAGTGTGAAATGTGCAGAATAAAGAGATACAGAGTCTAAATATTCAATCATTCATTAAGATTGTTGCTGAAAACCTTTTGAAATAGTTGATTTCAGTTGAACCCATACACCATTGATATTTTCTAACACCACTTGTAGTTTTACTGTAATATAACTTCTCACTTTGTTTTATATTGAAGAAGAAAAAAGTGAAAGAGGCCATCAAAATGATTCAGCGAGTCGCTGCTTCCTCTGGATTAACAACTGGGAACATTAATCCCAATTTAAAACTCATCTTTTCTCCTTAACTTTCAGTTATTATTTGTCTAAATCAGCATACTTAACATTAGAATCCATGTACTATTGATACTTTTTGATATTACTGTATGACTTTTATACAATTAATCACATCGTTTCATAAAGAAAAAGAGAAAAAAGCGAAAGAGGCCATCACCAAAATGATTGAACATCACTGCTGAACTTTGCTTTCCACTGGGGATTATCTGCTCTGTTACCAGTAGGCTTTCTCAGGCTTTCACTGAATATAGCTGAGGTACTCAGTGAAGCCGCAATTGCCGCTGTTGAGATTTCTTTCGATAACAGTGGCACCAACATGACGATACTCTTTTACAGCAGCAGAGTTGAGAAGCAGGCTGACGGCCGTGATGGGTTTGTTGACTTGTTGATCTTTCTTGAACCACAGGAACACCGGCTGCCCTCTGGTTCCCTCATTGAGGTTAACAGACACTGGATTATACCCTTGCTGCTGAAGGGCATAATACTGGTCATCATTGGTGGAGACATTCAGATCAGTGAGGCCCAGCTTGGAGTTGGTGGTCTGACGGTACCAGATGAAAACAGGGTTTCCTCCTGCTCCCCTGTTAGTATCTTCATCCAAGCGGATGTAGCCGTTGCTGAAGTTGTAGGTGTCTGATGTGAAGGAATCAGTGGCAGTGACTTCACAGACATAGGTAGGTTTCTCTCTCTTCACCCAGATGTGGATCCAGGCTCCTCCAGCATTGCGGTTCAGATCACAGGTCACTCTCTCCCAGCCATGACGAAACTCGGCGGCTCCAGTTTCTGCACCTGTAGTGACATCAATGGCCACTATGGGAGTATCATACTCTCCAGACCCTCTGAAGTACCAGAGGAAGATCTGGTTGCTACCCCATATACCGGCATTGAGATTTTTATTGATCTTTGTGAACCCTGTGCTGATCAATCCACCACACATCTCAGTGTTGAATGTAGCTTGAACCCTGGTGATTGGTTCTGACCCTTGTTGGTACCAAAGATGGATTTTATTTCCTCCTGACCCTTGGTTCAGATCAGCAGGGAGTTTCTTGAAGCCTTTCTGCATGAGGAGTTCCTCCTCGCTTTCATTAAGGGACACATCAAGGCTTGTGATGTATTTGGCCATTGTGGGTAGCTGCATTAACAAAAGAGAAACCATGAGTAAAGAGAAAATCACAAAGTGAGCTTCAATATAGTCACAACAAAAGCCACCTGTCCTCAACATGTCACATATGGTTCTTCATAGCGATTAAGATGTGAATAGTAAAATGTGAAAGACTTACGTGTCTGCTGACGGTGGATGATGGAGCGTCTGTAAGAAGTCAACCGATCTGCTGAATTCTGTTGTACTTCACACAAGTCTGCTGCCTTTATATAGCAGACAGAGACGTTGTAGCTCGTTGTGTAATTACTATTCCAGAGAATTTTGCCCAAAACGACCTCCTGCCAAAACAATATTTTTACGCACTGCTGTTGTTATAGTTGACATGACTCACTTATTTCCAGCTTAATACAGCAGAATGGTTCAGCTGTTCCATCTGGATAACACCCTTCTTTAAGCAATTCATTTTAAACAAAGTCTTTAGTGTGAACCAGTCCAACCTGCAAGTCAGCTTCAAGAGGGACATGGGTGAACCCTAGCTTGGTATGATATATGAATAAATGTGTTAGCAAGATATTAAGGAAATAGAAAAAAATTAATACACAATAAATAAATAGATAAAATCGATCAATCAGAATGTGGTGAACAAGGAGTGCTGTCAGGGGTGAGGAGCTCTGACATTTATGTAGGGATGAGACCATGGAGACATTTGTGAAAAACAAGAAGGATTTTGAAGTGTATCCTGAAACAAACAGGGAGACAGTGCAGCGATGCAAGGATAGAGGAGATGTGGTCGTTTCTTGGATCTTGTTAATAACTGGGCTGCAGCATTTTGAGCTAGTAGACAAGAGATGTCAGTCTGAGAAATGCTGAGGTAGAGAGAGTTACAATAGTCCAGTCTGGATGATAATAGTGCATTAATGACTCTTTCACTTTGTCTTGGCAAACCTGAGTGAGGTTCTGGACCATAAGAGTGGTCTGGTGTGGAGGACCAAATATCCTTCCAGTCAGACGCTCATTGTGCAGTCACTACCTGAGAAAAGTCACCTTCCATGGAAGCATGGTTTATTGATAACAGACACGACTACACCTGTCACACCTGCATGGAGATTCTGTTATATCCATGGATGTGACAGGTGTGGTGGCGTAGGGATATTCAGAGATTAAGAGATATTCAGTTCTGTGGAATTCACATTGTGAGAACAAAGCATCTGTTTAAAAAACATGTCAAGTTTCAAAATGTGACGTTCTACAAAGAACAAATCCTTTACATGTTAACTAGTTTGCATGCATCAAACTTGGTCACTTTGCATGTGACCAACTTATCTCCTACTGTACTAACTGGACGGATGGAGAATTCAGTGTAAAAAACTAAAGTCAAAATGTAATAACTGGTTGATAATGTAACAAAATGCTGAATGCAAACAAATTTATTGCCATGTAAGTTTGCACAAACAAGGAATTTAGCTTGGTATTCTGGTGCATGACATATAAACAAACATTTAAACTCAGTGCAGAGGTAAGAACCAAGAGATGATAAAGTGACTCGAAGAAGAAATGAATGCAAAAACTGAGTGATAAGGCAAAAAAAACAGTGCCACATGGCAGTTAAATGGAACCTAAAACTGTCCAGAAAGGATGGACCATGGTCCTTGTTGATGAGTCCAGCTGCAGGAGGGAGAAACTGTTCTGATGGTGTGAGGTTCTGGTCCTGATGGATCTGCCTCCTGCCAGAGGGGAGGGACTGAAAACGTTCATGTCCAGGGTGGGTGGGGTCAGCCACACTCTGTCCTGGAGGCTTCAGGGTCCTCACTCCTAAATATTCCACAGTCAACTGTCAGCTGTAAGAACGTGGAAGTGTTTGGGAACAACAGCAACTCAGCCATGAAGTGGTAGGCCACGTAAACTGATGGAGCGGGGTCAGTGGATGGTGAGGCACATAGTGCGAAGAGGTTGCCAACTTTCTGCAGAGTCAATCACTACAGACCTCCAAACTTCATGTGGCCTTCAGATTAGCTCAAGAACAGTGCACAGAGAGCTTCATGGAATGGGTTTCCATGGCCGAGCAGCTGCATCCAAGCCATACATCACCAAGGGCAATGCAAAGCGACTCTAGAGCAGTGGAGACACATTCTCTGGCGTGACGAATCACGCTTTTCCATCTGGCAATCTGATGGACGAGTCTGGATTTGGCGGTTGCCATGAGAACGATACTTGTCGGACTGGTGTGGATGAACTTGACTGGCCTGCACAGAGTCCTGACCTCAACCTGATAGAACACCTTTGGGATGAATTAGAGCAGAGACTGAGAGCCAGGCCTTCTCGTCCAACATCAGTGTGTGACCTCACAAATACGCTTCTGGAAGAATGGTCAAAAATTCCCATAAACACACTCCTAAACCTTGTGGACAGCCTTCCCAGAAGAGTTGAAGCTGTTATAGCTGCAAAGGGTGGACCGACGTTATATGGATTAGGAATGGGATGTCACTTAAGTTCATATGCAAGTCAAGGCAGGTGAGCGAATACTTTTGGTAATATAGTGTATCTCCATCATTTTGAGTATTTCACTATTAAAGGGCCAGTGTGTAGGATATATTTGCAGAAATGTAATATTAACTCGAAAAGTACACAGAGAGCGCAGACCTCCACCAAGGCGGTGGCTCCAACTTTTTATTTAAAGTTACCCCTGCCACCAAGGAGGTTATGTTTTCACTGGGGTTTGGTGATTTGTTTATATCAAAATAACTCAAAAAGTTGTGGACAGATTTTGACGAAATTTTCAGGGTTGGTCAGGAGTGGCCTAACTTAAAACTGATTAATTTTTGGTAGTGATCCAATCCAATTCAACGGCGCCACCAAAAATGAATCAGTTTTAAGTTAGGCCACTTCGGGCCAACCCTCAAAATTTCGTCAAAAACCATCCATAACTTTTTGAGTTACTTGGCAAACAAAGAAATCAGCATACAGACTGATCACTGTAGCCCATTTTACTGTACATAGCACAGCATAACACACCAGTAAAATAAAAATCCTGAAATTATGGCTTTTTAGTTTTTGGCCTGTTAATCAGCAGTGCTCTGATAAATTTAGGCCTGCAGGACGTCTGTACACGCTGCAGTCGCATTTGGAGCAAGAAATCTCACATTTCCGAGCTCATCAGCAGCCCTTGAAAGCAGCACCCGGACCCAAAACTTTGCTGTTGCCATGGAGCTCAGCTGTGTTTCTCCTCTCCGGCTCAAAGTGAAAGGTCGAGCTTTAAAACAAAGTGAGCCCATAGTTTTGGAGGAAGTGGACACAGGTGAGACTCTTATCGCTCTCAGGTGTGTGAACAAAGTTAAAGGTAAGAAGCGCGTGCCACGGTGCCAAACAGGAAACGCTGAAGTTCATCTGGCTGTAGCAGGTGGGTGTAACGAAGGCTGAGGGTTAGCAGGCTACAGGGGCTTTTCATGAGCTAACTACACGTTTTAAGTGACGTTCAGCGTTTCAGGGGATTATTAGCCTGTTGTTTTGTTTACAAACTGCCTGCAAACATCTGACGAACAACATTCAGGACTAATTTACCAGAATAATCTGGAATAAAACTGAGAAAAGCCACGTTTTGCTTTAATGCGACTTTATTTACAGCACAAATAAGACTAACTTGGCCATGTCTCCTAAGAACATCAGTTATTTATAGGAGACAGTAATAAACTAGCTGTTCTTGGACATAGAGAGAAACATGAATTAATAAAAAACAAAATAAACAGACTTGAAAGCATGAAATAGTACAAAAGAAAAATACCAGAAGAGAAGTTTGAAATTATGAGAACAAGGAGCATAATTATTCAGACATAATTTCAAAGCATGGTTGCTTTTGATCCTTTATGTATTAGCAGAAGAGAAAAACAATATTTATGTATATAATTAATATTCTTAATCCTCAATATTCCTCCTGACTGGATGGTTTTGAAGTAGAAGGATTAGTTTGTGTGCAGGAAGTCATGTGTCTTCTTCTGTTTCTCCTTCTTTCCATCCAGCCGTCTGGTCCGTGATGAGCATCAGGGAGGCTGAGGGCCGCCTGCCCCTCCTCCAGATCTACCGCCTGCTGCAGAGCGTCCGTGATGGAGACAAAGCGCAGATAGAGAAGATGGTGAAGCTCGGGGTGGAGGACCTCATCAACCTCACCGAGCCTCGAGACGGCATTGGGGTTCTTCACGTGGCCGTTTCAGCCAACGACCAGGGTGAGGGCGTCTTTTTACTCCGTCAGATTAGATGGAAGCTGGGTTTTTGTTTGGTATGGGCCACGTTAGACCAGTTTAGTCAAAGTATTCAGTATTACTTTTCACTGGGGGTGGGAATTGGCAAGAACTTCTCTATTGTAAACGAGTCATTCTTGTACTTTTCTTGAATTTATAGATTCCATCAAGACACTTTAGAAGTGTCCACGAATTAAAAGACTGCACATCGTTGCATCCTTGTCCTGACTGTTTCTCTGCTCCTCCTGTATCCTGACAGATATGGTCAGCTTCCTCCTCTCCCAAGGAGCTCACCCAAACATCCAGGACAAGATGGGACGCACCCCGGCCATGTTAGCCGCCGAGCTGGGCAACGATGGCGTGGTGCAGCTGCTGGCCCAGAGCCAGGCTGATCTGAGTCTGCAAGACGCCGAGGGCAAAGGTCAGCAGTCATGTGTCGACTTCCCTTAGTACACTTGCAGTACACTGTGTACTTCCTTGTGTGGTGTGTTCATTTTGACAGGTTACTGTTGTTGATGGCGATATAATAATAACAGCTCATGGTTGCTCTTTAATGCCAAACATTGTGGTAAGTTGTTATTTGATCACAAATCCTGATAGGTAGTTTAAATCATAGAAATTAAATTACATTTTTTAATTAATGTATGCACTAAATGTTAACATAAATAACATCTGAACATCAAACACAAGACTGGAAACTTATATTAACTGAAAGCATGCTATAATAAACAATAAAACTCTTGAATAATATATACAAATTTATCTTTAATGTCAGAACGGTAATGGATCAGCCTCTCCACCCACTAATGGATTCTCATTTGATCCTGAAGTGTTGATTTCTCAAATCGAGGTGTTTTCCATCTCAAGTTAGAGCAGCAGCTTCGTCCTGATCACCTTGTCAACTCATGAAAATGCATGATGCTTCTGTTTAGATATTGATGAGGAGGCGATATCCTGCAGGTCAAAGCTCTTCATCAGGAACTTTTTACCAGATAATGACCCCAGTTGCAGTGTTGTCTTTTCATGCCGAATTTGAGTTGGGAACGAAATTAGTTGTGTGTGCTTGTGTGGTTTTATTATAAATACATGTGCCATGTGTGTCAGTGTGGGTACATCTAATTACAGATCAACCTCTAATGGTGATCCTCTCCTGAGTAACCTGATATCACTGGTTCGGCCCAGTCCCAACACTCTCTGAGTGTCAGTCAGGCACTGATAGGCTGTATTTTTTGACCTAAAACAAACTCAGACATATTGATGAAATTAAAATGATGGTGTGTTTACTTGTTAAAACCTGTAAGCTAATGAGCTGGCTCAAGTCGATCTGCTATTAGGCTATTAAACTATGACAGTCTGCCACTGAAATTCACACTTTCTATCGACCCTTTCTTCTACACAGCTGCACATGCAATAATGTCTATTTATATCTGTTCTATTGCTATTTATATTTCACTTGAATCTCTTGTCTTGCTGTTCTTTGCTGACCTATTTTTACATGAAGCATTTTGGATGTTTTTTGTGAAGCAGGACAAGCTCCAAATTCATTATCTATTCTAATAAAAAAATATTAAATTTCTGCATGGACTGCCCTTAATCTGAGCAAAATGATGAGTATTGTTTATGATTATTAGTATAAATTAATATGAATAATTATTATTGTTGTATTTTGTTTTGTTTTATTTTTTTTTATTTTACTTTTATTTCGTATTTTTTGGCATTTATTTTCTTTATGAGACAGTGTATTAGACAGTTGTAATAGAGAAAAATCTGTGGAACTGCACAGTATGAGTGGTCATGTAACTATCCCGGTTGTTGTTGTTGTTGTTGTTGTTGTTGTTGTTGTTGTGGCGGTGGTGGTGTTGTCTTGTAACCCTATGGCCTGGGCATCAAACATTGCCAGACACTCATATAAACAAATCAATTATCATATGCTTTTTTCAGCTGTAAAAACACTCCTAAAGTTATTGATATAAAGATTTTTCTTTTTGACATTCAGCTCTCTCGCTTTCTTGTTTTATTAACTGCTCTACTCTTTTCATCCTCTCACTCCAGGCATACTTTTCTACTGCATCTACCCCACCAAGCGGCACACCCGCTGCCTGCAGGCGGCACTGCAGAACCACGCTGACGTCAACAACGCGTCAAATCAGGGGACGCCCGTCTTCCAGTTGATGTGTGAAAGAGAGTGCACCCCCATGTGTCTCATCATGCTGGCTGAAGGGGCAGACCCCAACGCAACAAACCAGGTTAAAAAGCTGAATGGGGACTAACCCTGAGGCATGATGGGAGCTGAGCTTGTCCTAAATTTGACTTCCCTCTTCTCTCTTGTCAGAAAACCGGCGTCACGGCGTTGATGGCAGCAGCCATGTCAGGATCCCTGCAGCTTGTTAGAGCCATCCTCAAGACAGGAGGAAACCCCAACGCCCTGGACGAAAAACGCCTCACAGCGGTTCATTACGCCGCCATGGAGGGCTTTTTTGAGGTATATGGTCAAACTGGATGAGCTGTGGTTGGGGGTTTTAGATTTAGACTCTGTAGCTGATTGTTGCTCTTCCAGGTGATTCAGGTGCTTTCTGCGTTCTCAGCGGACATGGGCATCATCGACCTGGAGGGCTGCACGCCGCTGCACTATGCTGCTGCCACCGGCGATGCAAACTGCTGCAAGTTCCTGGCACAGAGAGGTGCTGTGTGGTGATGATAGGCATCCATATGTTTCTGTCTCTGTTGTGACACGTGGAGAGCCAGGAAATTAAATGTTCTTTTTGGAATATGCAGCTGCAAACACATCAGATCATTCCACCATGTGTTGTTCCACCAGGTTGTAACCCCAAAGTGAAGAACCAGGAAGGTTTGCTGCCTCGTCAGATTGCCAAAGACGCTGGGTACAAAGCAGCTACCAAGGAGCTGAGGAAAGCAGAGCGACAGCAGGGGAAAGGCAGCAAATCAGGCGGCGATGGCGGCCTCATGTCCGACCCTTGGAGCTTGACCCTCCACGACTGGTCTCACGAGTACGAGACTGAATTGCGACAAGCCTTTGGGACCGAATCAGATACAGTTCCTGCTGAGAAGTTTGTGTCAGTGTTAGAAGAGCTGGAAGCTCCAGTTAAACTAGACCAGATCCAAACAGTCATCTCAGCCCACGACAAAGGAAGAGAGGGGAGTGTCAACATCAACGAGTTCATCAAAGGTGTCAAGTACATCAAGAAACCGTTCCTCCTCTCCTCGTATATGCCTAAAAAGAAAAAGGGAGGAAAGGGAGGAAAAAGAGGTAAGAAGAAGGGTAAATTTGTCCTCCCCATGCCTATTTGCACCCTCCCGTCGGAGCTCACGCCACGGCGACCAGACGGAGGACCGCCACACTTCATGATCGAGACGTACTACAACAGCTCAGACGTCCGCCGATTCAACCGCGACCACCCACCAGAACATCCCGTCATGAACGACTCAGGATGGTACCTGGAGAAGCCAGACAAGATCTTCGTCAACATCAACTACTGTGTGAAAAGTGGAGACCTGGAGTCTCTGGACCTGGCGTTCAGTCAGGGGGTTCCTGTGGATGTTCAGGATCAGTTTTACAAGACCCCACTGATGGCGGCCTGCTCCAGCGGCAACTACGAGATGGTTCAGTATCTCCTCAGTCGGGGGTGAGAGAGCTCATCATAATTACATTTCAGTTTTGAATGCACCATAATAACACGGCTCTTTCTAACAGGGCTGATGTGAATATGTGTGACCAGTTCTTCTGGACGCCCCTCCACCACGCGGCGCACGCCGGCCAGGTGGAGATTGTTGAACTCCTGGTGGAGGCCGGGGCCGCCGTAGACGCCCGGGCCCTAAGCGGAGGCACGCCGCTCATGAGGGCCATCGAGAGCTCTCGACCCTCCTGTGTGGACTTCCTGATCAAGGCGGGCGCCAGCGTCTATGCAGAGAACAAGAAAGGTTTGAAATTCATCATAAAAGTTTATTTTATTTCTTCATTGCTGCTCGTTTTCAGGATCATATTTGTGTGAATGTGCCTGTTTTAGTGTCTTTCAATGAAACTGTGTTGCTAGGCAACAGCTTGGGTCCATCCATGTTTACCTCCTGTCGGCTGCAAACAGGAAATAAACTGAGACACATTTAGAGCGCTTAAAATGGTCTAAATATTGTAAATTAGTGACGTCACACTGGACAGAAATCCTGATGCCGTGTGGATTCATTGCTAATATTTAATGGGTTTTGGTGTATACGTGGAAATATAACTGGATTAGAGTTCATAACATTTTGAGGAAGCAACATAGGAAATAGGAGCCCTTAAATTTAGATTAATAAGGAGTAAACTCCCTCTTATTTGACTGAGCATGTTATTTTTGTTTTCCTTCAGGAAAAAACTGCCTGGACATTGCCAGAGATTTTGCAGACTCCAGGATAATTGACTTGGTCAAAGACAGGATGGACGCTCTGCCCAAACCAAAGGAGGCGGCGAAGCAAAAAGGCAACAAAACCCAAAAGCCTAAATCTGCTAAAGGAAAGGTACCCAAGTAAAAACACATTAAAACTGAGTGGCTTCAACCCTCAAACTCATGTTCTGTTCATGTGTGGAATTAAAATGAGGTTTCAGTCAGTTTAAATAGTTTTTCACAAAAAATGACCTCTACATTATTTCAGTATGATTATAGCAACTAGTAGCAGTAGTACCATAAACATCAGTTTAGGTTTTAGTAGGGGTGTCCCAATCCGGTATTCATATTGGATATTGTTCCACTATAAGCTAAAAAAAAACAAAAAAAAACAGTATCAGATTATACGGTCTGCATCTAAAATTTAAATTTAAATATTAACACTTTTCAGGGTTATTCCTTATTTATTCAATTCAGTTGCAGAATATGCTTATGTTTTAATTATGTTTTAGTTATATATTTATATATAACAGTATTTTAGAATAGCTTTTTATTTATAATAATATATAGTTTTGTTTTTATTGGATTTATTGAGGTTATTTTTCAGGGTCTTCCAAAATATTTTTTATTCTATTCAATTGTAGAATATGCTCATTTTTAAATTAAACTAGTGGTTATTTTGTAATTTATTTATATATTTGTAAATTATTTAAAATATAATACTTTTATATATATATATTTTTTTTTATTGGATTCATTGAGGTTATTTTTCAGGGTTTTCCAATTTAATTTTTATTTCTTTTATTCAATTGTGGAATTAATTGGAGAGTTTTCATTCACTGATCCTTCCTGAACCTTTTCAGTGTAAACAGCAGCAGATGTTTGCTGTCTGAACCACAGACAGTAAATATCTGAACACACACCTTACAGTAAATGAATGAACACACACCTTAAATTATGTCAAAGTAAAACGTAGCCAACATTTGACTGGAGGTAACCAAACCGTCCTCCTTTTCATCTATGCGCTCCAGTTTCCTCCTTCTTCCGGAGAAATCCAAGCCGGTAACAAAACCTGATTTCTGTGAGGCAGCAACTTGTAAACAAATTAGAGCAGATGCATTATGTTACAGCCAGAACATGCTGGAGCTTCAGTTTGCATTTCTTATAATCAGGCTTAAATCTGACAAAACATATTGATTTTGTCATTAGGACTGTGGCGCTGTAGCACATATACATGAATATTTATAGATCAGTACAGCTGCAAGCAGCACTTCTGAGGGACAAGAAAACGACCATCACATAGAATATGTTTCTCACTCCTGTAAGAAACTGATGACTTATTCATATTAATAATAAGCCTGTTATGACTTCCATCCATAGTGCAACTGCAGCCCAATCACTGTATACACTGTAAATAAGATATTTATCATATTGTACAAAAACACTGTGAGTTTTAAAAAATAATAAACTGTAAATTAGAAAAACACATTTTAAGTATCATATTAATACCAGTTCCTGTGTTTTAAACTGTAAAAGTGAGATTATGTCTTTAAATATGTTGATTAGTAGTTAGTGAAAAGTCAAACTAATCTTTCAAGAGACTGTAGAAGTGATGCAAAATATGAGCTGGACAAAGAAAATAGAAGAACTTCAAACTCAACATGTCATTAGAAGTCTGTGACTCCAGCAGGGTTTGAAACGAAACACTTAAAAATAAAAAAAGATGAGGCAGTGTCGATGTCGCCGATGTAAACACCTGAAACGTGGCCCAGATAACATCATCCGACTGCAGAGGCATCATCCTCCAACCTACGAGTCACTCCAGCAGCAGATGTTAACATCTGGATGTGCACCGGCCAGCAAGGGAAGTAATAATAAGGAATAATTCTTAATTAATCTAGAATAATTTGCTCTGGATATATTTGTACAGGAAAGACACAAGTGTGTGAAATAATTCGATGTTTTGCCCAGCTGATCAGTATTTATCTTTATCACTATCCCCCAAGCTTTTTTATGTCGTTTAACTTGAGTTATTCCCCAAATTTATTTTGAAATCACTGGTAGGTTAGATAGTCTTAAATAAATAATATCAGGGTTCCTGTGGTTCCTGAAAAGGTCTCAAAGTGTCTTTAACATCTTAAATTGTCTTAAATTTACTGTAAATTTGCTGTAGGTGTTAAATTTTCAGATGGTGCGTTTAATGCCAATAGGAAAACACAGCATTCAGAGATTTACTGCTATTTCGAACGTTATTTTGTTCACAAAGTTCACTTCTTTGTTCTTGAAAGTTGTGAAATTAAAGTTGTGGAATAAAGTTAAGTGTTATACCTTCAATTTATATCATTATTGCAAATGTTAAAGGGCTGAAAAAAATAAGATTAATCAGTTTTCAGATTTTTTTTTCCTGCTAAATATCATTATTGGCATCAGCCTCAAAAACACTGTATCAGTCAGGCCCTACTATAAATTGATTATTTTCCACCAAAGAAATTGTAATGACATTTTTTGGTCTTAAATTATATTTGTTGAGGTCTTAAAAGTTATTGAATTTGACTTTTAAAATGGCGCAAGAACCCTGAATATTGCTGTGAATACATTTATTGGTACTTCATTGGAAGTTCATTGTTTTAATTGTCAAACTGACAAATCTTAACTTAAGTTTTGCGACCTAAATGTGTGTATTATTCTTGATTAGCAGTAAGTGCACTTAGTACTTGGATTACAATGAAGTAAATCTGAAAATCCTGGTGTCCCGTTCAGGATGTGGCTGCAGATTCATCGACTGCAACGACAGGGAAAACTCCTCCTCTGAAGGATTCAAAGAGCGTCATCCTGCAGAACACCAGGATCACTACAGGGAAAACCAACACTGTGGATATCACCTTTGTGCCAAAAACGGTGAGGGCTCAGCTAATATATATGCATACTTCCTGTCTGAACATGCATTTTGAAATAATCATGTAAATGCATTGTTATAAATATTTATTGCACACCAAAGTTATTTTATTTCTGCTTCTTATTGTTGCTGTCACAGTAACACTCCCCATTCCAGACACTCTCACTATGTAATTACACAGAATTATCCTTTTTGCGTCTTTTGTGTCTCAGGTTTGGGGGAAGCCGCCCACCACCAGCCAGCTGATGGCAAAGATAGAGAGAAGGAAGGAGCTCCTGTCCCTGGAGGTGGACTTTGACGACTTCATGATGCCTTTCAGCCAGAACATCCAGAGGAAAACGCTGGAGCTCGCAAAAACCACAGACTAGAGCGAAAGGTTAGGCAGCAAAGACACTCAGACATGTTACCTGAGCTGGCTGCTCACCTGTAACTATCATAGACATTGTAATTAATCTGTCCATTCTACCACAGCTTCTTTAATTAACTCATTGAGTGCCAACCGTTTTATAAAACCCAAAGTGCCTTGTCCCAGCTTTTTTGTCCATTTTGAGTCATATTTCTAGACCCACAGAATATTTTGTACTATGACTCTGAAAACAGTGAATAGCTCAAATGAAAGAAGAGACTCTCTATTTCATCATGAAAGAAATGTTTGTTTTTACCTTGTTCCATTCTTGTTTTATCAGAGGTAGAGTAGAGGACACTTTCACCAAAATCACCACTTTTTCTCCAGATTCTGTTTGTTTTGCTCTCTAATCTCGATCGTCTCCACTTCCTGTTTTGGTCTCCGTGGTGTATACCGTCTCTTTATGCTCTGACTACATCTCTCAGAAGCCCCAGTATTACTCACAGGCTGCGGGAGACCACGACCGGCAAAAAAAAAAAAACAATTTGACGTATTATTACGTCAATGACACGCAAACAGTTAACATAGTTGGACATCATGTTACTAAACTGTGTTAGCATCGGGATAATGTCAATACATGGGAATAAATTTACCAATTTACGAAGGCTGGCATCAACTTTTATGAATAATCAAATGACATGCAAACAATAAGAATGTGGTTATTCACTTAAAATTAAAGTATTTTTAGCTACACCCCATCCAGCACTGTACAGTATATCCACAATGTTCAGCATATCTGTCAATACACTGGAATATGTAAAGAGTTTTTACATGAATGCAGAATCCTGAAAATTAAAGGACCCAGAAGCTTCACACATTTTTTTCCATTTTTTTTTTATTCTGGCCTTTTAGACACACCACACACACTGATGTGTTTTATTATTGTATTTGTGGTGAAAATTTGCAATAAGAGGCAAAACTGTGTGTGTGAACAACCCAAAACATGACTTTTTAAAAGACAATATGTCGCGATATATCTCCATATCAATATTTTTTCCACCCCTGGTAAGTACAAACTGCAGGAAGTTCATTTAAAATGATCCCCTTGTTGTTTCTTTTTCTGTTTTTTTTCTGCAGTCAGTCAGTCAGTCAATAAACTATATATAGATAGGCTCATTCAGTTTAGCCGTCGCTTGTCCTCCATAATGCTTTTATATTTGATTTTGCTGCTGCAAAACAGGGGCGGCACGGTGGTGTAGTGGTCAGCACTGTCACCTCACAGCAAGAAGGTACCGGGTTCGATTTCCAGCCTGGGGCCTTTTTTATTATTATTAAACCTTTATTAATACAGGTAATCTCATTGAGACATGGGGACTCATTTTCAAGAGAGGCCTGTTCTAGTTAACACACAAAAATACAGCATTTTTTGGAGACAAACACTAAAGACAATCCAGGACAAACATTACCAATCAAAGGCAGAGTTACAGACATTATCATCTTCGAGCATCAAGTTCTATATGTGAAAGTGCCAGTGATAAAACAAGAACAAGTTCCAATAGATGATCTTTCTAGGCCATGGGGATTAGGTTAATTGTCTAATTTAAATTGACCGTAGGTGTGAATGTGAGTGGTTGTCTGTCTCTATGTGTCCTGTGATGAACTGGAGACTTGTCCAGGGTGTACCCTGCCTTTCACCTTAAGACAGCTGGGATAGACTGACGACCCTATGAGGATAAGCGGTAGATAATGGCTGGATGGATGGATGCTGCAAAACATTGAGAAAAATAACTGCTGCAGTTCCATGTTGACACCAGCGCGTGGCGCTGTTTGGCAAATTAAGCGTTGGTCGTTTGTTAAGCAGGGAGAAACAAAAACTTGGAGGTGTTTCAAGCACAGACAGACTTCAAAATGGCAGCCATTTGTGTTTACTGTTGTGATGTCAGCATCTGACATATTAACGACAAGAGGATATCAATAGAAGAAAAAGTGATGGATCCAGGCTGGCTGTTGACAGAAAATAGACACACTTTACTGTGTTAAATGTTGCACTGATGCACACTCCCATCATAACCACCATCACCAGATAAAATGAGATTGCAGTGTCCTCGAGGTCCATGGGGACACCGTTATATAATCAAATATGGGAATAGAGGGAGGGGGGGTGTAATGGCTCTGAGGTTTGTAATACACTGTCTGTATTTTTTAAAATATACATCGTCACAGCACCAGCAGAGAGAGGAGGCATGATATGTAACGATAAATAGGGAAATAGAGAGGGAAAAAGAGATGAGGGGCTGACAGCCAGGGAAGGGGAGGCGAAAAGGACACGAGGAGAGGAGGTAGTGATGGAGGAAGAGCAGTGGTGGGTGACTCAGAAGACGGGAGGGAGGGAGCATGGAGGAGGAAGATGAGGGCTTTTCTAGCACAGTAAGTGGCACACAGGTTAGAGGAAGTAAACAAGGCTGCTAGTGCTGAGCGGCAGCCGTGACGCAGTGGATCTGTCAGGGCGTGGGCTCATACACGCCTGCAGTGTGTGTGTGCGTGCATGCATGTGAGTAACAGTGTGTGTGTGTGTGTGTGTGTGTGTGTGTGAGTAACAGTGTGTGTGTGTGTGTCTGTGTGTGTGTGTGTGTGTGGTTTACATTATTCAGGATATGCTTCATCTGAGCAAACGTTGCAGAACTTGTCTCTGTGAGAGTTAAATATGTTTATATTTTTTTAAAAAAAAGAGACAAAATTCTCTGATTCCAGCGTCTTAAATGTGAAATATTAAAATATAATAATATAATAAATAAATACATATTTTCTTGTTTTTTTTTCCTCCTCTATGACAGTAAACAAGACATTTGAAGACGTCATCATGGGCTTTTGGGAAATACCGATCCACATTTATCACCATGTTCCAACAGTTAAACGACGAATCAAACAAATGCTCAACCTGCTCAATGCTTAGTGTTCATACATGCACAGATATTTTTTTCCTCCTCTCCTCCCCCCTCTGCTGAGTATCAGTCTGAGCTCAGATCAGTGTTTTGCTTCCAGCAGCACTGCAGTCTCTCAGCTCTGGTCCTGCACCGCTTACTCAGCACTCAGCATCCAACCCTTCACTTCCCAAAACACACATCCAGTACACTACCACTGTTTGTTTACCACATTGTAGCATGATGCTGTTGTGATATATTACAGTGTTCCTCACATTAGAGATGCATGCACACAGATAACACATGCATGCTGCGTAAACCAATAACTGCACACTGATGCATCAGTAGCACCGTCTGCATCAGTGATCAATCAGTGATCAATAGCTACTTCACAATTCAATCTAATGTGTTTCTGTCTCCACTCGTTTTTATAAAAGAACGGGATAAAGCATTAGAAATGTCTCTCAGTCCAGTCCATGACTGAACAAGTGCTGTGTTTAGTTAAGATGAGATAAGATAAGAAATTTGCATCATTGCAGCAGCAAAGTAAAGAGTGCAGCATTACAAGAAGGGCCTATCTAAGAAATAAAAAATAATAAAGATAAGAACACCATAAAGGCCTAGTAGAAAAATAATAATAGTAATAACAGCAGACACCACTGAGTGGGTTTGCTTAATCATCAATTCATCAGTGAAAATGTGAAAATCTCTCAGATTTTATTTTATCAGAATTTGCACCTTGCATTCTTCTTCTGTATCTATTATAGTATATATTTTTGGTACTTTATTTTCATTTTTTTAATTAATTAATTATTTTTCATTTTTCTATCTATCTATCTACAGTACCTGACACTGAACATAAATAAAGTAAATTCCTGCTAACTTAATTCTCATTCTGTTTGAAAATCTGTAATTTGGTACGCAGCGAGCCTTTCTATTTTTAATTTATTATTATAATTAATTGCACTGGATACTGCACACACTCCCCCCCCAAAAAAAAAGTTGGATGGCAACACATATTCACAGTTTCAAGTTTAAAGAAAATCCATGTCGTGTAATTTCATGCTGACGTGGACTCGACGCCTCACGGTGTCTCAGTTTTCCCCAAAGAGCCGATAACTGTAAACACAGTGGAAACGCTGCGTCGAGCGAAACAATGGTGGCGTTGCACGGATCCTGGTTCATCATCCATTATTGATGAGGGGAGTCGTGTTTCACGGCAGCCTGACTGACGATATGTAACACAGCAGAGGCCTATAGGCTGGTTTTATCTGTGTGTGTGTGTGTGTGTGTGTGTGTGTGTGTGTGTGTGTGTGTGTGTGTGTGTGATTCATCATTCATTAGTGCAGCCCTGGCAGAGCCATAGATCTCTTTAGCTTTCCAAGCTATAGATTCCAATTTGCTGCAGGACTGTGACTTTTATTATGAGGATATTGATTTGAATTTCATAGTGAGACCAATAACGCTAGGTGGTAAACCAAGGACCAGGTCTTTGGCTCAGATAAACAGACTCAACAGACCCTGGGAAAAAAAAAACACCTAAAAACAGACACAATAACTATCTGGCAGAATAGATTACAGCTGCTGCAACATTTTACTGACTATATTTCCTTCATAAAACTTTTCTTCTGGAGAATTAAAGAAAGAATGTTCTGTAAAGAGAAATCAAACCTACAACTGAGAACATTTATCGTTTTAACTTTGGTATTTTCAAGCAGAAGTGACTTATGGGGAAAACAAGATTCAAGAGTGTTTATTGTCTTTATGCACGCATAACAAAACTTTGTAGAGTCTCTCAGCTTACTTCACACATAAATAAGAAATAAAAATAAGGATATAAAAGATGTAGGAAAATATAAAATCAAAAAAAAGTAATATTTGGAGAGAAAATGTAGAAAGCAATGCGTCCAATGACAGCGCTTGGTTTGGTACCAACAGGCTCATGTCGTTATTGTCGTGTCTGATATCAGTTTTCTTACCTTTTACCCTGACTGACAGAGAGAGAAGCGACAATTTTCCTAATTGTTGTCCCCATAAGTCCCCCAAAACACACAAAACCATAAAAATAAGGGCCAAAATACCCAAGGTACCCTTTAAGATATTGAACGCCATGATGTTGTAAATTATTATGCTGTTTCTATGAAGGAAACATTAGTTTTACTTTGTTTTCATTAAATTATAGAATATAGTTTCCTCTGCCGTAAAACCACTTCATTAGTGTTCATCATCATAACCAGCAGGGTGCTGTTAGCCTGAAGCCACAGTAGTTTCTGCCTCATTTTATTTTGGCTTTCAGTGTAGAAAAATCATGTTGGTTTAATCTCTGATATCTTCGATACGTTAAAAGAAATTCAAAAGAAATTTTAATGAAGACTGTTGCACTGCCTTTTAACTGTCTGTTAACATCAAAAGGGCTTCATATGAGAAAAAAATTAGAGTATAATTTCAATATTTTCCCAATACTTTAATTAGGGCTGTCGAAATTGAAAGGTTAATGCAATTAATCGATTAATCTGCATTAATGTGCTAATTTGCGCGACTGTAACTCTAGCCTGAAATATATTATATACATATATATTGGCATTAGCTCTAATAAGCTCTGTGTTTATTAAAAGAACGCCTCTCTCTCTCTTTTCCTTTTTATTCATTTCACCCTACAAATTTAATACTTTAACGATGATGGTGGATTATTTGTTTGCTGAATTACAGGAGAAGCTTGGACAGATTCAGAAAAGATGGTTAATCTAATTTTATCAGCATGTTTGATCGTCAGTTACGACTGAGTTGTTAGTTTCTTTTATTTTTTGAATGGAGTTCTGCTTCATGGCCTGCCAGCACGTCTCTGACAGCGCATTTTGGGCAGTTTATCCAAGAAGAGTTACGCAAATTAATGTGTTAGCACAGATTAATCGTGTTAACGCTAATTTCGATTTTAATAGAACCGCAGAGATAGAATAGCAGCATATTGTCATTTAAATCAGTGCAGCTGATTTATATATTTTTGTATTTACTGACAATGTGTAATGTAATGCTCACTGTGTCTGCAGTATTTTAGCATCCTTCAATTCTTTATTTTTGTTTTTTTTTCTTTCTTTTACTTCCATGCTCTGCGGGATGTGTGCAACTGTCAGCAAAAAAATGAATAAAAAAATCAAGTCATGCAGGTTTTATATTCTTCCCTTTTCATTTAACTATCACTTGAAATACAGAAATACAGTAACACTATATCTGGTAACAAAGAGTTTACAATATTATAAGTAATCTCTTCGTAATTTTATGTTGAATTATTGAGAACAGCTGTTGTTCTGCCTTTGCGTTTGGCTCTGTTTTACACTGCAGTATCTCCTCCTGCAGCCTCTCCAAAAAAAAGCAAAGGAGAGATGGTCTCAGCCTCTTTCCATCTCATTCACATGCTGCCTGTTGATTAAAACCAATCGCTCAGCAGAAGCTGAATTCCTGAGCAAGAAGGACATTTTAATCTTCAACCAGGAAGCACAGTCATAAAGTATAAATGTTATATAAGGAAGGCCTCCTGATAAGCCTGTAAATAATACAGATGAATGACAAGCAGGACGACTTTTAGAAACCCTTCTTTAAATTTCTGGGTACTTTTAATTTTCGTAACATCATCAGTTTTGTTCAGATAGGAAGTACAGTTTTGCAGGTTTGGTGTTATTTTAGAGGAAAAACAGTGTGATGCATTAATCTTGTGAGATCTAATGGGGCCTAATGAGGAGTCTGAAGCCTTTTTGTCACTTGTGATTATGTTTCTCATTAGTATTGTTTCCCTTAAAGCTCTGCACATCACATTTATCATTCTCACTGTTTTCTCCCGCCGCACAGTAATGATGCTGCGTCCAGAGCCGGAAAAACACCAAACAGTCCCTGGTTATTCATGTTATCCTGCAGACCTGTGCAGATAGAAATGATGCTGCAGGAGAGTCGCAGAGGGTGCAGGAGGTGACTGAAACACTGATTTTGCATGGCTGGTATGACGGTTCAAGAGAGAGGAGTGGTTGAGTTCATGTCTGACACAAGTTGCTGAAGTCACAGTGAGCGATAGAGGGGTGAACCAGTCCGATGAAAAGCAGTGGTGAAGGGGGGGCTTTCCGAAAAATTGGCCTGTCATTGTAGCAATGCTGATTTGTGATGTAGGAGGGGTGAAAACAGGGAGGAGGTGGCAGTGGTGTGAGGAGAGGAATCGAGGGTGTTTTCCCAAAGCAGAGCTGCCACTGCAGAGCCTGAAGATCTTTTTTTTTTTGGCCAGAGATTTGTTATGCTGCCGCTGCCGCTGCACCACCAAATCAATGAGGAGGAGGAGAGGAAGGGAGGAGGGTCAGCTCGGTCGGGGTTGCTTCACTGCAGTGGAGGCTTTTTGTCCTCCCTCTCTTGCTTCACCTTGATACCAGAGTCTCATCTATCTGTCTTTGCTCGACTGTCTCTTTCTGTCCTCATCTTCCTCCAGGCGGGGCTGATACCTGGCGCCCCGCTGTCCCAAAACTAATCTGGCAACCTCTGGTGAAGTTTTGTCAAAGTCCTGCTGTGTGCAGTTTTAGCTGCTTCAGCGTCTAGACAAAGATTAGCTTAGCACAACTGCACAAAACTCTGTCTTGAGTTTGTCTGCACTGCATTTTAAAGGGGGGTGTTGTGCATGTTTTTCAGTCTGTTGTATCTGCAGCAGACCTGATGAAGCATTCTGCTCTGTTGGAGACAACATTTATGTGTATGACAAAGGTCTCTAGCGGTGTATAGATTCAGAAAGTTGACATTTGATTTTTTTTTTTAAATGAAATTTGAAATTTTCTCAGACAGACTTAGACTGACAGGACTAATCTAATTAACCAACATGTAAAAATTCCTTCCTAAAGTCGAGGCAAAAGGTGGAGAAATGTTATCCAAGACATTTCCTCAGAGAATTTATAGATTATAAATTATGGGAAGCAAGGGCTAAAGTAGGTAGGGTAGGAAAAAAATTGTCATAAAAAGTCCTCAAAATGCATTAAAATAGCATGTTGAATGAATTCATTGTAATTTATGTTGAAAATTGTCAAAAATTTAGAAATGGTCCTACTACAGTATGTTGAAAAAGTCAAAAAATGTCACATTGTACAACGTCAAGAAAAATCCTCAAAATGCTTTTTTGTAGCATGTTGATTGAATTCATGGCAATTTATGTTGAAAAATAAATGGTAATACTATAGTATGTTGAAAAAGTTAAAAAAAAAAAAAAAAAAAAAAAAAAAGCCATGTTGTAAAAAAAAAGTAAAGCCTTCCTTCCTAAAGTTGAGGCAAAATGTGGAGAGTTATTATCCAAGACATTTCCTCAGAGAATTTACAGATTTTAAACACAGGAAGATTGTAAAAATGTAAAGATCGTAAAATGTCCTCAAAATGCCTTATTATAGCATGCTGAATGAATTCATGGTTTTGTTTTGTTTATAAATAAAAGTGGCAAAAAAAACATCAAAAATTTTAGTAATGAAAAAGTCAAAAAATGTCACCTCGTACAATGTCAAGAAAAGTCCTTGATTTTATAGCGTATTCAATGAATTCATGGCGATTTATGTTTAAAATAGTATTTAAGAAGCCATTTTTAGGATGTAAAAATCTAAAAAAAAAAAAAAAGATAATATTATAGGATGTCGAAAAAGAAAAAAAAATACAAAAGTTAGGATGGGTGCTGATAGCATAAAGAAGGACACATCTGTTTGCACCATAACTAAGCGTTAATCAAAGCTTAAGAGCCAATTATATAACATCATGTCGCTCTTTCTTGATGATGCTTGTGTTTCATATTTTGTCTGTGTGTGCAGCATGAATTGTGCTATATGACTACTCACACTTATTAATTCATGTGTTCATGTGTGTTTCTGCACTCCAGTGAGGCAGAGAGAGACTCAGACGGTGAAATAGGACGAGAGAGAGGGAAGAAGCTGATAGAAAGGAGCAGGAAACCAGACCAAACATGGGCACAGGTGACGCACAGAGGATACCCAGTTTCCATAGCAACAGGCAGGTGCAAGACACTGGGAGCTAATCTGGCTTTCGATCTGCTGAGGTGAAACATTTGCATTCACACAGCAGCAGAGCATGTGTCATGACAAACACATGAAGAAGATGTGAGCGACTAACCAGGACACCACCCACCACAGTGGAGATACAAGAGGAAGGATGGGAGGAAGACGAGAGGGAGGGGAGGAGGAGGACAAGAAAGACGAGGCAGGAGAGTAAGAATAAAGGGGAGGTGGAGGAGTGTTGATCCGTAGCCTGGGGGTGAAAGACGTGATGAAGAGGAAGGAGAAGACATATGGAGGCACAGAGGAGGCGAGCAGCTTATAGCATGGTGAAGAGAGAGAGGAAGAGGAGGAGAGGCTGAGGGAAGTGAAGGGACCATGCTCACCATGACAACACTAGCACATTTATTTTTAACAGGAATAATGTTTGTCATTCTCATCATCTTAGCTTAGAGAAGATAACAGTTAATAATGAGCTACTTATTACTTCTTTATAAAGTGATAATATCACTGGTAGGCTAGTCTGTAGGGCCGCAACTAACAATTCCTCCCTGGATTAATCAATTTGGTCGATAAAATGGTGAAAATGATGAAGGACAAAGGACGATGACTGTTTCCCAAAACCCAAGATAACGACTTTAAACGTCTTGTTTTATCCTCAACTCAAAGATATTCACTTTACTGTCATAAAGGACGAAAGAAAACAGAAAATAGGAAAGGAAAGAAGGGGAAAGAAAACAGGGGAAAGAAAACAGAGGAAAGAAAACTATATTATATTCACGAAAATGTAAAAAACATCTTGCAGATTACTTACAGATTAACAAATAATCAATTAATCACAAGCCTTTTAGTCAATTATTTTAACAATGTTTACTGTACTTTTAGTTATTTATTTTAAAAATGTTCACTTTTAGTGAATTATTTTAACAAATTTCACAGTACTTTTAGTTAATTATTTTAACAATTTTTACTGTACTTTTAGTTATTTATTTTAAAATTTTCACAGTACTTTTCGTGAATTATTTTAACAATTTTTACTGTACTTTTAGTTATTTATTTTAAAAATGTTCACTTTTAGTGAATTATTTTAACAAATTTCACAGTACTTTTAGTTAATTATTTTAACAATTTTTACTGTACTTTTAGTTATTTATTTTAAAATTTTCACAGTACTTTTCGTGAATTATTTTAACAAATTTCACAGTACTTTTAGTTAATTATTTTAACAATTTTCACAGAACTTTTGTTAATTGTTTTAACAATTTTCACGGTACTTTTAGTTAATTATTTTAACAAATTTCATAGTACTTTTAGGGAATTATTTTAACAATTTTCACGGTACTTTTAGTTAATTATTTTAACAAATTTCATAGTACTTTTAGGGAATTATTTTAACAATTTTCACGGTACTTTTAGTGAATTATTTTAACAATTTCCCCATGATTTCAGCTAAATATTTTCACCATTGACCCATTTTGTTTCAACCATGTTTCCCTTGCTTTAAGCCTAAACTCCTCGCCTGCTAATAGTTTTCATATAATCTTTGTAGCATATGGCTTCAAGGAGTTAAAAGTGACGAGAGGAAGTGTGTCCTGTAGAGTCAGCTTATTGTAGCTGGTATTAATGATGTCAGTCCATCTAGTAGTTGATGAGAAATGTCCCTCAAAACCACAAATGTCAACCTCAGATATTATAACTCATTAGCCTAGATTGAGATATACAGGTGATGCATGGACACTGTGACCTGCTGGTGGCGCTAGAGTTAAAGTAGGTAGGATTTATTCTCTTGGTACCATCAGTACAAGCCTGACATTTTATTTTTTAACTCAAAAGCAGAAACAACTTATTTTCCCTGCCTTGATACGGAGCTCAAGACTTCACAGACACATATTTCATACAGTATATGGTCATGAACATACGGGGGATTGAGAGTTCAGTCATCAGTAATCTTCCACTTCCTGTTCGCTCGCCAGGAGGGACGTTAGATTCTGGGCCAGTGCACCTTCGCAGCTTCTGCTCTGTTTGTTCCCTTTCCTCCCTGTTAGCTTGTGCTACGTTTCCTCGTCTCTGTGTACATTTTGTCGTATCAGATTTGACTTTGCCCTGCTGGTCGCTCGTTTTTTCATGATTCACAAATTGGCGACCACATACCACCCAGAGGCTGTTTTATGTGGATTTCTAGGGGGAAAGAAGAAGAGAGGAGGGAATGAAACAGTGAGAAAAAAAGGAAAGTTGAGGGAAAAACGAGGCCAATGAGGTGTAGAGCTGCCGATCGATTCTCCCTCCGACCATCAGATACAAGAGCTTCAGTCCCACACTTATCAATGTCGCCTCTCACTCCTGATCCATCAATACCTCAATTATCAGAGTCAATATCACTCTCCCAGCAGGCTGGATGAGACCAAAAGCTATTCTTCATGCACGTCTTTGTTGATGAGCGTTCGCTCACAGTTCAGATGAAACAGAAACACAACAGGCCTGCAGGAGAGATGATCTGTTCCAGTCACACTGACGTACTTCTACCTTTGTTAAGGGTTAAATCACAGTCTTCTGCTTTTCATTTAGGAATGACGCGTTGTTATATTGCTACTTTTATTCTAATAAAACACTTAATAAGTCACATTTTATTGTAAATATGATTTTTAACAATGACAGAAGAAATATTCTGATTCTTATACTGAAGCAACGCCAGGATGTAAAAAATACTACATTTTGAATATAAGTAATCAGCAAAAGTAAAAATATTATTTAAATATTATTACTGATGCATTTATGTCTGATCAGCGTTAAATATTAAAAACAGCCCAAATGGAGACAGTATACATAAATAAATAAAATAACACCTGAACCTCACAAGTTATGTCTGGACTTGCTTATCCAGGAGACTTGGAAATGACAATATGTAGTAATTATTTAAAATTTACTGCATCTTATAACCATTTAAATTGATGAAAAACAAAAAGAGAAATTGATTTTTGAGTTTCATTGTGAAAAGAACAGATTTTGCATGTTAACTATTTACAATGCAATTTTGTGAGTCTTTGTCTCTAAATGTGCAAAAATTATCCATAAAATGGAAACTATAGGCAGGCATTTTTACGTATTATCATTATTATTATTATGATATTTTCTGTTGTGTTTTGTTGACCTTAGAATGAGCAGGGCAGAGAGGTTTTAATCTGCAGTGTCATGAAAACAGAAACCAAGTTCCATTTATTTTATTTTAATGCATGATTCGAGAGGAAAGGTGAATTAAACACAATACTCTGTTGTGACAAGCTCTGCAAAGACTGATCAGACAGAAAGAGGTCAAACAGTGTGTTTGGTACAATGACTAAAGACTGATATTTGAAGGAGAGTGAGAGAGAGGGGCAGATTTTATTGCTGAGTCACAGCAAGTCTGCTGCATCACCCTCCCCCACACTGAACCATTCTGCCAGGCTGACTGGATTCATCTCCCATCCTGGCCTCTTTCTCTCCAAACACACACACACGCACACACACACACACACACACACACACACACACACAGACACACACACACACAGAATCCTCTCTACATCCCATGGACGCTCCATCCCTCGTCTTTAATGTCATCCTTCTATCCGTGGTCAGCTCAGTCCTTTCTGGATCTTTCACACCTCTTTTTCTGTTTTCACTCGGTGTCACTTGTTTTTTGCCTCGTCACTCTTTCTCAGCTTTCACCCCCATCCTCCTCCTCTCCTCACTCTCTCCTTCCCTGTGAAGTTTAATTAAGAATAAAATCAGTGGGAGAGGGAGAAGGAGATCAAGCCTGTCTGCTACAGGGTTGATACTGTTGTGGCTAATCTGCTGTGTTTTTGCTCTTTGACCGTGAGACGAAGCAACGCTAAAGCCGAGCTCTCCATCACACTCCATCAGACACTTCACACACACACATACATGTACAGTACATATGCACACACACACACACACACACACACACATACATGTACAGTACATATGCACACACACACACACACACACACACACATACATGTACAGTACATGCACACACACACACATACATGTACAGTACATGCACACACAGGTACACACACACACACATACATGTACACGCATGCACACACAGGTACACACACACACACACACACACACACACACACACATACATGTACAGTACATGCACACACAGGTACACACACACACACATACATGTACACGCATGCACACACAGGTACACACACACACACACACACACACACACACACATACATGTACAGTACATGCACACACAGGTGTACACACACACACACACGCACATACCCCTCCCTGCAAACACCACTTCGACCTCAAAGGCCTCTTCTGAAAAGTTGTTCTCTTCAATCTCAGGGAAAAAAAAGTGAAAACACAGCGAGCTAAAGGAGTGAAGAAAAGCTGCTGTTTATTTGTTCTCTTCAGAATGAAAAGCATCATATTGTCCACATGTTAAATGACTGTGACCAGCTCAAAAACCTGCAGTTTTCATTGCATTGTTCACTCTGTGTAGAGTAAAATGTGACCGATAAGCAGCAGCAGTGCCAGGAGGATGTTTCCTGCAAAAAGATGACGATGTTCAAACCACTGATAAATAACAGTTAGATGCAAAAAAAGATCATTTGAGTATTAATGGAATAGCTTTTAAAATGGGATTAACCTGGTGTAGTATTCTCATGCAGATTCTTTTTTTTTGGATGAATGATGCTGAGTCATTGAAGACATATATTGCCTTTATTGTAATTATATAACAGTGCACACAACAACATTAGCTTAAAAATAAAATAGGAAAGACATAAAGTTAGTTACTATTTACAGTAGTGAGGCTAAATCAGTTTTTCCTAAAAGAAAGGAAAAAAAAGGTATTGCACATTTTCAGAATTGTATTATTGCACAGGGCGGCACAGTAGTGTAGTGGTTAGCACTGTCACCTCACAGTAAGAAGGTAACGGGTTCGATTCCCTTTCTGTGTGGAGTTTGCATGTTCTCCCCGTGTCTATGTGGGTTCTCCGGCTTCCTCCCAGCATCCAAAAACATGCATGGGGATTAGGTTAATTGGCTAATTTAAATTTAAATTGTGAATGTGAGTGTGAGTGGTTGTCTGTCTCTACGTGCGATGAGGTGGAGGCTTGTCCAGGGTGTGAGACAGCTGGGATAGGCTCCAGCCCATCACAGCACCTGGTGGTGACAGTGACATTGCTGGACCTCAGTCTGAGACCTGATCCTACATAGAACTGTAAATCTGGTTCATTACACTGCTGTGATGTAGTTTCAGAAGAACAAGGGACACAACACACACCTGAAGCCTCGTAGACACACACTCCCTCCTCTTTTCTCATCCTCTGGCTCTCCTCTCCAAATGGATTTTTCATGGCGAGTTATCATTATCATTAATTTAGCAGACAGGTTCGCTTCAGAGCGATTGAAGACACATTTGTTACAGTGCCAAGCAGAGAGAGGAGAGCGCTGATGTTCCCACAGACGGTCCAGCATCAGTCGCTCTCATGATGTCTGTTTCTCTTGGTCAGACATTCAAACCTCTAGTCGTGTCGTTTCTGAGCGTTTCTCAGTGTTTTTGAGATTGAAACTGTATTTTTAGAGTGACGAACGCAGCTGACCGCCTCTGTGAAAGGTCAAGCTCAGGTGTTTTTCTTCAGGGTAACAGACAGGAGTTGATATGAGGCTGCGTAGAGTCTATTGAGACGACAACAGAATAAAGCCGGTGATGTTCAAACGACAAAAGCAATAGTGTTAGTCTCATAATCCACTCAGTGCTTTGTGACTGTGCAGCCCAGCGGCTCCTCCTGAAGCTGCAAGACATCTTTAACACAGAGAGCAGATATTACATTTGTTGAGGATGATTTCCTGTGGTGGATAAAAACTCTCATGAGATGATTTAAGTTACGCATTGATCTTAGTTAAGGTTAGGATAGGTTGAGCATAGAGTGTGACTCATAATAAACCACAGTGTCCATGATGCATTGCTCAGTATAAAGGAACATGTCTCTCATTACTGATTGGTGTGTTTTTAGATGTACGTCAGATAGTTTGACCTTTTAATGAGATCTAAAAATAAAGGGAAATGAAATTACCAACCTTATGACTTAAAGCCTTGTTAGTAAAGTATATCTATGAATGGAAGAGTCACAGCAGGCATTCAGGTGCTTTTACATATATTTTCAGTCTTTTTTCAACTGAAAAAAGAGAAAAATATGCTTTTTTATGCTGTTGCAGTAGATAAAGTAATGATGCTGCAAAGTACCAAACATTCAGTAAGTCTAAAAAATGTCCTCAAGGTTATTAGGATTGGAATATTATTTTGTTCAAGTCGTGCTCATTATTAATCTCCTATGCCCCAGTTCATTCTCTACTACTGTTTATAACTAAATACAACATGCCTCCATGTTTGCACTTATTTGATTAAACCTATAATAATTTAGGAATGCGCTCCATGTAAGCTCAGTATCAACTGTACTCATAATAAAGGCCTTAAAAGTGGATTTTGACACATGGACCCAGGCTAACCTCTGCACTGTTTCTATCGTTTTAGAAGACCCAACAATATAATCAAACCTCCACACACCAGGACACTGAGAGAACCTACTGCTCAACCAATTGATTGATTAATAACTCAATAATTAAGTCTTAACAAGTCAGATATTGCCATATTTATTTTAAAGTTATAGGGAAGATGTTTCTATTAAAGGCTCATGAACAGGAGAGCAGCAGTGACGGTGCAAGGCCAAGGTGTTTTTCTCTTACTTTTTATTCTGGTGCCATGATGGGAAAAGTTCTGGGGGACAATCCTGCATAAATAGTAGGTCTGTGCTGATTTATTAACAATAATAATAATAATAATAATAATAATCCATGTATTCAAAATATTCTGCCATCTGTGCAGCTGTGACTTTTTTAAGTCTCTCTCTCCCCTTTTCTCTGACAGACATCTATTAAAAGCTGCTGCTGACGTCAAAAGTGTCCGCCATCTTTGAGGAGAGCTGCACTGCCCCCCCCACCCCAACCCCATTGAAGAAGAAGTGAGGAGGAACCAGCCAACGCGCAGTGCCTTTGCAGCATCCCAGTGCTATACAGAGAGAGAGGCTGGCATCGGTTAGCTGTTGATATACGCAGACATTTCCTCCCATTCTGACTGCGGGGCACCGACTGCAGGCTCAGGTAAGACTGGGGACATTTTTTCACCATGTCTCTCCCTTCACTGGGTTGGTTTTGTTCTGTGTGTGTGCAGTGAGGCAGTTTTGTTATTCACGTCGGACGCGTGATTTCCTCCAGCCTGAATGATGCTTTTGGGTTTTCATCTCTTCGGGGATAATAGATGGTGAGGAGAGAGGAAGAAGGGAAAAAGGGAAGGACGGCAATAGCGTGACCTCCCGGGCGATAAATTTGAAACACGCAGTGGTTTGCTGAGCGCGTGGATGCGGTGCGCAATAATGCGCATATTCAATGTGGGCGTTTTCGATGTTCCAGCACCTTGGACAGCTCCGATGAGTGCAGCAGCGGCTCGATGCTGCGCCTGAGCGTCAAAACAGCTCGTGTGTGTCCGAGTCCAGCGTTTCTTTTGGAGGGAGGGAGTGTTTTTTCCCCCAAAGCTGAGAGACGCAGCAGGTAGAGACTGCTGATGTCGCAGCAAGATGGTGAATCACGAACACAGACAAGAAAAAAAGAACACAGCGCAGATTTAAGAAGAGGAGAGGACTGCGGTGGTGTGATGGAGAGAATGTGGTGTTATAGTAAACTGCGCCATGGTGGAGGTATAAACAGAAGGGGGGGTGATCCAACTCCATGAATGCTCCTTTTATTTATTAATTTTTTGAAACTGTGGCACATTTACGTGACGGAGGCATGAAGGGAGCTCAAAAATATCCTGTAAGAGAAAGGAGGGCATGGTGGAGGGGAGGGGAGGATAACGGTGAAACCCGCACTATGACACCCCCACACCCCACCCTCCACCCCTCTCTCAGCATCCATTCATCCAGCCCCGTCTCCGTGGAGACGCATATGACTGTCAGTGAGCCCCCCTGCACGCCTTGTCTGATCACGCACAGTGCACAGGATGCTGGGTGCTATACCGGTTTATAGTGTAGATTTTATTATATGAGACACCCACAGATCAAAAATACAAGCTAGACCTTATTATCCATACAAAGCATACAGGAGGGGACCAGGCGGTAGGAAATGACTTGTGCAGATGTGGAGAAACAGTGACTGAGAGGATTGTTGTGTCTCCTGAGGTTCTGGTGATGCGGCAGATTAGATAGTGAGGTCCTGTTGATCTCTGGCGCACCTGGGATTATCTCCTCATATTAGCACAGGTAGCTTCTGGCTGCCTGATGGTCACTGGATTGAATCAGTGTATCACTGTGACACAAGGGTGTCCTCACATTGTTAAATAAGGGATTTTACTGCACAGTCAAACGAATACGGGTTGATTTCTAAAGGACGAAGCGCCTTGACACTGACTGTGGGCTGTCTATACACACACACTATAGCCTGCAGTGTGTGTGTGTGTGTGTGTGTGTATATATATATATATATATATATATATATATATATATATATATATATAGGGAGAGAGAGAGAGAGAGACTGTGTAGTAAAGCCCCAAAGGATGTTCCAGTTGCCATGACTGCTATACCATGTCGCGTTATGCGGTTTGCACTGTTTGGACTGCAGAGAGGCAGAAACAGGGAGGGGGTGGTGGTGGTGGTGGAGGGGGGAGGGGTGTCAGGCCTGTGCTGCACCCACTGTGAAGGGGCTGCTCTCTGAGTCAACGGTGACTCACGAACACCATCACCATCACCGTCCGCTGATTGTTTCTCAGAAACACCCCGGCTATTGTTCCTTTCACACGGCTGCTTTCACGCCTGCCTGAGTCGTGGCGCTTTGAAATGGAGCTGAAGCCTCGGTGATGGATGCCGGTGAACCCCGAGTCAGCCGGCTGGTTGCGCACTGCTTGTTCTGATGCAGGTATTTGTTTCCTTTTCCCCTCCTGATTCAGGCTCTCAGCCAATCAAAGCCTGAGAAATGCTGACCAGTGAGAGTTTTTATGGTCTGAAAGGTCCTTAACAGGCCTGACCAGTCACCTCATAAGCAACTGCACACATTAACCTCACACTGCAGCCACATTAACCCTCTCACATTGGTCTGAAATGAAATGAAACAGCTCAACATCCCACTACCAGTCTCTCTCTCTCTCTGGCCATTTGTCTGAGATGATGATTTTCTGAAGTCTGAGTACTTGCAAGCCCACATGCACAATCAGAAAAAGAAAAGCCATGGCCTGAATCCAACCTGGAGCTAGAAAACATCTGCACCTGCTCTAAGTAGCCGAAGGGAAGCATCCACAGCGCTTTGTTCAAGGACATTTTTTAAAGTGCCCTTGAGCAAAGAACTAGACCACTGCCTCGCTTCCTCTTTAGTAAACTCCAAACTAAAAGCTCCACTGCGGTTGTTTCTCGCCGCCTCAGTGCAGTTCAGGTTTTATCTCCCTGACAAACAAAAACCTCCTGCTGCTGTCGCATTCGAAACCCTGCGATCGTCAACTGTTTGTTATTCTTTGCTAAGATACTTACTTTTCTCCATGTCCTAGAAAAGAACCTTTTATCTTCTTGACTGATTTTTATGTCATATTTACCTTTCTTTTTGAGCCAACCAAGTGGTCAGATCATCTCTTCTTAGCACTCTGTCTGGTATTAGCAGTGAAAACAGATATTAGCCTGAAGATATGACACTTTAGCTACGTAATATGATATTTAATAGAGATCGAAAGGATCAAAGCACAAATAGAGAAGACAGACATGCACAGATATGATATACGTCTACTGACAGAAGACTAATGAATTACCCAGTACCCAGTAGTATTGAGGTAGTATTTCCCAGTTGTATGCATACTGCTAGTAACAGTATGCTGCTTTATGTATAATAGTAAAAAGAGAACTGGAACAAAGCCTCCAACATTGGAGGAGTGTTTATTAGGAAGCTCTACTGACAGAATAAGTATGTTTTATTTAGTGTACAATCTCTTTTCATTAGCTTAAAATGAAGCATGCATTTCTACACAGGAAGCCGGTCTTCATAGATCCAGCTGCCATGTTTCTACAGTAGCGCAGCCTGGACAAACAAATACCGACTCGTAATGAAGCTCTGTGAGTCAGTTGATTGCAGTCTATGACCTCGCAACTAGATGCTGCCAAATCCTTCACACTGCTCCTTCAAAGAAACAGTTTGCTTTTTTTGGGAAAATAGGCTTCATGGTTTTCTTTCTGAGAGTTAAATGAGAAGATAAGATAAATTCCAGTCTGTTAACTCTTTGAATGCCAGCCCTTTTTATGAAACAGAAAGTGCCTTGTGCCAGCATTTTTTGTCCAATTTGAGTCATATTTCTAGACCTACAGAATATTTTATACTATGTCTCTGAAAACACTGAATAGCTCAAATGAAAGAAGAGACTCTCTATTTCATCATGAAAAAAATGTTTGTTTTTACCTTGTTCCATTCTTGTTTTATCAGAGGTAGAGTAGAGGACACTTTCACCAAAATCACCACTTTTTCTCCAGATTGTGTTTGTTTTGCTCTCTAATCTCGATCATCTCCACTTCCTGTTTTGATCTCTGTGGTGTATACCATATCTTTATGCTCTGATTACATCTCCCAGAAGCCCCAAAATTACTTACAGGCTGTGTGAGCGCGCCCTCTTGTGCCCGCTGCCAAAAAAACACTTTTACGTCTGTGGCACTCAAAGAGTTAAAGAAAAGGTTTGCCATTTTGAGAAATAACTTTAATGGCTTATAGATTTAAAGGAGAAGAGAAGATAAATGTAAGTCTGTTACATAGAAAACTACTAACGACAGCTGGTTAGCTTAGCTTAGCATAAGGACTGGAAACAGCTGACTCTGCTGTCTGAAGGAAACAGAACCCAAAGCACAGAAATGTTTGTTTTTTACAGGGGTCATACTGTACATCCCATAATATAACAATGCAATGCAATGTGTCAGTTTATGCCTTTGTCTTTAGATATAATGTGATTATCATTCATTAGCTTTAGAGGTGCTAGTGGCTGGATTTCTCTGCAGCTGTTCTCAGTGTTTAAGCTAAGCTAAAGGGCTGCTGCTGGCAGCGTCCTGTTTGACACACAGATAGGAGAGTGGTACAATATAGATATTTAGAGAGCTTTTCTGTTTCCAGTCCAATCAGCACTCATGGGACGACCTCTCACTTTCTCAGAGACGCTCTGTGCTGCATGTGAACAAAAACACAGAAACAAAATGGCTGCTCCAGAGGCCCTGAAGCTGCGAAGCATCCAGAAAGATCGCAGTGGTGCATCAGAGAAAGGCAGCACTAGTTTGTTGCTTTTATTAGTTGGGTTTTATCTCTCTGAAACCTGTCAGGTTGATGTCGGCCAGTTTAATAGTTGTTAACGGTGATATGAGCACCATACTTCAGCTGTCAGAAAACCTTTCAGTTCTTGCATAAAAGCATGACTTCTCTAAATTTAGTGTTATTTATCTTAGCTCAGACAGCTACATAAAGTTGATAATGTCTCCCAAGTGGTGCCATCGCTTTTGAAGCTTTTCTGGAGCTGAAAATAAAATTAAAATAAAAAAACTTAGTTACCTGTGAGGAAGATCCACATCATGCTGCCATCTGTCCTATCTCCAGCTCTCACTGGGTTAGATTATTATTCTTTTGATTAATCAAAGGAAGGCAGGGAAGAGAAAGAACGGAGAGTGTAAATATGAGCAAGATGTTATATATGTGTGTGTGTACATATATATATATATATATATGTACACACACACACACTATATCGTATTGTGATCGTATCGTATCCTGAAGTCCTTGCCAAAACCCACCGTTAACATATACATACATATATTTTTAGGTAAATTCCTTGATGATAGTCAGAAATCAGAAAGACTGTTGCTGATTTATGCCCTTAAATAAACTTCTTAGAGTGATATTTTGGTCAGTGCATGTGCAGGATATGATGCAGACTGATCAAATATCAGCTTCAGTTGTTTACAAATCATCGCTGTTCATCTGAAGCGTTCATTTGCAGAATAAAAAAAGCATGCATACACATCTTATCCCTGCATCAGTGAAGCATAAAGTCACCAATTAATCTGCTCGGGTCAACACGAATGTGCCCCTCTACTTTACAAGGTATTGTGTGCTCAGGTGCAGTGACGACACCGCGGTATCAGGCTTCTCCAAACATGACGGCTTTCATTCAAGGATCAGCCGAGTGGTATGTGGTGTTTTGTTTGCGGTGATATACGGCGTTGCTGTAGGTCTGTATGTCGGGTAATTTATGGTACTGCAGTGCAGCTGACCGGGCCTCTGCAAAGCTTTTACATAAGCTTTAAACAGACGCCATGTTAAGGGTATTTGTCTCATTTTAACTGCATTACAGTGTGAAGACTGCATACATTATGGGGCATGTGATGTATTATGCATCTGGTTTGACTTTGTAATGAATTTGTTTTTAGCTTCAGTCGCTACATGAACCTGTCAGTATTCATCCATAACATGCTGGCATCCATGTTCATGTGCATTGTAAATACTGTCTTAAAATGCCTCATGAGCAGCACTGAGTGTCAGTATTGATTGTTTTAGACTGGAGGTCAACATTGCCCCCTGCAGCATTTGCTGCAGACACTCTGACTTTAACAGCGTCCTCTCTGTTGTTTTTAGAAATCATGTTCGTTTCTGACTTTTCGAAGGTAGATCTATAATTGATCTATAGAGAAAATTCACAAAGGTTTTTGTTTTTATTTTGCAGTTTTTTTAGCGCCTTGAAGAGAAAAAAAGGCAGTAGCAGAGCTGAAATAATATATTTTTATGAGTTTATTCTGTCAGGAGGTATTTCTCATCCTTTGGCTGTACGCCTAATTGCTTCTTAATGTCTTTGTTTTTATGACTTATCAAATATTTAACAGGCTCTTATGTGACACTGAAGTGGTCTGGCTACTAAGGTCCATGACCGTGGACGAAGTGGAGACTTTATAGTGTTGAATGTGAGAAAAAAAACACATCTAATGATTTCTGATTGGGAATATTTTGTGGAGTCACGATCCCTAACTGAACAAATAAGCTTCATTTCAAACAGCTCTGACCACAGGACTAATGAAAGACATCAATACTAGGGATGGGAAAAAATATTGATGCCGCTATATATTGCAATACTTTTTTCTTCTGATATGATATTGATTTTTAATTTCTTAATATTGATTTTTTTTCCCCCAAAAAAAGTCATTTGTACATACATACATATATGTACATACTGTATATACAACTTGTATGTTAAGTTTCTAAATTTCTGAATTTCTCAGTGATCTATGTAGAATATCACAATATATCGCAATATCACAACATTGCAATAATGTATTGTATCGTGACTCAAGTATTGCGATACATACTGTATTGTGAAGTCCTTGCCAATACTGATTAAGACATAACAGTTTATCAGTGTTACTGTAGCATCGCCTAAACATCAGGGATTCTGTCCATTCATGTTTCCTGTCTGGGATTCCATCAAATATGCAGATATTAAAAGAGCATCTGCTGCATTTGTCACCCAGAGAGCCTTCCCATCTCTCCGCCGTGAGGTTTATTGCATCGTAAAACATGAAAGGTTGTGCTTCTAATTCAAAACAGGCTGCAGAGGCCTGTCCATGAATCGCTTGGTTTACTGTTGGTCGTATGTTCCCAACCCCCCCCCAAAACCCCACCCAGCTTTACTGCCAACATCAGCCCATCAGCCCTCGTCCCTGGCACGTTTTACTTGTCATATCTGCACAGTAACAAATGGAGCTGTGGGTGCTCTTATGGCTCAGAGCCGTTTCACCTACAGAGACCACAGAGGTGACTGGGAGCTCATGGCAGTGCTCATGGTTTGCGTGGTATGCTGTGCATAATGAATTATGGCCTTATTTTATTCTCTGTTTATTTAAATTAGATAATATGCATTTATTTAGTGCAAAATTGGCCCCTTTTAATGCAAATGTGCCTCATTGCAAACTGGACAAGTAGCAGCGTTAGCTAACGTAACAGAGAAATTATAACTGTCTTTATTGAAGATCATGAGTCACTCCAGGTCTTTCCTCTGCTTCTGAAGGTGTTTAGATTTATGGGATATTTAATTCCAGATGGAGTTTCAATCTGTCACGAGTGGCTCATTTGACTATGAATTTTGTGCAAGTATGCAACTGCCGGCAAGTAAAAATATCTGGAAGAAATGCTGGAAACACACGTTATCTGTTTCCATTTTTTCCATTACCCATTTGTGCACAAACTCAGAAATCAGAAAAAAACGAGTCGTTATCCATTTGTTGATTTTGGTTTTGGGAACGAATATCAAGAAAAGGAGATTATTTTTTCTTTTAGTTTTGGTTATGTTTTGAAAGTGATTCAGGGTTCAGTCAGTCACGATCTGTAGCTGCAGCCTGAAAATTTCATTTGTCATTTTCTCTTTTTGCTGATCTTTTCCATGTGGATAACTGAAAAAAATAAAGGCAGATGGAAACAAGTGATGTGCTCTCAGTAGCTTAAAATAAACACCTTTACTCTGCTGCACTGAGATGCTCCTGTTTGCTCGTCTATTGTTCCTTCTGCAGGACTGGCTGATGAGGAGCCCAGAGCCATTACAGAGAGCAAGTCTTGCCTTGTCTTGTATCCTCAGTCTATTCGGTCTCTATTCGCAAAAGCAGCGTTGAAGACAGTTTTGACACACGGGCCATCGTGTGGTGATCCTTCAGTGGTCAGTTTATGAGAGGAGGTGCGTGACTGGAATAACAAGTAACTTCCCATCAATGACGCCGTCTGACACTTCCAGAAAACACTAAACTGTAGAATCACAATAATTGGAAACTGATAAAAACCTGTAACAGCCTCCTCCCTCCTCTGCTTTAACACAAAGCTCCGATTAGCTCAGTAAACTGCCCTAAGCATGGATAGGATACATCTCATGTGATTTACTTCTATGTCGTGTAACATGCCTCTGAGCAGATTATGTTTGAATGTTTATATCTCTATACGTGCAGAACACAGTATGTCACCTACCCAGGGGTTAAAGCAACATATGGCAGGGGTTTATTATTCAATACTGGTCTACTGGTGTTTGAATTGATATTAAGAAATTAAAAAATTGATATCATATCAGAATAAAAAATATTGTGATATATTGGCATATCGATATTTTTCCCACCCCTAGAGGAAAATGTTGTGGTTGTGCATGCAGACTGTCACCACAACATGATGTTACATGCCCAAAGGCAAGGTTGCAGCAAGGACAGACAATTCATTCATTTCACTGTATGATGTTTATCATCATTTCTGCATGGTATATTCTGAAAATGCATATTGCATTTGCTGTAACTCAAATATACAGACTGATTTTAGGTTTGCATGCAGCTGAGTGTGAGTGCAAACCAGCTGTCATGTTTTATGGTGGTTGATATTTGTGGTTTTGATGGGTTTTGAAGCATTGTTTTCCCAACATACAATCTCCTTTAAAAGGTTATTTTAATTATTGATTAATCACTTTATTATTTTTTCAATTAACTGGGTTACTGTTTGGCAGAAAATAGTAACAAATAATAACAATAATGCTCTTTAATTCTTTGAGTGCTAGCCCTTTTATAAAACGGTGCTTTGTTCCAGCGTTTTTGCCCATTTTCAGTCATATTTCTAGAACCACAGAATATTCTGTACTATGTCTCTGAAAACAGTGAATAGCTCAAATGAAAGAAGAGACTCTATTTCATCATGAAAAAAATGTTTGTTTTTACCTTGTTCCATTCTTGTTTTATCAGAGGTAGAGTAGAGGACACTTTCACCAAAATCACCATTTTTGTTTTGTCTGTTTGTTTTACTCTCTAATCTCGATCATCGCCACTTCCTGTTTTCTCTGTGATGTATACCGACTCTTTATGTTCTGACTACATCTCCCAGAAGCCCTAATTTTATTTATTGAATTTTATTATTTAATTTTTAGCCTTAGTGGAGGACGTCACCTTCTCTGGAGCTTTTCCAGCGTTAACCTCTGTGTCTGAAGCTTTGTTATGATCCTCCACCTCCTGCTCTTTAGCCATGTGTTCCTGAGATATGGACGGTGATGAATAAGTGATGGGGTCTTCTCTGGGCTTCTCAGGTCAATAATGCATGGCGGTCTTTGTAGCACGGGCCGCTGGGATGCCGCTGCAGCACTTAATGCTGCTCCTCTGTGCAGAGAGAGCTCCAGCTGAAGTGACACTTGGACTCGCTGCATAATGTTACATCACTGTTATCATTCAGGCTGGTTCCTGGAAGAGTGGTGTCATCTTGTTGTCATGGTAATAATGTGCTAAAACCTCCAAACAAGGACGGCGGCAGCTAGGAGAAGTATTTTAGGGTATCCAGCTGGATTTTTTATCACCATTATCATTTCCTCTGCGCCAAATAACAAGTCAAATGTGTTTATTTAAGTTCAATGTTCATTTAAAACAAGTGAAGAGCTGGAGCAACCCTCCAAATTAATAAGACTGCAACAAGATTGAATTTTGCCAGGGAAAATCACATCAGTCTCATCTGTTAGTGTGTAATGTGTGGCCAGATGGTTAGTTTTAAAGAGATAACCCTCTAAATCCAGTCATTGGACTGTAGCGTGAATGCAGTCTTGTGTATATCCTTTTTTTCCTTAGTTTCTGCAGCAGAGCAGAAGATTAGTTGCTATTTCATCAGACATTTATTTTATCTGTGCCTAACAGCAAAAAGCGTTTGATGTAGGGACGGAGATGAAGCGTCTGAATCTGTTGGCAAACAAAATGGCAGCCAAGAGAAGAAAGAGACACACATATATCTATCTAGATGTGCATAAAACAGATCTGTTGTCTCTCTGGCTAAATCAAAGCTCTCCGGTATCTAAGATTTGTGGTATTTAATATATCATATATTTCCATGGTCGGTAAGCTATTTAGGTGATATTAGGCTGTAAAAGGGACTTTGCAACAATAATAAAAGTATCACATTAACAGAAGCAGCTTTGATATTATCTGATTTTGCGTTTAATCACATTGTAAGACATGGAATGGAGGAATATTCATCAATATTCAACATATTATAATCTTTATCCTCAGTGGATGAGGTTCAGCAATCTTAATGTGAGATTCAGATTGATACTACAGGGTTTGCACAGTTCCTTAAAAAGTCTTAAAATGTTTTAAATTAAAATCCAGGTAATTAAGGACTTTAACTGTCTTAAATTTGCTGTAGGTATTAAATTTTCAGATGGTGCATTTAATGCCAATAGGAAAACGCAGCATTCAGAGATTTACTGCAATTTTGCACATTATTTTGCTCACAAAGTTCACTTCTTTGTTTTTGAAAGTTGTGAAATTTAAAAGTTAAGTGTATTCCTTCAGTTTACGTTGTTGTTGCGAGTGTTAAAAGGCTGAAAAAAAATCATAAAAAATATTATCAGAGATTAGTTGGTTATTGTACTTTTTTCCTGCTAAATATCAATATTGGCATTGGCCTCAAAAACTCCATATCGGTCAAGCTCGACAATAAATTGACTATTTTCTACCAAAGACATTTTTGAGTCTTAAATTATATTTGTTGAGGTCTTAAAAATGTTTTTAAAAGTATTAAATTTGACTTTTACCCTGTACTAAATAAATCAAATAATATTGGGATGGATGGTTGTTGGTAATCTTCTCAAGGTAGAAAATGATCGGACAGGGTGTGAAAGACGTCGTCTTTGAGGGTGGGAATAGAAATAAGTCCATGTTCATATCTTGTGTGATTGTTCCCGTGGCGTTGAGTGTCGCTCTCGAGGTCGTAAACACATGATGAGTGGATCAAAACAGAGCTGGAAAGATGTTTTTTTGCTGCACATAATGTTGTACAGCACATAAATTACACAGGTAATCATCCAGTTGTTCCAGAACCTGTTTGATCATATTTCACCTCAGTCCTGTCATAAAGCGTGTCTATATTCCAAAATATACAGGGCTTATATGATCTCAGTGCACTGTGCTGCAGCCTGGATGTGTATTTTTAATTATGTTTGTATTCTTTATTGCCTTTCTGTTGACTTGGGGGTCAAAAGGTCACAGAGTCAGTCTGTTGTGTAACACATGATGACAGGCTGATGGTGTGTGAATGAACGAAGGCGATAGATAAGACATGCTGAGCATCATGTTGGAAGGAAATGAAGGTGTTAAAGGATTCAGTGTTGCGTCTACTGACAGATGGAAAGCAACACACTGCTGTGTAAAGATCAAAGATCACACATGTAACTGATCGTAATGGGGTGGGTATTGACAAGGACTTAATACGATACATATCGCCATACTTGAGTCACGATACGATACCATATTGTGATATTCTACATAGTTCATTGCAAAATAAAATGCAGCTTAAAATACAAGTTGTATATATGTACCCAAATTTCTGTGTACATATACATGTACATATATTTATAAATGCATATGTGCATGTATGCATATATATACCATGGCTCTCAAAGTTACCACGGCCTAAAACATGACTTTTTTTGGGGGGGAAAAAACAATATCAAGAAATTAATATTATACCAGAAGAAAACGTATGATGATATATTGCCATATCAATATTTATTCCCACCGCTAGATCATAAATGATCACCTTAACCGATCAAATTTAACACAGGATGGCACCTGCATGGCAGCTGATTTTTATGATTTTTACAAAAGCATGTTGTATTGAAAGATTGTATTTAGATGAAATATATCCTGGTTTATTACCCAGACTGCTGACAGTGTTTTGGTGATTTATAGTGAAAAATGAAAAGTGGATAAATGAGGCCGAGGTCAAAGGTCACCAGATTGATAAAGTGGCATCTTTGTAGATAACAATGGCTATAAATATGGCAGCGCTCATAATTATTGCCACGAGTCCGGAGGACTTTCCTATCCTATGCTATTATTATTATTATTATTTTTATTTAATTAGAAATAACCCAAAAAGTTATTTTACAGTCATTCTTTGGGCATCATCACACATTTGTTCAATGAAAAATTAAATAACTACACTGCAAATTATATGAATAAACTTAGATTTAGACATGTAAGAGAGTATCTTAACACTGTAATCTTAAATCAAGCACAAGTTTTTTTGTCTCAAATAGGCAGAAAATCTTGAAATGAGGTAAATAACTTTTTTATTAAAATTAAAATTAAGATATATTACATCTCTCCCCAAAGTCTCATCAAATAAATCTTGTTTTAAGATTCAGCAACAAACAAAGTTGCTTGATTCTAGAGCCACACAAAAAACATCTGCAAGTATTCTCTCCTTATTTTCTGCTTATATTTAGTGTATTCCACACACTCTGGGTCTTTCCAAAGTAAACTTTTAAGTAATCTCATCTTAAAACCAGCATTTCCTGCTTATTTCATGTATATATTTAGTATATTTTGCTTACTTTGGGTCTGAGGGATGGGTCAAATTACATGACAAATAAAGCTGATTATTATTATCATTATTAAAACCAGCATTTCCTGCTTCTTGTAAGCCTTCTAAATACATCTGATTTCTAGATTTAACAATCTTAATTTCAGAAATCTTGTCAAGTGAAATTATCTTGCTACATGAACAGATAATTTCACTTGTTTTGAGGACCTTTTTCCTCAGATTTAGTATTTTTTATCTTGTTCTTAGACACCCATGTTTTGCAAAGTATTTTTATTTATAGGCTAGTTATTTATAGAAATATCTATATTGGGCCGAGACGTACTGCTGTGGAATATTATCATACATTTTCCACTTTATCTGTAATATAATCTGACTTCAAAACATGCACACTGATTAGTGGATTGATTATAAAATCATGTTTTACATAACAGTGTTTTACAATGTCTCCTCTTGAGGAAATGTGAACTTGAAGCGGGTCATGCTGAGGGCAGCGAAGATCCAAAATATGAAGCTTGTAACTGAGATGTGAAGTAAAAGGGCAGTGCGACCTGTTCAAACTTAACTGCCTGAATTTGGTTGCGTAACCAGACAAGCAGCCGATGATGTCCTCTCTTCCTTCCTTTGAATCTGACTCCACTCAGACATGAAGCGCTGCTCTGCACAGTCCGGTTGGAGGTTTATATAACCCAACATGGCCGCCGTTGTTGTGATGCAGTGCAGGAAAGCGAAAGGAAAAGAGCGAGGGAGGGAAACCAGAGCAGGGAGAGATATTTTATCTGCAAAACAGTGGAGGGATGTTTGAGTGTGTCAGCAGTTGTCATAAAAAAAGAGCCCGCAGTGCAGGACTTAATCATTGTGAGGCAGCTGTTGATCTGAGAACGTATACATGACTGAATCCATCTGCTGAGATGAATGCAGATGAATCCATGCAGCGCCTGGGGAGGCTTTAATGATTCGGACCATGACGTGCTGGGATATTACTATGGCGGTAAAAAATGGTTTCGTATCCAGTGTGTGTGCAGAGAGTGTGCAGCCAGATGTTGTTGTGAACATCTCTGGGGTGAAGCAAACACAGGAGGGTCTGAATACAAGCAGGCTGATCGCTCAGTCATCGAGATGAGACACAGAATCTGTGCTTGATTAGTCACTGAGGATCATTTGACTGTGTTAAACTCACTGAGTGCCAGCCGTTTAATGAAACAGTGCCTTGTTCCAGTGTTTTTGTCCATTTTGAGTCATATTTCTAGACCCACAGAATATTTTGTACTGTGTCTCTGAAAACACTGAATATCTCAAATGAGAGTAGAGACTCTCTATTTCATCATGAAATTTTTTTTTTTACCTTGTTTTTACCTTGTTCCATTCTTGTTTTATCAGAGGTAGAGTAGAGGACACTTTCACCAAAATCACCACTTTTTCTCCAGATTCTGTTTGTTTTGCTCTCTAATCTCGATCGTCTCCACTTCCTGTTTTGATCTCTGTGGTGTGTACCGTCTCTTTATGTTCTGACTACATCTCCCAGAAGCCCCAACATTACTCACAGGCTGCAGTAGACCGTGATCTGCAACCCACTCCTGAAAAAACACTTTGACGTATTATAATATCAATGTCAAGCGTTGGATTTTAAATGTTGAAATATGTCAGTGGCACTCAAAGATTTAAAAAGAACCAGCTGGCCAAAGACCTAAAACATTTACTGCTCGAAAGATTTGAGGAAATTGGTTCCACCAAAGCAAACTCACAATGTCTGCATGATTAACACTTTTACGTCATGCACGACTCTCTCAGTGTTAGGATGTGGACAGGTACACTGGTCTGAGCCTAAAGAGCTGAAAACCTCTGCAGAGCTGCAGTTTGCTGTTAATTCTCACTTGGACTGTGGTTTTTATTTATGTGCTTATTTTCGTTTACCTGAGACTGAGCATCTAAATCTGTCGCTCTCTATTTCAACCAGCCAGTTCTTTGATTCTTAGGGGCTTTAAATAGTTTGGAAGCTACTTTGTAAGGATGTCTTGCAGCTATATCCACAGATAACCTGTGACTCATCTGACACGTTGTTTGCTGATCGTCCGCTGCTACTAATCCTACATCTGGAGTCGCCCAGCTGTTTGTGATACTCGCCTTTCATGACCTACAGGATCACCGCTACAGGGCTAACAGGCTGTTTATGTCTCTCTGTGGCTAATCCTTCCAAAATCTCAGTCAAACCCTGTCTGAGACTGGCATTCCTCTGCAAACATCATCCCCCAACAAACAAACAAACACTGTTGCTGTGTCTTAATCCTTCGTTAGACAGCCTGCAACAGTCCACAGAGACTTTTCCTCCGATTCCTCTGCTTCCATTTGGACCGTTTTAATGCAGACCATGATCTTTCTTTCTCTCGTTTATCTTCTCACCCTCTGCAATATATTTAACATTGGGTTGTACGTTGGATTTTTACAGTAGCAGCTGCTGTAATGCAAGGCGAGCCGGCGGATAGGGAGGAGTGCATCACCTTGACCAAGGGCATGTTGACAGGGCGTGATGATGGATGTGTTCAAGCTGAAAAGATAAACAGGAATGTAGACGACCAATTTCTGTTGACGTAGTAATTAAATAATTAGGAAACGTAGGTATGCATTTTTGGGAACGTACTGTTTTTTGTCCAGCCGTTTAGGTTTTTGCCTGAATTCCACCTTAAGTTGTCGTTGCTCAGAGACATTTAGGAGACTCTGGATGACTAAATGATGTGTTCATGATCTTTTACTGCTGTCAAATGTTAAATGATCCAAGTTAAGACTGTTCACGCCTCACCCGCTGTGTTTCGTCTCTCCTCCAGCCCTCCCCGACTTCCCACTAGGATCTTCTCTTCCCTGTTGGAGACCTTCTCCACCCCCCACATCCAGCAGCCATGGCAGATGACGCGGACATGCGCAATGAGCTGTCAGACATGCAGCAACGCGCCGACCAGCTGGCCGATGAGGTGAGAACGACGGCCATGAGCACGGGAATGAGAAGCACATGTACTAAAGCATGACTGAGAATGTGAAAGATAAATGTACAATGTATAGGTAGGAACTAATTACTTCAATTAAGAGCAACTCTTCATTTGAACTGTGTTGACACATAACCTAGTTACAAATATAAGGCAGTCCTTGAATGCAAAGAAATTATACAGCATTGTGTGTGTGTGGGCATGTATTACTGACATTATGGGGACACAAATCTGTTTACGCACCCACATTGCAGGGACTCATCTTCCTTCTGGGGACAAACTGTCCCCATAATGTGAACTGTTACATTTTGGAGTAAAGACTTGGAGATGATTTAATGTTAGTGTAAATTTAGATTTTGGTTAGGGTTAGGATTAGGATTATGCAAGTAATGGTTATAGTTAAGGTCAAGGTAAGTGTCTAGTAAATGAATGTCAATTTAAAGTCCCCATAACCTGAGTAATACACAACTACGTGTGTGTGTGTGTGTGTGTGTGCCGCTCATCTCCGTCGTGGCCCAGAGCCGATAACACCACAACCCTCCAGCTTCACATATGACTCACGCCGGCACAGCTGAGCAGAATATTAAACACACACACGCGTGAACAAACACAGGGTAGACACAAAATGGCGGTGAGAGGATAACAGTATTCGCCCCAAAAGACACACACGTCACTAAAAAAAACACGTGACTCACGTCCCTAATCTAATTTACAGAACAAGAGCCTTTATATTATTGGCTTAATCTCTTCCCGTAGCATTTATGCTGTGGATACATGCCGTAAAAATGGCACAGAAATCATCCTTGTTGCACACTTTATGCTTTATGCATTATGGTGGCATTCGTGCACTTTCTTATGCGAACTGGCTGCCTCAGGCGATTTCTGAATGGTGGAAATAAGCTTTTATGTCCGTCATGTAGCGCTATTGGGTCCAAAATTGCATTGAAAAAGAGACGTCTTTAACCCAGCGGATAACACTGGTTTACAAAACTGTTTTTTGTAAGTTGTCTTCTTAGCTGATTTTGCACCGCTGAATACAAAAATGACCCGTTTCTTTCCGTCAGGTCACATTATGGCTTATTTTTTGTTAATATTTCTCGAAACAGTTTTTTAAGAGAAATACATTTGTGTAAATTGAATAGCAGACATTCTACCTGGTCTCCATCTCCTTCATGTCCCAATGGATTCAAAACAATTTTGAAAATACCTGTACATGTAAACGAAAATGTCAAAAACATGTTACCTTAGCTACAAAAGTTGACCTGACTGAGCAAAACCAACATGACATTTGGATTCAGAGCATCCAGTGTTTTTGTCCATTTTGAGTCATATTTCTAGACCCACAGAATATTTTGTACTATGTCTCTGAAAACAGTGAATATCTCAAATGAAAGAAGAGACTCTCTATTTCATCATGAAAAAAATGTTTGTTTTCACCTTGTTCCATTCTTGTTTTATCAGAGGTAGAGTAGAGGACACTTTCACCAAAATCACCACTTTTTCTCCAGATTCTGTTTGTTTTGCTCTCTAATCTCGATCGTCTCCACTTCCTGTTTTGATCTCTGTGGTGTATACCGTCTCTTTATGCTCTGACTACATCTCCCAGAAGCCCCAGTATTACTCACAGGCTGTGGGAGAGCGTGAGAGCGGGAGAGCAAAAACCAGTTTGATGTATTATTACGTCAATGGCACTCAAGCGATGGATTTTAAATGATGCTGAAATACGTCAATGGCACTGAAAGACACTGAGATGACTTTATTTAAAATCATCCAAGTCTGGAGTTATTTTCTTTCCTCCATTCATGAGAATGAGACTCAGATCAAGGCTGGTAAGTGGAGTTAAAGGCTGCAGTCAACCCATTTTAGCCTTAATGAGCCACTGAGTAGCTCTAACCGGAATGACGTGCCTCTAACTGTGCATCCAGCTCTCTTTATACATCCATGGTGGTGCCTCATACAGTTCATAACCCAAACACCTGCAGAGCAGCTCCAGCAGGCCAACTGTGCTCTGCAGCTTCACGTTTCCTAGACAGGAAACTGAAACATGCAGCGACGTCTCTGTCACCACACCGGCTGGTGAGAGTATACCCAGCAGTCTGGGAGAAAGGGCGGATCAAAGCACGCTCTCATTGCAAAGCTGTAGTTTTATATTTACTGCTGTTTCCCTGAATAAAACATTGGTGAAATCCCAGATCAGAGATTATTCAGTGATTATTTAATTATTGTAAGCATAAAAATGAACTTATTACCTTTATAGCTGCGCTCAATCTTCCCATCGTTCATGTTAAATACGCTGTGCAAACAGTGTGTCTCTCGTGTCGAGTTGATGTCGGGAAACGTCACGTATTGATCCTTTCTGTGTCCCACTGATTGCTCAAATTGATTCCACTTTGTTGTGATACAAGCTCGCTTATGCTCAATTCAATGAATGGATGTACTGTAGACAAGCAGTGTGTGTGTTTGTGTGTGTGTTGTTCCAGGAAGAATCAAACTGTCTGTTGAATGTGTCGTGTAATGTCAAACCAGAAATTAATTTTTATTTTTATGTCTCCACAGTCTCTGGAGAGCACTCGCCGTATGCTGCAGCTGGTGGAAGAGGTAAGAAATACACTTTGGGCAAAGTCCTGCAGCATCCTGCGAAAGTTTGGACAGTATAGTTTGGATGTTTCATAAAGGATGGATGTTCTTTTCATATATTCTGCTGCTGGGGTTGAAGTTTTCAGCCATTTCAGACAATTCATGCTTGAATGTTGCTTTAAAGTGGACAATTTGACCCAGATGTAATGATGGGAAAGAGATAGTCTAGCCCTCGGTATTTCCCAGAATGAGCGGCATGGCTCAGTGGGTACAGTGGCCTTGTTGTAACCGAAGGGTTACTGGTTCGAGCCCGGCCTGGAATGTTGAGGTGTCACTGAGCAAGACACTGAACCCCTAACTGCTCCTGATGGGTTGTGGTTAGCGCCTTGCCATCAGTGTGTGAAAGGCTGAATGTGATGCATCATGTAAAGAGCTTTGGGTATTGTTGCAGGTATAGTAAAGAGCTATACAAATACATTTACCATTTATTATTATTTTTTTTAGTTTTGTTAGAAGTCCATTCTTCTATATTTTGCTGGTTCAGAAACTAGAAACCAAACTCCAGATTTAACTTCAACAAATAAAAATCAGAGACCCAGCAGAGATGAAGGCTGACTGCTGAGAGGCTGCACTTCACAACACAAAGGGCTCTGTTTTTGTAGACAGAGCTAGGCAGGCGGATCACAAATGTTGATGTATCCTCATTTTTGTGCCAGTGCAAAGACCGCTGCTCGTGCATCAATGTGAACAACGGTCATCAAACACACTGATCATTGAAGAAATCAATGTATAGATTCCATTTTTTTCAATGAAACGTGTTGTGATGTGCCAGCACTGGCATGTTGTTTCGTGTTTATAAGCTTATTTCGGTCCTTCTTCTCACATCATTGAACCTCTTCTTGCACTGGGCAGTGGTTCTCAGTGAGCCGGGAGAAGATGTGTTCTTATATTTGTGATTTCTTGCCATCTGTGGAGGTCCGCTTGCAGTTCGGTAAATATGGACTTCACATGCTTTGACCTCCCAGACGAGTGACCATAAAAGACCTAGACCTCTGACTACCACATACTGTACGTCCTGCAGCTGTGTAAGCTGTAATAACTGGCCATACCAGCAGGTGGCATAAAGTCAGAAGACGGCAGACATACAAGCCTTAGCTATGATACACAGAGGAAATAAAGCAGCGTTTCCTTTCCTCTGAGCTTCCAGAGTCGTTGTGAAAATGTTTCCTCACCTCCGTTTCCTTTCTTAAGGAAGCTTAAGCTTAAGCTGAACGGCCAATCAGAGTGATTCCTCTCGGCGATGAGCTTTACTATGTACTGACTGGAGCCACAAAGACCAGGGCTGCAGACGCTCACTGACGGCTCAAAATTACCTTAAGTTTTGTCTGGCAGAACTGAGTGAAAGATGAGTCAACTGAATACAAAAGACACAAAAAACATGCACAGACTAGAGTCTTATTGTGGAATCCATATCAATAAATAACACTTTAATAGACTGAGAGTGAAAGACAAAGAGACGCCAACAAGCAGACAGAGATGGAGGGAATAAAAGGCTGACGGCATGGACGGCTGGGGAGGCTGATGGCATCTGACGAGCTCAAGGTCACATTGATGATCCGTCAACATATCTCACCACACAGTTCTACCCTGCGACTCCGCCGGCGGCGGAGAGATTAGCAAACTGTTTTATAGGCCTGTGTTCCCTCCCCTGTAGATAATGACCGACTCCTGATATCCAGTCCAAACGTCCCGTGTGGTAATGCAGTCGACCGAGGAGATGAAAGGTGGAAATATTTCAATATTTGAGGTTTCCTCTGAGTCAATAGGAGTCCTTTCTGCTGCAGCACACCAAACCAAGTGCTAAAGCTGTGACTGAAGTGTAAACTAGCCACCTGATGTAAATGAAGCACCTCCAGTCCTGGAAGGCATCATGGTGGATTATTCCCTGGAGTTTCCCTCAGGACTGATCTCCACCACTGTGGGATTTCTGGGCTCGCTGAATGACAGAATAATTTCCTTCTTGCTTCCCTCTCGCCTCTCAAACATCAATATGACTTTCCTCCAAAACTGCTGAGGAGGCACAGTGGGTACACTGAGACACCATAATCTTATTTCTGCCTATCAGGCCGAGCCAGCTGCTGCGTCTCAGTGCTGTAAAACCTGCAGCGGATTTGTGAATTGTAAAAATCCGTTTAAAAGAAAATTTAAAAGAAAAATAGTCAGGTTGCAGGTGACATTTTGTCCAAAATGAGCAGCTGCTGATCTGGGATGTTGGGTCATTAACTGTGTCATCTGTACAAGGAAATCCAATCACTCTCCTTTTCCGTCAGCGTTATTAATGTTAATCTCCTGGGGGCTATTTCCATGTTTCCTATTTAAGGTGTGACGCTCCTTTGCCCTTTCTGATCAATACTTTTCCACATGCTGACGTTGGGGGAGCAAAATATTTTAATTTGTTCCTTTAGGAGAACAGAAAGCCAGCGTGTCGTCATGTTATATTAGTTCAGCTTCCCTAAAAACACATCAGACTTTATATTATTGTGTGATTTATAAGACATCAGAGATGCAGATGGGTTAAATACTTAAAAATGTGGATCTTTGATGCCATCCTCATGGAAGTTAGCTTAGCATTCTGCCCGAAGGCTAAAAGCCAAAAAAGCCCACTAATTAAAGCATTATATTACTTTTTTTTGTGGTTATATAGAGATATGAAACATGTTTTAAGGGAAACAGCATTCGTTTTTTGACGTTTTATCGTTATCATCTTATCATAGGCTGCAGAGGTCCTCGGAGGGAGAAGATTTGATTGGACATATGGGTCAAAAGCTTTAACTTACATATTTAACATTAATTTAGCTCTTTGAGCGCCAGCCGTTTTATAAGCTGCCTTGTCCCAGCTTTTTAGTTCATTTTGAGTCATATTTCTAGACCCACAGAATATTTTGTACTATGTCTCTGAAAACAGTGAATAGCTCAAATGAAAGAAGAGACTCTCTATTTCATCATGAAAAAAATGTTTGTTTTTACCTTGTTCCATTCTTGTTTTATCAGAGGTAGAGTAGAGGACACTTTCACCAAAATCACCACTTTTTGTCCAGATTCTGTTTTTTTTGCTCTCTAATCTTGATCGTCTCCACTTCCTGTTTTGATATCTGTGGTGTATACCGTCTCTTTATGCTCTGACTACATCTCCCAGAAGCCCCAACATTACTCACAGGCAACTGCTGCCGAAAAACCACTTTGATATTGAAATATGTCAATGGCACTCAAGTTACTCTGATAATTATTTGAAGCCAAATAATTTAGTCCTGTTTTATTACACATAACCAGCTTGTTTTGTTGCGTGAAACTGAGACCATAAACCGGGAGAAAATACCATTGAAATGTAACTGAGATATGTGAGTTGAGCTTTATTGTCTTCAGTCATTATTTTTGTGCGTTAGAAGAATCAAACAGCAACAGAAAAGGTTTCAGGTGAAAAGTGGAAAAGGGAAATGTGCTGAGCTCGTGTGTTTCAGTGAGATGTTGTAGCCTCATTACTGACCTCTATTTCATTTTGTCCTCCCTTCCTCCCTCACGTCTTTTCCACCTGGCCGTCTTCGGGGAATAGAGCAAAGATGCCGGCATCAGGACTTTGGTTATGCTGGACGAGCAGGGCGGTAAGTCCACCAGAGAGACGTGCACATTCAACAAATGACTCTGTATCCAGTGAAGAGTCATAGATTATGATGAGCAACATCACGAGGGACTTTATTATGTCTAGAAAGCATGTTGGTTTTAGATTTATGGTAATGAAACACTTGTGAATGGATTGATTGTTTCATATGCAGATGCTTGTTTTTGTTTTTTTTTATCCTTGTTATGTTTAAACTAAAATGTTCTTGTTTGGGTTTTAATTTATAGCGCATGGTTTAGTTGACTGGTCAATGGTGCCAATGGTTTAACTCCTTTCCTTCAGCTTCCTTTAACATTTCCTTTGCCTAACATTTTATTTTTTTCTTTTCGGGTTTGTCTAACTGCTTTTGATTTGCCAGCAGATATTCATTTCCTAACAAAGATCTCGAAAGTGCCAAAACATTAAGAGAGGACTCTTTAACGCCAGCCACGGCCGTGCCGAAATCCTACGGCTCAACATCAAGATTCATGTATTTATTTATTCACTGAAACCAGAAAGCAGTTGGGTTAATTTGTCCTGGTGGCAGAGTGGCTTCTGGGCTGTTCTTGGATCTGTTTGTACTATGATGTTAGCATCACAGCCTTAGCAACATTTAATTCAATGCTAACAGACGTTTACATTTTTATATTAAACAAAAGATCTGCACTCTGTATTAAAAGCTCCCAGCTGATTTCAAACTAATAACCACCCGTGACGTTCAGCCACAGTTTGACACAAGTGTTCTGCATGAAGGCTCTTACTGAATTTTGCTTATTTCAAATATTTTGTCTGCACAGATTTGAGTTTGCAGAGGTTTTTGTTTCCACTAAGCAATGTTTCGACCAAATATTTATATTTATTTATATTTCTTTTTAGTTTTAAAATTGTAGAAAGATAATGAATAACAATGCCAGATTTTTGGGTTTAAAAGAAAGAAATATGTAATATTTTTTCCAAGAATACTGGCAACTTTCAGCTGGCCAATGTCTGTGTTAGTATTTTCATACTTGGGTCAAATTAATTTATTTTATTATAACTCACAAATATCAGTCAAATAAAATTGAAAAAAAATCTAAAAGTAGGCTGAGGTGGGAGGCAAAAGAGTTCAGACACTCTCATGTTTTTATCTCAGAATATTAACCCTGTTATTTTGTTTTTAAACTATTTTCTAAACAATTTTGTAATTTCATTTTCCCTTGTAAATTTACAACTTAATCATTTTTGTTTTTACTCATCTCTAATTTTTTTTAAAAAAATTTAACCTGCAATATGCTGTTATTGATATCTCCCGCCCTTCTGTTTTTTTTTTGTTTGTTTTTTTTACTTACGGGCATTTTTATTTATTTTGATGATAAACCTTCAAATGTTTTTCCTAAGTATGACTGACAACTTTAACTAATATCTTCAAGCATTTACCTGTCTCTTCGAAACATTTGTCTCTGTTGATGTAGCCCAAATTTAGTTATTAATTTCATTTCTTTGTTTGTGTTTCAGGTCCATAAATACAATTACAATTTAAAAAGAGCTAGACCAAAGTTGTCTGATCCTAAGACTCTTTTTGGCAGAGTGTTTTTGTTCTCTTTTTTTGTTGGTGTTATTTTATTAATAGAGTTTGGTCTTCTGTTTTGCCTCGTCTCATTCAGCTCTGCTCTGATTGGTCAACCTGAGAGTTGATTGGCTCTCGATCACTCAGATCACCATCACCTGTGAGGAAGGTGTGTCAGTCTATATATGTGCTGGCTCTGCTATTCTCTGGTTTGGTGCCACAGGAAGATCTCTGTTAGGTTGAACTCACAGCTTTTCATTCGACAGCGTGCAGATCTTTTGTCTGTTTTTCTGACTTTTTTTCTTCCTTATCTGATTCGGTTTAAAGGTGGTTTGTGAAATGATCACAGCCCGTCTTTAAGCTTTTTCTTGTGGGAGTCTGAACATCCAAACAGGTGTGGGAACAGTCAAACAGGCCCTGCCAACCTGAGAACAGCCCAGAAAATTATACTAAAATGATACAAAAACGATCGATTTAGCTGGTAATGACAAATACTCAACCACTTCTCTATCAACCCATGAACCGCTTTGTACAATCCCTGAGTTTACTGACTCAACAGCCTTATATTTCCATAAATGCATGTCGACCAGGGATTCTACAAATCTGAGAAAAAAGTCAATGAACTACTTTTGGAATCAGCTCCATATTTAACTGTGCCTCACCCTTTCACTCTTGCTTGCACCATATTTCCTTTAATCACAGCCAGGATGGAAACGTTTTGTGCATGTTTAGAGCATAACAAACAACGAACCCTGACACTCATAAACCAGAATCTAAACATACCAGAAATCCTTTCAGTCACGCCTTGAACATTTGTAAAGGCAGACAAAGCAACACAGGCAGTTAAATATGAGTCTCCATGGTGGCAGCAAAAGATTTTTTGGAACAATTTAAAACAAAAAATGTGATTTATTGCTATTTGAATTTGTAAAGCAGCAGCCAGAGCTTGGTCAGACCAAAGAACATATAATTCTCCTCTCATTTATATATTCTTTTAGCTCAACAAAGAACAGCAAATAAAAAAAGGATTGGCTTTAGCTCGCCATCTTTGTGGAAGAATTCTTCATAAAAAAGGAGCTGTTTGTTGCATGATGCCGACTCCACATTTAGCACCTCTCAAGTGAGATTTACTTGCTTTGGTGTGATGAAATTATAGTAATCTCTTGGTCTCTGTCAGCACTTAAAGGGATAGTTTGACATTTTAAATGTATTTGATACCATTCTGCAGTCATGAGAGTGAGATTGATCTTCTCGGCTGGAAAGAGTCTGAGCTTACATCCCAAAATGTCAAACTATTCATCTATCAGTGTTGAAATATTTCAACTTTCAGCTGGATTCTCCAAGTGCATTGAGATATATCGTTTATTCACTGTCATTATGTGATATTTTCTGCTTTTAATACCGTTCTCTGGCCCAAAAATTAAAGTGCACACTGTCGTATTTTATCCCAACACACACACTTGACTCAGTTACTGCTCATCATAACTCATTTCTGTCAATCAGTCAATGAAATTCATTCCACTACTGTCATCCCTTTGTCCTGACCAGAGCAACTCGATCGTGTTGAAGATGGCATGAACCATATCAACCAAGACATGAAGGAAGCCGAGAAAAATTTAAAAGATTTAGGGAAATGCTGTGGGCTTTTCATATGTCCGTGTAACAAGTAGGTACTGACAGTGTGCCCCAAAGGTTCTTTACATATGTGGTGGCGTCCAGTTTTTCCTCTTTTTTTTGTTTTAATTTCTTTCGTCACAGTGAGTGTCTGAAGATGTTGTCTTCTCTCCTTTGTCCTCTCTTTATCTCTCTCTTCCTCTCTCCCTTTCTTCTCGTGCTTCGTTCTGTGGGGGATAAATGACTTGTGTTTAATCAGAGCAACTGGAGCGCATCGAGGAGGGAATGGACCAAATCAATAAGGACATGAAGGATGCAGAAAAGAATTTGAACGATCTAGGGAAATTCTGTGGTCTTTGCTCCTGTCCATGTAACAAGTAGGTGCTGCTTGCCTGCCTGCCTGCCTGCCATTCAAAAGTGAGAATAAATATCTGAGAATCGAAATCTATTGGAGGTAGAAGTGACATCACGATGGCCATCAGCCAATAGTCCGCTCTGCTCCATCTCCACATGAGAAATGAATAAAACATCTCCAGCCATTTCACATTCATGCGAGGTGGACGCCAGAGGCCACACAAGCGACACACAGTACACTTAAAGTCAAACTGAAATTTTATTTCTGCACTTCTTCACTACAATGTGCCTGATTTGCCATTTTTCAACAGAGGGTAAACCCCTTCCTGGACATTTTGTCACCTCATATCACCTGTAAAAAGTTGCACTCAAACACACCGCAAATTGTTCAAAAAAGGAAACTAGAAACTCGTTTTCCTCACTTCTGTTTCTCCAAATTGCTGAACAGTCAGTCGGAGTGATTCCTCTCAACATCTGCAGAAAAACTTCTGGCGCATAGAGCACCGGACATCACATGACTCTGTTTGTTTACGCCTCCATATTGGCAGGAAAATCTACTTCAAAATGAGTGGAGCCAGCGGTAAATTGATTTTTCAATCATAAAATATTATCATATGCACAAATAAACTAAAGAGACCAAATATCTCTGACCCTTATCATGCCCCCAGTATACTTTTCAAAAATTTTGAAAAGGTTTAGTAGTTGTCAATGTTTTAAAATCTCTTCTCTTAACATGAGTCATATTACTAGAAATCACACAACGCTCTGTTCATTGCTGTAATCACAAGAACAGACATATAAACAGACACACTAGCAGACATAACATGCATTGAGTTTTGTCTGAAGGACGACTTAAACACTCTGCAGACAAACATTTTTACGTTGTGTTTGCTTGTTGCTGTGTGAGCAACGGCAAGCACTGCAAAATCCATCTAACATGCTTTTAATGAAAGTACAACTGTTCAGAATTGTATTAAAAGCATGTAAAATAAATCAGATATAAAGTTTAGGGAACGTTGGATTCTGTACCTGATATAAAGTGGTCACTGCTGGTCCCACTGCTCTGTTTTCTTGTGATTGCTTCTTACATGTTTTATGGCGTTTATCATCTCTCTCTTTGTTCAGGATCTTTGGGAATCCTGAAAAATTATCTTCTTGTTCCTCGTTGTTAGAGCCATAATGGAAATTTTTGTAGTGTATAAGATTGAGTTTGAGTATTTGAAAAGACAGTTTCTTATTTAGTAATGTAAAATGTTTAATTCTATATTAATTTATGTATGACATCATGCATGACATCACTCTGCTGAGGCAGTAAGCCGCTTGAGTAAAGGGTCGGAGCGCAGCAGTCTTTGACCATGACTACACGGAAATGAGTCGATCTCCTGTATAGATGTTTTGTACTTGTAATTTGAACATTCTGATTTAGTAAACTGTCGAAAGCTTAAAAGATGTCTCACGTCATTGACTTAAGCTCGAGGAACTGGTCATAAAAACGAAATTAGAACAAACTGCATCTATACTCGTCCTCAGCTGTTCTGGCATCTCGGAGCACAACAGCTAACCAACATATCTTCAAGAAACGTTTATAAGCATTTAGCTGCAAGCGGCGAGATCCCTGACAGTAGTTTAAGCAGGACGCTTTACTGCCAAATATGGCTGTGTTTTGGTTTAGACTGTTGCATGCTGGGATTGTGTGATGTCAACTGCTGGAGCTCTATAAACCAGGCCGACAGACGCTCACCAGCAGCTCGAAACTCACCAACACGGCAGCCTGGAAGTTTGTATTCTGCTCGCAAAGCGAAAGATAGCATTAAAGTGGATTCTAGTTAGCATAGCTCACTAGTGTTAGCACTGATTTCCATGAGAAACTCAGCAACAGTTAGTCCAGTAAGCTCAGCACGCCATACGTTACCCACCTATTCAAATTACAACGCAGCTATCAAAATTATGCCCTCCTACCTGTGCAAAAATAAAGTATTTGAGTCAAGACAACAACAGCTAGCTTTAGAGTGAGCAAAAAAAAAGAAAATTTCAGTTTGACTTTAATGCATATACACATACTAGAGATAATAGCAGGCACATGCAGCAGCCTCGGGATCTTATATCGTCCCTGGATTAGCCTCCAGACATGCAGTATCCCAGAATTCATGGCTCCACCTCTGAGAAGTATCCCTTCCAAATTACAAAGTGTGTCATTGACCATGTAAACACCCCACCCCGGTGTAGGCCATTTATATCTTTGCTGCTGCTTGTGCACAGTCGAGTCTTCGTGTGCAAATAAACTGGAAGAAATCCTGTAAAGCCAAGCTGAAACGCTCTTTGCCTCATCAAGTGCCTCTCTTCACACCCTTCTACCAAGAGCTTCCACTTCTCCAAACACCTTTATAAAGGGAGATGTCGACACGCAAGTGTAGCCATTGTACACGTCCCTCTTGAATTTCCTTTGTTCGTATTGATACAAAGTGATGGTGAAGAGGGGACCTCTACAATGATACCACTGTAGCTGCTGGTCTTCCTAAAATCAGGAGATTCAACTGAAAGAGCAGGGCTGGAGCTCCCAAAGCATCTTGGCACCCAGATCATTTAATGTGTTGACTTCCAGCTGGAAATTCAGTGATCTTGGTCCCAAAATGCCTCTGGTCAGCCTGGTCCGGGACTGTTTGACACTTCTCCTCATCTGCATGATCTCTACCACCACCACCACACCGCTCTAACATCCAGTAGATCCTCACCTCTTTGCAGACAACAAGACCTTTATGTTTCCCCACCCTCTCCCCCACCACCAAGTGCCAATGATATGGAATGACTGGCGAGCATGACCCTTTGAATGCTCATGCATGCATGACGATGCAACTCATAACGGCAATGTTACACATGATGGTGCTAAGATCATGATGCTGATATTAACAATGAAGGTGATGTTGATGATGTTGATGGTGAACACATCTTTTTGGTGTTTTCTTGACCACGAGTGGAACAAAAATACGGTAAACGGGATGAATGGGTAGAAAGCTACAATACAGCAGATGTGCAAGACCGATCGATAGGTGCAATTGATTTGTTTTGAAACTCTCTCAGAAGAAAACACAGGATGAAAGCTTAAAACTGAAACATTTGCCAATGTTGGTTTTGTATTTGACAGAACAGTTTAAAACGTGTCCAAGACTGTGCCAAAATCTTCAAGCAAAACTTTAATATTTATATATGTAATATAAACTAGGATAGTTACAGACATGCTTTTGTGATTTCATAGATAGGATGCAGTTTATTGCCAAGCAAGTTTCCACATACAAGGAAGCTGACTATATAAACATTGTGCAAATATAAAAAATCATGACAAGAAAGACGAGAAATTAGTTAAAAAAAAAAAAAATATGAGCATGAGGTAAGATGGAGACAATACAGTGCAATGTGGCTGTTATTCTACCTAGTGGATGTGAAGAAGGAAAGGGGAGGATGAGAGGACAATCGTGAAATGCTAGAAAGACGTCAGTGAACACATCACAAGAGGACAAATGTGACAAGCAAAGAAAAAAGGAGAGATGGAAACTGGGTTAGGACTCATGCGCAGTGAGACGTTTTCAGGGATGGCATTGCGTTTATTGTGTAAATGGCTACATGGTGCCTCTGCGCATGCACTTCCTGGTCGCTGTGTCTTTACACGTCTCTGTGTGGCTATCTGCTGCAGTTCGTCTGCAGCGCCACTTCTCCTGCAGAGCCCTGTGAGCCTTTATCCGGGCTCTAGCATCGCTGCTCGGTAAGCTCCCTCTCTTGCGGCGTTCTCGCTCACATGTAGGTCAGCCGTATCACAGAGTGGCATCATAGCCTGCTGGGAAGTTGAGTCAAACTGAATGCACACATGGATGGATGCTGGAGAGATAAAACAGACATGGCTTTGTTGGATACTTTCACCGCTTTAATCCCCTGGATGTCCATCAGAATTAGCTGACTCCTGGATTTCTGGTGCTTTAATGCTGCCTGCATACTACTGTTAGTGGATTTTGATTGGTGGATAGCAGATCAACCTGCAGGTCACTCTGGGGATGAATTAGATAGACTGAGTTTAGTTTTAGCACGGGCTTTGCAATCCTCATATGATCTAATCAGATCATTTCAGTCCAATCATGACAAAGCTGATTAGAGAAGTGCATTGTACGCTTTATGAGACCACAGGGAAGCAAATAGCAAAGGAGACCAGACTGGATTTGAAATGAAAGGAAAGTGATGTGAGAGGAGATGAGAGGGACAGTATGTATGATATTAAGGAGCAAAGACTGAAAGGACTCAGACAGAGTGTGACAGCTAAGCGAAGCCTCGCCTCGGACCATTTCTATTAATAAAAACAGAGTAGGAGCTGAGCCAAAGCTGCTCCTCATACAGCTAGAATACAAGGTTATACAATATTATATACACCACTGATGCTTCAATACGAGCAAAGAAATAAAGACAGGATATTGTTGAATGGATCACGGAAAATATGTGAATGGATATGAGATTAATTTCTCAGGAATATCATTGTCAAACTCTAAGGGGTGAAACATCTTCTGCCTTAAAACTGACTGGATGAAATGTATGAAAGCCACAGCTAAAGAAATGAAAAGGAACCTTAGCTTCAGACACAGAAGCAGATTAATACATTGGATGTGTTAGTGTCATCCTCATCCAGTCCTGTCTCCTAAAAATTATGTGCCTACACAACAAAACTGCATTGTGAATTATGTTTCAACGGGAGGTGGGTCAAATAAGCTCTGGTGGTCTTCTTGAGCTCAGGAGGCAGGGTGTAAATCTGAGATTTTGGCTCATTGGCTTATGACCTCAAGAATTCTTTGAGCCAAACATATTTTTTAGCGGCCAAAAGAAAAATCTTGCATTATCCGACTGAAAATATCTACCGATGCATTATTTTACTTGTAATATAAACATCACCTAAACATTAGCATGACGTAAGGATGACAACAAGTATCAGTAGTATATATTCTTTTACTTTTTTCTGTTATTTATAACATCCAGGACAGGTCCATTTGTAACAGACTAACAGTCACGAGACTTGAATAAATTTGCTAATTACAAATGACGTATTGGCACAGTAAGCGGCGAGGGACAAAATATTCTGGTTGAAGCACTTGGAGCACACGCTCTGGAGCAAATGCAAAAATAAAACAAAGTCCCAAATCGCATCGGCTGTTGGCGCATGCTTAGTTTTGTTTTACACGCCAAACCAAAAGTCTACTCTACCCGCCAAGCGTCATTGGGTGGAGGTCAATGTTAATAACACAACAAACAGTAATTCTAAAGCCAAATCATGACGTTTCCACAAGTAGTGTTGCTGCCTAAACCTAACCAAGCTGTTTTAACTGTGACAATTCAAAACGTAACTGAAGATGCAGTTTGGATTTATGCTACCTGACGGCTAACCCTGAACTTGGAAGAAAAGTGGTGATGTTTTGAAAGGGTGGGGGTGGTTTAGGAATAGCTAGCCATGGTGTTATTCTCTGTTGACTCCCTCCAGTTTCTTGTTTTGTTCCTTTTGGCAGTTTGTTCTCCGCATTACTCGTCGTCCCTCCTTTACGATGTGACAGTCCTGTTCACTCTGTGTTGTGTGTCTCTGTTTTCTGTCACACTGGGACATTTCACTGTGCTGGGTGGGAGGGTGGAGGTAGACGTACCAGAAAGATTGTTTCAATTTAAAAAAAAAAAAAAAAAGGAAGGGGGTATTGTCACACACTGAGTCATCCCACATGTTGAAGCTATTAAAGTGCATGCTTACATTATACAACACAGACAACTGTGACTTGTGGCTGTTATATACCTACAACATGTAACAGCACACATTATTATTGTGTAACAGCAGAATGAATCTGTACGTACCTACCAAACCCAATCCGTGCCTGCTATGCTTTGCTTGACTTAGTCTAGTCCCTACCATATATTTATGTGCCAGATGCATGAAGCCAAATAACACCTTTGTGCCAGCTGATCACACCACATACACATGTGACTAATGGGAAGCCAGCCTGGTTGAGGTAAATGACGAATCGTCAGGTCAAACTGTTGAGTAACTGTCCCTCCTCGTCCTCCCGTTCGCTGTCGGTGGCCAGGATGAAGAGCGGAGCAAGCAAGGCCTGGGGGAACAACCAGGACGGCGTGGTGGCCAGCCAGCCCGCCCGCGTGGTGGACGAGCGCGAACAGATGGCCATCAGCGGCGGCTTCATCCGCAGGTAAAGATGACGAAGTAGAGGGATGTGAAAGTATGCACAGGTGGACAGAAATACAGTATGTGTGTACGACAGAGGACATTGAAGGTTTAATACTCATTAAAGGGAGCTTGGATGTTATTGATATCACTCTCATGTGGTAGCTACATCCAGTTAGCTTAGCTTAAGATGAAACAATCTGTATACCAGTCCAAATTGTTGAGCAAGTCTTGTTTAATCCATATAAACCAAAGCCTGTAAACCCACACATTTCTACTATTCAGTTTTTGCACAAACCAGAGGTGTTCAGAATATTTTTTCACCTTCAGAGAGAGCAGGAGATGCTTTAGGGCAGGGCTACCTTGTGATTGACACATCGCTACCATCGTAGTGTTCAGTGTGGGAGTTGTGCAGACTGAGTTGTTGCGTGTTTTCAGTTCATGAAAGTCGATTTATAATCTTTTTGGTCATCAAACAAGCTCGTAAAGTCATGTTCTCAAACACCAGGAGTATCTGACCGATGACATGCTACATGCAGATGAGATGCTACAGATGATACAGTTGTCACAGTATTTAAATCTGACCATGTGTGTGTATGTGTGTGTGTTTAGGGTAACAGACGATGCCCGGGAAAATGAGATGGATGAAAACCTGGAGCAGGTGGGCGGCATCATCGGTAACCTGCGCCACATGGCCCTGGACATGGGCAACGAGATCGACACCCAGAACCGCCAGATCGACAGGATCATGGAGAAGGTGCCAAGATCTACATTTCAGTGCATTTTATCTCATTTATTACACTTTTTTGTATTTGTCTGCATTGTTATACATAGAAAGTTGTCAACTTTAGGTGGTAACTGTAACTACCTGTTAGTAAGTTTCCCATCTTAACTTTTCAAAGTCAGTCAGCTTTCTTGTCAATTCTGCGGCATGTACAAGACATACAGAGGATTGAAATTATGGTTCTCGCCAACCTTGGTGCATGCAAAATTAAATAAAATAAAACAAGTGCAGTCAACTCATAACTGAGAAATGGTAATAAATAAGAAGGCAAATACAGTCAGTGCAAATCTATTTGGTTATAGTGCAAAAAAATTGAGATAGCTTTTTGTCTGTGAACCGCCACAATTACATTTCCATTCAACTAAACTGCAGAACCAAAATGCATTTGAAGGGAAACATTGTCTGTTACAAAGTTTCACAGTTTTAAACCATTTTAAAAATGTGATTAACATTTTTAATAGAGACAAAACTACTAGAACTACTGGGCTGGGTTTGTTAACTCTTTGAGTGCCAGCTGTTTATAACACGGAAAGTGCCCTGTACCACCGTTTTTGCCCATTTTGAGTCATATTTCTAGACCCACAGAATATTTTGTACTATGTCTCTGAAAACACTGAATAGCTCAAATGAAAGAAGAGACTCTCTATTTCATCATGAAAAAAGTGTTTGTTTTTATCTTGTTCCATTCTTGTTTTATCAGAGGTGGAGGACACTTTCACCAAAATCAACACTTTTTGTCCAGATTCTGGCGTGGAAATACATCAGTGGCACTCAGAGTTAAAAACATTATGATCTGGATTAAAGTGAAAAAGCAATAAATCACTGTTTCTCATGGGACGTGCAGCAGTGCTGTCCACCAGTAGTGGACTTTTTTCACTTGTTAACCTAGCAAACTGATGTTGGTCTCTTCCGTCTTCGTCATCCAGGCTGATTCCAATAAGACCAGGATTGATGAGGCCAACCAGCGCGCCACAAAGATGCTGGGAAGTGGCTAAACGCCCAGAGCGCCGTCACCCCGGCGTCCCGCGCCGCACACCTCCAGGCGCTGACATGCTTTCATCATGGTATTGACCTTCTAGGTTTGCACACATGCACATATCACCTCCCCTCCCCATTGTAAATGTTGTTCTTTGTGTCGTCTGTCAAGCTTTTTCAAGATGATTGTCCTCGTAAAAAGATGATTTCTTATACTCCGTATATAATTCTTTCCAAAGGTTGTATATAGTGCTGACTTGATGGCTCTCTAGCTCACTTGTGAAATTTTTATTCTCTTTATCGAATATATATACATATATATCATATATAATATATGTATGTATATATAATATATATATATATATATATATATATATATATATGCAAAAGTACACTGCTCTGGATGACAAGTATATAATAGGAATGCTGTACAAGCTGTTTGTTTTTATTCTTTTTCCTTTCTAGTATCTCAGTATCGTCTTAGTCAAACTGTGTCATTCCATTTAGGCTACTGTCATGTTCCTTGTTTTGGTGTTTGTCATGACAAAAAGGTAGAAGGCTGATGGGGGGAAAAAAACACGACGAGTAATGATTTACTGAGCGACGGTGCAGAAGAAGAGCGGGGTCGCAAAGAGCACTTAACAATCAAAAGGCAGTCGTCGGTACATTTTCCTTCATCGCAATCACACTGAGTTTCCGTTTAGACAATGTGCAACTAGACTCTCTGTAGCTGTATTAGACATTGCATTCCAAGTGATGTGAATTGTGCGTTCTCTGCATGACAAATGGTAGATTTTAGTCTTATAAATAAAACCTGTCTGAAAAAATATATATAAAAAATGATAACATGGCAGTAGCAAATTGACAAAAACGCATGCTCAGTATTAGGACACAGTTAATTGTTCCATACTCCTGCAAGTTTGCAATAGTGCCACTCTCTTTTTGTCTCGATATATTTACTGACTGTGACCATCTCGTTGTAAAATAATGCAAAAGGGATCAAAAAAGTGAGATGAAGATGAAAAATATGAGGACTTGGGGGTTGTATTGCAAAAAAAATGACCTGTTTTCTAAATGATTATGCAGTTCAGAGATGAAGATGTTGATTATGTACTGAAAGATGAGGACTGGTTGTGTACTGTAACATAGGTTTTGGATGCTCTGAAAAAAAATAAACATTTGCAATGTAAAGCAAAGACGCATATTTCTGAGAGACCTTACTTTTATAAGAAGACTGTATCTGTGAGTTTATTCTTCCCGTGTGGTTTGTTATTGGTAAAAATGATGATAACATTGAATAAGAAGTATACTCTGAAACAAAAAATATATACATACAAAAGGGTTTTTTGTTGCTTCTGTACTTTAGAGCTATGCACACCAAATCGCCAAAATGTCGAGTAGTTAGAGTAAGGTGATTAAATACCTGAACCTGAATGACACAATAGGTTAAACCGTGAGATTGATGTCCTCAACGCATGTAATATTAAAAACTCCCTCTCTGTATCCTGTCAGTGTGTGAAGTGGTGGACATTTTGTAGCTAGCTGAATTGATTAAAAGTAATAAACCCTATAGTCGCACACGTGTCTGTCTTTATTGCTCCTGATATATACAGAGAAACACCACTCAGGATATGCAGACAGTCATCCCATTTTTTCCAGTAACAGGTATGCTACTAATGCTCCTAAAAATATTCTAAACAAAAAAAAAATATATGGGACGTATTTCCACCCAATTATAATACGCTCATTTAGCAAGAAATTGTTTTGTTTTGTTGAGTGACATGTAAATATGCTGGGTCAACATAAGGTGTTGGTGTTACTATTACTAAATTATGAGGGATAAATCCAACATAATAATCACTTGTTGGCTGAACATAAAAATTGAAAGTTATTTCCACCCAGTTATAACACACTCAGGGCAGCACTAGACTCATTAGACTCTGTCAACATTTAAATAAATTACACAATGTTAAGTTATTGCACATCATGCTAAAATAACATTACTTAACGACTTATGATTAATGTATCAGACTCCCAGTTTGGTTTTTTTGAGTGTCTGAAAGAACTGGGTGACAAACTGTCAACCCTTAACTTCTTTCTCCTGTCTGAACTTTTTTACTTTTCTTTTTTTCCTCCCTGACTTTGTCCTACCATCTCCTCCTCCACTCTGTCTGTGAAGTCAGCTCTCTGCAGGCTGTCTGATGGAGCAGCTGGAGTAAACAATTTTACTAAACAGAGAGGGGGGATGTTGGGAAATGTTTCCAAAAAAATGATGAGCGTTGTGCAGTGCAGCCTGGATGCTCTGACGTTTAGAATAGTGAGGTAGTAGGAGACTACACTCTGTTAACATAATATTGAGTTTTTCTACACAAAATATATATTTGAATCGTCATAATTTCCACACATAAAAAAAAAAAAATCACTTACTTTTATTATTTTTTTAATTGCTCTTGGAGGCCAGGAGGCCCTAAGCAGGTGCTTAGTTCGGTGATGTCTTGGGCCATCTCTGCTTTAATGTTTAAAATAGGTTATAGTAGCACCGTTTAAGCTGTAATGTAGCGTTAATCCCTAACTCTGTATCTGAGATGAATGTCTGTCACATCTGTATTGATATTTGTCATTTGTATAGCTCAGTATCACAAATTACAAATTGTCCTCAGAGGGCTTTACAATCTGTACAGGATATGACTCCCTCTGTCCTTTACAAACAACCCTCACATCGACTAAACAAAAACTCCCCAAAAAACTTTTAACAGGGAAAAATAAATAGTAGAAACCCGAGAAGAGCAAATGAGGAGGGATCCTTCTTCAGGATGGACAGACAGGAAATAGATGTCATGTGTACACAGTAACAACAGTCAAAAACACATTAACACTCCATATAACAACAATTAATACATATGGAAGCACGTCCTCCTCTCCACCATGCCAACCAGATGAAGCCAGGGCAGCACGTCCTCCTCTCCACCACGCCAACCAGATGAAGCCAGGGCAGCACATCCTCCTCTCCAACACACCAACCAGATGAAGCCAGGGCAGCACATCCTCCTCTCCAACACACCAACCAGATGAAGCCAGGGCAGCACATCCTCCTCTCCAACACACCAACCAGATGAAGCCTGGGCAGCACATCCTCCTCTCCACCATGCCAACCAGGTGAAGCCTGGGCAGCACACCCTCCTCTCCACCATGCCAACCATCTGGGTTGTTTTTTTTTATCATCTCAGCACGTCCTCCTCTCCACCACGCCAACCAGATAAGGCCTGGGCAGCATGCGCTCCTCTCCACCACGCCAACCAGATGAAGCCAGGGCAGAACGCCCTCCTCTCCACTACGCCAACTATATGAAGCCAGGGCAGCACGTCCTCCTCTCCATCACGCCAACCATATGAAGCCAGGGCAGCACGTCCTCCTCTCCACCATGCCAACCAGATGAAGCCTGGGCAGCACATCCACCTCTCCAACATGCCAACCAGATGAAGCCTGGGCAGCACATCCTCCTATCCACCACGCCAACCTCAAGCGTTGGATTTTGAATGACGTCAAAAGCTGGCAATGGCACTCAAAGAGCTAAGATAAGATGGTGCCTGACCATATTCAGTGCCTTAAAGGTGAGGAGGATGATTTTATTCTATTCTAGCTTTTACAGGGAGCCAGTGCAGACAGGCTAACCTGGGTTGACCTGGTTCTGGTCAGAACAGGTGCTGCAGGGTGGGAGAGTCTTGATTGACTGAAGGAGTAGTGCCTTGTTTGGCCAGGAGATGGCACCATTAAGCCTGTAAATGCACCAGCATACATAGATAGATAGATAGATAGATACTTTATTCGTCTCAAAGAAATTCACAAGCTGGAGCCTATCCCAGCTGTCTTGGGGCGAAAGGCGGGGTACACCCTGGACAAGCCGCCAATGCAGGGCACAGAGACAAACAACCACTCACACTCACATTCACACCTACGGGCAATTTGAATTAGCCAATGAACCTAATCCCCATGCATGTTCGTCAAAATCCGTCCACAACTTTTTGAGTTATTTTGCAAACCAACAAACAAGTAAACAAACCCTGGTGAAAACATAACCTCCTTTGCGGAGGTAATGATGATAATAATAAGCTAGAGTCACCAATTAACTTTTAAAATAACCATCTCCTGATGCTCATCAATGCCAATTTTGTCTGTATACTGAGTCTGTAATGAGCAGTAAATGAAGGAGTTGATAATGTTGAAAATACATATAAAACAGCATTTATTAGACATGCTTGTAAATTACAGGAATGTTGGTTACAAACTTATCAAACAACCTATGATTTAGGTTCATAGTGTAACCCGTGTAAATGTATTGTTAATATTACATATATCTATTCATCTAATCACCTTTTAAAGGTAGGAAACTAAGCATTATCACTTAAATGTTTTAAGGGTGTCACTTTGCAAAAGTAACTTTTGTCACTAGTCCTTTACCAGGTGCACACCTCAACTAGAGGAATGAGAAGCTAGCTGCAGATTGGTTGCTGTATTGGTAGATCAGTATTGTGTCATTTCATTGGCCAAGAGGCGGTGGGCTAGTGAAGAAAGCCACGGAGTGTCTGCCATGTTTTGGCAGGGTCCATTTTCTCTCTGAATGTAGCAAATAGCTACATAACTAAGTGAGTTTAAGGACATTAAACTCGTACTCAGTGTGCAAGGTTTATTACAGACTGAAAAGTGTTTTAGATGCTAAGTTCTCTGTATAGAGAATGAGAATGTATAGAGAGGGGCGGCAGTAGCTCAGTCTGTAGTGACTTGGCCGACTCCAGGTCGGACCAAAATGTGGAGAGTGGACTGGTAGCTGGAGAGGTGCCAGCTCCTCCTCCTGAGCACTGCCGAGGTGCCCTTGAGCAAGGCACCGAACCCCCAACTGCTCGGGGCGCCTGGATAAGGGGCAGCCCCCTCACTCTGACACCTCTCCTCTAATGCATGTGCATGTGTGTTTCACAACTTCTGTGTGATGTGAAAAAATGTAATTTCCCCATTGAGGGATCAATAAAGTAAGTCTTCTTCTTCTTCTTAGAGCTCCGGGAGTCCGTCACACAATCCAGGAATGGAACTGTCAAAACCAACCTGTAAACCTTCCTTCAGATAAAACTCAATGCACGCTATGTCTGCAAATGTGCTGTTTGCATGTCTGTTCTTGTGATTACAGCAATGAACAGAGTATTGTGTGATTTCGAGAAATATGATTCACGAGCGAGAACTTGCTCTCCACTTTAGGTTCTGCTGTATTCAAGCTTCTCAAACATTAACTTTAATTATACAGTGAGCTGGTTAATAATGTAACACAAAAAAGGGACAGTCTGTTTCCTCCTTCAGCCTCAGCACACACTGCTTTAATCAGCTCACTCAGTTCTGGACTGCAATCAGCCTCCTCTCTTCAGCTGGGCAGGGTTGTCCTAGCTGCCCTGCTGGCTCTGGGATATGTAGTCTTTTGATCAGGGACCATGATGGGCTGTAGTCCCTGCTGCAGCCATCAGGAAAGAATATATTTCCCCTCTATCACACAGCTTGTCATGACCTTACATCTCCCCCTCTACTGGTTTGAGGTCCCTGCCGGGATGAACATGGCCCACAGGACCTCCCTTCGTAAAAAGAAGTTAAAGGCAGAGAAGTTAAAGGCCTGGAGACTGAGGAACCATCTTGTTACTCGACTGTTTGTTTCTTTGTTCCTAGACATCCACTGCAGAGGTGCATGGTAAGTGAACAGAGTGAGTTGACGCCCCAAAAGATAATAGCAAAGGGTTTGAAGGGCCCACTTAATAGCCAGGCATTCTTTCTCCTAGAGTATTTCTTCTCATGGGGCAATAATTTTCTACTACATTAGATGATGATGATGCTCTTCACCCCTCTGTACTTGAGAGAGCACTGCCCTGAGACCCTCCTCCAAGGCATCTGCCTGGACAACAAACTTCCTTTTGAAATTGGGGACTGCCAGCACTGAGTGAGAGCACAAGGCCTTCCTCAGGCTGGTAAAGGCCTCTGCTTTCTGCATCCATTTCACCATTCATGGATGCTTCTTTGTTGTCAGAATGGGCAATAAGGTTGGAAAAGTTAGGAACAAAGCATCTACAGTAATTTGCCAGGCCTAGAAAAGATGACACTTGTCTCTTTGACACAGGGCTTGGCCAATCTTGGATGGCTTTTAGTTTAGCGTGTAAGCAGGACGCGGTCCATCAGCCGCTGGAAAGTAGCCGGGGCTCCGTGCAGGCCGAATGGTAACATGGTGTACTGGAAGAGCCCCTTGCTTGCTGCAAAGGCAGTTTTTGTCTCTGGAAGCTGGGGAGAGTGGAACCTGCCAATATCTCTTTGTGAGATCCAAGGTTGTGATGAAGCAGGCTATCCCCCGGCAGTCTATTAGCTCAGGGGTAAAGCCTCAGGATAACGGATACCATTGTCTACTAGAACCAAAATGTATTGATGGTCCAGAGCACTTTTTGGTAGGGGTCTCACTATGTCTAACCCAGTCCTTTCAAAGGGGTCCTCAATGATTGGGAGTGGGATCAGGGGATTTCTAAATGAGGGCTGGGGGGGCAGTGAGCTGGCATTCTGGACAGCTTCTGCAATAGTTTTCCACTTCGTTGTGGATGCCTGGCCAAAAGAACCGCTGTAAGATTCTGTCTTTTGTCTTTGCCACTCCAAAATAAGCCCCAAGAAGGTGTGTACGGGCCAGTTGTAACACTGTCGGGCGGAAAGATTTTGACACTAATAAATGCTCTCCTACCCCATCTGGTACTTTTATTATCTGGTACAGGAGTCCATTCTTCACAGAGAAATAGGGATAAGTTAAATCACTTTCCTGTCTTTGGTCCAGGCCCTCTAGCACTGTAACATTTCGTAGAGTGAGTTAGTTGAGCAGTACCATACTGGTCTGAAATTGGGGTTGGTCTATCTCCTGCTGGGCTGACCTCCTGACTTGACAATGGCTGGTTTTTTCTTGGGGCTCCTCCCCCTTCCCATCAGAGGCCGGCCCTGCTTCACTGGATGACTTTGCAGTGCCAAGGAGAACATTTACTGGAGAAGAGGTAGGTGTTAACCCAGCCTTAGCCACATTCTCAAATTTTCTGCCTCTTACCTATGGGCTGTGAGATTTCTCTGGGCCATCCTTCTTATACCTCTTTCCAGTGTGTGTGGAATGCGGGCAATCTTGTCCTATTAAGAGTGAGACTGGCAGGACATCCAGAGCCCCTGCATGGACTTCACACCTGCCTTGTGTTGTGATCAGCTTCAGCGTTGTAGCTGGATACTGGCGCCTGTCCCCGTGGATGTAGGAAACTGGTTCGGTTCTCGTCCTGGAGTGGATCTGTCTCCTCTATTAGGGAACTGTGAACTAGTGTGTTATCGCTCCTGGAGTCCAGCAATGTTTCCACATCGTGGTTGCTTAGCTTCACCGGGCACATAAAAGCTTGGTGATCTGTACTCCCCATCAATGAAGCATAGAGATGTGTTGGCTGGCTGTCGACAGATTCTGCTGTGGGCATCATCCACCTTGTCACACTGCCATGTTAATATCACCCAGTTCCCCACATCTATATGCGGTGCATTTCATTAGTGGCTTTGTGCTGTTCAACTGCCTCCACCAAGGCACTGGCTGTAATTGGCGCTGTGTGGCTGATACCCCTCTTTGCCTAATTGGGTAGGGCCCATAGATATCAATCCACTACCACAGCTTCAACTATTGCAGCTGCAGAATTTTGATCTGGATCTAGCCGCTTCTTTGTAACGCGTATTAGCTCATGCATCTGCGCCCAGGGGGGTTGGTCCATCTTGAAACCCCAATAAGGGAAGCGTTGAGCCATCCCAAACTTGGTCAGTCCTATCCTGCTCAAAATTTCCTCCCTCAGGGCATCATAGTTATTGGCTACGAACCCACTGGTCTTTAGGCCATTTTTCTCTAATTGCAGTGGCCTCAAATGTGTGTAGAAAGGCCTCTGGATCATACGTGGGCTCCATTTTGGAGATAAACTCAGCGGCTCAGATTGGAGGATTAGTGGCTGCTGGCCCTGCTCCTTGCAGCTGCATTCTTTGTAACTTGAGTTCCTCCTCCTTCAACGCATTGGCTCTTCTTTGCCTCTCCAAAAGAGCCCAGTTAGCTTTTAACTGGAGCAGCTTCAACATTTCCTCCATTTTCTTCTCACTGGTGCTCAGACGTGCAAAGCGGACAGTCATATCGATGATGGACATCCGGTCTCACCCACCTCTTCTAACTTGCATTCTCCACTATTGTGAGGTCCTGAGAGGTTGGGACTTTTTAAAGTGTGGGTGCCAGCAAAAACGACAGGACAACTTGCTGTCCAACTTAGGTTCAAGCTTCTCAAACATCAACTTAATTATACAGTGAGCTGGTTAATAAAGTAACACAAAAAAGGGACAGTCTTTTTCCTTCAGCCCTTACTCTCCTTCAGCCTCAGCACACACTGTAATCAGCTCACTCAGTCCTCCTGGGCTGCAATCAGTGAGTATCAGATAGCGCCCCGTGTGACCAGAAAATGGCTTCGAGGGAGACCAGCTGCTTTTCTACTGCACAACTACCAGAATCGTTTTCCCCACGGAAGCGACAACGGAGCGGTATCGGACTTTTGAACTGTGTGCCTGAGGCGACTAACCCACGGGCGCACTGTGCAGCCGAGAGAGGGAGGTCCGCTGTAGGCTTCCAACCATACCCTGCGCACTCAAACTGCATTCAGGCCTGCAACAGGGGCTTGTTTATTTCTGTATATTGCCTGAATTTTGTTTTCATTGTGTGGGCCTACAAAAGTAAAAGTAATACTTAATTACTATTACTATTCTCACTTTTGGTTATACTATGTTTTATTGATTGTTGCTAACAGATGATCTGGAAGGTTTCTTTAGTTTCACTAAAGTTGTTTAAAAAGACGAACTATTTGGTTTAGAGTTTGTTAAGTAAAATAACATTCTATATACAGTCGTTGCAACTTCAGCATTGTCTGGTAGATAAACAGAGTTAAAAAAAGGTATAGAACTAAAAAGTACATTAATTTAGCAGGGGTCATTTCGTTAAGTTAATAATAACAGATAGCACAAGGGAACGTAGAAAAATCCTTTATATAAAGAACCCAGGGCGTAGTATCTCTGGGTATCTGATCTCTGAATGTTGCTACATTCAATGTGACAACCATTCCCTCTTGGCATGAAAAAGAGTTACTGAAAAAGAGTTACTGCTTGTTACCACATGATTTTAACTGAAACTTGGCTGAAATTCATGCTAAGACCTTCCACTTTTTAACTCATTGGTCATTAATACTAAAGGCAGCAACACACAGTATTAAGAACAAAGAGTATGCACTGAATGACCCGTCCGATCAGTTAGTATAGTCGGAGATAAGTTGGTCACAGCAACTCACAGTTTCGCTTTGTAGAATGTGATGTTTTGACAATTGACATGTTTTCTAAATCTATGCTTTGTTCTCAAAAGGGAATTTTCACAGACCTGAATATCTCTTGCCAACGACTGTTATTTCCTTGTAGGTGTGACAGGTGTGGTAGCTTCAAGCAAGATGTGAATTACACAAAACTGAAAATTTCTTGCCAAGGACAGTTATTTCCTTGTGGCTGTGACAGGTGTGGTAGCTTCAAGCAAGGTGTTAATTACATTGAACTGAACATGGGAACACACAGCAATCCCTTTCTCATCATGAATAAATCTGACACAAGAACTGATTTATATTGGAAAAAAATACTCTGGTCTTTGCTCCTCGTTTTGTGGTTCATATAAGTAATTTTGATTCACTAATACACTGCCTGGCCAAAAAAAAAAGTTGCCACCAAAATAAAGGTCATACACTCTAATATTTCGTTGGACCGCCTGTAGCTTTGATTACGGCATGCATTTGCTGTGGCATTGTTTTGATAAGCTTCTGCAGTGTCACAAGATTTATTTCCATCCAGTGTTGCATCAATTTTTCACCAAGATCTTGCATTGATGATGGCAGAGTCTGACCGCTGCGCAAAGCCTTCTCCAGCCCATCCCAAAGATTCTCAATGGGGTTACGGTCTGGACGCTGTGGTGGCCAATCCATGCGTCAAAATGATGTCTCATGCTCCCTGAATCACTCCTTCACAATTTGAGCCCGATGAATCCTGGCATTGTCATCCTGGAATATGCCCGTGCCATCAGGGAAGAAAAAATCCATTGATGGAATAACCTGGTCATTCAGTACATTCAGGTAGTCAGCTGACCTCATTCTTTGCGCACATACTGTTGCTGAACCTGCAGTAATTATCCAATAGGAGGCTCGTACCTATTTGCGTCGTTAAATCCAGGTGGCGACTTTTTTGGGGGCCAAGCAGTGTATGCAGATATTAGGGCCTGCACCCAATCACTTTTGTAGTTCGAAATTTTTATTGCTTCGCAGATGATACTCAAGTATACTTCCCTCTGAATTCCCAAAATTTTACACACTTACAAAACTGCGTGCAAGGGCGCACTCACACTGGGGCCATCGTACCACACCCAGGCCCGTTTGCCTCTAAAGCACAGCTGCGGCGAGTGAAATGCACCCCCTTGCACAACACAGAAACAGACAGACAAGTCGCCTCCACAGCAGTGCGGAGAGGAACTAAAGTAACAATTAGCCTTGTAAAACGCAAGTCAAATACATTCAACTTGCTCACAAAATCCAACATTGAGGGAGTTTTAAATATAGAAAGAAGATATAAATAAAGAAGGACAAAGACAAGTATATGCCACATAAATAACAATAATGCAAAATGTGAAATAAGTGAAGAAAACAACCTTAAGGTTATTGAGCAGCACGATGGCCTGTGGTAAGAAACTGTTCTTCTTCTGTTTGTTCTGAAACAGAGAACTCTGTAGCGCCAACCAGAGGGAAGGAGTGTAAACAGTTCATGTCCAGGGTGTGTGGTGTCTACAGAGATCCTGCCAACTCACTTCTTGGTCCTGGACTGGAACAAGTCCTGGATGGAGGGCAGGCTGGCTCCGCTGATCTTCTCTATAGTCCTGGTTGTCTGTTGGAGTCTGTGCCTGTTGTGTTTGGTGGCAGAGGGAAACCAAACACTGGTGGATGTGCAGAAGATAGACTCAATGATGGTGGTGTAGAAAGTGGTCAGCAGTTCCTGGGGCAGGTTGAACTTCCTTAACTGCCCTAAGAAGTACATCCTCTGCTGTGCCTTTTTCCTGATGAAGTTTACGTGGCAAGTCCAACTCAGGTCCTACGAAATGGTGGAGTCCACAGTCGACACACAGGATGTTTACATGCACTTAGAGAAATTTGCCTTAGTCTGGCTAATATCAAAGTTTTAAAAGCCATATATACACCTTAGTGGGACTGTGGTTGAACCAAACTGGAGTTTTTATAATCGGACAATTCGTGCCAGATAATGTGGTTTGAAATCATGCCGGAAAAGCTTGATTTCAAACCACATTGCAAACATACAGTTCTCTTGCCGTGCATGTACACTTGGATTTTTCTGAAACGCCGATTAAATCCTTAGCGTGGTTATTGCCAATAGCTCGGCTTAGATGTGCATGTAAACGTACTGACAGTGTTGTGAGGATGATGATGGTGGGGGAGTGGATGGGGGGGTTCTCCGGAAGTCCACTGTCATCTCCAGAGTCTTGAGCAAGTTCAGTTCAAACTTGTTACGACCACACCAGATGGCCAGCTGTTCTACTTCTCATCTGTAAAAGGCCTCGTCACCATTGTGAATCAGGCCAATGATGGTGATGTTGTCCACAAACTTGAGGAGCTGAACAGAGGGGTCCCTCAAGATACAGTCATTGATGTGGAGGGAGAAGAGCAGTGGGGCAAGCACACACCCCTGGGGGGCGCCAGTGCTAACTGCTGCTGGATGTGATGCTGCCCAGCCTCACCTGCTGCATTCTGTCATGAGGAAGATAGTGGTCCACTGGCAGGTATATGCAGGCACAGAGAGCTGGGTCAGCTTCTGGTGGAGGATGTCAGATATGATCGTCCACGAACAGAAACCTGGCGTACGTCCCTGCAGATTCCAGGTGCTGCTGGAAGCGCAGTCCAATGTTGACTGCGTCTTTAGCAGACCTGTTTGTCCGTTAGGTATACTGCAGGGGGTCCAGCATGGGACCTGTTATGTTCTTCAGGTGGCTCAACACCAGTCTCTCAAAGGACTTCATGACCATAGATGTCAGGGCGACGGGTCTGTAGTCATTCAGACCGATATGATGAAGGGCTTCAAGGGGACCAGGATGATGGTGGAGCATTTGAAGCATGAGGGGACTTGGCACAGCTCCATAAATACAGTATGTTGAAGATCTGGATGAAGATGGGAGCCAGCAGACTCTGAGAGATGTCATTGAAGTTTTGAAACTTGAGATGTTTTTAAAACTGACTTGATCTCACAAATGTGAATTCCACAGAACTGAATATCTCTTGCCAAAAACTCCTTGTGGGTGTAAAAGGTGTGGTAGCTTCAAATATCTTCACAGGTAGCGATTACACAATGAGCATCTATCTATCTAGCATCTGAGGATTATTGTGGTGTTGTCCATCTTGAACAGAGCCTCCTAGTTAGTGTGCCAATTGTTTTCTTAGATTCCAATTCTGTCTCATTGTGTATGAGTGCAGGTTTTGTTTTGTAATTTTTCATAACCTCCTTAGAGTGCAGAGTTTTGGTTGATTGTCCTTATTTATAGCTTTCCCTCCTTTCTGTTTATCAAGTTTTATAGCCCTGGTGAAGGTGATTTATTTGTAATTCTAATAGCCTTGTTGGTGAGCATTGTCTGTTCATATTTTTTAAAGCCTTAGAAAGAGTAAATTTTGTTTCGAGATAGCATCTTGTTTTCCCCCATTTTAGGTGGGTGGCTTTCCCCCTTTTTAGTCCAGTGCAGCCAGTGTAGGGAATTCCCAGCGCACTCTCCATCTAGCCCGGAGAGGCACACTCCCCTTCCCGACTGGAAGCGTTGTGCCTGTGTTTGACTCCTGCTGCCTGCATCAATAAAACTCTGATCAACTACTACATCCTGTCTCTTGAGTCATGTGTTTGGGTTCAGCTCATGGAACCTTTACAGTAATTTCTCTTATCCTTCCACTGCTACGCAGATGCTACACAAATATACCTCCCTGTGAATTCCCAAAATCAAGCACATTTAATTTATTTTTAACACACTTACAAAACTGTTTATAAGACACTAAAAACTTGAGAAACCACACCTTCAGTTAAATCACCACTCCTCTCCACCACACCAACCAGAAGAAGTCTGGGCAGCACGTCTTCCTCTCTCCATCATGCCAACCACAAGAAGCCTGTGCAGCATGTCTTCCACTACACCAGACCAAACAGGAGAAGCCTCCGCAAGATGACCTCGTCACCACCACGTCACTTAGAACCAGAAGATGAAGCCTGACTGGCCTGCACAACCACTACTCCACCAGGTAGACTGGATCCATGGATACCTGTGAGATGATAACGCACAGAGACTATGAGGCACAAAACTAATCTGCAGCATGTTTTAAAGGGAGGAAGAGTAAACACATACTCCTCTCCACTACTCTAAAAGATACAACCTGAACAGCATCACCTCTTCTCCATCTCACCAACTTCAGGATAGATGAAGCCTGGCTGACACCACCTCCTTCCCACCAAGTAGCCTCAGCTCACGGACACCTGGGAGCTGAGAGCACAGGGACTCCGGGGAAGAAGATGAGTTAGTAAAATGACTTAATGGAGGCATCGAAATGAAGAAGAAGAGAAGCTCAGTGTGTCAGAGGAAGTGCCCCGGGAGATTAGACCTATAGCAGCATAACTAAGGATTGATCCAAGGCAGCCTGAGTAATCAGTCCTAACTATAAGCACTATCAAAAAGGAAAGTCTTAAGCCTACTCTTGAATAAGGGGATGGTGTCTGCCTCCCAGACTGAAAAAGGGAGTTGGTTCCACATAAGAGGAGCTTGATAAATGAAAGCTCTAGCTCCCATTGTACTTTTATAAACCCTAGGAACCTCTAATAGTCCTGCATTCTGAAAGCGCAGAGTGCTAGTAGGGTTATAGGGCACTATTAGCTCTTTAAGATAAGACAGTGCCTGACCAGTACCTTATAGGTGAGGAGGAGGATTTTAAATTCGATTCTAGATTTTACAGGGAGCCAGTGCAGAGAGGCTAACACAGGAGAAATATGTTCTCTTTTCCTGGTTCTGGACAGAACACGTGCTGCAGCATTCTGGACCAGCTGGAGACTCTTGAAATGAAGACAAGACAGAGGTATTTCTATTTGGTCCTTCACATCATACCACTCTTATGGCCTAGAACCTCACTCAGTTTTGCCACTACATTAGACCACATGCAAAGAACTTGCACTTAACTGTGTCATATTTGAGGGTGGTCTCAGTTTTAACAGGCAGGTAAATTCCTTTGTCCTCTTCCAACTCCAAGTCATCAGAAAAACCAAGTATTTCCTATTTCCCTCTGCTCTAGAAAGGGTCATTAATGCACTAATATCATCCAGACTGGACTATTGTAACTCTCTCTACCTCAGCATTTCTCAGACTGACATGTCTTGTCTACTAGTTCAAAACGCTGCAGCCCAGTTATTAACAAGATCCAAGAAACGACCACATCACCTCTATCCTTGCATCGCTGCACTGTCTCCCTGTTTGTTTCAGGATACACTTCAAAATCCTTCTTGTTTTTCACAAATGTCTCCATGGTCTCATCCCTACATAAATGTCAGAGCTCCTCACCCCTGAGAGCACTCCTTGTTCTCCACATTCAGATTTTATCTATTTTATCTATTTATCTATTTATTGTGTTTTAATTTATTTGTATTTGCTTAATATCTTGCTAACACATTTTTTCATAGATCATACCTATCTAAGGATCACCCATGCCCGTCTGTGCAGCTGACTTGCATGTTGGACTGGTTCACACTAAAGACTTTGTTTAAAATTAATTGCTTAAAGATTGTGTGTTATCCAGATGGAACAGCTGAACCATTCTGTTGTACTAAGCTGGAAATAAGCCATAAGTCATTTCAATATACCAACACGAGCAGTGTGTGAAAAGGCAAGAATTTGGCAGGAAGTTTTTTCTGGCAAACAGATAGTGATTACACAACGAGCTACAACGTCTCTGTCTGCTATATAAAGGCAGCAGACTTGTGTGAAGTACAACAGAATTCAGCAGATCGGTTGACTTCTTACAGACGCTCCATCATCCACCGTCAGCAGACACGTAAGTCTTTCACATTTTACTATTCACATCTTAATTGATTATAGTCAGTGTAAATAGTGTGAATGGGTGCAGTATGCACACACATTTAGAACATCATTTATTTCAGATATTGTTATGGAGAACCATATGTGACATGTTGAGGACTGGTGGCTTTTGTTGTGACTATACTGAAGCTCACTTTGTGATTTTCTCTTTACTCATGGTTTCTCTTTTGTTAATGCAGCTACCCACAATGGCCAAATACATCACAAGCCTTGATGTGTCCCTTAATGAAAGCGAGGAGCAAATCCTCATGCAGAAAGGCTTCAAGAAACTCCCTGCTAATCTGAACCAAGGGTCAGGAGGAAATAACATCCATCTTTGGTACAAAAAAGGGTCAGAAGCAATCACCAGGGTTCAAGCTACATTCAACACTGACATGTGTGGTGGATTGATCAGCACAGGGTTCACAAAGATCCCTAAAAATCTCAATGCTGGTGTATGGGATAGCAGCCAGATCTTCCTCTGGTACTTCAGAGGGTCTGGAGAGTATGATATTCCCATAGTGGACATTGATGTCACTACAGGTGCAGAAACTGGAGCCACCAAGTTTCTTCATGGCTGGGAGAGAGTGACCTGTGATCTGAACCGTGGTGCTGGAGGAGCCTGGATCCACATCTGGGTGCAGAGAGAGAAACCTACCTATGTCTGTGATGTCACTGCCACTGATTCCTTCACATCAGACACCTACAACTTCAACAACGGCTACATCCGCTTGGATGAAGATACTAACAGGGGAGCAGGAGGAAAATATGTCTTCATCTGGTACCGTCAGTCCCTCAACTCCAAGCTGGGCCTCACTGGTCTGAACGTCTCCACCAATGATGACCAGTATTATGCCCTTCAGCAGCAAGGGTATACACCAGTGTCTGTTAACCTCAATGAGGGAACCAAAGGGCAGCCGGTGTACCTGTGGTTCAAGAAAGATCAAGTCAACAAACCCATCAAGGCCGTCAGCCTGCTTCTCAACTCTGCTGCTGTACAGGAGTACAGTGCTGCTGGTGCCACAGTTATCCAAAGAAATCTCAACAGTGGCAATAGCGGCTTCACTGAGAACATCAGTTATTTTCAGTGAAAGCCTGAGAAAGCCTTCTGGTAGCAGAGCAGATAATCCCCAGTGGAAAGCAAAGTTCAGCAGTGATGTTCAATCATTTTGGTGATGGCCTCTTTCGCTTTTTTTCTCTTTTTCTTTATGAAACGATGTGATTAATTGTATAAAAGTCACACAGTAATATCAAAAAGTATCAATGGTATCAATGGTACATGGGTTCTAATATTAAGTATGCTGATTTAGACAAATAATAACTGAAAGTTAAGGAGAAAAGATGAGTTTTATATTGGGATTAATGTCCCCAGTTGTTAATCCGGAGGAAGCAGCGACTCGCTGAATCATTTTGATGGCCTCTTTCACTTTTTTCTTCTTCAGTAATATAAAACAAAGTGAGTAGTTATATTACAGTAAAACTACAAGTGGTGTTAGAAAATATCAATGGTGTATGGGTTCAACTGAAATCAACTATTTCAAAAGGTTTTCAGCAACAATCTTAATGAATGATTGAATATTTAGACTCTGTATCTCTTTATTCTGCACATTTCCCACTTTTCAATAAAGACAGCTTTGCATGCAAAGTGTTTGCTTCAGACTCTTCACTTTGAGTATTTAATGTGTTTTTCATCATCTTAGTCCCATCACTGTTATCATGCCAACAAACCAGGGCCCATATTTATTAAACAGCTAACTGAACTGAAAGTGACAATGTGAACAGTGGTGGGAGAAGTAATCTCTGCAAATTCCTGCAAAAAGTTAAAGAACAAAACACAAAATAAAATAAACAATAAAATATAAATGAATACAAAATAAAATAAATGATAAAATATAAATGAATACAAAATAAAATAAATAATAAAATATCAATGAATACCAAATGAAATAACAAATAAAATATGAATGTCTGCTCGGGTCCTAATAACTCACAAAATAGGAATGAATACAAATTAAAATAAATAATACAATATTAAAGCTCGTCTACTATTTCAGAGAGCTAGCAAGATTTGAAAGTGGCACCTCCTCTCAGCCTCCTCTCAGCTCCACACTCTCCTCCCCCTCCCATCAGCGCCTTGTCCAAAGCTCCACCCCTTCAAACTGAACATCTGACAGTAGGATTCAGCAGGGAGAGGAGAGCTGATATGCTACATCACGACAGTTGTAAAACGTCCCGTTCAAAGCCAATATATCAATGTCATTTTGTCACCTTTATAATGCAGACAGACTGATGACTATGGCTGTGCAATATGGTAGCTATGGCATAATCCTATAACCTCTTCAATACAAGCCGCACTGACAACCAGTTTACAAGCACAGATAAGCTAGCATGAGCAAGTTAGCACTGAGCTAAAGGCCCAAACAAACACGGCGGAACGGACACGGAGTGCACAAAGCTCAAATTTTCCAACCTCTGCTCCACACTGTTGTCACACAAAACACTGCTCAGCAATTATTTTTCACATTGACCCACTTTAAATGTGACTGATTCACAGAAATTTCACAGGAAACGGCTAGCGGCAGAGCGCTCCACTATGGAAGCTTTGAGCTAAACGGACATCCAGATCTGTGAGCACCTTTATAATGCAGACACTGGAGTCTATGACTGTGCAATATGTTCAAAATGTCATAACCTATGTCCTCTTCAATACATGCCGCACCTACGACTGGCTTACACCCACGGAGAGGCTGATGTTAGCATCGGCCTAATACACGCTACACCAGTAGCTAAGTTAGCAAACATTACATATTTCATGAAAATAATAAGTCCTCCCAAAGTTAAACAATTACCTGTCCAACAGAATGAAAGCAGAATCTTCTACATCACTTTTCAGTCCCTTCAGATGTCTCAGTGTCTCCACTGATGTTCACTCTGGTTTGTCCTCTTAGCTTTATCCAGAGTTTTGTCTTTCAGTCTTTCTTCTCTTTGTCTGTTTAGCAGGGTGAGTCGTCAGAAATAACGCTGAAAGTGGTATTTTTGGCTGCATTTTCTCTAACATTGTTCCCTACAGAACAGATTTTCCTTCTAACTGTATTTCTGCAGAGGAGTGTGCTGGATGTTTCCAGAAACAGTGGGGGGGGGGGGTGAGCAGGACGAGACATGATTGGTTCTTCCACTCGACCGAGTGCCAGTTGATTGGTCAGAGTTTTTACAGTCCTGTAGCTGCTGATTCTTTTCCTTCCTTTTTCTGAACACATAATGTACTGACTGCTCTCAGGGTGAAGGACCATTTCACCCAGTAGAACAAAAAGTGTTTCTGAACATAATGACAGACTATAGCTTTAATTAATACAAAACAAAACAAATCATTAAATATGAATGAATACAAAATAAAATAAATTATAAAATATGGATAAATACAAAATTAAATAAATCATAAAATATCAATGAATACAAAATAAAATAAATCATAAAATATGGATAAATACAAATTAAATAAATCATAAAATATCAATGAATACAAAATAAAATAAATAATAAAATAAAACAACATGCTCTGGCAATACCTTGCTTAATTATGACCATGCACTGAGGAAAACTTGAATTCAAGAGTGTCATTACAGTTGGACCGGTAGATCCAATGGGAGGGGAGGAGAGGGTGGAGGATGGGCTGTGATGGGCTGGTGGAGTGAAGGATTGAGCTGCTCTCTCTCTCTCAAATGGAAACCACTGCAATCGCTCCGCCTCTCATTCTTCTACACTAACCGCCACCTCACCCATCCCTCTGACACTTATTCAACATAGAAACCACCCCACTGACGTTAGCTGTCGACAGGCTCGTACGCAGAGCCAGAACCAGCTCTCTGTGTATATTTGTGGTGTTTTACTGGTGCAGCGATGACAGAGGGGCAAAAGGAGACAAATAAAACAATGTCCTGCAATGGTTTACAACCAGGGCAAACTGGAAACAACTGACCTAGCTGCCGATGCTTTTTAAACTGGACATTCAGTGATCTGATCACAATAACCCTCCTCTTCTGTGAGTGTCTCCAGATCTCCATGGTGCAGCCACAGTCTTTTGATCGAGGCCAAGCACCATCTCTGCATCCTCAAACGCACCAAATGACCTCTGCTGTCATGTCGGTGATGAGGCCTGAAAACACTGCCACCTGGTGGCAGAAACACTGAAAGCTGGACATTTGCTAACAGTCATACCTTAATACATCATCACTGATTCAAATGCAATAATAAACCTTTGAGTTAAATGACAAATGTTATACTAGTTGGTTTATTTCACACAGGAGGAGGGCTGGCTGTTTGTCACGGCTCACTTGAAGCTACAAAAGCTTAGATAGATTATTCAAGGAGCAGTCAATGGATGACAAATATGGCAAACAAGAAATGTGATTTTATGCTGATGCACACCTTTTATGGTATGGAGATTTAATGGGATATCTTTCTAAGTTATTGTGAAAGAAAAACAATAATTATGTTTCCTATTTGGAGAGCCAGGTCTGTGTATGAACACCGTGATTGTTTTCCAGGTTCAAAGGGCCGCCACAATAGCTATCTCTATATATATATATATATATATATATATATATATATATATATATGTATATATATGTATATATATATATACATATATATATATACATATATATATATATATATATATATATATACTTCCACCCAGACAGACAAGAAGGAGCGCTACCGCAGATCATTCATACCATCAGCAATAAAACTTAACAACACAATCTGTACTCATCTCCATATCTCCATCACTGTCATTGTCATTGTTGTCACTGTTTTTTATATGCACTATCACTTTGCACAAAAAAAACTGCACTGCCACAATAATAATTGTGTTTAATCAACAGTTTCATTTATACAAGTAAAAATATATATATATATATATATATATATATATATATATATATATATATATATATATATATATATATATATATATATATATATATCTATAAAGAACTAAATACAATGGAATAATATATATATATATATATATATACAGTATATATATATATAAATATGTAAATATTTTATTCTATTTTATTATTATTACTATTATGTCACTACTGCTTTTTTCTAACTACTTCAATGTGTCTGTGATTTTGTATATGCTGCTGTGGCAGGTGGGGGATGAATAAAAAACTATTCTATTCTATATATAAACGTAAGTGCACACTGAAGCACTTACTTGCTTCTACACTTTCCCCCATTCACTTTGGATTTTGGACTATTGTGGAAAATAAGCACAACACAAGTTCATGATACTTAAACTATTTGTTTAGCAAGACAATCTTCGCAAATAGGCTAACGCTAGGCTATAAATGAACTACACAGCGGTCACATTGAGTGAGCAAACACGACTAATATGTAATGACGGACGAGTCGGCGTGATGACGTTTTGTAGTTCCATTTAGCCATTTGTTAGCAGCTGCCTTTTAATGACACGTGAAAGCGTCAAAATTTACGAGTGAGATATTTACTGACGAGTTCATACACTTAATAACATACAAAAAAAATAATAAAAAAAACAACATTTACTTAGTAACGAGGGAACCGGAAGTGCTAAATATAACTCATTTCCGGGTTTTGGAGACTGTCACTGCTTCGTTTCCGCCGGCAAAAGCTACGTTTTGTTCAAGTTTCACTGGTACGTGGAGAAATATAGTTTAACATAACAGTTGTCAGTTACAGTTTACCTTTGTTTATTCCGCTGCGACGTTATTCCACATGTGTTTAATTTTGTTGCAGGTCTAATATCTAGGGCACGAAGCGCTCATTCGACTGTAAACTATATGTAACTAACTAACTAAATGTTAAAGGAACTGCAGCCCACGAATTAGCCTAAATAATTTCCTGACAATGTGATGGATAAGAACCAGAGATGGGCCAGACTGTTAAATTTATCAAAATCTACTATCAGTTGGCCTTTGCTATGAATTAACTCAGCAAAACTGCAGCAGCTTGTTTCTTGGAAAAGTGATCTGTGGTTCAGTGGTTTACACTGACATCTGGTGGCGAAATTAGGTATGACACTAGATATGTCAAACTTAAAAAAAACGCTTGACTATTAAATGATTTCATTTAAAGTTGAGAAACACTTTTCACCCACAAAGCAACAGTTCAAATTAGCACAATCAGTGAAAAATAGAAGACAAGGGCAAGTGTTCCATAATTAATCTTTTCTGTATTCCTTTGCGGACACAACTGAACATAAATATTGAAACATATAAAGGTGGATGGCATCGTACAATATCCACAGGAGCAACACAGGGCGTTCAGAAGGAAAGATTAAAAAAATGTGTTTAAATCAGTTAAAAAAAAAACATAAGTACAAGGCAATGGAAAAATGAAATATGCTGATTTAAATTTAATTTCATCCAGTTAAAAAAATATGGTGTTCAGGGTTTTATATATGACATTTATGTAGACAAATAATTTAAAATTATAATATACCCACAGAGCTTTTATAGAGGTGCAATATAAAATATTGCTTTTCCTTAAATAAATATTTTTAATTAGCATTTTAAAAATGTTGGCAGGTCCAAAATGAATATTTTTTTTTGTATCTCTGTGGCAGATATCTGAGGCATAGCTCCCACTTTTTAACAAGGTGGGACATCATCAATAGCACCTTTAACAGACAGGAAACACAACTGTTGATAAGGAATCATTATAACTCATATATGCTGGATATTCCCATGCTACCAGTGCATGTTTTAGAGCTCAGTGTGAATAAACATTCAAGAAAATAATGTACATCATCTTCATTTGTTTTTCTTAAACCACTTGTATTTTTGCTCATAGTCAAACTTTTCTCTGCGATGCGTTTTTACTGTCATGACGTAGCTGTGTCTCTCAGAAGATGATCATAAATCCGCATATAGAACAGGAGTTTTAGGGTTAGACACTGAAGGGTGAAAACATTGAGCACCGAAATGTGTAAACACAGGGTAAGAGCCTGAGTTTGTGGAGTTGACCTACTGTTGTTGCACATCCTGAAAACTACCTATAGATATTTCCATACCAGGAAATCTACTCATACAGAGTCAGACTGGTTCATGATGCCTTAATAATAGGGCACTTTGTACTTAAACCAGCATCACGTACTGGTTAATATTCTTTAAATATGTCTTATTAAGAGGAATGTGAGGATTAACCGTTTGCATTGAGGTAAATATGCAGTTGTTAAATTATTGTTTTCAGTGAATTATGTGTGATACCAGGGTTTTTTCAAAATAATATAAACATTTAATGTGCTTTACAGTCTTGTCATGGGTCCACAGCGGAAAAATAATGGTAACATGAATTCAAAAATCATCTTTTGGCTCATTTATCATTAAAACATCACCCGCACCCATGATCCTAATGAGTCTATAGAGTCAAAATATAATCGCCAGAACAAGAAAACCTCTGGAACAAAAGCTACAAACATCAGGGAAACACATAAAGTACATATTCTGTTAAACTATAAATAAATATTGTTGAGGGTTTTGAGCCCTCTACTGTTGAATCTGCAAGGTTCACGCCGTCATGTGATCTTTTGAGGAAAGTAAAAGTTCTTGTAATGCAAATAAACATAAAGAAAAATAAAACCTTCAGGGTCCATGTTGAGAATAAGTCACCCTTAAAGATGAAATCCCACAACATACGATCATTTTTTTTGTTGTTTTTTTTTAACTGTTGCTTTGAGCTCCTATTGGTTATACATAAATCTGACAGCTCAAATTAATGAGTCTTAATAAAACACCATCAGATGGTAATGCATGGAGCTCCCATGTTGCTGCAGATTGGAGTGGTGCTCTCATCCATCATGGTGTTGGTATTTAAACCGCTCTCTTCTGGCTGCAGGTGGAGGGTTTTACGTCCGGAGGGGCAGCCAGCGTCCGATCCCTTCGAAGAAGCGCCGCACGTTCACCACGTAGAAGTCGACGTTGTGAGTGAAGTCGTTGCAGATGTTGGAGTAAGTGTCCACCAGCGTGCAGTAGAGGGCAGTCCCGCCTATGCTGATCACCACGGTAACCAGACACAGCAGCAGCAGGACCAGGCAGGAGTCTCCACCCACCTCATCTACAGGTAAGACAGGGACAAATGTGACGTGACGTGGTGACTAGGGGTGCACGATAATTACTGGACAGAAATTATGACATCATTCTGATAAGTCCGATATCATAAAAATACATATTTCTGTTAGCACTACAGTGTGGTTCGCCTTTTTAATCAAGTGCTCACACTCCCACATGAGACTAAAACGGCCTGCAGTGAGTGATGCATTCCAGCGGTGACAGTATAATCGGAAAATCAACATTCTGACTGGAAAAATTCATTCAGAATACTCCCTCATGTCGGAAAATTTTGATACAAAACAAACACAATTTTGGTAGTTGCAGACTCGACTTAATATCAACATCTTATCGACAGTATGTTACACATAAACCACAGAAATGTGAGCGTACAAAGGTCGGGAAAATGATTCTCAAGCTGGGAACGGGGAACTTCCTGCACCACGTGAATGTTTTCTGGTGCAAAGTATTTCAGCTCCAGAGGCCTTTATTTTGTAATATCAGTAAGGACTGCTCCTTATTTCATGTTCATCTGAAAAATCACATAGTTTTGTTTGATATCTTTAAGTGAGTAAATATTTTCATTTGAAGAGTCAAAACTGTTTTTGGTTTTATTAATTGTATTGATGTCATGATACATGACAAAGGTCCAACTTTGCTCATTAGTCTGTCTTTTCTCCAGGTATGTTATCAGTTTTCAGTTACCGGCCTTTGGAAGCAGAAAGTTATCAGTTTTTAAAAAAGTTATTGTGGTGACACCGTGTGGTTGGCGCTGTTTGATGACTGGTGCTCCCGATCCTGTCGACTGTTGTGTCTCAACCAAGAAAAATGCACTTGAACGCACCACAAAGACCACGACCACATGTTCTGCAGCTGTGTGAGATAATAATAACTCCATACCAGCAGGGTGCAGTGATCTGTAGTCATCATTCAGAAACAAGAAGACATACAATGATACATAGATGAAATAAAACAGCGATCTTTTTCTCAGCGCTGAGCTTTGGAAAATCCCTGTGTCCCGACGATCAGGTGAGATAAAGGTTAAATTGAAAGAGCCTTCGGCTTTCCTCGTGCACAGATTCTCTGAACAGCTAATCAGAGTGATTTCTCTCACCTGGTGAATCGGATGAAAAATTTAAGACACAGATGTTTTTTTGACCAACAGTAACAAGGCATCAAAACCTGTAGTTAGATTTAGAGAGAGAAAGAACCACATAGTTTGGATTAATCTCTTGAAAATGAAAATGTCTCTTTCTCAGACTCGATCGATTCTACCTTGCTCGACGCCGTCCTCCGGCTCGCTGAAGCGAACTTTGCGTTTGGAGTTCTGTTTAGCGACGGCGTCGATCGGGGGAGGTAATCCATCCAGCGATGCTCTCCTCCTCTTCAGAATAGAGACCAGACCGTCTGGAGAGGAACTCTGAAGGAGACAGAAACCAAATTTTAGGGTCATTTTACTCCAAAACTGACATATCGATACGTACCAACAAATTATTATTTTATTGAAATTATAAAGCAGGGTTCCTGCCGTTCCTTAAAAAGTCTTAAAATGTCTTAAATTAAAATCTGGGTAATTAAGGTCTTAAATTGTCTTAAATTTACCGTAAACTTGCTGTAGGTATTAAATTTTCAGATGGTGCATTTAATGCCAATAGGAAAACACAGCATTCAGAGATTTACTACATTTTTTCATGTTATTTTGTTCACAAAGTTCACTTCTTTGTTCTTGGAAAAAAGTTAAGTGTTACACCTTCAATTTATATCGTTGTTGCAAATGTGTGAAAAAAAATTGGATAAACTGGTTATCGGATTTTTGTCCCTGCCAAATATCGGCGTTGGCGTCAAAAACTCCATGTTGGTCGGGACCTACAATAAATTGACAATTTTCTACCAAAGAAATTGTGATGACATTTTTGGGTGTTAAGTTATGTTTGTTGAGGTGTACAAATCCTGTGTACAACAAGCAAACACTGAATAAATAATACTGAATCACTTTTATAAACTTAAGACACGATGTGGAAGTGTTCAAAGACGAAAAAAGGAATAACACTCTGACAGCGCTGTGGTAACGACCTGTCAATCAGCAAGTAGCGTGCCCTAAATCATCCTCTGCTTTCTGGTCTGTTTGACTCAAAATGAACCATAATTTACTGAATGAACATCAGGCTGTAGTGAAGAAGACTTAAAACTGGTGACTGAGACCATAAACTCATGTTTACGATGTTTACTGAGGGAATAAATCCAGAGAGAAGTAGCATCATTTCCTGTTAGACTGATCTAGAACTAGAGGAGTCGCCCCCTGCTGGCTGATAGACAGACTGCAGCTTTAAAGCTCTTCAGCTTTGCTCACAGACTGAAACCTCCATGTTTTCACATTAGTTTAATGGATGAATGGATGCTGAGGCAGTGTGGAAGAAGCCACATCACAGAGTTGAGATAGTGTGTTTTCAGTCAGAGATAAAGATTACAGGATATCTGACATTGTTTTGACTGCAGTTACACTTGTCCATCAACAGAGGTCAGTAACCAGATGAATTCCTAACTTTTGACCTGATCATAATCTCTAAACCAACCACAGAGCAGAAAGCAGAGCGGGCAGCACAGTCACTCCTCAGGCTGTCGGCCTCATCTGCTGCCATAATTTATAGGTCAGTTACTTATTGAGGCCGGCGGGTCGTTAGAGAGGCGAATATTCATCACAGTCACAAGTTTGACTTCTCAGATGGCGCTGTGTTCGGGTCAAGTCCCGTTGAAATCATGATTTCCCTCCTTACCGCTGTGGAAATCGTGGTGTAAAAGATAAATTTCACAGAGTTTGACAGAACAAAGAGATATTTGTGAGAGGGTTGAAACTGAATGAGAACCTAAATTCAAACAACACTGTCTGGTTGAAAAAAATAATATCTATTTTAGTAATTTTAGTGGTAATATATCACAACTAGAGGTGGGAAAAAATGATATGGCAATATATTGCAATATTTTTTCTGATATAATATGGATTTTTAATTTCTTAATATCATATTTGGAGAATGTGATGTTTGACAACGTAAGGTGGAAAGCATTTCAAAATAAGAGCTAAATGCTAACACTTCTTAGTGTAGGCTGTTAGTGTAGCATGCTAACTTTTGCTAATTCATATTGAAAAGACCCCGAGACAGCAAACCAATGTTCACCTAGTCTTTGCAGTGTGTCCTTTAAGTTTCTAGCTGTTTACTTCGTTTCTGAACAAGTTGTTTCATGACTACAAATGGAAACCAGCTGCATAAAAAAACAAGCAAACGCCAAAACCCTGAGGAGATGGTGACTCAACTTTTTTCATTCAAATAAAGGAGCCGCACCCAGTCGATACTGAGCTGGATTACATAACTGATTCTGACCCCTCAAAAGGAGGCTTTGAGTTTGTGCTGCTTGTTTGGAGGAGCTCAGATTTCATCGCCTCCAGGAAGAACCGGCCTCCTTTGGCTCAGCGTTTGAGCCTGAACCAGAGGAATCTGGCAGGTTAAACATCCCCAGCGAACATGGGTGGAGGCGCTGATGATGATCTCACCATGGGACCACAGAGATCATTCATGGGAGTGTCGCAGCAAAGACAAAGAGCTTCTGGAAATACTTTCTGGGGACGGACAGATGGACGCAGGATACATGGATGGTGATGAAAGGAAAGAGGCAGGAAGGGAGGAGAAGATCGTCTTTTATCTCACATCATATTCTGTGTTTTATCCTGCTGAAGTCCAGTAATGATTATGATACTGAGGTTATGACGTGACAGTTGGAGATGTTTGCTGGAGATATATGTCAGGTCCAACAAACCCAGGCTGAAGGCCAGTGTTTAGTAAGTTACATTAAGGGTGTTTGTCGCATTTCTTTACATGTTTTTTTAGTTAAGTTGCTCGATTATGGCAACAAAAAGAAAAAAAACCCTAAATGATGATTATTTTGACCAGTTTTGAGACTTTGGAAACATTGTGAATTTAGAAAGAATATTTTGTCGCCTTCATTTTTGAAGTTAACGCTGACTGCCAAAGACGTATATTTACGTCCTTTAAAATAGGGAGATGTAGTCAGAGCATGAAAAGACGGTATACACCACAGAGATCAAAACAGGAAGTGGAGACGATCGAGATTAGAGAGCAAAACAAACAGAATCTGGACAAAAAGTGGTGATTTCGGTGAAAGTGTCCTCTACTCTACCTCTGATAGAACAAGAATGGAACAAGGTAAAAACAAACATTATTTTCACGATGAAATAGAGAGTCTCTTCTTTCATTTGAGCTATTCAGTGTTTTCAGAGACATAGTACAAAATATTCTGTGGGTCTAGAAATATGACTCAAAATGGACAAAAATGCTGGAACAAAACACTTTCTGTTTTAAAAAACAGCTGACACTCAGTGAGTTAAATGCATCAATGTGGTGCACTCAGAGAGCAAAATTAAGAGGGAAATCTGTGCTCAATAATAAACACATTGGTTTAATAGATATTACTCAGCGGCAAGCTCCAGGCAACAGATGTCGCTCTGGATTTATAACACAAGATAAAATATTTTTTGACTGGTTATTTTGTTTTCATTATTGTTTGAAGCCAAAATTGGATCATAAAATAAATCTAAAAATTTGATTGATTGCTCAGCCCGAGTTGATGATTTCCCTAAACTAAAAATAGTCACGCACTATAAAGATGTCCTCTGGTGGACAGACAGGTCTATTGACGGTGGACACCTACCCCCTCAGCGTGGGACAGCTTTGCCAGGTCCTTGTCCGAAGCCTGGGGGACTCCTGTCGGCCACTCCACCTTCACCTCCTCCTCTGGCGTCTCCTCGCACCCCTCCTCTTCCTCCTCTACTTCCTGTCCTTCCTCATACGTCTCCTCTCCTTCACCGTCCTCCTCACACTGTGTTTGTGGCGAAAGACGCTCCGGTTCTTCATCCTGGTGTGTTTCCAGCCTGTTGACTGACATGGATTATGGATCATTATCCTGCAGGAAGTAGCCATCAGAAGACGGTCCACTGTGGTCATAAAGGGATGGACATGGTCAGTACTAATACTCAGGTAGGCTGCAGCGTTTAAACCGTGCTCAGTTGGTACTAAAGAAAATATTCTCGGCCATTAGACCAGCAGCAGCCTGAACTGTTGCTACAAGGCAGGATGGATCCATGCTTTCATGACCATCTACCATCTGAATGTTCAGCTGAAATGGAGACTGGTCAGACCAGCCAACGTTTCTCCATCTTCTATTGTCTTATTTTGGTGATCCTGTGTGAAGTGTAGCCTCAGTTTCCTGTTCTTAGCTGACAGGTGTGGCTCCAGGTGTGCTCTTCTGCTGCTCTAGTCCATCTTCTTCAAGGCTCCAGTGTTGTTCTTCACACATGATATTCTGCATTCCTTGGTTGAGCCAGTGGTTATCTCACTTCCTGTTGTCTTTCTATCGTCTCCAACCAGTCTGCCCATTCTCCTGTGACCTCCTACATCAACAAGGAATCTTTCTCACTGGATATTTCCTCTTTTCCGGACCATTCTCTGTAAACGAAAGTCACTTAAATCCCCTTTCTTCTCCATTCTGATGCTCCGTTTGAACTTCAGCGAGTTGTCTTGACCACATGCCTGAACGCATTGAGGTGCTGCCATGTGAACATCTGATTAGCAATTGAACAGGTGTACCTAATAAAGTGGCCAGTGAGTATGTGTGTATATATATTTATCATAAATATCATATGTATGTGTATATATATATAGTATATATATATATATATATATATATATCCAGCTGCCATAGGGTTAAAGAGTAATATTGGTCAAGGAGAATCCATGACATTTGTTTATTGTTATGCACCAAACACTAAAGCAGATTTATTGTTATTGTCATTATTAGCATATTAGCATCTTAGCATGGCTCAAAGCAGAGCTCATATAAACAGCAACACGTTTACCTTTATCCTGAGGTGGTTGTTGTGTCTCATTCTTACTCTCAGTGTCTTTCAGTGTCGCGTTCAGCTTATTCTGTTGATAATAAAGATAAACAATAATCTGTCTTGTAGGAAAAGATTGAAATTGAAGAAGGGTCAATGTAGAAAGGAGGACTGACCTGCTCCACTCTGACAGATGGTCTGAGCGAGGACAGACAGCAGGACAAAGAGAGGGACAAAGAGAGGTTAATGGTGTTATTTCAGATATTAAAAACTCTTCAGGCCTTTCCTGCAGGAGGCTTAAGGTCTCCAAATCAAATCCACCTGCATCAGATGAGCCGCAGTAACAAACAGAGTCTGGTCTGCTGTGTTTGTCTGCGTCGTATGGAAATCACTGTCCTGCAGAAATCTTTTCTGCCTCGTCAGAAGTATTGATTTTCCCAAATGATTCCCATGTGTGTCTGTATCCTCACTGTGTCTTCATGCATTAGCAATGTGTTGGACGAAGACAGGTCAGTTACAAAGAGGTTTGTGTTTAAAGTGTTTTGGTGGTTTGATCAGTCTGTGCAACGTTGCCTGACTTTCAGCTCGTAAGCGTTGCGTCGATGCCTTGTGGTCGTACCGGAGGTGCGTCCTGCAGATCCTGCTCAGCGTCTCCATGTGTTTCTGGCTGACTGCGTCCGTCTCGGCGGGCAGACTGCCGTCATCGTTGTTCTTCTCTCTCCACTGGGTCTCTGGGAACACATGGAGTAAAGGGGGACAAAATCAATGCACCATGTCTTTACATCCATCCATTTTCTATCCCAGCTGTCTTAGGGTCAAAGCCAACCATTCACCTCCAATTTAAATTAATCAATTAACCTAATCCCCATGCATGTTTTTGGATGGTGGGAAGAAGCCGGAGTACCAGAGAGAACCCACGCAGACACATGGAGAACATGCAGACTCCACACAGAAAGGCCCTGGCCTGGGATTCGAACCCGGTACCTTCTTGCTTGTGAGGCGACAGTGCTAACCACTACACCACCCCCTATGTCTTCACATTTTTATTAAATTTAAATGCAATTTTCTACCACTCAGGATAAATTATTCACAGAGACCTCCTCTGGATCCAGTGACCGAGTGATTAAAACAAGTAAAATCACTGAATGAATCTAGTTAAAAAGCAGCTTTTCTCCAGTGCTGTTCGGCATCATAGAGGAGCTGCCGTTATCGTTAGCTCAGCTTGTTTCTCTGATAACTATAGATCCAGACATCCAGTGATTCAATCATGAAAAAAATATGCTTGAAACCGAATAAAAAATGTCAATTCACAACAAGGATGTCACGCCATTTAACTGTTTGAGTGCCACTGACGTAATAATACGTCAAAGCGATTTTTTTGGCAGCGGGTCGCCGATTGTGCTCTCCCACAGCCTGTGAGTAATGTTGGGGCTTCTGGGAGATGTAGTCAGAGCATAAAGAGACGGTATACACCACAGAGATCAAAACAAGAAGTGGAGACAATCGAGATTAGAGAGTAAAACAAACAGAGTGTGGACAAAAAGTGATCATTGTGGTGAAAGTGTCCTCTACTCTACCTCTGATAAAACAAGAATGGAACAAGGTAAAAAGAAACATTTTTTTCATGATGAAATAGAGAGTCTCTTCTTTCATTTGAGCTATTCAGTGTTTTCAGAGTCATAGTACAGAATATTCTGTGGGTCTAGAAATATGACTCAAAATGGGCAAAAAACGCTGGAACAAGACACTTTTGGTTTTATAAAACAGCACTCAGTGAGTTAACAGGTGACCAAATCTGTTAGCTTTAATAAAACTGATAACGTGACATCTGGGATAACACAGGTAGAGTCATGTATAGATATCTTAATGCAGAAATGTAACATCTTTGATCACAGATAATGTTTTCTAGTCGAATGAAAGGGATGCATGCAGTACCCCAGTCATCCTGCAGGGCGGCGAGGTTGGAGAGCAGGCGTTCATGGTAGAGCTTCTCCAGCTGGAGGAACTGGATGGCCCACTGGTCTGGAAGCATCGCTAGTTAAAAGACTTTCAATCTAAACGTTTCTGACTGGAAATCAAAGGTGGCAAAGGAAATGGAATGAGGAACTTTTTTATTACTTTTTTTCAACATATTATACTACAAATTTATTCAACATCCTGTAATTTGTTTTTTTTTATGACTATTTATGGAGTTTATTTTTTTACTTTTTTTTTTCGTCAACTATACTGTGATGTATTTACACGTTTTGACATACTTTAATACAGCTTTTTAATTAAGATTTTTTTTTAACATATTATGATGACTTTATTCAGATTGCTAGAATGTCTTTCTTTTAATGACAGTGTATGGAGTTTTAATTTTTTTTTTCGTCATACTGCACTGTGACATTTTCGTAAATAAATACTTTATTCTCATAAATAATAACTTAATTATCTAAGTCTGTAAAAAAAAAACTCAATTAGTCAATCTCAATGATCAATAATGAAAAAGAGTTTACTCAGGTACTGTACATAAGTAAATTCTACTTATTTCAGAGGTAATTATTGTGATTTTTACATTATACATAATTTGATATGTTTATATATCCTGTATTTACATACACATTATCTCAAATTGGCTCCACGTTGATGAACATTAAAATGTACGTGATAAAAACAAAATAATATAATGTTCTATTTAATGATAATATTGAAAGGAGCCACTGAGTACATTTACTTTTGATACCTCAAGTACATTTTGCTTATAGTACTTTTACTTACGTAACTTTTTAAATTCAGGACTTTTACTTGTTAAGGAGTATTTTTAGATTGACTTTTACTTAAGTGCAGGATTGCAGTACTTCTTCCACCACTGGTGATTAATTCAATCAGTCATTGAGTCAACTGAAAAATATTGGCAAAGAAATTATGTCACTGATGACATCACTGATGATGTCCCTGTGCACTTGAAAGGATACAGTCCTCTTTGAGTGAGTAGGCCTCTGCGATCTGGGGGAAAAAAGAGACTAGATTAAACAGGAAGTGCATTAGTAGATTCTAGATGTTTGAAATTCATCAAATTCCTTGAAAGATGAAGACCGCACCACAGAGGCATCGCCATGGAGACACCCTGACACCAAGTCACATGCAACTAATTATGGTCTGGAATAACGTGTCTCTGCAGGCTTCCTTTCCTTCCATACCTTCCTCAGTACAACCAGTCGATCACATGACTGAAGTCACTAAATGATGTTTCAAATCAACAGAGAAAGTTCTGCTCCTGTAGTTTATGGTGAGCAAGAGTTTGACCAAAAAACAACAATAACAACTCCTCTGGTCCATCTGTGGGAAGAATTAAAGATTATCTTTTCTTAAATTATTTTTATGCTGGAGCTGTGAGCATGCAGAGACTGACTAAATAAAGACACACATTCCCTCTGCAGGTTTTCCACGGTTCCTTAAAAAGTCTTAAATTCAGGTAATTAAATCAAGTTCATAAATTTACTCTATTTGCTGTAGTTATTAAATTTTCTGATGGTGTGTTTAATGCCAATAGGAAAACACAGTATTCAGAGATTTACTACAATTTTGCAGGTCATTTTCTTCACAAAGTTCACTTCTTTGTTCTTGAAAGTTGTGAAATTGTGTTTAACGGCTGAAAAAAATTTCATAATAAATTATTTTGGGTGATCAATCGGTCATTGGATCGGTTGGATCGGTCATTGAATATTGATTTTGGCATCGGCTTCAAAAACTCCATATTAGTTGGGCCCTACAATACATGACTATTTTTTACCAAAGAAATCGTGATGACATTTTTGGGTCTTAAATTTTATTTGTTGAGGTCTTAAAAATATTAAACTTGACTTTTAAAAGAAGCCTGCTCTGGATTTGGGAGAAAAAAAAACTGACTTTCTGTTGAACGTCGGTATAAAAACAGAGGGAGCCTCACCTGGTGCAGAGAGAGCGGCAGCAGAGTGTAGTCACTGTTTTCTCTGAGGGACTGAAGGGAGGCCAGCAGCTCTGGGCTGGGGCCTGGCGGTCCGTCTCTGGAGACACTTCCTGGAAACACAACACAAACAAATGCTGCAGTAACACACAGATAATCACCTGAGCCCACTGGTTAGCCATTATTCATGTGTATTCTTTAGTTCTGGTTGCACTATGTGTATTTTATATTCACCACATCCATTATAACTGCAAGAAAATCATATTGTTTTTCCACAGTTCTATATTAATCCTGCTTCATGTTAGGTCTGTTTTATTATTATCTGTTTGTTTTGTTTTGCATGTAATTTGTGGCATGAGCATCATGATCCACTAGTGTAAATTAATAAAATGTTGCTTTCAACTCGATATGACAATATGTACTGTCTACATTATTATTAAAATGTCTTAAAACAACGAGACATGGTATATATTTTGTTGGGTTGTGTACTGACATGATTCCAGATGTTCAAACCCAATAAATGTGTAATTTTAATTGAGGCTACAGTTGATTTAGTCACATGTCCATGGCGTCCTATCTCCCTAAAATGTGACGTTATGTCACACTTTTAAGATCTTGGTGGTTTTTCACTGGATATTTTAACCACATGAAAGACGTCTGGAGTTATCAGAGAAACAAGCTGAGCTAATGTTAGCGTTAGCATCCACTGAACAGCATCAGTATCACACTTTATTTCTGGTTTTAATCACTGGTTTGTTTTGAAGAGGAGGAAATCAGCTCCTGGTTTAAAACCTCCTGAACGACGAACAACAACTCCCATGATCCCTTGCTATGTCACCAACCTCTATCTTTTGTCATTGTTTTGATTGGAGCCCATGAAATGACCTGTTGTATACATGTTAAAGGAGTGCTACTCCACTGCACAAATCTGTGTAAAATATCTAATGTCACAGGTCAAAGAAAATAAAAACCAGCATCTTGTGGTTACCTTGTATTTGTGCATCATGGCAGTCCCAGGAGACACTGCAGACGCTAAAGCTCTCTGATAAACAGGCTGTTACCTCAGCAGGTTGCCATCGGCGACAGCCTGTCCGTCACAGTGACATTAGTCACCATGTTATTGACTGGAGCTGTATGGTGCAGCTCTTATGTGACACAGCTGTATCATACATCCAAGAGTACTGGCCTGACAGCTTAGCGTCATCCTGATCATCTTAAACTGCAGCAGTTTGTGGTCGGCAGATGGATGACGAGCTATGAATTCTCGTGCTGTCCTGTTTAACGACGATAAACTACCTACAGAGCTTAACAAATGTATTATTCCACCACCCAGTGTCAGGTGTTTACTGCCGCTGGTCTACATTAACAGCACTTTAATGTTTCTGTAATGGCTAATCCACCAGTATGTGCAGACTCTTTCATCAAACTGATATCTTTAGTGTTAAAACATTAAAAATAATTATAATTTACTGTTTTACAAAAAACAGGGTTCCCGCTGTTCCTTAAAAAGTCTTAAAATGTCTTAAAAAGTCTTAAAATCTGGGTAATTAAGGTCTTAAATTATCTTAAATTTACTGTAAATATGCTGTAAGTATTAAATTTTCAGATGATGCGTTTAAGCCAATAGGAAGACACAGAATTCAGAGATTTACTGCAATTTTGCATGTTCACAAAGTTCACTTCTTTGTTCTTCAAAAGTTGTGAAATTGTGTTAAATGGCTGAAAAAAATCATAAAAAATTATCTTTGGAGATTAATCGCTTATCGGTTTTGTTTCCCAGCTAAATATCGATATTGGCATCGGCCTCAAGTTGGTCGGGTCCTGCAATAAATTGACTATTTTCTACCAAATAAATTGTTATGATATTTTTGGGTCTTAAATTATATTTGTTGAGGTTTTAAAAAGTATTAAATTTGTCTTTTAAAATGGTGAAAGAACCCTGAAAAAGCAGACAAAAATATCAAATCATGTTATTATTATAATTTTTTATTGACTGAGATGTTAAATTCTTCAGTTATTTCCTGTCATTCTGAAGAGAAAAATGTGTTTTTAGTGGTTGTTTGTTATTCTGGATTCATTTCTCAGTGAATTCCAGTGTTCTGGATCAAATTTGGGTCTAAAAAGGTGAATTCAGTTTTAATTCCTCACTCCTGTTTAAAATGGTGAAGAGTAGTGAACTCAGTGAGACAGATAAAGTGAAGGAAATTATGCTGGAGGCTCTTTTGATGCTCTAATAATATCTGTTAAACTCTGTATATTCCATATATCATTTACCTGCAGCACCGTCGCTGCACGCCCCTTCCTCTTTCTGCGTCATCCCAGTGTCGGGACCTTTTGGCGGGATGACGTTCTTGTTTCCCATCGCCTCCGTCACTGCAGCCAACTTATCCTCCAAGATCCCCAAAAGCGTCTCTGAGACCCTCCAGTGGGCCGTGGTGGATCTGTGTCTTGTTTTCTGGCGTTCACTGGAAAAACATTAAACCTTTCTGACTTTCATCAGAGCGCTACAAAGCTAACTGGGAAAGCTTGTGTTGCTCTTGAAGCTCCCAGGAGGCGTCTGGAGTGCTGGAGAATGATGTTTCGGCAGGTTTGGTTGGTTTTCACTCGTGCCGGAGCATGTGAGTTAATCCTCCATGGCCTCTCCTGGGTGGTCACAGCGTCCACTATCGTCTATGAAGGCTGAGCAGTGGAGGCTGATGCCCTCAGAGCCTCTGTCATCCTGTCAAACAAATACGGTGTTTTTGAAAAAGAGAGCATCATGTACTGTAGGTGTTCAGTATGAGAAGGAAATAAGACGTAAACAAAGAGAGCTGGATGCAAAGAGAAGCAGCATTTCTGCTTCTGTCACTGACTGAAAGGCTCGTCTTTGTGTCCAAACCATAACTGCCCATTGAGGCATGGCAGAGTGCCTCCATTCTGAATATCACTGAAAAGTCCTGCTTCAGTCTGTGGAAGTGGAATAATTAGCAGTGAGCATGTTACAGTGCAGACAGACGGCACACTGTATAGGATCATTATTATTATTATCATTATCACACAGGCCTGTGTTGTAACTTGGAGTCCAGGGAACAAAGGGACTGTGTTTTATTTATTCATTTAATTCACATTTGTGATTGTGATTTATGTTAAATTATAAATCTACCCTTCTAACACATGTTGCTTTGTCAGATGCAGAGCGAATATCTTCACAATGAGCACGTTCAATGTTTACTGTGTTCCCTGTTTTAGTGCTAACATGCTAACATTTGCTAATAAACAAGTGCCAATGGATGATGGGATTACACCCAATTTCAGCACTGAATGATGCAAAAAGTGATCGCTCATCCTCAGTATAACACCATGACCGCTGACAGATTATTTCTTCATCATGAGGAAACAAATGAACATTTAGTCCACTATGACTCCCTCTGTAAAGGGTTGTAGGAGGGCTGACGTGCCGTAGACAAACTACATGTACGCCTCATGAAACCTGCATTTTCACTCTTCAGAGTGCTCCGAAGGCATGAAAGCTGTGTGACACCGCGGCGTGCTAGCAGCCGTCATGTGAACGCTGTGAATTCTGTTAATGTGACACAGACACTGACTCACAGCAGGATGTAACATGAAGAAGAAAAGTGAGCTCTCCTGAGTTCTCTAAAACAAACCCAGTGATTCATGTTAAAAATCAGTGCTTCTCACAACATTGTTTGGAGGGGAAATGACTCTGTTGACAAGTTGATGTAGGCCTATTTGTAAGTCTATTTTATATATATATATATATATATATATATATATATATATATATATATATATATATGACAATGTATCAGATACTTTTTCTCCTGATATAATATAAGAATTTCTTCATATCCATGGAAGTCATGTATATATGTATATACAACTGGTATGTATGTATACATACAGTAGGAATAATTTAAATAGAAATATTGCATATCTTTCACCATTGCCTCAAACTGTCAGACTATATATATATATATATATATATATATATATATATATATATATATATATATATATATATATATATATATATATATATATATATATATATATATACACATATATGAGACATTAAATTACAGCAGCTGTGTAAATAAATATATTAATAATAATCATTTTACAGTCTTGTGGTTTCAGTTCATTCCTTGTTTGTTTATTATGATAATTTAATTTAAAATAGCCTAAATGTGGGTGTCCCAGTCTTATGCATGCGCGTGCACGGGAACATGTGCGTCGGGCGCGCTCGCAGCTGATCGCCCATCGTGCACTATACTAAAACCCTAATTCATCTTTTTCAAGTGGCTCTGTGGCTGTTATTTTTCCACCATTAACGACAGGGAGGTGCTGGAAACGTCTGCAGCATCGAGTTCGGCGCGTTTAGTCTTGTGCTGCGACACCCGTGTTAAAGCCCGTCCTGGTGTTCATTATAGTCATTATATATTACTATATGGTGAAGCAGATGCAGCTCATTTATGTCAAGTTAAAGTCACATAAAGACACAGAGGCTGAGGCAGCAGGATGGACAGAGCACTCACCGCTGGATGATGCCTCCCAGGCTGAACATGGACGCCCTCAAACCAAGTCCTGCTTCCAGTTTTTCCTCCTTGTGCGTCAGGATCCAGAGAAAAACCTCCCTGTCATCCGTCCGCGTCTGGAAACCCTCTCATCCTGCTTGTTTACGGTCCAATCCGGGGACTCTGCGGCTGAAACATGCCTTCCTCCGTGTCACCTTATTTATTTCTGCCAGCATGTGGCTGGAGGCTGCCATCTCCTGGCAGATGTGTCGCACTGGATCCTGCTGTTATGTAACAGGGAGGGTCACCTGATGGCTGTGAGGATGATGGACCGGATTACAGGGAAATAGTCCCCCAAAAACAAGCAGTGTTGTTCCCATTACATAAGAGTGAGTTCATCAGATTAGTCAGATTCACAGTGAAACACTACAGAGGTCTAGTGTTCCCTTAACATGTGGAATAATAGAATAGAATAGTTTCTATTGATCTCCCATGGGGGCAAATTCACTTGCTACAGCAGTGTAAACAATTTATAACAATAAAAAATAATCAACAGTAAATAATAGAATAAATAATAATAATAATAAATATTTACTTTTTATTTAATAAATATTTTATATGTACTAAAAAAGAAAATACATATGTTTTTTATTGTTTGATGGTCAAATAAATGTAATACAATAATTACATAAGAAATATGTATTATTTTTTATTTAGGCTATGAATGATGAAGTATAAAAATAGATGTAAAATACAAACAGTGAAAGTTTGCTGTGTAAATTAGTTTTTGTTGACAAATGACAGAAAGGAGTCCAGTGATGCTGTGTAGTCTTACCATTGTGCATAATAAGACAGAATAGAATAGAATGTATTTTATTGATCCCCCATTGGGGGAAATTTACATGAAGCAAGTTATAAATTAGTTAAAACAACAATAATGAAATAATAGAATATTCAATCGTAGGCCTAATTATAAATATTTACAGAAAAAATCAAATATATTTTAATAAAAAAATTAAATGAAACACAGTATTTAAGCTTTGAATATGATAATCGTCCTAAGTGTAAAAAAAAAAAAAACGACACGCCTCGACTAAACCTCTAAAATAAAGACACTTTCAACCACAAAGTAAATTATCAACAGCAATATGTGTAAGAATAAATATGTTAATATACACCTTTGACATGTAAATAAACAATGTTTGGGTTATGGAAATTTAAATATCCTGACTGGGTCATTTGTTACCTGAAGACAAATTCCTGAAGGAGCACAGGTCCTTTTGATCATATATAATAACCGCGGATGCTTCATAAATAAATAAATACACTCATTTCCTGGATCAGATGTTCGAGTTGTGGATGGAATATCAGTTTTATTACTACATATAGTTGCCTATCATGTTGATAAATTCATATAGACAAACAGGAAATGAATGTGCTGAATTAATAGGCCTGCTACAGCTTGTCTCATGAACCTCATGTGCTTTTAAATGATTTTTTTTTTTATTTTAACACATTTTCAGTTTCTTTTGCTAAATAACTTATTCAGGTTTTAAAAGACACAGAAGTGTTTGTGTTAGTTTGTGTTGCAGAGTGAGAGTTAATGAGACTGGAAATGAGGCAACAATGAGGAAGTGGGGCTGAAAGAGAGGAAGTGTGTGTGTGTGTGTGTGTGTGTGTGTGTGTGTGTGTGTGTGAGAGAGAGAGAGAGAGAGAGAGATGAATCTTGCTTTCTAATTGCAGCTTCAGGGCTCGACTCTGCTCGCTCTGGTTACCTTTTCACATGAAAAGTCATCCTGTTGTTGTTGTCATTGCGCGCGCACACACACACACACACACACACACACACACACAATTGAAACAACAAAGCAGAACTTGCATAATGATTTTTATTCTTGCAAATCAAAGGTTGCAGTCACAAACAGAAAAATAACCGTGGCCGTTTCTATACAGTGACGTTCAACATGCTGATTAATAGGTTTCAAGAAACCTGTGTGTGTGTGTGTGTGTGTGTGTGTGTGTGTGTGTGTGTGTGTGCATTGATCTAGGTAGAAAACCACTCCGTCCTCTTCCTATTGGCTCACTGACTTCACAGAGCTCCTCAGACACCATGACGTTATTCCTCTAATGTAATTACCCCTCCATTACACTCAGAGGAGAAGCCACATTTTTTTATATTGGGCCTCCAATCATTCACTAATGTGTTCCAGTTTATTGATCACCATTCCCCGTATGGTGTTTCACTCACTGTTTCCAGAGTTTACTCTGCTTCACTTCTGTTCCTGCTGAATAATCAAACCAGTGTTTGCTTTCCGTTACTGGACACTTTTTTTTACATGGGTTTGAAATGATGTGGAATAAACACATTTATTTTCATAATTGTTTTCAGCACCAAAATCTATACACAAAATGGAATATTCCTCTTTGAAAGCCTGCTCTTAAAGGGCCAGTGTGCAGCACTTAGGGGGACCACGTTTTTAATGGGTTTTCATTCGTGTAGAATCACCTGAACATAAGACTTGTTGTGTTTTCTTTACCTTAAAATAAGCTGTTTATCTCTACATAGGGAGCAGGTCGTCTTTACGATTCCGCCATGTTCCTATGGTAGCCCAGAATGGACAAACCAAACACTAGCTCTAGATGCATCTGCGCCTTTTAACCCCAAGGTGAAGAAAGATCAACTTTTAAGGAAGTTTTTGTCTTTTTTAATGTAAAAAATCAAATACAAATCTCAGTAAAATGCACGGTGGAATCCTAAATAATGCAAGTTGCTCCAACATCTGTCTGATTCTTTAGCATGTAGTCACCTGAAAATAAGAGTTGTTGTGTTTTTGTTAGCTGGTAGAGTCCATTCAGATCTACACCATGTTGCTCCGCCATGTTCTACAGTAGCCAAGAAGGGACAAACATTTCCTGCTTGGATCAGAGTCGATAAGTAGACCCTCTACCTTGCTAATGGCTGACGTTACTCACATACCTAGTCTGTCTATCTATTAAACCAGTAATGCAGAGTTTCCTTAAATGCGACAATTAGCTTCACTGAAATGTCTTGTTAGCATTAAACTGGTTGCGTTAAATACAGTGTATGGTGCTAACAGAGAAAAAGAAAGAAAAGCTACTAGGACAGCACAGTGATTAGTGATGGACCATAGAAAGTCAGTGTTAAGGTCATGTGAGGAAGGATGGTCACAAACTGCACAACAGGAAGTACGAGCCCTTTTGTTGGTGTCTGGAGAACTGCTTTGATCATTCACCAGGTTTGTTATCCGCGCTGTAGCGCCCGCTTGGTTCAACAGGACCAGAGGTAATGTGGTAGAAGATAAAGTGTGCGTTAAGCCGTCAGGTGCACTCACACAGTGGCAGGTACCCAGCTAAACTGTCCTCACTATAATTCAGCTCCGATTCCCTTCACCGCTCTCTGCTCTGGCGCTTTTCGCCGTCGCTTCTTACGGCACCTCCTGGTGCCGGCATCGAAGCAGGTGACCATCATGACGTTGGCCTTGCAGAGGTTGAGGCGGTTCTCCAGGCGGGCCGTCACCACCTCGAGGGCCTCCAGATGCTCCAGGGAGTCCACCTCGAAGGTCTGCCACAGGTCGACTGGAAGGACAGTCAGGTGACTGTTATCACATGCAGACAATAACCAACTCACTCGTTGGTCTAGATTCTAATTGTTAGTCACACTGAGTAGGTGCCACTTAATTAATTATTTATCGATTAATCGACTGGGTGATGCACAAAAAATAACTATTTTGACTTCAATCATTGGGTTTATGTTTATATCTTTATATTATCTGGTTCGGGCTTGTATGCTGCTTCCTGTGCTAACATATATTGCTGGTTAATTTACCATATTTGATAAATGCAGGCCAATTAATCTTTTTCTCATTTTTAATAAATCATCGGTAATGCTCATTCGTTGCAGGCCTAATTGACAGGTAGAGGTTTCCTACAGTCTCCTCCTGAGCTAATTCCATTTCATGTATGTACTGTAAAACAACTCTATCTCTCTATATTAGCAATATGAAATATTAAATATTTGAAAGAAAGAGTTCGACTGACACTCTTGGTTCCACGTGCTGGGCTCCAGCATGAGGCGCTGTTTGGCTCGCTCCAGCTCTCTCCTCAGGTCGCTGTATTTGGCTCGGACCTCGGAGATCCTCTGCTGACGGTGCTCCAAAAACTTGAGCTTGGCGCTGAAGGATGGAGGCCCCTGAAACACAAACACCAGCATTTCACTGCTTTTATTCATCTTCATATAGCCAAGTATCATTTATGAAAATATTGTGTTTAAAAACCTCTGCTACTGCAGCTCAAAACGAAAATAATAAGGTGTCTGGTTTCATCATATCTGACAGCTCATCAGTCCAAACATGATGAGGAACTTTCTTTAGTTTATTCATATTTCAGTAACAGTATTTAACGATGCTGCTGTTGTTTTTAAGCCATATGGGACGTTTTGAAGGTGTGGGTTTTGTTATTTACTATTTATGAATTTTTTTTAGGGTTTGTTGCAGTTGGATGGTTTTTCTTTTTTTTTTTTTGTTAAATTTGACTTTAACTTGTCCTTTCTTGTTATTGTTATCAATAGATAATTTTTTTTATTCGCATGCCTCATTATAGTTGTCTGTTTTTCTTTGTATTTCTTGTTGTCATTTGTAGTTTTAACTTTTTGTAATTTTGTTGTTATTATTGTCATTAGGGTTTTTTTGTTTTGTTTTGTTGAAGTTTGCTTTATTTTTTATTTATTTTATTTTATTTGGACTTAAATTACCAAATTGTTTACGTGGTGTTTTATATGGATCATATGTATGCTTTCTTGTGTATTTGTTTATTCAGTGCAATTTTTATATTAATATTTATATTTATTTGTGTATTTGACTGCTATAACAATTCAATTTCCCAGTCATCTATTTATGTAGCTCCATCTACCCCAGTAACAGCTGTTTTTAACTAAAGGGGATTCCCTAAAAAATAAAAGGAATAAATGAACAACAGTGTCTCTCTCTCTGTCTCTCCACAGGCTCATAAACACCATGTTAGGACAGGGAGGACACTCTGGGGAGACAAGATAGGTCTGTAAATATAATTACTCTCTTGTTATACTAAGCTTATTACACGTAAGAGGCTGTTTCAAAGGTCAGTATGTGCACATTTTAATGGCAGACAAAGAAACCCTCTACTTATGTGCTGCAGGACTACACTGCCATTACTATTACGTTTACAACTTGTTGTATTTTAGTCAGTGTTTCCCCCAGTGATGCCTCGTGAACGTCGTCTTGAATTTGTTTTCCTTTGTTCTCTGCAGCAGCATTGACCCAGTTTCCCCCATGTGGTCATTAAAATTGTATCAAGGTTGTCGTCCCAGAGACGGGTGGAGGTGGGGAGGAAGGTGGTCTCATGAGGCCGGACCTCCCGTCATGGGGACGTTACGTCAGCATGTCTTATTTTCAGGCAGATGGAGGGCAGTGGCTGACATTGTCTGCTAACAGGACGAGTACCAGGCCTTCACATTTTGGTCTCCTATAACAATAACATGTCTAGATGTTTTAAATGTGACATACTGTGCATACAGAGATTAAGAAATTTATCAGAGCACCACCCAGTGTCAAGTGTTTACCATCACTGCTCTTAATTTAACAGTATTTCTTATCTGATCACAGTTAATGTGGATTATGGATGCTCATCTCTAACTAATCTAGCTTGCCAGTGCTAGCGTTAGCTGATAACAAAGCGGTTGCTATGCTAACAGTGTAATATATATTTCTGTGTATGTCTGCCTTCCTGTCTGAGAAAAACTGATCCTCCTCCAGTGTTACTGTACGTTGTGACGTTTGTTCCCATTTACTTTTACATCATGAGTGTGGAGCTAATGTTAGCATCACATTAGCACATGCAACACAGGTTAGCACCCTGGTAACGGTACCAGTACCGTGGCATAGCAACTGCTGTGTCATCAGCTAATGCTAGCACTAGCAAGCTATTAAGTTATTTCCATATGGGCTTCATTGAACAGACCACAGTTTTGTCCACTGCTTAGCTCTCGCTAATCCAGGACGCTAATCTCAGGCACTGGAAATGATTGGTGAAAAGCTTTGATAGGAAGTCTGTTAGCAGCAGAACCAGCAGACTTTTTTTTTTCGCAAAGTGATTTGAGGTCTTTTTCAGACCTGATGCCAGAATGACAGAAAGGTGCTTTAGAGGGTGGGTGGAGATATATTCTGCCTCTGTTGCTATCCCCACTGATTGTCAATAGAGGTTGATAAAGGTCATATTTTACAAAATGCCCTTTAACCTCCTAAAAAATCAAAATAAACCCAGCACCTGTTTGCCAGCACCTGCTCTTTTCTGCATCCTCTGCACATTGTCGATCTCATAGACCTTTATCTCGTAAGCCTCAGGGATTCCCCGATCCACCCAGCCAGAACGCAGGCCGCTAGCCGAGCGTCTCAGGGACAGCGGTGCATCGTGGGAAAGCCGGCGCTGGTGAGTACCTGCAGTGAAGCGAGGCAGAAAGTGCAGTGAGACGCTGTATCTCAACCCTGCTCAGAAACTGTTGAGATATTCTTGATTTCTAAAAGAAAGAGTTCAAAGTTTGGGCATATTTTCCTCAGTCAGTATGAGGGTCATTTGTAAAGAACATTATAAACACCTCTGAGGCTAATTTGTAATTTGTGATATTGAGCAATACAAATAAAATTGACTTAAGGGGACTATATTTAAGGTTGGATGGTACTGATACTGTAGTTTACAGTACTTTACATCTGTAACTCAACTTTTACTTAACTTTAATATCTCTGCAGTAACTGTGATTCTTCACTGTAGTTACTGTAAATATTTACACACTTTATTTTATCTTAACTCTTTGACTGCCATTTACGTATTTATACGTCATTTAAAACCCGACGCTTGAGTGCCATTGACGTACACTATATGTACGTCAAAGTGTTTTTACGGCAGTGGGTCGCCGATCGTGGTCTCATACACCTGTGAGTAATATTGGGGCTTCTGGGAGATGTAGTCAGAGCATAAATAGACGGTATACACCACAGAGTTCAAAACAGGAAGTGGAGACGATCGAGATTAGAGAGCAAAACAAACAGAATCTGGACAAAAGTGGTGATTTTGGTGAAAGTGTCCTCTACTCTACCTCTGATAAAACAAGAATGGAACAAGGTAAAAACAAACTTTTTTTTCATGATGAAATAGAGAGTCTCTTCTTTCATTTGAGCTATTCAGTGTTTTCAGAGTCATAGTACAAAATATTCAGTGGGTCTAGAAATATGACTCAAAATGGTCAAAAACACTGAACAAGACACTTTCTGTTTTGTAAAACAGCTGGCACTCAGTGAGTTAATAATTGTACAAGTGTAGTGGTGTAAAAGCACCAAGTAGAGCAGCGCTCCCAATTTCATTGTATTCTTTGCGATATGAATCAATTAGAATTACACTATATTTTCAAAATGATCCAATCGATAAACCCGACCCAGTTTCGCCAACAAACTTTCCAGTGAAAGCAACTTGAAGCTCCAAAAGAGAAAGACGCCACTGACGGTTTGTCGCTTCAAGCCAACCTATAACTGAATTATCTTCATGAACATAAACAACGAACCTAGCTGTTATTAGCACTCAAAGCAGTCAAGCCAGCAGCTTGTGGAAGATGCAAGTAGACAAGCAGGTAACCTGTCCAGTCTTTACATTTGAGCTGAATTAAATGATTGGACAGGATTATTACAGTCCTGCCACAGCCAAAGATACCAGATTTTTATCATTTTTGTCAGCATTCGATTCATCGGTTGCTGTCAGCACTACCAACCATACTTTTCAATTAAAACTCACCAACAGACTAAGGTCATGCTGTTCTGTTCAAGGGTCTTGTTCTTAGTTGTTAGTATTGTCACCCCACAGTCTAAAAGCAAATCACACCTCTCAGTGAGAGGCTGTGAGTGATAAATGATGGCTGGTGATCCTCAGTGTCTTTCATTGCCCAGACCACAGTCTCTAACGGGGGAAACTGTTTGCCAGGTTGACCATATTATCCTTAAAAATCAAGACAGGAGCAGCGATTTCTGCAACTCTTTCTGGACTGACTCAGTTTGGACGTACAGGAAAAGATAGTTTTATGTCACACGGATCCTAAAACATGAAGAATGTGTTTTATCTGAATACAGCTTTTATCAGAATGAAGTTTATTATGTAAAGAACATTCAATTTCCCAATTAACAATAGGATCATTTTACGGACTTTAAATTCATACATTCGGACCAGATGTTTCTTAATCCATTAGCAATGGTTGTTAGTATGCACACACAGACATTTTTTATGTACTGTAGTCACCCTCTTCATTTTCTGCACTTGTACTGTTGCCTGGTTCATTTATTAAAGATGTGACCTCCGTCATAATTAGACTTTTAATGACTGCATTCTGCAGATGTGTCATCTCCAGTTAACATCACATTAATATGTTATGTGGCCCAGTTGTAAACCAAACAATATGATGGTCGAACAATATCAATTATTAGTGAGTATCTGTGGTTAATAAATATATTCTAGATCATGTCTTCAGACTAAATGACATGACAGAAAGTTTTATTGGACTGGACCAAAATTTCCTTAAAATTTACCATGACCCTTTTTTGAAATGACACATAATTCAGGAGCTATTCACTTAAATTTAATTAATTAAACATGGTTTGATCAGACTTCTTTTGAGTCCAGCTGTGAATATATTCTGGTATTTATTTCCTTCTCTATGACATCAAACTGAATATCTTTGAGTTGCAGTCAAAACAAGACGTTTGATGGCATCGTCTTGAGCTTTGTGAACCAGTGATCAACATTTTTCACCATTTTCTGATATTTCAGATCGATTAATAATCAACAGATTTAAAATACAATGAAAACAGTCATTAGTTGCAGCCCTGAATGCATTTAATTAGACTGGTGTGAGAGTGTCAGTACACATGAAACCATCAGATTATAAAGCCCTGAACTGTCTTATCATGCAACAATTTTAAAGTTGACAGAAGTAAAAGAAACATGGCCAGTTGAGACGACACTACTAATCTAACATCTAACAACATACAATGAGACTTTTGGTGAGGATCGGATCTTTCCAGAAGAGGAAGTCATGGGTTGAGTTCATAAGAGGTCAGTTAGCCCAGATGTTTTACCTGCGTTGCCTCTTCTCCGAGACGATCGGCTGCTTCGAGCCACACTGAGAAGAGAGTTGCTTCTGTCGCTGACCGAGTCTCTGTTTGAGATGCTTCCTGTGGCCTCGCTGTCCCTCACCATGCTGTCATATCCACTGCTGACCGTACTGTTCCTGTTCGAGAAATTCAGCGACGTCTTCCCCATTGCTGGAGGCAAATCTCCACTCAACACGCTGGTGGTGTCGCTGGCTTGCCCGCTCAGGTGATCGGGCGTGCGCGGAGCGGTCACCCGGCTGTACGGTGAAGGAATCATGGTCATGTGGTCCAGGCCTCCTGAAGTGGGGCTGGATGCCCTTTCCTTAAGAAGGTCTGAGATCCGGCCGTTGACGAACCCCTGGATGGCAGATTTTGTGGACGAGCACGTTGAGCTCTGGCTCGGAGTGCGACTGATGGAGTGGAAAGACCGTGGAGGGGAAGAAGAGAGAAAAGAGGAAGTCCGCTCAAAGCTGACAGTTTTACTGTCTGGAGAGAGGCTGGCGCTGCGGTTGATGGACTGCTCCAGACCTCTGCGGGGGAGGCTGAGGTTCTTGATGCTGGGCACAGACTGTCGGCGGATTTTGGGGCTCACCATCTTAAGTTTCCCCACAGCAGAGAGCTTGGAATGGGTGTGACGAGCCGACTGAGATACAGGCTTTTCAGAAAGAAAGACGTGATGACTCGGGTTAGTCCTGGGGTTCTTCCTGGGGCTCCTGCTGGCTCTTGGTAAAGTACAACCTCCCTCATTATTCACTTTGTAACCTCCCTTACAAGCGCCGTCAATGCTTCCCTTGGAGCTCTCCTTGGAGCTCACAGAGGTGTTACTGCTGCCTCTATCCAGAGTTGGGAAGTCTCTAGGGGTCCTCCCAAGGGAATTAGTCCTGGTAGCCAGCTGCTCCAGTTTGGCACTGAATAGCCTGCTACTGTCCTCGATGGGTGACTTCGGCCTCCCACTTGTATGATCATGTTTCAGTCTTACACTCGAGGCCTCAAACAAAGATTCAAGAACCTTTCTGGTTGCACTGCTAGCATGCTGTTTGTACTCTGCTCCATATTTCCTAGGCGAAGAGACATGGAGGTTGTGGTCTGCCGGGGAGTGTGATCTGCCCTGCCTTCTCTCCAGAGTTACTCCAGGGCTACACGGGGTGGATGATGTCACCCCCCTTGGGTCTCTGTGGTTGTCTGCCATGTGAACCCCATGGTAGCTGTCCTGGTGCTTGGCATTTTGCCAGCCTCTGGGCAAACTACCTGTTTTAAAGGAAGCAGAGGTGGTTTCCAGGCAACCAGGTGAAACACCAATTCTCTTGGGGGCATTCCCGACAAGTCTGGAACCATTTACTCCCTCCTCTGAGCCCTTTTGACTTTTGATGGAATAAACATGCTCCCTGTCTCTAGGGTGGCTCTTATCTGAATGTCTCTGCCTCTTTCCACACATTTTCTTTTCTGCTGTTTCATCACAGAAAGCTGAATCTTCCAAAGCCATTGGGTCATCAGACCTGTGGCTAAAAGTTGGGTGTTTATGAGATGTTTTGGCATGCGTCTCACAGACGAAAGCCCCACTCCTCTTCTCAAGAATCGACCTATCTTCAAGACATTTGATGTTATTTCCTTGGAGCTCGGACTGTGACTTGACTCTCGTAAAAGTGTCATGGCGACTTTCTTTTTCTTTTGCACCATTCAATTCACAATCTGTATCTGTGTTAATCAGCATGGGGTTTATAAATGAAGGCAAGAACCTATTTTCCCCTCTGAATTGATACTGGGGCTTGTCAGGGCTGGCCTCTGTAGCTACAGATTGAGCTACAGAGCTTTTGTCTATATTGGAGGAACCCGCAGCTACAGTTTCTTCGCTGACGTTGCTGATGATCCTGATCGGTCGAGAGCTGGTAGAGCCTTGAACACATTCCTGTGATTGGGCACTGTCTCTGATGCAAATAATGTTCCCACCCGTCCTCCCTCTGTCCAACGCTCCACTGATGGTCACCTCCTCCACCATGGAGAAGACAAGTTCATCTTGACCCTTGAGGTCCAGTGGCTGTTGAACAGTCACTGTGATCGTGGCTTTCATTTCCTTAACATCCTCTGCGGGTCGGTTCGGTAAAACGTTTCCATGTATAACACTGGTTGCCAGGGAGTGTGAAGCAGAGCAGGTGGAGGAAGGGGATATGGGGGAGCTTTTCCCAACTGGTGAGGTCCTTTTGTCTGGTTTGAACCAATCAGCAGCTTCAGGACTCTCTTGTTTCCCTGCAGGCTGAAGTGCAGAACTGCCCTGAGAATCTGCATTAAAGTCCTGAGAAGGGAGTCTGTCATCTGGCTTAAGAGTTCCTGTTTTGGGTCGCTCAGAGCGGCAGGTCATGTTGAGACTTAGAGTCTGATTTAGCAGTTCCTCGCTGGAACTGGTTGCACTGCACTCCTCACAGTCATACAGGCCTGAGTCCTCTCTCTGAAAACTGTCTCCAGGGAAGGCACCATCTGTTGGCTTTCCTCCGACAGAGATCTGATTGCAGCCCAATCCCTGTGCCTCCGACGGCTCGGTGTCTGTCCGTTTCCCTGATTCTTTGTGGGGTTGTGATTTTGCAGTGACATTGTTAACAGCAGGGCCTTTCAAGGAAGACTTGAGCGCATCCATTGTTGCCTCACTTCCATCGATACAACCCAAGCGCTCCTGAAGTTCAGCAAATGTGTCGCATTTTAAACAGTCCCTTCCCGACTCCTTGACATCTGTTTTCTCAATATTCCCTTGAACAGGTTCCTCATTTTTCTTGCCTCCATGCAACTGAGGAATTCTCAGAAGCTCTTGGAGCAGAGCAGTGAACTCTGGGTCATCCATGTCCGCCTTGTTAGGATGCAAAGAGGGTATGATGGGCACAAATTCAGGTTGTGCCAGTCTCAAGGTTGCTCTGGACTGGACCAAGCCATCCGAGTCTATTTGGATGACTGTGTCACAGGACTGGTCACTACTGGAGCGCTCATCCAGTTCACCCTGCAAGCGTAAACGAGGGATGTCGACATCCAGCTCATCGGTGGAGTGGAACGCCCTCAGGGACAAACATGGCTGCCCTCTCTTTTCTTTCGTCAAACTCCTCCCACAAGGAGAACAGGAACTGGACTGCTGTTGGATAAAGACAAATTATGGAGTCAGTTCGCAAACTACACTTTATCTAAAACATAAATCAACAAAATTGGTGGAAAAAATGGTAGAAAGACGTTACCTTTGTTCTCTTCTGCGTCCTGCGGATGCGAGAAGCCAGCTGAATGGTGGATAGAGTCTCTTGAAGGTGTGCCAGTGAATCCTCCACCTGAGCGATCACTGTGGTATGGCAATTCACATGACCCAAGGCCTCCCGAAGGAGCATGGTCAACTTACTGCCCCTGTGCATAGATACAGATGTACAGACATTTAAGCCAGTGTAAAGTAAGCTTACAGGAAACTATTCCACCAGTGCAATCAACATAATATGAATCCATTCTACATCAATGGAACCCGATATAAAATGTAATTTTTGGAGTTGCATTCTTACTTGTTGGGGGTGGTTTTATGTCCACTTAGAAGAGACAAGACAACAGGACCCAGTTCAGAATATGGAGGTTTATTCTTGCTCATGCCCCTTATACCACTACAGACATCTATCATGGTCAACTTAGTGGGTCCACGTGAACCTAAAGATGGAAGTCAGAGAGGAAGAGAGTGTTAATGCAAAAAGTTTAGCATATTTGTAAATAATTAAACTGTATTAAGTCAGCACTGAGTCATGGGTTAACTAAGGGAAGTAATTCACGGGGAATTTCACTGGAGACAAGTCGTTCTGGTAACTGAATAATTCATTACAACCTTTGCCGATGGTGCTGCTCTCCGTACGAGGCGGCTGGACGTAAAGGGTGAAGAACATTATGGAGCTGTGGGACAGGTATGTGATGAAGTCATTATGCCGACGTGCTGCAATGGCAGCATCCAGGAGGGAAGCGGCTCGCTCGGCGGTGGGCGCCTTCACCCGGTTGTGGTTACGTAACTGGAGAGAGTGGAGAGGATAGTCATGAATTACCTCAAATGGTAGCACGGTGATCAAAGTTTGCATTCTCCAGAGGACTTCAGGTTGGGGTGGTTGTAGCGGTCGTCCTTTAACCACTGGATGCTCACTTCTCAGAGGTCAAATTTTATGTATGCACCTGTACGTATATGTCGAATCTAATGAAGTCTTAGTTTGTTGTTTGTGTGTGAAGTAATGAACCCTTGAATCCACCAACAATTTGGGTCAATGTGCGATTGTGACCAAGAAAGTCTAGACAATTAATTCCACAAGTAAAATGGTGACAACGCTCTTTCCTTCTACCTGTATCCCATAGACGGGGTCCTCTTGGACTCTGATATGGGCTTTGGGGCTATCCTGGATGCTTCCTAATGAGGGGACGACCTCCCCGAGCAGATCCCTCAGCGTGTCCTCCTCTCCACAGCAGAGCTCGATGGCAGACACTGACACTGTCAGGTCCGTCCAGGTCTTCTCCCGCCGCCGCTCGATGGCGCTGTACAGCCAGGAGATGGCACAGGGAACCAGGCCGAGCTTCTGGGAGCTCTCACCACTTCCCACCATGCTGGACCAGGAGCCTGAGGCAGACAGCAGAGCCCCAAATCATGCTATGGTAAATGGATTAGTGGAAGTGCACTAGCTCAGTGGGTTTCAAATTGGGGTTTGAGGACCCCAAGGGATCCTTAAAGTGATTCCAGTACTCATTCAATATCTAAACATCATGCACAATAGTAATTTTCTATGTATACACTGTAAATATTTATTATTCATATTTCTTATTCTATTATTTCATTATTGTTGCTTATTGTTTTTTCTTCTTACTCTAACTTGTTTATATCACTAAAAAATCAACTTATTCTGCTAAGTTGATCTTACTTTAGGCTCTGGTGTTAGTATTACTTCTTACAGAGTTTATAATTATTTTTGTGTTTTTTATTCTTATGTTGTTGTTTTGAAGTTTTGAACAGTTTCTTTCCTTTGGTATTAATAACTATACCATATATTATCATTGTTATGACTATTTTGGTCATGAGTTTCATACAAAACAGAACAAAAAGTTCAGTTTAAGGGTCCTTGATGTGAAAACAAGTTTAGGAACCACTGCACAAGCTTAGCCTAGCCGAGACACATCTCTGAAAAAACCCTGAAAAATGCACAAATAGAGATGGATCAGATCTACGGAAACACACCCAAAAACACTTCCAGATTATCTCATGGACTGCTGCCATACGCTGGATCTCTGAGTGCACTTTTGCCCCACATTAGTTTTGAGTTATGGGCCTGTTTTACCATCTCTTGTCTTATCCCAAAGTCTAATTGAATGAGGATAAGAGAATTGGTTTATTCCAATTAAAGGCCGAGCTGCCCGCCGTTATTCAGAGAGAATAGTATTGTGCCGAGGAGATTGATGTCCGCTGGCTGTGGGCCGCATGCAGCTCGTACTGGCCAACTAATTCAATCAGATTTACGGAGTGGCGTCATGTGAAAAAGCAGCTCCAAGGAGACGCTGTCCTTACCCTGTGTGTGTGTGTGTGTGTGTGTGTGTGTGCGTGTGTGTGTGTGTGTGTGTGTGTGTGTGTGTGTGTCCCACAAATCTATTAAAGCCCTTCACCGGCACTAAGTGCAGGGTCCCATCTCTCTAATAGAAACGTATTAAAGTCCATTTGGTTTACAGTCCCCTTCTGAGCTTAGCACTTCAGCAAAAATAAAATATTTGTGTCTTTATGTGCAACATGCTGAAATGCAAAAAACATGTGTATTGTATAATAGATGAAGACTTCTATTTACAAACAGGTGGAAGGTGAATGACAAGAACAAGGAGTTTGAATCAGTTATTCAGGTGGAGAAACTGCTATTTATTCATGCAAAATGTCGATGGAAAACGGAGGAAGGTTGCTTTTTTTTGCAAACTCTGGACTCGAAATGATTTGACTTCATGTAGAAATACCGTTTTTCACTGTTTTGTTTTAGCATACTCAATGGGTTGTATGTAACAATCACACATGGAGTTTTTGTGTAGTTGACACGTGTTGATTTAATTTAGTTACGACCTATTCACTAGCTGTGGGTATTAGCAAGGACTTTGCGATACGATACATAGTACGATACTTGAGTCATGATATGATACATTATTGTGATATTGCGATGTATTGTGATATATAAGTGGTTTATACAGTATGTACATATGTGTGTACATATATTTATATATGTGTACTATATATGCACACACACACACACACACACACACACTAGGGCTGTCAGTTACCGCGTTAATGTGGATTATTTTCTATTTTTTTATTTAAATTTTTATTTCAACATGCGTAAGATGCTCTGGGTTTACAATCGACCCAAAACATGACTTTCTTTGGGGGAAAAAAATCTAGAATTAAGAAAAATTTAGAAATTAAAAATCTATATCATATCAGAGGAAAAAGTATTACGATATATTGCCATATCAGTATTTTTTCCCTACCCCTACTATTCACCCCAGATGTGTGTGTGAGGGGGATTAAACATACATCAATGAAAATAATGTTTGAAAAAATGAATAAGGAGACTGGAAAAGCATGTGGAGATTGCCACAGAAAGATAAAACGGAGATAGAAAGAATGAATGATAGCAGGAGGATAGGGTGGAGGGGTGGAAGGCCCATGAGTACAGATAAAAGCGTACCACTCTCATCTTCAGATTTGAACCCGTGACCTCTCACAGCGACACATTACTCACCCACATCAGCGCATCCCAAACCCAGGAGGCATCCGTCGCTGCCGCTGAGCACGCAACGGATGACGTCAGCCAGGACGCCCGCACACACCTCGGCCTGGTCAGAGAGAACAAAGAACAGCCAGCGTCTTTGTGATTCACCTCCGAAAAGAAAGACGCTGCCTACTGATTCTGCAGATTCCCTCAGGCTCACGTACTGTAAGCAGAGCTCAGAGAAGGTTGAATATAATGGATGGAAGTATATCTGATTTTGAATTTGAATTTCTAAAGCTGATGATTTTTAACATCAAAATCAGACTTTGAATTTCAAAACCATTTGCTAACACACATTTTTTTCTGGCATTTATTTTTTTCTCAATAATAAAATAGATTCAGTGTAAAAAAAAAAATAAATTTCTCAAAATATTCAGTTTTTTAAAAAATCAATATGAAGAAATAAAAAAAAAATGCAAAAAATTTTGTATAAATAGAGGCTGCGACAACATATGGGTAACAATTGAATGAACTGTATATTTGAGTCACTGAACTTTTTTACACTGAATTTTTTTAGCATTGAGAAAAACGCTAGAAATTCAGTGGTTTTGAAATTCAAAGGTTCTAATGCTAAAAAACATCTGCGTTAGAAATTCCAAATCAAATGGCGCAGATGTACTTCCATAATTGTGGTGTCTGTTTACAGGTCATCAGACAGAGTTGGGAAAACACAGAAGGTGCCAGATTAATGTGAAGTAAACATCAATATAAATCAGAGTCAGCATTTAAATTTTGAACCAGACCTGGCTTGACTCTTGAGGATAGGCAGCGTCAAAGCTGAAGGTCTTCATTAGATTCTTGCCGTCCCTGCTGAGCGTCATGGCGGCTGGTGGTTGGCTTCTGCTGGCTGGTTCCATTACGGTCGCTCTTTTCTTGGACGGGTCAATCCAGAGAACAGGTGGTCGGATTTGGACCTCTGGTGGCATCGGGCTCACCCTCAGCACCACTTTGACCTGTGCACCGAAGGAGATGGAGGCACTGTTGAATACCCACAGATATTTCGCGAACTTGAACCATTTCTTCCCGTCTTTTATTTAGTTTATATGTGCAGTTTATCTTTTTGGGAGCCTTAGTCTTCGTATCGTTCTTATAATTGTTGCCTACTTATAAAATTGAAAGGCTGGTCTACATTCAGTTTATTTTACTAATGAGAGGAAGCCCATTAACTCCACCTAGATGCAAAATATTTAACTTGTGTGCATGTATTTAAATAACACATGCATAAAACAAAATTTATATTTATTCAAAATTTACATTTTCAAGACAATATAAGAGGATGCAGAGATGGTCAGCACAGCAATGGTCCTTTTTTTATTTTATTCTATAGGTCACAGCCACACAACTAATGGTAAAAACACATTTTATTTTATCTGATAATTGTTTATTTGCAACATATATATTATGTAGTACATATTGTAAATATATATTTTGTTAGTATTACTTATTTTATTTTATTTCATTGCTGTTGTCAGTTGTTTCTTTATTACTGTAAATTGTCTATGCTGCTGTGGCAGGTGAATTTACACCAATGTTGGACAAAAAAATCTATTCTTTTCTATTTTATTAACACACACGTGATGTACAGATAGAAAAGAAATGCGTAAACTGTATACATGCATACAGGAAAAGGTTCCTAAACATTTCCTTAACAAGGAAATTCCATTATTTATTAGCAAGGAGCTTTAACAGAACAATGTGTTACTAGAAATGATTTCAGAAGAAAAGGCATGTAACTTTTTAAAATAAGCACCGGCTGCAAACGGAAAGCTATGAAAAAAGAATGAGGCTCTTCATGTCGGTGAGTTTAGCCAGAAAAGTGAGAAAACTGCACTCAGTGTGTGTGCCACAAGATCTTGAAACTGGTTGTGTAAAAGCTGCCTGTTGTATCATCTGTAACATGTTCTGCTTTTGAAGCAAAACAGTAAACCTCAGGCTCAGGAGGCAAAGAGGCTATTTTATGCAACGTAGGTTGCAAGAAACCCTCGACTGGAGAGGGAAGCAAAGTAGTAAAAGTCAGAAAGGATTAGGTTTGTGCGCTGAGACGGCGAGCTGAGGACGGTGTCCTTTACTGTTGTCTTTCACTCATATTTGTACCCTTTGCTTCATTTTTCCTCAGGCTGCATAGCCTGTTGATCCAGTCAGTGGAGAAATACAGAAATACATGGCTATGCATGCCTCCTGCTATATTTCCGCATGTCATGACATTAATTCCTTAATGCATTTCTCTACAGGAAGCCTTCAGATTTAGAGGCTTTAAGGTCTTAAATTGGGTTACATCCTGACTCTGACAGCCATTTAACAAGGCTTATACAGGTTTTAGTTTTAGAAAGCGAGGCAACATCAACCCTGCAAAAGACACTATGAAGGTTTATAAACCAATTATGAAATTCTTCTTAATCGCGTCTGCAAGATTGCAAATAGCCCCAAGCGCCACGACACCCAGTCCAATGTGGTTTTCTTGAAATAGTCCAGGGCTGCATTACACCACGATGACCTCATCCGCCATCGACGATTTGAATATCTGACAGCCATATTCCATCTGCTGCATGATTAGCTCCCAGTGTCTGTAAAGGATTTCTCCCCCTTATCATAATTTGAATACCTTATGCATGAAGTGGCTCCCTAACCCTATTGAACATGTGTCAAACTCTATTTATGGAGGTTAAATTATTCAGGAAGCCCCATTTACAAGCGGAGAAAATCCTCCTCCGCTCTCTCACACATAGTGAAGGTGCGGCCGCCGACGAGGTCAATCTGAGCCCTCATCTGTAACTCTAGACTGAACCCAGGAGTCCATCTATCTGAGCCCAGGAGGAGGGAGGAGGCAGCCATATTGATCTACCTCAGCTTCTCCCAAAGGAGAGGATGGGAGGGGAGGAACGAGATGGAGACATTAGCACCACATTACAGTGTATATGGTAGAGATACAGGATCTCCTCCAGAGAGGCTGAGATCTCTTTACTCTACAGCCGGCTGGTGGAGGCGGCTCTGGACGAGGATTTACTTTCAGAAGATACACAGGAGCTTCATCACTCAGTCCTCTGGTTCTACATGTACACATGTCTGAGAGCTGAGGTCTTCAAAGTGAGGTCCAGTGACCCCCCATTTTCAGTCATATTTCAAGACCCACAGAATATTTTGTTCTATGACTCTGAAAACACTGAATAGCTCAAATGAAAGAAGAGACTCTCTATTTCATCATGAAAAAAATGTTTGTTTTTACCTTGTTCCATTCTTGTTTTATCAGAGGTAGAGTAGAGGACACTTTCACCAAAATCACCACTTTTTGTCCAGAATCTGTTTGTTTTGCTCTCTAATCTTGATAGTCTCCACTTCCTGTTTGATCTCTGTGGTGTATACTGTCTCTTTATGCTCTGACTACATCTCCCAGAAGCCCCAGTATTACTCACAGGCTGTGTGAGAGCGCCCTCTTGTGCCTGCTGCAGAAAACAGGAAGGACGTACATATACGTTTATGGCACTCACGCGTTGGATTTTAAAAGATGTACATATACATGTTTGGCACTCAAAGGGTTAAATAGGTGAGTTGGGTCTAAAACAGTTTTGATTTATATTTGCCTATAAGTTAGTACAATATGTAAATTACAAAAATGTTCCCTGTAATCTCTGGTTTCGAGTTTTTTTGCTTGAATATAGTTCTATAATTAATCATTTACCAGTTTTACTTAGAATCAGACATAAACCTGCTTCTGCAGTAAATCCACTGGACTCTGACTGGTTTCTACCTTGGCAACGCTGGGGCAGTCTTTGGTTCTGGTGGCAGCTTGGAGCAGGCAGGAGGGGACGGCTGGAGGGTTTTTCTGGATCATCTCCCTGAAGCAGGTGGAGAAATGAGCGGGAGTCGGACCTGAAGCCTGGCCTTTTTTCCTGGACATCAGGTTGAGCTTCTCAGCCGCCCTACAGGGAAGAAGGGAGGTATGTTGTGTTACTGCACACTGAACACATGAAAGTTGCTATTTTAAGGGGAACAAATCAGAATACTAATAGCCAGGGGCGTCACTAAGTTTTAAGGATGGGGGGCTTAGCACCTGGCTGAGGTTCAAAGTCGCCTCATATGTATGTGTATACATACAGTGGCGTGCAAAGACTATTTGAAGGGCAGGAGTCAAAAGAATAAAAGGTGTACGATTTTATTTCGAAAAGAGGACACTTTAGCTCATTTTTCAACAATCAGGCCACAAGGGTGGGCGACCATATTTCACTGATTTAAACTCATATTCTGGCCACTTTATATTGAATTTGTTGGCATTTTTGGAAAATTTAAATAAAGCATCACCAAATTATTTAGGGGGCTTCAGACCCCCTAGGCCTAATGGTGCCACTGCTGGAAACTTTTCCAGCTGATTAACTTTCCGTATTACAAGTTTATGATATTGCATGTTTAAATATGCAAAGTGGGCATTATCTCATCCAATATGTGTTATTTGTGTACATTTCCAGAACAGAATTCCAAAAAATGGATAAAGTCAGATTCTTGTTTCATTTCGTTGAGATAGTTTGGGATGTTTTTTTGTTGTTGCGTCTATATGGTGGATATTGATTTGGCAGAGATCTTTAGATGTTTTGGTGGTGGTGGGGAGCATGCAAACTACCATCTGAAAATAAATTATTCACCATGTTTTTAGAATTAAATTTTTTGTACATCAGCAAAAAACAGACTAAAGAGAGGAATGAAACTGGAAAGTTTGGTGCTGCTGAAGTGAGAAAATGCCTTTAAAGATATAGATTGTAAAATTCTACAGACACAAGTAGTAAAATAAATACCTGGATGTGTATTTTGGATGCTATCTACTCGATAAAACATGCTATGGAAGCAAAATAGCACCAAAATCTTTAAATTGACCAGTGCAAAAATTAATTTTTTTTTTCCTGTAGTATGTCCCCTTAACGTAGATATTACCTGGCTAAAAGGGACATAGCTGCAGTGTTGGCAATGGTCACCACTCTGGATATGTGAGGCATCTTGGAGCTCGGCTGTACCGTCCTGCAGCCCAGCGCAGCATCATCTGCAGCCTGCTGGGGGAGAAAGCTCATCATATAAATCCAAATCTGTAATTGCACTCCTGCGCCCACTCAAAAAAAGGGCTGTTATCACTGGAATCACTCTGGGGACGATTATGGGGTGTGTCTGTCTGAGCGGTGGGTTAAACCCACGCCATTAGTCATATTAGCGCTCCAGCATGTGTGGTGTGAGGAACACAGTTTGTGAAGACGTGACTCAGAGATGGAGAGCGGCAGTAAACATCTCTGACCGTCGAGCAGCTTCATCCAACACACCTGTAACACCAAGGTGTGTTTTTTACACTCATTCATCAGTGTGCCATCTGTGCATCATGAACTGTTCTCCATGCTGCTCATCGCCAAATCTTTTTTCTAGGACAAGATAAAAAGCTTTTTTCTTTTAATAAGGTCCAACCATAAGTTGCCTATTAGGAGTCTTTGGTTTGGAAGAAGACAGGGCTAGGTTTTGTTGACTCGTGTCCTCTGTCATAACCTTTCTTATCCTCTCTCTTATTATCTCCATCTTTCTCTTGTCCCGCCCTCCACTCACTCTCTTTAAATCTCCTGTCTAGCATCTTAAACACTTCATTTCCCTTTCTCTTCTCTTTCCATCCATCAATCTTCTGCCCTCCTTTCTCGCCTCCTCTCTCCTTACTCTTCGTCCTCTCCACTTTCACTCCTCTCATATTATTTCTCCTCAGCTACATAAACCTGTATTGATCTGCTCGTACAGAGGATCCGCCCTGGATAATTTCTCTTTCGAAGCCCAGGACAGTTTCTTTTGTTGCATTGTTTTTATCACATTTGAGAACTAGTGGTATGGATGCACCAAATGCGAAGATTATTGAATGAACGCTTCTCGAGATATGTGAAGGACAGTCATACAAAATTTCTGGTTTATATGTAAATGATGCTGCTATAGCGCCACCTATTGGCCAAATGGCACCAACTTTGGTGCAGACGCTCGGACATTATATCTACCTTTGTCCACCAAATGTAGCCCCAATAACACAGCATCTTTACATTGTAATATAAGCCCGACCCAGAGCATTTGAGCTAACATTGAGGGCCAGCTACAGTAAAACTGTTTGGAACAGTCATCAATGTTAAAAGATAATCATTACCAGCTTGGTCCAAAGATACTCTGAACCAAATATGGTGACAATGGCTCAAAATTTGAAGGAGGAGCACCATAAATCTGATCTGAGCACAATTCAAAATGGTAGAAAATCCATCTAGACGCAGAAGGGCTGGATAGATTCATCTGACTGCAGGAAATGTGAGAGTTACTGATCAAAGAACTTAGAGTGTCACTATACTGAATCTACACATACTACTGCATGTGCATCTTTATGGTTGCTAAACATCAAAGGGTTGGATATTTATATTTCCTTTTTTCTGTATGGATCAGGAGTGAAAACCCACCAAACTTGAACCAATGGTGTCACATATAAAACACCTGAAACACCTGCAACACTCACCTTGTGCAGGTTTTTGCAACCCTTTTCATTGGGGACTTGGGGGAGGGGCTCAATCTGGCCTCCATCACAGTAATGCATATTTCACCATCCGCCCTGTTAAATATGACCATCCCCCTATTGATCACAAGTGCTTTTTGACCGGCTGGCTTATATGACGGCGGATAAATCATGACCCAGTTCCATTCCATTAGCAAAAGTACTTTTAAACAACGGCCACTGGATCTAAATAGGCTCTGATTAGGTGCTGTGAATCATGGCTTTGCTGACGCCTGCACCCGTAAAGACGTACTTTAGCCACATGGCTCATTAAAAGGGGAATGCACACGGAGGCACGTGTGATTTAGTGGTAAGAGGAGGCTTTTAGGGGTACCTTATAGTAAGGGTACATGGTGACACCATCAGTGCCGGACGCAGATTTAGAGGTGACCAGATGATGCTGCTCCTCCACCCAGCGGTCCATGTCAGGGTTTGGCAGCTTGGGCCTCCGTCTCAGTGTCTGAGGCGTCCCCTGAGGAGTCCTCTGAGGTGTCCTCTGAGGTGTCCTCTGAGGTGTCCTTGGGCTTCTTGGGCTGTGAGAAGCTTGTGGCTGGTGTCCAACCATGGCGGCGTCCCTTGGAAAGGCTCTGTCCCCATACTTTGTCTCGCTTTGTCCCAGCAGTGTGATGGGGCTAAAGCCGGGTCCAGAGGGAGGCTTGGCTAATGAGCGACCCCGGCTCAGAGCCAGATGGACGGCCTCTTGTTTGAGGTGGTTCAGGTCCACGCCACAGGCTCCACACTCACCCTGATCCCGGTCTCGGTCCCTGGACTCAGTGGTGGACCGACTGTGGACGCGAAGGTTGTCATGAAGAAACGCAGACAGGTCACTGGAGTCCTGCGAAAATCAACAAAAAGAAACAGAAGAATTTTGACAGTGAAGTGTTTGTACTTTACTGTGACTTTAAGTAACTGAATTTTCACAAAAGAGACCAACCTAGTGAGATCAGAGCTTCTGGTGAAGACATCATAACAAAGCTAATGTGCTTTGTTCGATTTCTGGCCTGAAGGTTTACATGAAAGATCACTGAGTTTATGGAAATTGAGTCGTGGGAAGGCACTGCGAACAATCTTGGCACTTAGCGCAGTAATCAAGGAGTCAGTAGTATTGATTAATACAAAGCTAACCCTGTCGTCTTTAAATGTGCAACATCAACAACATTTTATTTTATTTTTCCCTGCTGAGGGAATTAATTTGCCTGATCATTTGCCCCAACACAACTTTTTATTTCAGCGTGCTGAAGTCGTTCTGGATTTACAATCAGCCCAAAATATGACTTTTTGGGGGGAAAAAAATCAATATTATATCAGAAGAAAAAGTATTGCGATATATTGCCATATGGATTTCTTTTCCCACTTCTACCCTCAACTCAAAGATATTTAGTTTAGTGTCACAGAGGAGGAAGAAACCAGGAGATATTCACATTTAAGAAGCTAAATCAGAGATTTTTTTAAATGACTAAAACCAATTAATAGATTATTAAAGTAGTTGACAATTAATCGATTAATCGTAACAGAGGAGGAAGTGGATTTACTCTCCTGTGGCTAAACTATAAACCCTCTACTACACAATGTGACTTTCCATCTTAGGCAGATTACAAGCCCGTCTGGAAAGATGACATCACAGAGCCACGATGCTTTTCAAAAATCATGCTCGGATCAATAAACCTGCAAGGAGCTGGCCGGCTTATCAGATTCCTCCTGACCACCCATATGGCCTTTCTCTGCTGTGGTCGCCCTCTGAAAACATGACGTCCCGCTAAAGGGAGGGACAAAAATAAATAGTCTTCCCTCAGTGGAGAGGACCGTGGAGACGACACAGGGCTTTGGAGATGAAATATTCATGCCCATTTGGAAGCACTCACGCAGGAATGGCACTGGTTTACTTTGTGTTTGATGGATGTTGGTGGTGACAGATGGATGCATGGATGTCTGAGAGTGTATGTGGCCGCTGTATTAACAAAATGTGTATATGTGTGAATATATGAGGGCTAATTTTATTTTATCCTTTGGTCTGCAAAATGAAATATTAAATAGTCATTTCTAACTGGCAGATGGTTGCTGCTTGTTGTTTTATTTAACAACCCTAAAGATTTACCTGAAGAATTCAGTCATAGCAGATGAAAACTAGTAGAAATTCACATCCAGGCTGCTGAAACAAGATATTTTTGTTCTTAAATGTTTACAGGGAGACACAGGTGGATAGGGAAATTATTTTAACTAAGAGATATCACCAGTCAGTTGTTTTTTTATGTTGTAAGTGTTGTAGAGTCAAAGGTTTTTACAGAGGGAATTTCAGATAGCTCTTTTTAATACTTACTACTATTTTGCAATATTTTCAGAGATAAAATGTCTTATGAATCAGACTATATATGATTTGTTAAATTCACTACATTTTGAAGGCACTAAAGGTGAAAAAGGTAAACCAAATGACTAATACTGTATGCCATCATTAAGCTTGATTACTGACATTAAAACAATTATTTTTGCATTGCAACGTTTCTCAGTGGTTATGTTTGTCGTGTTAATTGTGTTTGTAAAGTAATGCTGTGTTGAAATGTACAGATACAAATAGACAAAGTAGTAAAAGAGCTAAATGTGTATTTTCGGATGTTTTCTCTCCACTAGTCTGAAAGAAGACATGAGGGAGTGTCTGCTAATTAATTTCCAATCAATTGACAAATTGAGGTTCAGATTATATATGCAGGCCTACATTATATTTTTGACCTTCTATATGACGTGTTGAAGACATTAGCCTTAATTAGTTGCTGAATCACTCTATATATTTCTGCAGCTGTTATCCTCACCAGCCTGAGATGTGGGATGTGCTCACATGCATTTTGAACATCTTGAACATGTATTTTCCTCTCTCATTCAGGTGTGATGCTGCTCCATGCAGATCATGGGGCTCCACTGACCTTGCAGGAGAAGTGGTGATGAACAGCCAGACTCAGGGCTTGTTTCTTCAGAGCAACCAGGGTCGCTGAGCACTTCTCACAACACGCAACTTTCCTCTCAGTCCTGCAGAAGCCGGGATCCGCGGACACGGTGCCCCTGCAGACGGTCCCGCTGCCAGAGGACACCAGGACTCGGTCCCCGGCGGCTCCAGGGAGGGACCTATACCCCGGGACAGCGTCTGCTCTCTGGCACATCTCGCCTCTGGAGCCCTCCGGAGCCGGGCGCTCTTTGGCTTCCCGGTGTTTCCCGTTAAAACTTGCAGAAAAACCGGCGGACTCACGGTGATGCTGCACTTCTGAGCTCTGAGGAGTCCATCAGCAGGAGAAGGATGCATGCAGCACATTAAGATGTCAATCTCCAACCACACCCAAATCTTTTTCCTTGCAGTGAAACAGTTATTCTTCTATGAAACTCTAAACAAACGCCCACATGTTTCACAAACGGTGACAAATTGTGTTTGTAGAGCATAAATCTGACTCACCCAGTGTGGAAATCTCTCTCCTCTTCCAGTCAGAGATGACATGACAACTTGTTAATATTTAAAAAGATATCCGAACAAAGGCAGGGAGCACTTTTATGTGTTTTTTCCAGAGATCCGTGGATAAAAGGGTGAATTATTTCACTCATGTTAAGGTTGGAAAGTGGAAAAGAATAAATGTGTCAAACTAAGAGGCTGGGAGCTGTGAGTCAGTCAGAGGTGGAGATGCTCAGTGGATCAGGAGAGGAGGGAGCGCACTTCATGAACTCACTGTTTATTATAGGAACCTCCTCAGGGAGGCAGTGAGGAGCAAGAAGCAGGCAAAGGGAGCAGACCGTAGCTTTTTATTGCCTTTCAAGAGAAATGACATTAAAAAACATAAGAAAAAGGGAATAACAAGACTTAATAAAAAATACTACGCAGATTTTAACAGATGTATGACAGCATCAAAGAGTCTCCAGCAAAAAAAAATAAGAAAAATAAAAAGCAGAGAACATCAGTTCACAAAAGACCATGAAGAAAAAATAAATACTTTAAAATAACTCGTTTCTCTATGCTTCTCCATTTGTGTGATTTGATTTTTTCTGCTGTTTTGTAAAACAGTATTTTCCTTAAAAAATATAAAATCCTGGATAACAAAAATAACAACAAAATATATTTTAGCATTAGATATATCATTTTAATTAAACAGCATGCACCATTATTAATCATTACAAAATTATTAAAAACAATTGGTAATTGGCAATACTCTTAATTTAGAGCAGCAGTAAACAATCTACACATTTTGTCCCACTTTTTTACACATCAATGCTTTTAATTAATAGATATTTTGGATATTATCATGATACTCCCCCAGTTGATTGATAACCGACATTGGAGCAGTTTTTGTGTTGCCAGTTTTCTGAAATATTAAGTTTATAGTCAGTTCATGCTCATTTGAATACATTTCCAGAACAGAAATTTGAAAAGCGCATAAAGCCATGCCTGTTCAAAATTATTGTTTCATTGTGTTTACATATTAGAGTCAATGGTTTTTACATAGGGGATTTTGAATATCTACTTTTATTACTCCATTCATCAGAAAATGGTCACACAATGACCATAATAATATATTTTATGCATGTTTTAGGGATGAAATGTTGCATAAATCAGACTGAATGATGTGTGAACAAATCCCTCTGTAAAAACCTTCAGAATATATCAATCAATCAAAGTCTTTATTATCATTGTATTCCAGTGAATACAACGAGGTTCTGCTCCAACTCAGCGCTATAGTATGTGTAATTGTATACAATTGCAAAGAAAAACAGTAAATATGGTTAAGATAAGATAAAAATATTTTGTGTGATATTTACAATTATACAGTGGAGATGCACAGCTAATGCACAGGTATTGCACAGAAAAAAATGCACAGTTATTTAAGTTTAGCTGAGTTAAAAAATATTTCACATACAGTTGCTGCATGTGTAAGTTATACTTATTATTTTTGGAGCTGGTGTGTGAAATATGCATTAAAATAAGCTGGATTTTATCTAGTTTTTTTCTTTTCCAAACACATTTTGCTCCACTTTTTTCCACATCAACGCTTTCTCTGTGATTAGTTTTGTTATGAGGCCAGTGGCAGATGGCCGCTGAGCTTCAGCACCATCACGCTGCGCCTTTTCCTCAATAATTACGGTAAAAGGGATATACTGTATATAAAAATCAAGCGGCGCTCCTTTCCGTGTCATTATGGTAGTAGACGTCATCGTCCTCCCCCACAGCCCGGGCTCCGCTCAGCTCTTCTGCCGGTGAACAGTCAGCTAGGTCGGACAGCGCGGGTGCCATTTGGCGCAGTATTGAGCTACATCCGTCGACAAAAGGGCGCCCATATATTTAACCATCGTCGTGTTTGTGAATTTCATTTAACAGATTTTGCCGTAAAATATCCGCCATGAGCGCAATCAACGTCAAAAAGCTGAAAGTGAACGAGCTTAAGGACGAGCTGAAAAGGCGTAACCTCTCGGATAAGGGGTTGAAGGCCGAGCTGATGGACCGCCTGCAGGCCGCGCTGGACGAGGAGGCTCTAGTCGGAGACTCCCCGCTCAACCAGGATGCTGGGGTAGTCGAGGGCTCCGGCCAGGAGGGCATGGGAGAGGAGGAAGAGGGCGAAGGCCCGGTGGAAGAAAGCATGGAGGCCAACGAGGAGGAGGAAGAAGCAGAGCCGCAAAATGGAGGTGACGGTGATGCTGTCGCCCAGGACGAAGAGATGGGTGAGGGTGAAGAGGAAGGAGACGAGGACGACGAGATGGATCCCATGCTGAAGGGAGATGTCGATGACATGGAGAAAATAGACACAGAGGACGGAGAGCCCGCGGACCAGGCTGCTGAGGGTGAGTCGTCTGGGACTGGCTATGAAAATATGACTGGCTGGATGGACTGTGGCTGGGTGTCGGATTTTTATTTGCTACAACGCTAATGCTACCGCGGGAGGGAGCCGGCTGGGGATTTGAACGCTTCACCACCACACAGCAGAGCGTCCATGTTGAGCTAGATGGCGTGACCTCGCTACACCGTTAGCTACGAACCCCGAAACTGTTAGCTGCTAATGCTAAGTGACGTTAGCATCGGTCACCACCTTGGCTAGCTAACGTTAGACAATTTGTTAAGTCTGAGTTCCGGTAGTCCACCCCATAAATGTTAAAATTAACAATATTTAGTAGTTGACGTCGCTATTGACAATTACACGACAAATGAAGGAAGAAATACAGTTTTTGTTTCGCTTGGTTAGCGTGTTAGCTTGTCAGCTAGCGTCGTTTCCTTTGTGTCTGTGGTGCAGAGCTAACTAGCGGGCGAGCCGGTTAGCTAGTTCCGTTCCCACATTGAAGGTTGGCTAAAGTCATTATTAGCATTTAGGCGTTATTGTACATCTATATTTCAAGGGCAACATTTTAACCGACATTTTTAATGCTACTGCTGTGATTTGTAGGATGCTCGCCTCCGCGTATATCCGGTTAATTGACGTAAGTCTAATGGCACAATTGGGCAGCTTGGAAAATAAGAATACAAATTGAATCTGAAATTCCTTATGGTAAAGCGTAGACCTGTGGCTTACGGTATCCCAAATATGGTCATAGTATATGGGTTTAACGTGATTAGCCATCGAGGTAATTTAGGTTTAGATAGGGGTCAATCCAAGTCTGGGAGGTTTTTCCATTCCTTTGCATGATGCATTTATCCCCGACACCAGTAGACTTGTCCTCTTACTGACATGGGCTTACATCTGAATTTTATTTAAAACAATATACTCTGAGCCCTTTTTATTATAGGGGTTAATGTCCCTTTCCTTTGCAGAGACTTCTTTTTTCCCAGCCCCAGCAAACACTGTTCACAATGTTCATTTGGACCAGCCTACATTGTAATTACTATCTGGTCATTAGATCTGTTACAATGACTGTGTTTTTAAGTGTAACCATGAGGTGTTACCTCTTTAAGTTACCTTCTTTTAAATAAAATATTGATGATTGTGGTCGACTATGTAACTAATGAACGGGCTTTGTGGGCCAGAATCCCACTGCCAGTCCGACCTCTCTCTCACAAAAAGGAGCACCTCATTCTATATCTTTGTTCTATTTTCAAAGGGGATGCGGACAAAGACACGAATGCTGATCAGAAGAATAAGAAGGGTGTTAAGAGACGCCGGGAGGAACATGGAAGGGGCTACTTTGAATTTATTGAAGAGAACAAATACAGCTGGTAAGGATGGGACAGAGCAAAAATGGCCTTCAGCATCCCTGAAGCGCCATCCATAGCTTTGTTGAACTGTATTGGCTTTAAGTGCCAATGCACTTATTACTAGCATGAGGGTAACCCTCATTTTCAAGTATTTTACTATTTATTAATACTTTCACACATGTTTTGAGTCATCCCTGACTGCTTAAAGAACCTTACCATTGATCTTTTTACAATGCCCACTCACATTTGTGTCTTTTTAATGGACTGCATTCTGTAGCAGAAGTGCAACTATCAAGTCTCTATGAATTTTCACATCTGTTCCTCATGCCGCTTATTGTTTTTGGAGAGCCCATTGTGTCCTCAAGGTGAATCAAGGCTGCTCAAAGAGAACCCAGAGGAAAGTAGCAGATGTGCACTTTTGAATGGAGGGGTGGGTGGGGGGGTAGCGGAGATGCGTGGGAGGAGGGGGTCCACTGCTGCAGGGTAGCTCACAAGGATGTAGATGTTAACTCCTGAATGTTTGGAACGTCCACGGAGGAGCTCGCTATTGACCGTCCATCGTTTGCCTCGCAGTGGTCTTTCTTTTTTTTCTCGTTTTGTTTTTTTATTTCACTGGTTGTATGACGTCAAAATGATATTTCTGTCTCATGTACCATGTCTTGTGTGTGTCATCATGGTGTGAGTGTCGATGTTTGCAAGGCTCTTTTCTGCCCCCCTGTGCAGGTGACATCATGCATGGTGTGTATGTGTCTGCATACATGTACCGACTTCTTGTCATAACAGATTTTTTGGAGGATTTTTTTTTTTTTTTTTTTTTAATTCTTGGAATAGTCTGAGACTGGGGATTTTCCTTCTGTCAGAATTACTGGGTCATGATGGTATTGCTGCCACATCAAGGTTGTTTTTTTTTTTTTTTGTGCGTGTGTTCTGTTCTCCCCATTTTTATCTGATGAGTGTTAATTCAATTCCAATTTAAAGTCCAGCTTTACTGTCATTTATATTTAGCTTTTTGTAGCTTTAACCTACCTTTGTGTGAAGCCAGTGCCCCTGAGTAACCAATGGGCCGACAGTCTGCTCCAACTCGGACTATAAATCTCACCACAGCCACGTCAACAGCATTGAAGTCTGTTTTTGAGCTACAGTGGTCTCTGGAAATCCTTAAACTGTTGGGTATGATGGCCCCACATTGGTTTTCTCTCACTAAATAATCACTCTGCTCCACTGGACTTAAATGATTGGATCAGGTGAACCAATGCATAAATAAAATGGTGATCTGGTACATAATAACACGCTACAAAGTTGGTAAGTTGCTGCAGCTCTCAGGATCCTGTGATCACTCATTTCAAGCAGCCAAGCATGGTGACGACTTGTACCTCACAGTTGTACACGACATTATGATACAAGTGGGTCCTGGCCTTTTTCAATTTTGATTTCCACTTGTGGAATGTTAAATATAACCACACTGCTATCATTTTGACTGACCCCTACAGCAGTCCTGGAGATCATAACACATTGATCTGACAAGGGAAAGGTCTTTTTTATCACTTTCATTAATGATAACCTGGATACTGTAAGGTAAGTGTTTGCAAAGGTCCACAAGACAGCTGACAATGCTCAAAAAAATGAAATAAATTGGATGTTTGCTTGCCTGATTTTTCTGTTTTGTAGTTTCCTCTAGTATGTCGTTCCACTCTCCCCCCCCCCCCCCAAATATTTTTCAGCGAGTGATACCAAGTCTTCTGTATGTTCCATACATGTGCAGCGATGTGAGCCCTCTCACTGACTGGTTGCCGTCTCTTTTCAGGGCCTCATTTAAGTCTCCTGTGCCCCCTCTTGAGGAAGAAGATGAGGAGTTTGATGACACAAAAGTCTGCCTGGATACTTGTAAGTGATTTTCCAGAATTGTAAAGAAGACCGTAAATGGTGAGACACTGGACCACACTGACTTTTTTTCCTCCCTCGCTTTCTTCCAGACAACTGCGACCTACACTTTAAAGTGTCACGGGACCGTTACAGTGCTTCATCTCTCACAATGGAGAGTTTCGCTTACCTCTGGTCCGGAGGCAAGGCAACCTACGGTGTAAACAAAGGCAAAGCCTGCTTTGAAATGAAGGTACGCAGTCAGTGCTGATGCCTTGTTTGTAGGCTTCATACAAAACGCTGAACAACTCGCCCTGACATATAATGTTTGCATGTATTGTTTCATGTCAAAAGATTGCAGAGAAAATTCCAGTGAAGCACATTTTCAGCAAGAACATGGAGATTTATGACGTGCAGGTTGGCTGGTCCCTCGCTTCAGGAACACTCCTTCTTGGTCAGTATCTGTCCTACTCCACTTTTGACTTTCATCCTGGTGACTGACGTGATGAAACAAGCAGTAGCTTTTTATCCCCCCCTTTCATTTGCTTCACTCATTGCTGGAATCATTTCCACAAGTATTTAAGTTAATATCCCATAACTTAATATAGGGTTCCTGCGGCTCTTTTAAAAAAATCTTGACTTGTCTTAAATTGTCTTAACTTTTTCCATAAATTCACTGTAGGTATTAAATTTTCAGATGGTGTGTTTAATGCCAATAGGAAAACAGTATTCAGAGATTTACTGCAATTTTACACATTTTGTTCACAAAGTTCACTTCTCTGTTTTTGAGAGTTGTGAAATTAAAGTTGTAGAAAAGAATTAAGTGCTATGCCTTCAATTTAAATTGTTGTTGTGTTAAAGGGCTGAAAAACTAAAACACCCTTAAAAAAACTCTGTATTGGTCGGGCCCTACCATAAATTGACTGTTTTCTACCAAAGATATTTTGGGGTCTTAAATTATATTTGTAAAAAAGTCTGAAAGTATTCAATTTGACTTTTAAAATGGTGCAAGAACCCTCGAATAACTTCTGTCATACACTCAATGCAGTCCAGGCTGGCAAAGTTATTTGCTGTGATTCATTGAAGCTCCAAATACTGTGCAGTGACTACAATGGACTCTTAAGATCTGAGATAAGATGGCACTTAAAATCCTGATCCTCCATGGAAAAGGCAGAGGTCCCTCTAGTGGTCGTAAGCAGCACAACACATTCATGTAAAAAGGCTTGAGCTCTGACAGCAGGCCTGCAGCCAGGAAAGATGATTCACACAGCAGCGAACGAGACGTGCTGCGTTAATTCAGAAGTCGTTTGATCTGCTGTTTTCATCAATGAATGGGTTTGTCCCATTTTTCTGACGCTGCAGGTGAGGAGGAACATTCTTACGCGTACTCTGGGAAAGCCAAGAAGACCACCAACTGTGTGACCGAGGACTTTGGAGAAACCTTTGAGGAGAATGATGTCATCTGCTGCCTCATTGTAAGACATGCATGCTACTGTATGTATTTTATCCAGCTCTGAGTCAGTGATGCCCAGAGTAAAATTAAAAAGTGGCTGAAGTAGAATAAGTTGACATGTTCCCTCTGGATGTCTGAAAAAGGCAGAGCCTTGTGTATTTATTGCATATTAAAAGTGAAAGAATGACATCTCAACTTTCCATCCTTTTTTTTTTTTTCATGCTCAGGAATTTGAGGAGGAGGAAGTTGTGCTGTCCTTCTCCAAGAATGGCGGTGAGCCAGCCGTCGCTTTCCAGATCAACAAGGACTCTCTGAAGGGCCAGGCCCTTTTCCCTCACGTCATCTGCCACAACTGTGCCGTGGAGTTTAACTTTGGCCAGATGGAGACTCCGTACTTCCCTCAGCCCCAGGGTTACACCTTCCTGCAGCAGATCGCCGTGGACGACAGAGTCCGGGGGCTCAAGGGGCCGCAGACCAAGGCTGACTGCGAGGTGAATGCCACCATGTGTCGATGTTAAGAACGTTAAACTCCTGAATATTATACTGTTGTATTCTAACATTTCATTTTATGTAGATCATTGTGATGGTCGGCCTGCCGGGCTCAGGGAAGACTACGTGGGTGAAGAACCACGTCCAGGAGCATCCTGGGAAATACTACATCCTGGGCAGTGACACCATCGTGGACAAGATGATGGTCGGTACCGATGGAGCTGTTGGTTTCTTCTGTTTTTTTTTTTTAACAGTCGTCTATTATCTCTCCTACTAATTGTTTTTCCTCTCCATCACTTAATGCAGATCAACAGCCTGAAGCGCCAGTCAAAAGACATCACAAAACTGAGTGCCATCTCCCAGCGAGCACCGCTTTTCCTGGGCAAGTTTATCGAGATCGCTGCCCGCAAGAAGAGGAACTACATCCTGGATCATGTGAGCGTCTTGTGCTGAATCTGAGCGTATAATCAGATATTAGAAATCTCAGTGTAATTGAGCTTCTCCCTCCTTTCCTCTCCACCCAGACGAACCTGTCTGCACCGGGTCAGAAGAGGAAGATGTGCTTGTTCGCAGGCTTCCAGCGTAAAGCCGTGGTGGTCTGCCCCTCTGACGAGGACTACAAGCAGAGAGTCCAGAAGAAGGTCGAGACTGATGGCAAAGAAGTGCCTGAGCACGCCGTCCTCAAAATGAAAGGTGTGGAAAAATGGATGGGCCATGTGGCAAGATGTATACCGGCGTGTTAGATGTTTCCTTTTTGCTTCTCTAACTCTGTGGCTCATTTTCCTTCCATCACAGGCTTCTACTCTCTGCCCGAGGAGGGCGAGAGCTTCAACAGTGTCGTCTATGCTGAGCTGGAGAAGGAGGAGGCCGCCAAGCTGCTGGAACAGTACAAAGAGGAGAGCAAGACGGCTCTGCCGGCCGAGAAGAAGCCCAACCAGGGCAGCACGACGCCCAAGAGAGGCGGCGGCCTGCGGGGCGGCGGCCGGGGAGGCAAGAACCAGTTTCCACGAGGAGGTGGACCTGGACCGAGGGGCGGCGGCCGTGGAGGCTTCCCCAACAGAGGCAACTTCAGAGGAGGTAGAAGGAACATTTGGGATGGAATTACTTAAAAATATAAACTTTTTTTTTCTGACCTCGCATCAGTTAACAGAAAATTATGAGAAAAATATCACTCAGGCTTCCTGAATGATATTCTGCACATTTATCTGGCAGCCTGAATAAAACCTCGTGACCTGCAGACTATAGAAATATTATTGGTGCTGACTTGTTCTACTCTTGGTCTTTTTGCAGCTCCTGGTCCTCGTGGCGGCTTCAACCGTCCACCTCGTGGCTTCCTGCCTCCCCCGGCCTTCAGAGGTTTCCACGGCCGTGGAAACTTCAACCGGGGCGGCGGCCCTCTTCCCAGCCTGGGCGGCTCCCCCAGGGGCGGACCGATGAGGGGTAACATGGGACCCAGAGGGGGTCCCATGAACAGAGGTGGCCCGATGCACCGAGGAAACATGAGCAGAGGAGGCGGCGGTGGTGGCATGCATCGTGGGGGATCCAGGGGACATCACAACCAGGTGGGTTTGATACGAGCACCTGTACGTCCTGCCATCAGCTGCAGCTATAAAGAACATTGTTTTCAAGCTGCATGGTCATCATCCTCTCCCTCTACAGTTTCAGCAGAGGGGTGGTAACCGAGGCAACTACGGCGGAAACTTCGGAAACAAAAACGGCAACTTCGGAAACTTTGGCAACAACAGGAACAGCGGCCACTTTGGCAACAGGAACGGCATGGACAAGGCCCAAGCCTTCAACCAGAGCTGGCAGCAAGGGGTCAGTACAACGTCATGTTACTAGTGTTTAAGGTGGCACGGATCCACCTTAAAGACTAAAATCTAAATGGAGTGGAGCTGGAAAGTGACAGCTAGGAGTTATTTAAAAAAATGGTAATTTATTAGTATCCTCAGTTGGGAAAAATACAGTAAGTTTTTAATATTATTATTATTATTATTATTATCATGTTTTATTAGGTGTTCAGTAGCCTTGATGTAGTGAATAGTATATAAGTGACTCCTACAGTGAATCTGTAGGACCAGTGCCGATCAAAACAAAGTAGGTTTTTAGTTCAGGATTCACAGATTAAAGATCTTCAGGATCGGTTTGCGAGTCGGCGGTGCTGGAAATTGCTTCAGCTAGTTTGGAGCAGAATGGTTTTTACAGGGTTCCTGTGGTCCCTTAAAAGGTGCAAGAACCCTGTTTTAAGGTGACGTCGCTCCACCTTTTCAGACGTGTGAATGTAAAGTTAACGCTTCATTTTAAGCCAGCGCTGAGTGTTTCAAATGTTCCTTAATTTCATAGTGAATATAGTTTACTGGACGAGAACTTTAAAGGTGGAACGAGAAAACAATGAAAGTGACAAGACTTTAAACTGTCTTTTGACCGGTGTAGATTCTGCTTGTCCTTTTTAGTTATTGACAGAGGTAATTATTACAGATGTCTTATTTTTACTCTAAAATAAAGCAAGTTTTGTTCAGTAAGGAGCACAACAGCATACATTTATTCCTTTTTTTTTTTTTTTTTTTTTAAATACGAGATGTCAGAAATTTAGTACTTGGCCAGAATGCACTACATCATCGTCATCAGTTTTTTTTCACCCTTAAATAATATGAATATCTTGTGTCCTGTCCAGTTCTGGGACCAGAAGCTGTGGAGCCAGCAGTACCAACCTGGATATTACTAAGACACTTGTTGTAACGGACTGGTGGGCGACTCTAAGACCCACCGCTCGCCAAGGAACATCCCTCCATCCCGCTTTTCTTTCTTTTTCTAGAACCCACTTTTAATAATCTAAAAAAAAAAAAAAAAAGAAAAGAAAAAACACCGACTGACAAAGATGACTAACGCGACGTGGAGCAGTGACGTTCAGGGAGGCGCCCTGAGTCTGATCGAAGCTTTATAATCTATCTATATTCACATGTACAACGTGGGTGTCATTCAATCTCCTGTCCTTTGTTGTACATTTCATTGCTTTCACCACTTTTAAAATGATGTGCTTTTAAATACAAACATTTGTAATAGGAACCAGGAACATTTTGTCAGCCCGGGCATTTTTTTTTTTTTTTTTTTTTTTTTTTTTTTTAATAAATAGATGCTATTATTATTTACAGGAATGTGCATTTTATCTGTGCTGTGATATTTTTTTCCCCCTTTTTTTATTACAAATTGTAAATATTTTTTTTTTTTTTTTTTTTTTTTGCGTAGTGTGTATGAGAAGTTTAAAAAAAACAAACGGTAATGATTGAAAGGAAGCTTGGCTTATTAGCGAGAAGCATGGTAGCGGGTTATAATGTTAGGCTGTACATGTCAGTAGAGTCCAGTTAAAACTGAAGCAACACATGAATTGTCTTTTTGTTCCCAAATATCAATCCTGTAACCTAAACTCCATAGACCTACAATAAACAACTCGTTGGCTTTTTTTTTTTTTTTTATATACAATCTTTCTGGCTTATGACTTTTGATTGGTTCAAAGGTGCGTGAAAGACCTTTGAAAGGGCGACAGGACGTCATCCGTCTTTTCTGCTTTTCCTATGTACATTTTGGCCATTTTTAAGGATCCAAGTAAGCCATCTGTATTACTTTTTCTTGTTTTTAAATTAGTCTTCTTTTTTTTTAATATAAGTCTTAAATCCTGAAAAGTGGGACACAGACTGGAAGTGCAGTTTCTAGATTTATCAGTTACTTTTAGGAAAACATGTCTGCAGAAGTGTTGTTCCGCTCGACCCAGGCAGCCAATCAGAATTAAGAAAGAGCCTCTTACAGCTTCTGGATGCTGCTGGATGTGGTCCAGCTAGCTACTTAGCTTTTGATTTTTCATGCAGTTCAGTCACCTGTTGAAGCACAGATCAGCCCCAACTACAAAAAAACAGAACTATAATTGCATTATTTTTTTTTTTTTTTAACTAATATTTTGAATGTATGGTTTCACAGCTATTTCTGATGCAAGTTCAGCACAAACGTGATTGGAAGCAGGCAGGGTTTCATTCTCACCAGCAAACCTAAAGGGCTACACAGCATCACGTTACCTTGACGACCGTCTCCTCCATCATGAAGACCTTTTTTCTTCCCCGCAGTGACTCTTTTTTTCAGATTGTTTAGAAGCAGGAGCTCGTTGGTGACTGTGTGGCCCGGCAGTAACGGCAGCTCCTCGTCCACGTTGTCCTGGCAGAGGACGCCCTGCTTGTGTTTAAACATCAGAGCTGGAAAACACAGATCAGATATTAAAACTAGTGTCCATTGTTTTGTTTTTTTTCTCTACCTGCCCTTGTTGCTATTTAACTGTAAATAACGTCGCCACTATTTCATCCATGCACAAATGTTCCTGAATTAATTGGCTTGGAGTAAAATAATTGTGTTGTGATTCAGAAAGTGTTAGTTTGCCCGAGTACTGCTGTGTGATCAACTATATTTAAATGTGTGGAGAGTTGGTTCCCTCCTCTTTTTATTGTACTGGATCCATAAATCTGGCTTTGATACGAGCTTTGTGTTTACAGTGTAACCGAATATAACACCACAGACACTATATTTTTAATCGCTTTGCGTTGCAGGTTGTATATCAGGTCTTTTATTATTATTATTAAACCCCAACAATGCAAAGGCTTTGAGACTTTTTGAGATTTGTTGTCTTTTTCTATCTTACAACGTTTTGATATTTGTGTTTGGAAAAATCTGAGAATGCATTTTCTTTTTTTATTTTAATTTGTTTCAATTCTATTAAAGTCAAAGACGCTGGTAAACACGGTGGTTTGGTTTGTTAGTGGATTTTATCTTCTCGAGATGGTTTAATCAGATATTTAATGGGACTTTTTTAAATGCAGATCAGCTGGAAAAACACCCTTTAATGATTCTAATCCATGTATGTATCTCCAGTTATACTACAGATACTCATGTACTTATTCTACAGATGTTGGTGTGTAAGCACGATATATACTAGTGTATTTATACCTGGTGTATTAGCACCAGGTGTGTTTTACTTCAGATACTACGTTTGTGTGACAGTCTGGTGAATTCATATTACAGAAAATATTAGTTCAAATATTGGTGCATATGCACTATAGATTGTGATGTATTTATACTACAGGTACAGGAGTATTTCTACAACAGTCTGGTGCTTTCTTACTGCAGACGATGATGGATTTCTACTTTAGAGATGGGCACATTTTGTGTATTTATATTGCAGATACGTGGATTTTACTTCAGATACTAGTGCATTTCTACTACAGTCGTATTTACATTTAAAGGCACAGTGTGGAGGATTTGGCGACATCTAGTGGTGACGCCACAGACCAGCTGAGTCTCTGATTTAAAACCATAGTAATGCTCTACGTTAACGCTTTATTATAACATCAGTTAGAGATGGAAAATTTATCATATAATATTTAAAAATATTTTACCGTTAACTAACAATTAAATGGTAATGAAATGTTTGCTAATTATTAACAATGCTAAATGTTAGTTTGTGTCACAGCTCATTTACTGTTTAACATTTTACATCATATTAAGTATCTTTTAACGCTTACCAAATAATTTGTGAATATTTTAGAAATTGTTTGTAAAATATTTCTAAACATTACAGAGAGATGAACCACAAACCAAAATGAACTGTAAATATATATATATAATATTTATTTTATTGATGCTTTAATTAGCTGATTATTCAACCACTGAGAAATATAAATATCTCTCTATATAATGTTCACATGTTTACAAACAAGTTCTTTAAGGTTTACAAATAATAGCTTAGTCAATAACAAATACTTTTTATATAATGTATAATGTGCAACAATCTACTTTTAAAATAACATAAATTACTAATAATGAATACATTTTATTCATTTTCTTTTTGTTGTTTGTTAACAGTAAAATATTGGGGTGGGAAAAATATCGATAGGCAGTATATTGCAATACTTTTTATTCTGATATAATATTGATTTTTTAATTTCATAATATCACTTTTCCCCAAAGTCATGGTTTAAGCTTTTTCTTAAATTTCTCAGTAATTTATGTAGAATATTGCAATATATCACAATATCACAGTAATGTATCGTATCATGACTCAAGTATCACAAGTCCTTGCCGATACCAACCCATAATAAAATAACTATTAAGCAATTTTATCTACTAATATTTACCATTTATAAACGATGGTTATTACAAAGTTTTATCGCAATCCACACCATAATAATACTACTTTAGGAGCAATGGAGGTCACACGGTGCAGTAATGTAATAATACAATGATTCCTAGATTTAGGTCATTTTAATAGAATAATAAAAATAATATAATCGATCTCCAAAGTGGTTCCCTTAAAGGTTCCATATTGTGATAATTTCTGGAAAATATTTTCAGTCTTTAATGTTTAAAAATACTCTTTATTTCCCTCTAAAAGTCTGTCCGAATTCACCATCTGCCTGAAATGCTGTTTCACTGAAATTGTGTCGCTATGCAACGGCCTGGGTCCATGTTTACTTCATACTGTAAACTAGTATGCATTTATGGCATTTTGAAATACTGAAATATAACAGTTACAGTATTTATTATTGCATTTAAACCTGCTTTATAATATAAAGTACAAGATAAGCTCTTTTTTTCAGTATGGGAACTTTTTAAAAAAATAAATAAATAAATAAAGGCTTTTTAATGACTTTATTTCACATTTTACGATTTTTTGACTTTTTCAACATTCTATATGGCATTTTATCACAATTCTCAACATCCTATAATATGTCTTTTTTAATATCGTTCAACATATTATACTATAAAACCATTCAACACAGTATAACAAAGCTTTTTTATTACTTTTTATTTCAATTTTGAACAAATGCAACACTACCTCCACACACACACATGCAGATTAATGTACACAGGAACACTTTACGAAAAATCAAAGTATCAAAAGAGGAGACCATGAAACCATAATTAAAAAAAATAGACCTTTTTAACTGATTATTGACTTCATCACTTGGTGGAGATGTGTTTTGTTTTGTTTTCGTCAGATTTCATGTTGTAAAAAGCGTGGATGGACTCCATCCGTCCTCTCCAGCACCACCTGCATCTCCTCTACGCCCTCCTGGTGTTGGTGGAGGTGAATGCTGGGAATCCGCTTCCCTCTCAGACAGACAGCTGCTTGTCTTTGGCAGAGCAGCATGTTTACCTCCATCAGCAGCATATTAGTGAATGACAAGACCCCCCAGTCAGACAGCAAACAGTGCTTTAGCTGCTGGCCCTGATTAGCAACGTTTGGCCCGGTCTAAGTCTGATGTAAACACATCCTGGCCCAACGTTTCTCTCCATGTGGCCGTGTAGCTCCTTCCCATCGCAAATAAAAGGTTTGTCAACAACCGTGTGACCTGAAAATGTTAGAAGTGATTAGGCAAATGATCCGCTCTGCTCCATGTGAATGAATGCCATCATGAATGTGAATGGGAACCCAGACAGACCAGGAAGTGAAACAAAATATTTTATTTTCCAAACATAAAACTCATCCATATTATGTACAGCTCCAAAATATAACACATCAGACAGGATTTGAATGATTTGCTGCAGGTTCAACACACAACTCATACAAATTTGAATTAAAAAAAGGATATAAAAAATATATAAAAGTGCTTGTGGAGGGAGTTTTGGTGGTGACAGGAACTCCCAATAAATGTCCATTTAAATAGAAAGTACTACATGTGGTTTAAAGCCTTTAAATATATCAGCATCCAATGAAAAAACACAGTAATACTCCGACAATACTCCCCAGCGGTCTGTGGTTGTAGGAGTACGACAGCTGTCTTCCATGACTTCATACTATGGAGACATTGTCCATGGTGCACGCACACCTCTCTACGATCATGTTGGGGAATTCGGCCACTTCGATCTCGGTGTAGTCCCCCTTCTTCACCAGGTACATGATGGGTAGCGGAGCGCTCTCAGACACCGTGCATCGCCTCTCCCCATAGCCGTAGTTGCGCTTGGGCTGCTTGCAGCCTCCGGTGCACCTGAAGGCCTGGTAGCCCGCCGGCTCGATGATCCAGTACTGAGTCCAGGTGAGGGCACGGAAGTTGATGAAGTACTGCTCTCTGCAGCAGGTGCCCTTGTTTTGATTGATGTCACAGTCACCTCGAGAACTGAGGAGGAAATCGTAAAAAGTCAGGTGGCTGCCGCTTTTGAGGAGGCCTGGAATTTCTTTGATACGGCCCTGCTGGTCACAAATATCCAATTATGATGTTTGTAGTGGGAGAATCAACAGTTAAAACACTAATGTGTAACCTCTGATGTGCTTTTTGGACTCTTGTTGGACTAATACAGACTACTACAACTCCACTGCTGGATGCAAATGTTACAGGTAAAAAAAAGATGGAGATGTGGGCCAATTGTCACACTGATCCAATATTCTGTATATCAAAAGCTCGCGCCCTTACCCGTACTCTTCGAGGTTCAGTGTGTAGAGGATGAGCTCGGGCTTCCCCAAGATGTTGTCCGTCTGCTCCTGGGTGGTAAAGCGGACACTCCTGGCCATCTCTGCCGCGTAGCTGCCAGGTCTCTCGCCCTCGATCCACACCTCCAGGTGCATAGGTGTCTTCTGCTGCGTCTTGGACCAATAGTGCACCGCCTGTGTCACATCAAAGCTCCTCCAGCCGGTCTCGTGAATGGGGATCAACCTGTGAACACGAGGGGCGATTAATTAAAAAGATGCAAATGGATATTTCCTGGAGAGGAAAGCAATGTGATTATTATTAATAGAGGTGTCGCCTCTTAATTGCTCCACAGCTGTGTTTTCTCTTACCGTGAATCCACCAGTGATGTCCGGTTGGAGCCGTTGGGCAGCACCTCCACCCAGTAGATGCTGACTCGGGCGTTGTTGACGGGCCGGTGGTTCTTCCTCTCCACCGCGAAGCGCTTGTGATAAGAAGCCCTCTGGTAGAGCTTCAGCTCCGCCATGGTCACCTCGCTGTTATCCGGAATCCTCGCCTCCATGTCGAACAGCATGCGTTGCCGAGTTGTGTTAGAATACACATACTCCCCGGAAATATCTAAAGCACAAAGCGATGTTCGCGTTATAGGCAACTATTTCTCATAGAAAGCTTAAAAAGACTGTTTGGTGAAGGTGGTTTGCTGCGTAAAATAGCCTTTGCGCACCAAGTGTCACTATTACGCACGGAAATAACTGTTAACGTTAACACGTAGTTGTTTCAAAGCTATTTTTATGTGAATTAGTACCAATTGAATGTTATGTATTTTTAAATTGGGGAAGGTCCTTACCTGCATTGCCGGGGATTCCCCTCAGGATGCCCGCCAGGCTGGGCAGAGATCTGCGTCTCCTGCTGTGGTGCATCTTCAGCATGGACATGTACTTATTTTTGATATGCGCTGGAATGACCAGATTCTCCAGATCCCTCTTATGGATATTTGGGACTTCATCCAACCCAAGCTTCTGCAGCAGCGCGTCCTTCATATCCTGGTGCGTAAAAGCATTGGCGATACCGAGGAGAGCGGCGCAAAGGACACAAGCGCGGAGGAAATCCATGAGTCAGTGTGATAAAGAGCAGCACAGTAGCACAAGTCACCCAGAGATGGACAGTGTCCCTCTGACACTCCCTGGGCCCCTTATATTGTTGCGGCCCTCCCAGTCGTTCGCACTTTGTCAATGGGGGTGGGGGCCCCTTATCAGAACAAAGGTGCGACAATACAGCCCCATCCTAAACAGGATATCTAAGTGGCCATACTTCAAACAGCAACAATTAGACTCGAGTGCCATCCGTATTGTGGAGGGGTAATTTCACCATAGCTGCATTTGATGTCAGAATGAGGATCTAAAAAAAATCTGCTCTTTATGGTGTAAATCAATAAGGCCATTTGGATTCATCAGGATTAGAGGAAAACCAGACAATTTAAGTCCAAACTCTTTGTGGCACTTCATGTGTTCACTTGAAGCCAAATGTATTAAAAAAGTTTAAATCATGTTGTTTAAAATGCTCCCTGAGGGGATTTTCCCCAAAAAAAAGATTAGCTGGTAGAATACTTTATTACAATACTTCATATGTATGCAGAAACTAGGAGTGTTACAGTCAATTAATTTATGGTTTTGCATCCTAGGAAATGGAAAAAAACACCTGAATTCAACTGTTGTGACTCATGAAAAGTCATATCTGGTGTTTATTTCACACAGTCTAACAAATTGCCTCTGTGTCTTGACAGTTGATTATTTCTCAGTGTTTGCCTGAGGTGTGTGCGGTGCTGCTGCACACCAGACAGACATCTCTTGACCCTGTGAACCTGGAGTGGCCTCTCGTTGTCTGACGTGGACATTCCTCTGGACGATGTCAGACCAGGGCAGTCTGGCAACAGTCTGTCACACAGCGGGTTTATTTCTGTCTGGGAGCAATTTTATCCAGAAAAAAAGGTAGGTAATCCAGCCTGTTCATTTTGGCACAAATGTATAAAACAAGGGGCTGAGGAGGAAGTGGTGCAGAGCTCCAGAGGAGGAAGGAGGTGGTGGTGGAGGGGGACTAGGGGATTAGATGTTTATTCCGAGCCCCTGTCACCCATTCTTGGCCCTCGCCAGCAGATTAAAATTATTAGCCAAACAGACAGTTAATCCAGGGGCCGGGGGGGCCGGCTCGGATGTGGATTGGGGCAGGCTCTTCACAGGTTGGTGATTATCTGATTCCATTGCGAGGATTTGCCTTGCCTTTTTTGTCACACAAACATTAGAAGAGGGGTGCTCTCGCTGGCTGCCCAGAAGGCCCGGCCTCAGGTTGTGTATTGGGCCGTGTTTGCTTAGAGATGTCAGACAGACTGAAGGAGGCACACAGGAAGAGCAGATGACAGATGACTGCCAGACCTGCTCGCTGTGCCTGCAGCTTACAAGCAAGACAAATTATTAATTAGTGCTGATATGGCACCATCCAGCCATGTGTGGTGCAGCCAGAGGATGCACTATGAAGCAAATGGAAAAATATCAACATTATTGCAGGCTTACAATCACCAGATTTGGCCTATTTATGTGCAGTTTTATGGCAAATACATGACAAGATTCTCTCTTTGTTTGCAGCTTTTGGTGTGATTGAATGAAATTTGTTGTGGCAAATATATGTGATTTTTTTCATTCATTGAAAAAGTCTAAAAGGCTCATCTTCATCTAATATAGCCAGGTGTTAAAAACAAGAATAAAACTACATATATATTGTGTTGTATTTTCCCTCCATCCATCAATAAATGTATTTATCCATAATATTTACATATGCAGAATAATAATAAAGCTTTTTTTATCTGTTTTAGTAGATAGTTCAGGTCGATTATATGAGAGCAGAAGCCTGAATATGAGGAATACATTTTAAAACACAGCCTGAGTTTGATCTCCTGATGCCAGAATCTTCAGTGCAGACATGTGAATTCAGATCTGATCCATTGTCCAGTCCAGCCAAAGGCCAAGTCTAAGTTCCTGTTCTCTGTAGGAAACCCATGGCATCCCCTCTCCCTCACATTACAACCCCTAATTCGGGAAATTAAGATGCCCTTTGTGTGATATTTCTCAGTCTTTCTTCCTTCCCATGCCAATCAAAGACGAGCTGCCCAGTTCAAAGCCCACATCTGATGCTCCGAGGTGCCATTTCTTTTCAATCAAAGGCCAACAAGCTCCCACAATCAACAACGCAGGTGTTAATTAACATCCATGCATTTGCATTCAAAAGCGGTCCAATTTATAGGTCATTCCCTTCCATTTGTGAAACATGGAATCCCCTTTGCTTGCCAAAGCTGCTGTTTACAGAAGGCACCGGTTTGGAGGCGTTTATGGGACAAATATTACAGAGAGACACAAGAACTGGCTTCACTTCGGCGCCTTTCCGTTTACTTTGCACATTAGGCTGCATATCATGCGGGGTCTCCATGGCAACGAGGCGGAGCCGCTCCAGAAAGTCAATATTGAACTTGTGTTGGTGGTCAGCGCAAATTCCTCATTATTCACATTGTCACCCTGCTTCCTGACCTACTAGTGGCCATCTTCATCTTAATATCAAATATTTGGGGACATGAGCCGCTCTAGTTTGCACCTTAATGGCCCCGAGGAGCACTCCGAGTCTGGATCAGTCCATGGAGCTGGCAGCCAATAATCATTGATGTGTCTGTCCCAGAGGAAAGCGCTAGACCTGTGCAGGGACAACACGATTATTGCTCAATGGTCTCCACATGTAGACAAAGTGCAGGGCAGTCTAATTACATTTCACACAGCTGATGGTCAATCAGCGCAGACACAGAGGAGACCAAAGCAAATAGGATCAGACATGATTAGATAGGACTAACAATAAATATTTTCATTAACTTATAGACACGGGGAGGCGTTTAGTGTGAAGGACAGGCCTACTTATAATTAAGCGATAAAAAATTGGCTGAAAAAATATTTTACAATATGTTAATATTAATATAATAAATAAATATCTGCTTCGGAAATCACTGAAACATTAAGAGAAATACTAATTAATAATAATAATGATAAATACAAGCGACAACGTGCATGGAGGCTGTTTGAACAGCAGATGGCGCTCTGATGACACCACAAGCACCAAAATGAATTTCAATCGTTAATTATTCTCGTTTGATTCTGAATATTTGTTTATAGTGTGCTTAAAATGTTTTCGTATTTTAATTTGAATTATTCTAATACGAAAAGTAACCACCCCCATTTATTTTATTTTATTTTGATTTTTGCACTGTTCTTTTCTTATTTAAAATACTCTTTGCTTTTGAAAGATATGACAAATAATATAATTCACATATATATAATATTATTTATATTTATCTTCATCATATATAATTATCTTTTTTGTGTGTGTCAGTCAAAAATATTATTTCCCAGTAAAATCATCATTAGTGCGCTCCATTATTTACTGACATGACATCACCAGTAATGTTGTTTCCACTAAAAACTACAAACCAAATCATTTTATTTTAAATGCATTTTCATTTCAATTAATTACATTTTATGAATTTAACAAACAATGGTAACCACACCCATTTATTTTTTTGTCTAAATTTTTTATAATTATGTTTTTCAAAAGGTCACCACATCTATGTCTTTATTTTAGTTTAGTTTAGTTTTGGCATGAAAGTTAAAGAAAAACAATGTTGCCAAAGCATCAAATAATATCAGTAATCAGTAATATTAATGTAAATATATAGGCTATCATTAGGCTGATGAAAGGCTCTATGATGACAACTGTAATTAACTATTTCAACTATTCAGGATGATAAACATGAGGTGCAGAGATAATAATGCCTCAGATGTACCAAATATATTCATGCAGTTAGGTAACATAAAGGGAAACAACAACAATAATAATAATAATAATAATAATAATAATAATAATAATATGCAATAGATTAGAATAGCTGTAAAGTGATCACACATTGTAAAACTACATACTCTTGTTGCTTTGTTTCTGACTGTCAGTCATATGTTTCATCAAAACTCTGCATGCTCATTTCATAACAGAGCTTCTTTGTACCTTTCTGCTGCAGCAAGAATCCATTTAAATAGATTAAATATGGTTTTATTGCGGTCTTAGTGTGGCCCTAAGACACAATGCTCCTAAGGCTCGGTTGCTGTGCAGGCCGTTAATCATTAATAGATGTACTTTGAGCAGCGATAAGCACCTCACTTCAAAAGAACTGGATGATGATAGTTCAGAGGAACACGCTGTGGCTAATAGAGCTGAGCAATACTGCAAAATATCACTTATATCATGATATTTAAGGCATGACCATTACTGTCTGCATGCAATACACTGTCAGCTAGTAATGTGAGCATGGTGGCTACCTCAACAGGTTTATCAGAACAGGCAAATGAGTGCAAATAACCACAAGCAGATAGTTTGATTCATTGATATTTGTCTGTGTGATTTTCCTGTGCTTGATTCTCATTTAGGGATATGTGCATATGAAAAGTGTGACAGCCTGCAGGGATGTAGCAGAGCTCAGGATCACCACAGAATCCTGTTTATCTAAAGTTTGCTTCCCTCGTTAGTGAGAACAGTCCAAGGGGCAGAAAAATCCAGAAACTCCAAACCTTATAGTGTACAAAACTGTAATAATAATTCATAATTTTCAAATGCAAATGATGTTTATGGGGAACATATGCCACAGGTCACTATGTTTGTTTATGATTTCTCATGCCACAGGCCTATGATGCATGCAGGGATGCAGAACAGATATAAAAAAAAAAAAAATCAATTCAGTGTCAGTTGTTGCACTAAAACTCCACCAAATATCAGAATTTGGTAAATATCTGCATTTGCATTGATGCAACAGAAACACAAAGGTATAACTGAAGGTTGGGAGACTGTCCACTCATAGAGGTCTTAGCACAGCTTACACAGGTGTAGTTAAACCTGCTTTGTGGGCAGTTGATAAAGGGACAGCAGGCATTGTTATTCCACCACGTCACCAGAGGACTGACAGACAGCTCCGCAGTTTCCATTCACAATATTGACAGCCCCCCCCAACCCTCCCGCACAGCAGATGCTGTGACGGGCGCCATGATGATGATCTGGGATTTTGCCTGCAGCAGCAGCAGCAACCAGAGACGCTACAACCCACAGAGATAAACTGCTGGTTTAGTGAAGGATCAGACGCATTCCAAGTAGCAAAGATGGCGATTGCGGATTATGAGATCTGCGCATGCGCAAGAGTTGAAAACATTTTTGAAATGTATCGCGTCTCATCCTTCGTTAAGTAAAGTAGAAGGTAAAGTATTTACGGCGAGGTTATAAGTGTTGTTTTTTGTTGTTTAGACGCCAGCATATTGAACTAAGCGTCCATTTTTAACTCGTTCATGTTTTAGGAATTTCTCCCATAATCCATTGCGGCGCTCCGCGGACAGGGATGTCAACTCGGTAGTCTTTCCATTCGGAGAGTCTCTGGTAGAAGGCTGCTGGTAGCTTGACTGTGCGAAGACGGGCAAGAAGCAAAGCGACCGACCCGGCGGGGGAGGCAGGCAAGGCGAAGGGAAGGACAGGGGGAATTTAGGCTGTGTCCCGTGTTGGGAAGACTGAGACTAACAGCTCTGCTGTTGACGTGAAGCGAGCTCCTGTGTAACCTTCAAAAAGGGACCCAACGGCTAATTCACTGTCGGGCAGTTGGGACTCTTCAAACCAACCGTCGTTTCGAACTCCGAGGGAAACATTTGAAACGGGAGCGAAGAATGGGATTTAAAGAACATATCTGCCAGTTGTGAAAACAAGGGGATATTTTCCAGTTGGATGGAAAATCATAACCACGCAGTCGAACCAGGTCAAATTCCGTTAAACTCTCTGTAATTCGTCTGTCAAACTCCTGAGGGGTGCCGGTGCGGGGGGAAAAAAGGATGGCGTTTAGGAACGAAGAAAAGTAACGCTAACGGTTAGCTCGCTGGCTAGCTAAATAGCTAACCTAGCAGGCTGCTAACTAAGCCTGTGTCGCCCTTCCATTCCTGGAGCAGAGGAGGGGCATTGGGGCTTTGTAGCATTGCAGATCTGCCTTACATTTTTTTGGGGGGGCTACTGCAAGAATGGAGAATCACAGATATCTGCCACAACACCTCAGGGGGATCTGTTGAACGGTGTCGACTCGATTGAAGACCAGAAAACTGTTTGCTTTGGGATCTCATCTCAAAAAAATCAGCCGGCCCGGGGCAGCCAGGTCTGTAATTTTTACTACTTCTTTCCCTATAAGCCCTGTGGGGATAGGCATTATAAAATGGGGAATTGCTACACGTCTTAGATCTTGAGAAGGAGATCATGACTTGGCCGGTTTTAACTCGGGATTAGTCCGCAAGTCAAAGTTTTATTATTTTTCGGGACACGTTCAAGGTGATAGAAGTTCTTTACAGGCCCCTCTTGTGCTAACCGACAGGCCCAGGAGGTGTTGGTCTCATTCCCCTTCCCATCTCCATCATCATTACTTCAGAAGACACTAAGTCGGAATAATCATGTCGGGAGAGGTGCGTTTGAAGAAGCTGGAGAAGCTGATCCTGGACGGGCCAGCTCACTCCAATGGCCAGTGTGTGAGTGTGGAAACGCTGCTGGATATCCTGGTGTGTCTCTACGATGAGTGCAACAACTCCCCACTCAGAAGAGAGAAAAACATCCTGGAGTTTTTGGAATGGGGTAAGCAAGTTTTGTTTCCTGTTGTCTGGCGTGTGCATCCAGCCTCCCTGTCTTTTTTGGTAAGATGATAGGCTAATAATGTTGGTGGTGCAGTGGCCCTCCCTTCCCCATCACATTCCTTTTATAGTAGTAGTGGGACTCATTTGGCCTGCTCTCCTCTCCCTCAAACACCCTCCCTAAAACTAAAAGCAAGGCCGCTTTAATTCTTGTGTAAATGTTTTATATTTTTAGTGAAACACACAACAGCACGTTTTGAAGTTATACTACAATAGATTATTACCAAGTTGTGCGTAATGCCGATACAGAGAAGGACATTAACTGTGGTGAGGGAGATTTTAAACAGACCCACATCGTTTTGATATGAATCCAGGAAAGAGCCTCATAAAGATGCCCTGTCCTTTAGGCTACCATTTTTATTCTTATGAAAATGCACTCTTACACAAAGTAGACGCCTTTCCTGTCATTGCACCAGTTTGTTTTCCTTTTTATGGGCGTGTAGGTGAAAGATTGTGGATATCTTGCCTGGTTGTCTCAGGCTTATCAGCTAGATGTTGTTGTAATCAACTAAAGAGTGGTCTTTTGTTGCCATCATAGCACCACAGATATCACCATTGCATATTCCTTAAATGTTTCACTCAGGATTTGATTAGTTTATAATTGAGTAGCTTTGGAGGCAAAGAGTTTTGCAACTTTCTCACTCTGCTGGTTAAAGCGAGGTTGGAAGTAAAACAACACACAGGAGGCAGGAGGACCACACACACACAAACAACTCAATCATTTGTGCAGAAAGACTGTGTGTGTGTGACATCGGGGGTTTGGTTTGTGCATGAAGCAGGAATGTGAACAACTCACCTTTTTTTATCTGGTGCAGAGGCCCTGCTTGCTGCTGGAGCATGCCTGGCTGGCCTGCTTGTCTTTTTAAAGCCCTGAAAGAAGTGCTGCAGCAGTTTGAGGCAGTGCCGGAGCAAATCATTGCCCTGGATCGAGACAAATTACTGAGGCAGAAGTAGAATGGAAACAAGGTGCAGTTTGGCACTGGCTACTTTTTGTTTTTTTGTTTTTCCTCTTTTATCTCTGTAACGTTAAACAGTAATAGAAGGGCAGTCACACAGACAGGATGGCAGTTAAACTGGTCAAATGGTGGTAAAGTTTGGCTGTGGCTGTTTAAGTCACCACCAGCCACCATCTGGACAGCCTATTTCATGCTAAAAATGGAGCTGTGCTGGCTGGTAAAATCTTGGAAGTGGCCGGATTTGGTGATATATATATTTTTTGTGTGTGTGTGTCTGCAAAAGTGGTACTTCCCTGCCTGTGCCTGTCTAAAAGCCACACCACCAAACTGTGTGCAGTCATTACACATCATGTATTGTTTCCTCTCAGAGCATCCTGTTTTTTCCTCAGTTTGTTAGCCTCCTTCCCGCAGGCCTCGTAGCAGTTGGTTGGTGTTCCCTGGCCTTTAAGGAGCGCTGCCCTGTGCTCAGGGTGCCAAGTGGTGACTTCACTCTGACATTTCCTTGTGTTGACACTAAAGACTCTGACTGAGAGACCAGACACAACATGCAACATGCAGATGTGTCCAAGTAGTCCTGTCCAGGTCCTGTGTTGTTGCCTGTTATTGTTTTTCCACTGCAGAGGGATTTGTTGTGAGAATCCTCCAGCTTTCCCAATTAATATCAGCTAATTTAATCCAGTTGCAGAGTTTACACCAAAACAACAATCTTTTTGAAATGCACAAACTATTATGTTTTTTCCTCCAATAAACACAACCCAGTAGTTTAATTGCCTGAACTGCGTCACAGTCTAGCACTTTGGCATAAGGCATTAATGTGCTTCATCATTAATCAAAAACAAACACTGAGTTATAGATTAATAGATGTAAGAGTAGGTTTCAGTCTGATGGGATGGGGTGGAATTACTTGTGGCCAATATTTTTCAACAGCAAATCGTGCAGTTTGTTAACATCTGTTTTATCTATTAAGATCCAGTTATGCTCATCTCTGAATTTTCATTCACATATCATGTGGTCAAGTGGTCAAGGGACCCCTTTTGAATATGGCCATGTTAGTTTTTCCTCACCAAATTTTAGCATAACTTTGGAGTGTTATTTACTGTTCTTCCAGCCAGTGGATTCCCTCAGTTTGCTAGTTTCATATCTAGTTTTAAGAATGAGCTATAACCTCTGAAAGACAGAATCACAGCCCTCAGATTATTAAGAGGTTAATATAATGAAAGATCAATACAATATTGCCATGCAGAATAGTGTGTTACTGTGCTATATTGATTTTTCTCCTCCACCCATACAAGATAGCAGACCACACCTTTCAACAAAAACATGGTATAACTGAGCTCAAGTCTTGTCTTGTTTTGTCTCAGTCAATGGAAAAGGCACACATGCAACACTTTTTGTACTGTTTGGACAAGCTAAATGTTAGCTGAGGAGGTGATATAATGGCATTACGCCCTCCCAGCAGAGCCAGCGAGGGCACATGACTGATTGCAGCCTATAAGGAACAGATTGGATCAGACGGATGGCGTTAACACATACTCAAAACACAGTTTAATCTTACACACAGAAAAATGGTTCAAGATGGGCCTCATGAAACCTAAGCCATGAAACCTCTTCAACTTGTGAGTGATCTGCCTTTGTCAGCCTCTCAGAGGCAGAAACAGAAAAGATGTAAGCTCACTTGCTGTGTACCTTCCTGCTACAAGCCATGACAAAGGTTCGGTGTTCCCTTTTCTTCCTGAGAACGTACATGAGCCAGCGAAGAAGACAAACATTTGTATTGGGTTTGCTTTTCTTCTTGTTTGGTGACCTCATTTTAGCTGAAATAGAGACCCCTACATGACCCGCAGCCACAGGAGAAAGGAAGATGGGAAAGTCCGCTGTATCCCGACTCCTCTCAAACACCACAGCGGTCACTGTATCCACCGAGTCCACGAGCTCAGGCCTGCGCTTGTGTTTATTCACGACCTGGCTTGTGAAATTCACCATAAGCCAGTTCAACTTCAGGCGTTAAGCATCAAGTTAATGTCAATATTTCTGTGTTAATTACTGCAAACACCAGTACAGGTTTTATAGAGTTAACGTGAAGGTTTAGCATCATTCCCCAAAGAATATGACTTCCATCAAAGATGTAATTCTCAGCCAGGAGCTGAATAATTAATGTATATGCATGAGTGTTTTGGATCAGCGTTTCATTGTATTTCAGCACCAGCTACAAACTCAGTGTAACATTTGAGTGTAGTTATCAAATGAATAGAATATATTACATATATATCTCTATGTTTTGTCACACAGACATTTGAGTTTTGTGCACTGGGTGTCTTAAGTTTTTTTTTGTAAACAGGGACTTATTGTTTCTGCGTTGCATTCGTTTCACATAGATGTCCTGTTTTCTTGCTTTTTTTTCCTCCCATCATTTCCTGCTTTTTGTTTTGTCCTGATCGCCTTTGCTGTTTTGGGAAACGGCAGCTGAGTGAAAAGGGGCAGCAGTGCCAGCCCACAGTTGGCAAACATGGCGGAGGCCGCCTAACCTTTTCTCGATCCAGACTCTGTGTTCGCCCGCAGTGGCCAGCTGTTCAGCTGCAGCTGATGTGTGCTCCACCCTGCGAGGCTTTCATTGGCAGCATGCCTCACACACTACTCATAGTGAAGACACACACACACACACGTATTATTGTGGTTTTGCATTACTAGGCTCTCTCATAGTTCACAGACTGGAGTCCCTCCCTGTTATTCCCTTTATTGAACAGACCAGAAGACCAGCTTGATTCTGCACCGATAAGAAGTTCAGTTCCATAGAAATTTGTTTGTGTCACATGGTTTTAAATCCAGCTCGGAGGCTATTATGCCCAGTAAGAACAGATGAGGCTGTATGTACAGCTAGCTCTCAGTGATGTGAGTTTGATCAGCCTACAGAGGTAACACCCTGCCCCTTCCCGTTGGACCACTGTGGGACTTTATATCATAAAGAAACAAACTGTCAAAGAGGCATTTTATTGATCCTGTTAAATTTTGCCACGAATCACATGATTTCTTTCAATTTAAAACATAATTATGCAAGCCATGATTATGTATACGTTATAAAATACACAATTAGAAAGATGACACATCAGGAAGTTGCGTCTTTGTCTTGTTTCACGCTGGGATGGACTCACACAAGCATCGTTGCTTCCCGGCACATAAAAAGACATTAGATAATGTTTCATCTGCACATAGAACATAGCTAAGTTAGCTGTATTTTGTGTAATATGAGACGTGCAATTACAGATAGATTTTTTTACTTGACAAATGTGTATGAATCATGCTGCAAATTCAAACAGTAAATCCTCCTCCGCCTCACTTTTGCCCTGTTTAGGTCGAGGCAAACCAAACAGGAAGTGTCCTCATGCTTTTATTTTTAAGGCAATCTATGGTGAATAATAAGGACAGAGCAGAGAGTTGATTTTGTGTTTTAAATCTAGTCTTTCATTTTCAAAAACAACCATAAAGACCTGAAGTAACAAGACTTGTTGCTGCTGACAGTTTGTTGCTCAGGAGAAGAAAAAAAATACTCTGTGTTGGAGTCTATCAGGACATCCTTGCTGCCCCTCAAGTTGTTTTTTTTCTGTTTCATGTGTGGCTGTTTGGTGGTTACGATGGAGAACAGGAAGGAACCACAAGGACTCTGTGAGGTAGTCCGGACCCAACGGGTACATGACGTCACTCCAGGAAGTGGGACAGCTGTGTCGCATTGTGTCATTGTGTACCAGGAGGCTCGCTGGTGTCCAACATTTTTGGTGTTGTTGGGAAGGTGCAAGGTCGCTCACTTGTTTATTTCCTTGCTGGTGGATTCCCCTTTCACACCAATTCACATCCAGTGCGTGCATGTGCGCGCACACACACTCACTCACACACACACACACACACATAGCCTTTTCCATTGTCCTGGATGGATTCAAACAAGCAGACATAGCAGAGGGGCCCACGCAAATCCTCACCACAGTTTAGTATCCCAAAGGGAGCAGCCAGTGACCCTTTAGGATGCTCTTTCTGCCCTCTGCATTTCACTTAATCCAAATTAACCCAGCAGCAATCCAAAAGGTCGGCTGAAGTAAGAAAATAATATAGGCTTACATCATTCATTTACAAAATAATTTTTTAAAATACTTGAAACATTGGTATCTTTCTGACTTCTAGTCAAATCAATAGCTATTAAAGATGTGATGATTAACAGACAGAAAGTGAACATTTAAATAATTGTATCGTCATATTTTTTCCACACATGTTTGTAAAGGCTACTGTTTGTGAAAAGAATTAATAACGATAACCTTATTTAGTTTGCATCAATTTTAGAGCTGCAACAATGAGTCCATTAGTTGTTTTCTGCTTCCAGCTTCTTTAAATGTGATTATTTTCGTTATTACATTCCTCCTCTTTAACAGCAAACTGAATGTCCTTGAGTTGATGACAAAACATGGTATTTGATGACATCATTTTGGACTTTGGGAAACAAAATTTTACAAACATTTTACAAACCCAACAACAGATCAATTAATCAAGAAAAAAAATCCACAGATAAATCAACAATGGAAAAGTCCAGCTTGTCTCTTATATTCTCCAACCCAAACTATGGATGTTTTGGGTCGGAGGCTAAATTATGTTAGAACTGACTCAGATTGTTTCTACATCCGCACTCGCACAGATAGAGGTGAATGTGCACCATCAACATGAGGTGTAAAAATGGAGCAGAAGCAACCATTACTGTTGGTGAGCTCTGGTGTCAACTTCTATATTCACCCCAGAGCCCCAATATTCAGGACAGCCCTGCTTTTTTTTACATCTTTAGTACAAACTGTGAACATTTTTCATTATTACTTCTTATTCAGTTATTTAATTAGTGTTAATTGTTCTTTTGTTTATGCTGCTGTAGCAAGTGAATTTCCCCCCATGGAGGATCAATAAAAATATTTTATTCTATTCTCTAAATTCTTTTCCCAAAATTCCAAAGGGGTCCTAAAGTTATTACATTAAATTAAGTTATATCATCCCCAGTCTGCGGTCACTTCATGTGAGGTTATTAATAACTTTTCTCCACATGGTGTATCCATATCTTTCTGCAGTGTTTTCATGTATGGCTGGAATTAGTCGTTCTGTTGGGTAGCCTGATTGTTTAGAATCCAGCAATATTTAAGACTTTTTTCCCCTCCCCATAACATTAAGTTCTAATGGCACTGCTGGGGACGCCTGGGTTAATTATATTGGATAGCACAGCTGCGCGCCATGCTGAGGCCCACCTGGACCTTTACCAGTAGAACACGTGAAATTGGCATTTTCAGCATCTGGATATTTCACACATTTAAAAACACTTAGTCAACGTGTCTGGGAGCGTTGCAGGCAGGGGGATGCCTGCTGCTAATTGTGATGTGTCATCACAAAGTGGCAGGGGAAGGGCTGGCTTCCTGTCTTCATCTCCCAGAGGAGCTCAGGTCATTAGCCATCCTCCCAGGACCCTCGGGATCTGGCTGCAAATGGCCCTTCCTCCCCCTTCCCTCTGTTCTTCACCTCCTCTTCCCCTCATTCTCCCATCTCCTTTCTTTCTGTTTCTAGCTCGTTCTTCCCCTGCAGTGCCTGTTAGCTGGGTTTGGCTGACCTCTGTGCTCAGCTGTCTGTCCATCCAGGCAGTGTTTACAGGCCAAATGAAAACGAACCTGCTCGGTTGGCTGCGTTGGCTCATTATAGTGTTTCTTTTTCTGCTGCAACTTTTCTTCAGAATAATTCCTCCTCTAGTTTAGCATGAAGCTCAAAAGCTTGAAAAATATATTATTACGATGATTTGCGAGGTTAGATGGAATGATAACTGCATGTATCTGTACCATATAAAGATATGATTACATTTGTAGATTAAGATGTGTAGGCCAGGACATATTTGCTGCACCACAATATTTAAAAATGGTATTTTGACACTCATTTTTGTCATGTTCTTTGTCTCTTAGGATAATGCATCAGTTTTATCCATAGTACTTAAACCTCAACTACTGCTTTTACTATTGTTGTAGGGCATATCAGTCAACATGCAAGATGAGTTTTATTCATGGGAAATTCTTCATTTGGGAGTCTGTAGATCCATGCTGAAGGAATGATGTCAGCCTGCTCTCTGTAATGACTCCTTAGTTCAGCAGAACAATTAGCAACTTGTCCTTTTAGTCAACACCAATCACAAATGCACACATGAACACCACAGACAGAGAGACATTGTTTTCTCACATTTTTTTTTATGTTGTCAAAGGATGAGTTTGGGAAAGCTGCTCACCCCCTCCAACACCCGCTCAGCCAAAAAGGACCTGCGGCCAACTGGCGAAGGCGCTCGCTTGCATAGTTGTGTCTCTTTCCATCAGTCACTGAACTGGGAGTGTGTGCATGCTGAGCTGAGCAAGATGTAAGGAAAAGCCAATTCAGTCGACAGCGGAAAGATGTGCATAACACACACATTCCTTCCTTTCTGTCTTCATTCATAAAACCGTATGGAATCCATAGTGATTACAGCTGTAAATTAACACTATGTTCCAGTGAAAATTTTTAAAGCACCTATATTCAGTATTGATTTAATGATCGCTCCACTTGGAATGGTGAACCCACCAGACTCAATTGCAATTCCCCTCAATTCGTCTCTTGATTTGGGTTTCCGGCCCATGGCTTAACTTTTTTGATTTGCTCTCATCACTCTCGTAGCAGCATTTCCAGCTGTAGCAGGCAGCTGTTTTCAGTGGAAAAGTTTTAAACAACTGACCATTAGCAGCGACCTGCAGTATAATCCACCTCCCTACAGTTGATTTTTCTTTTCGTTATAACGTAAAGCCTCTGAAAAGATGACGCCGTCTTGTGTTTAATATCAATAACCCACATGAACCGCCAATTTTATTCTCATCAAATGTCCAGTGTGGCACGCACATTCGGTATTTCATGTTTCATGTGTTGTGGTACACTTGGAAATGGAGCGAAGAAACATACCCAGTTTGTGTTTAACCACTGTTAAATCTAGGGATTAGGGAATCTAAGACCTTTTGGGCAGCAGCCATAGACACCATTTGGCTTCCATACAATTTCTAGTAGAATCACTTCAAACTGTGTATACCAAGGCTGCAGTCAAGTCCAACTTAATCAAGATCGAGCTGAGAATGAGTAAATCAAGTCTGGTTCAAGACCATAATGGATTAGTGTCTATTTTCAATGCTAATATAGTGATTAAGAGGTTTGGATTTATCCTTTAACAATGTTGATCTGCTGACATCTACAGAATTAAAGAATATAACATAGAAAACATAATTTAGCTTATAAATAAAGCTTGCTTACTTACTTACTTATAAAGCCATTACAATTTTCTAGATTTAACTTAATTTTCTTTTAAGTACTACATCCCTGGTACACACTATTAGTCTTTGCAGTACTTTTTACTAGGACAGATTTTCTTTGTTGAGATTCAAGGTGGATTTGTAGATGAGGGAGATAACTGTAAAGATAGAACTCAACGTAGGTTCAGCCCAGTGTTTTTACTCGTATAAATCTATAAATCTATCAGCACATTCAAGAGTACCCGCGGCCCCCCAGGGTAAAACCTGTTAGCTGTTCTTCAAGCCAGGGCCCTGAGAGCCTCTGCAGGCCACAACTTCATAAATAAAACGGAAGAAAACTGCAGCATGCATGGTTTCTCCTTCTTTATCAAAGGAAACAGAGAGGCGGTTTGAAGCCACAGTTGGTAGTATGGGGAGCTGCCAGAGTATCCAGTACATCTGCTTTAGGCTCATGTTTATTTGGTTCATTTATTTTTGTTTTATCAGGTTTTGGATGTATGTTTTTGTTGTTGCCATGGATTAGTATCTGAAATACTCATATGATTATTATTATTATTGTTATTATTATATAATGTTCATTGTTGCTTGTCAATTTTTAGTGATTAAAATGTCCAGAAATAATGAAAAATATCCATTCCAGTTCCTTTAAGTCAAAGGTGTTGTCTTTAAATTTCTTCTTTTATCAGCTAAAGATTTTCAGTTGAATGTGACAACTGCTCAAAAATGCCCATCTGTGTCACTTTTTCCATCCAAGCCAGTAACAAAATTGTCAGATCATCTATGTAATGGGTGCAACAGATCAGAAAACTCACAGTTTTAGATCAACACAATAAAGGGTCGCAAAAGAGATGTACATATTGTTTTTTTTTTCTTTTCTAAACCACAGATACAGATTGTTGAACACTGATATGTTGTTGTTTTTAAATTGAAATGCTATCCTTTTAGTCATCTATAGTGAATATTTCCATGAAAAGGCCCAACTCAAATGAGTAGGAAATAAAAGTGTAGATAAATAGATGAATGTAGTATTGGCAGTAGTCGTTGGATTTATACAGATTATGGATTAACAATGATCCGTTGCACCCCTGTACGTAACTGATTGTGTTAAATGACTATATGATGGCATATTTATTATTATTATTATTACTATTATTGTTGTCTTGTATCGATCATGAATTGAATCAGCAGACTTCCTGATACCAAACTTCGTGATTTGTTTTCCAAAAAATCAAGATGAAATCACATTATATTGAAACTTCAACAACTCCACCCCTGGCTGCTTTTTGTCCCTCAGTGTGAGCCGTAGCCAGCGCCTCCCCTGGATGCTTTGAGGACTCAGTTGTGTAAAAAGCGCTGACTCAGGCTGCAGCCCCTCATAGCTGGGCTGCCTATGGAATTTGGAGCAGAGGTGCAATGTTGGAGAGAACAGCAGCTGTTTAGATGAGGCCAGGTCAGCCTCTTTGTCCACCACCAGTGCTACCAGACCATCTGTCAGTCTGTCAGCTCCTGGTTTTTAGCTCTGTTTTATCTCCTCCATTCAACCAGTCTTCATTGCTTTTGTGCACTCTGCATCACTGCTCACCTCTTGTTGCTTATCTTCGTCTCAATATCATCCCTCTCTCATCTTCCCCTCCTTTACTTCCTCCCCTCCCTGCCTCCAGCAGCTCCTCTGCCCCCTCCCAGGAGCTGAGTTTCCCAGCTTTGCCTAGTGACAGTGAAGGCTGGGCTGGTATAGGGCATGTGCTTGTCGTGTCATGCATGGTGCATCTGTGCGAGGGCATACATACATGCATGTTCTTTTATTTTGATATGATTGCATGTGTATGCAGAGGCTGGGTCGGTCAGACAGTGCAGTCGATCCAGCGCAGGATTGAGCTGCATCCTTAATAAAGCTTTACTGCTGCATCCACTAGCACATGCACAGGCTGTGATCCTCTATCTCATGCTGTCTTACTCAGAGCAGGGCTGCAGCAGCCTACAGGTTACACATGCAGGCTCTTTTCCCAGACTGACAGGAACATGTGGGCAAGCACAGATTTTGTCCACATCTCATAACTGACGATGCAGCTTTTAGATCAGATACAGATACCTAGAATTTGTAACCAGTGCAAATATTGGCACCAGTAATACCAGTGCCTTCATTTGCACTGTGTGTGTTTAACAGTTGTTATAGAGATGATTTAGAGCTTTGTATTAATGCTGCAAGGTGAGCAGCTTCCCTGCTGCAACATCGGTACCAGGGAAAGCCATTGTTATTCAAAACACTGCGCAGGTCTTTTTTTTTAATGAAACTGACTGGATGAAGTTATTTTTAGTGCTGCAGAGTGAGATGTTCAGCTGCTCTGGTGTGTTAGCGCTGGCTTCCCCAGCTAGTCTTTGCTTTTGTCATACAAAGTTAATTATTAAAGGTGCTCAGTATGGAGTTCAGAGCATATCCATTGCCTCCACACAGCTCTCAACAAGGAGACAGTGGCTAGCAGCTAACAGGCCAAAGACAGTGCCTGACAGAGCTAACAGTGTTTATGGACCCACATTTGACTCAGCAAAGCTCAAGCTCAACTCTGGTTGATTTCCTCTGATGTGTTTAAAAATATTGTTTTTATATTTGCTCCAGTCATCACTGAAACTCATGCCAGTGAATTTCTGATTGCCAGATTATCTATACAAAAAAGACACGAACAATCAGTCAAACCTTCATATTGAACAGCAAAATAAAAACAAAATAATGATTCAGGTAGAGCTTGAATTCCATTTAGCATTTAAAAACGCACAAAATCTGATTTTCGGTGTCGGTGAATAAATTTTATCAGTCAAACCTCTCAGAACACATTCGCATTCACACTTGTAGGCAGCCTCTTTTATGGCATTTTTGCTCCATCTTCTGAGAGAGATAGACAAGATGAACTGAAGATCATGTCCTGTGCAGTGAATCTGTACTCTTTGTTCCTCTGCCTCAGTGCTGTGTATAACAGCTGACACTGATGGAGCATTGACCTTGGCTTGTGGTGCAGTGGCGATTTTGACGGTGACCTGATCTATTTAAAGACCTATCTGTATATCTACACTGCGGTGTGGGTGCACAGCTCCTGTGCTCACTGTTCTGACCTGACCTCCCCATCTTTTATAGTGGAGACGCATGACTCAAAAAATGCCGGGTGAGTGAACAGCTTGTCAGCACCGTTCATCCGTCTTCCACCTGAATGGTGGTCATTCAAGCCGGTCGGTCTCACATGCCACTGATCTGATTGGCCCTGCAGCTTCGGCGTGAATCAGCGTGTTGTCTGGGTAGATCAGTGATAAAATGAAGCCCCTGTGCAACGCCTGGCAATGTGGTAACACATTCACTTGTGGGCATGTTTCCTCCTTGGCGTTGTTACATTCTGACAGGGATTTAGTGGTTTTGTGGTGTTGGTTTTTGTGAGTGTGAGCTTGTGACTGGTTATGAGTAGAGCTGTGCGATATGGACAAAATTCACGATATAGCCAAGTTTATATCCCGATAACAACATATATATATATATATATATATATATATATATATATATATATATATATATACGCACACACACACACACACACATACACACACACAATATAGTATTTTTTTCTGATGTGTTGTCTCTTTCCTTTGCGCTCTCCTCTGTCTCCTGTGTGGCATCATCAGTGTTATAGCCCCAATATGCTTTTATTCTGAAGGCTATGTTTGTGCTGTACTTGTACTATGCAGTTTGGCAGCTAATAAAGATGTGTTTTAAGTGCTAATAAATCATTCACACGCAACACAACATCCTCCATGCTGCTTTATCTCTGTTTAATCCCGAGCTACAACTGCTGCAAACAAGTCCTTGCTGGTGACGTAAAAATGCTTCCACAAAGTGTTGCTGCGGTTACAGTAGCCTTTATACCATTATGTCTATACTTCATACAAACAAACATGTTTTGAACTTGCATGATACATTTGGATTATCCAGCGGTCATTCCGACGTTGAGATCTGCACATCTAAACCACAACCAGAGAAACGTTCAAGTTAGTGTAGCAAAAGAGCTAACCAAGTAGCTACAACAGAGGCTTATATCGTACGGGAGACATTTTCATACCGTAGTACGATATGTAGATATACAGTATATATATCTTAATATCGCAGGGCTCCAGTTATGAGAGTGCTCAAGACCTGTTTGTGCGACGACAAGTGGTTGACTCTGATGTCGTTGGACTATACCGCCCCCTGCTCCCCTCGGCTGTCCCTGTCCTCTCTCTCCTGAGACGTCTCTGGTAGGGAAATCCTGTGGGCGCTCCAATTGTCATCTCAGTTGTCCTCTACTGAGTCGTCGCTGTTACTCACTGCTAAATATAGAGTGCTGCTTCACACAGTTTCCTCCCTGCGCTGAAGGTCACGATACAGACACAACAGTGTGACACGCTGCTGCTGAGTGAATTTCATCACCCCCAAATCCATTTTGTCACTTCCTTTAGGCATTACAAATAAGACTAATCTGTGCCATAGTTACTTCCTGTTTATTGATTGCTCATATTTTATGGTAGTCAGTAAGGAATGTTTTTTGGGGGTGAATCGATTTAGCATATTTTATTTTGTTTTAGGAAAGCACAGGTTACACATAATGTTAATTCTGCAGCAAAGAAATGTCTGTGTGTGATCACAGTGCGGCTTTCCGGTATCCACCAACTACCTTTTATAGATAGCAAAAAAGTATGGAAGAGCCCAGTATTAAAATTGTCAAATCACAGTGTTGTTGGTTTTGTGATTTAAATTTAAATGTAACTTTGTGCAGCATGTGTGTATGTACGTTTATATAGATTTTTTTGAAATTTGAATTTATTATTACAATGATATTCCCAAGACTGGCAAGTTGGAAGTGCAGTCAAAAATGAAGTTTTTGTCTGTTAATATTAGTGCAGGAGCTAAACCTCACCCCCGATTTCTGTCGCTATACCCACAAGCTTTCCTGGTAATTTTGGAAACGATGGCTACTACACTATTTGTTTGTCCAACATAATGTTATCATGCTATCAGGCAATGAGCTGGTTAGCTGGAGCATCTCTTCACTTAATCATCAAAACAGGGTGGACGAAAGTCATCAAGGGTTTTTTCTGATATAACATGTGACCCCACAAAGTAATTTAGGCAGCCAATGATATGCTACTTGGCTTTGGAAGTAGCACTACATCAGCATGAATACTGCAGGTAGTCAGCTAGTTAGACAAACGCACCGGTTAATCCATCCATCTGCCTTTGCTCTTGTGTTTTTGACTTTGGAAGTACAAAAGACATTTCAACTTCTTATGATGAGTGATGGAGGTCCACATGAGCACACCTGCCAAAGTAAACTAAATGAAGCGTTCTGATTTATCCAGCAATAAAGACAATATTTTGACCTTGTGTTGAGGTGACGTTGTGTGGTGTTGTAGGGGCTTGGTGCTACTCTGCATCCTGTCCAGACTGGGTTCTGTGGTTCAGAGAGAGAGAGAGAAAAGCTTTGTACGATCACCTAGATGTCTTGTGTCCTCGTCAAAACACAGGCCCGTCCCACTGTAGCCTCCCACGCTGACTCAATCTGCTTATCAGTGAGGTCATGAGTCGTGTAACAGTTATCTAGGTGTCTGCCTGCGGCTGCACGGCCACTGTTTATTCTTACAGCTTATATCGTTGGGCCTGAGCTCATGGATAAGTCCTAAATGGATAAGGCTTGTTTCCCTGCCTGGGTAACTCTGGGATGGATCCTTTAATTTTTCAGCCAGTTACTTGAATTAAATGGAAATGTCATGGATGTAGCGCCATGTCGATTTATGAATGGATACCAATACTCTTGTGTGTTTTAGATTGTTTTGTTACTGGTGCTTGTGCAGAGCAGAGGGACCTTTGTGGAAGACTGAGAATCTTCTGTGCTTATCTTGTCTGTTTGTGATGTAAACGTGGACAGTTTGCCTATAATAACAACACAGAGAAGACCCAGGGTCTGATCTGAGCTCTGCCAGGCTGTCAGTTGCATAACGGGGCCCTACCACTGTATCCTCGCTTTGAAATATTTTTTTGTAGTGGTCTCATGTGCACCTTCCTGCTTCTCTAAAGTGGAGGCCCGTCCCAACACGCCCAGCTGTTGCCAAATGCATATTTTCAGGATGCTTTTAGTTACAAGTCCCAGCACTGACACCTTTCTTCTGGAGGTTATAATTAGCAGCCAAGCTAGTGGTTCTTTTGCAGCAATGGGGACTGGTTGTGGCCTTTGTATTACTTTTATTTATGGACGTGATTCACTCATACATGTGGTACAAACTCAGTTCGTCTTGCACTGTAAATGAAAGCAGTTGTTATATTTGGGTTTATAAAAATCTGCAACTGAAAAACTAAACTTACTGACAACCCAAAATATTTTCTGTAACAGAAAACAAGTTAGGAGCTGCAGTCGTGGTCAAAAGTTTACATACATTTGTAAAGAACATAATGTCATGGCTCTCTTGAATTTCCAGTTATTTCTACAACTCAGATTTTTCTCTGATAGAGTGATTGGAACTAAGGCTGGGCGATATGTCCTTAAAATTTATATCACGGTATAATTTGAACATAGAGGGTAGATGATATATATCATGGTATGCTTTGGTATGTAAATTACAGCATAACAGTTTCTCAATCGTTACCATAGCAGGAAGTTGTTTTTAAACTATTAAATATCATAAAAGTCAAGAATATTACTTTAAGAAAATGTACTGTGCAAAACTGTAATTGTAGAAAACAAATAACTTCACACTGTTAACACTTCAGTACTGCCTTCAGTATTAGCCCTCCACAAAGTCTGCTAGCTTAATGCTAAGACGTAATGGAAAATGGCATAGATGGGCTAACGTAAATTAGCAAACCCCCCCCCCCGTTGTCAGTGTTTAGCCCCTTTCAGACTGCATGGTCGACGCGGGTTTTTCATGCACTGTGAAAGGGGTCGAATCGGCATTTTGACGTGGGTCAACGACTCGGCAGTTGTTTTTCCACCTATTTGTTTGTCTTGTTTGTGTTTTTGTTCCCATGATTCATTTCTGGGTTATGATTCGTCACTTGTAATGGGGTACACCACACTAAGATTTGAGGGCAAAAGAAGTTACAAAAACAATTTTAAGTGTTGCAAGTAATCACGTTTTAATATATATATATATATATATTTTTTTTTTATAAACGGCTGGGCTTGTTTTATTTTTATTTTTTTTGTTGTTATGGGTGTTTTGTGTTTTTCTCGATTTGTGGTGACATGTTTTTGGATTTCAGGATTTAGTTTTTATGTTGGACTTGTGCTTTGTTGCGTTTTCTTTGTCTTTTAATGTCTCAAGATGGAAATAACTTTTTCACTTTAACATGTTATCCTTTTGATATGTTTTGTTTTCCTTAAATGTGGGTTGAGCCAGTTTGGAATAAATTCAAACTGTTTTAAGCTCAAACATTGCATTAAGAGAGGCTGTTTCTGGGTACTTCACTCACAAATGAATCCTTTGATGTGGCTATGACTTTTTAAACCTCATCTGTGTTTATAAAAGACCATTTCTTCTGGTTTGATTACCCTGGTGATGGCTTGTAACTGAAAAACATTTGTTTTGTGTCCATGCTGTTACTTCCCGTAATATTTTTTTTTAATAATTCAGCACTCATTTTCATACAGTCTTAGCCTGGTTTCTGTCTGTCATTGTCTCGTCCATGTTAGCCATAGCTTCAGGTCCTTCCTGTCGACCCCATCTTGAGCACACCTAGTTTGGCAGGTTTCCAGAGAATGAAAAGGATCTTAGGTTACCTCCATCATTACACATATCGCCACAGGGAGCCCACAGCCCAACACATCTTAAAGTAGAATAGAAAAGACGTGGGTCATCTGTAAAGCACTCTGCTTGTTTTCTCCAGGTGTTGGAGCCTCTTTACCTTTCTATGTGTATGAGTAGACAGTGCAGTTTTACCATCACAGACATGTCAGAGGTTTTCTTTCCACTCCCTGATTTATTTCTTGCATTTCCTCTCTTTGCTCCCTCCTTCTCCCATCTTCCTCTTCCCTCCTTTTCTGTTGTTTTCTTCTGTCCTGCCTCTTCTCTTCCTCTTTCTTACCCCCTTCTCTTTTGTTGTTCCATCTCTCTCCTCCTTTTATTTTCTCTTTCTCCTTTTTACTTGAGACATGGCGTCCTCTTTCAATCTGCCAGATGCATCTAGATTTCCTTATTATTGTTATCCACTCTGCTAATGCTCTAAGGGTCTTAACAACATGCCTAGTGGATGCTTTCATTCATTTGGGTGAATCCATTTATAGTATGGGTGGTCCCAATGGGAATCAAACCCTTAAATGGTGCAGTGTCAGTGCTGGGCTGTACCAGTAGAGCACAGAAGGCCGTAGCTTAGTAACAACCCCCTCATTTTCCGCTAGTGCCGACATCCAGAAGGGGGAAAAAATGAGAGAAAGGATGAGCCCAGAAAAGGCAGTAGGAAACTTGTGCTGTGATATCTGTCAGGATGTTGTGACATGTTGCTGCTGGAACACCACTGGCAGGAAAGTTACTTTTGTTTAAGTGACTGGTGACTTTAATTTGACTCTAAATTTATAAGGTGCTGCTGAAAGTTGACGAGGTGCCACAGTGCGGCTACATTCCTGTATGAGCGCTCAGTTTTACGCACTCGGTATTGGAAAATGTTGTCCGGGTTGCTGAACATTCCCACAGCGCATGATGCCCTGTATTCCTAGCTCTGGCTCTTCTAACCAGCCTGTAGTGTTTTTTTTTTCCCTCTCAGGCTGGTGTGGGAGTGCTGGCCCGTGAAGGCACTCAGAGGCTGCCATAAAGTCATTAGTTCCTGGGATGGAGCAGCAAGTGTCTCTGCTGGCAGTAAAAACATAAGATTCATCCAGCTGTCTGTGTGTTCCTGCGGTGGCCACCATCAAAACACTTTATAGATTTAATTGGACATTGAAATCCAGGCTGTTTTTTAAGTACAAAAATAGTTCACTGCACTTTTAATACATTGAGTAAATAAATGCTACTTCACAATTCTGGCACTGAACTGGTTCACTGTGGTTTATGGTTACGTGTCAGCCTATTCTATTGATTAGCTTACTTTGGTCACCTACAGCACTGCTTTTTGCTAACTGCTGGGCGTTTCCATTTGAAAAGAAGCAGAGAAGAACACTATGGACCCGCCCTTTAATATTCACCTATTTGGACTCCATATTTAAGGACATATAATTATAGGGAGGGCTCGTATAGCGTCATTACAATAGCAGTACATTTATAATTGGCTAAGTTAAGATACAATTTGTCCTTTACAAAACACTCAAATTATTCTTAAATGTAACAGTTCTCTGACAACCAATGAAACCATTGGAGAGTTTTGTTAATTTTGATTATAGCCTGCTGCATAGAACCATCTAGTTTTCTGAAACACCTTCCAGATCCTGCTCACTACACCCACACATGTCCACTGAAATTCATGTCACAATTTCCAAATATGGCAATTGATGATGGTGTCAGTTGTTTCCCAGAGAATGATAATTCATGATTCATTCAGCTTAATGTCTCGTATCTGTGACTTGAGCTGTGCAGCAGTATTCTTGACTTATCACAGTCATCGTCCTGTTACTATTGATACCCAGCAGAACAATGCAGCACCTGGTGCTTCTGCCACCTGCAGAGTGACAGACAGTAAGACGGCCTGGCTGCCTCCTTTCATACGCTCTCTTTTTCTGCAGATGGTATCGCAGGGCTGTGTTGACGCAGAATTGTGTAAATCAACTTGTTTGCGATGTGGGTTGAGCATGTCCACGTGCAGGCATGGAGGATTCTTTGAAGCACGAGTGGGAACACTTATGGTCGCCCAGCCCCTGCTAGGAGCCTTTTTTCTCACGTCGCTGGCCTCTCTGCAGCAGTCTGTACACTGAAACACACACTAGAGCTGACCTATTGTGTTGTTAAGCCCTGCCTTCCTCCTTTCCTTTGGTGTTTGTGGTTTCTTAATATTTTGGGAACATCCTGTTTGTGTGTTCAATGCCATGGGGCACAGATTGTTTAGTTTAAGGCCTCAGACCACCCCTGCCCTCTTATTAGTGTGACAGGACAAGAAAGATAGACCAAAGCAAGAGGTCAAATTGGAGAAGGAAGTGTGGAAATTTAGGAGAAGGGATGAAAGGATGGAAAGAGAGAAATGAGTTGGGATGATGGAGAAAGGAAGACAGCATTGAGGTGAACTTGAGGTTGGCTGTGGTTGAGCGGAGGGGGCGGGGAAGGTTATTGCAGACACACAGCGTTGGGAATTCTGGTGTCGCTGGTGTGCAGCCTAGCATTAAATGCAATTTAATGCTCCAAAGCATGTTTATGTGCTATGTAAATGATTCCCTGTTTGCCCTTCATGAATATCCGGTGCTTATCAATGATTTAAAGGCGTATCCCCACCTCTCTGGATGCTGACATTCATCATATATAGTAAAATACATGTCGGGGCGCTGTCAGAGCCCCCTGGTACCGCCTGAGGGCTAGACAGCTGTGCACATGTCACATGAGAGAGCAGGCATGGAAAAGCCTTTTTATTGGGGCTGGTCGTGCCTCTGTACACACATCTGTCAGGAGAACCTCTGGTTCTTTCTGACATGAAGGGGCCAGGTTCTATTTCTGTCTGTAATTTAAGTAATTTACTGGATGTTTTGAAGCTACCTGAATTGAATTTCCAAAAAGGCTCAGTTTTTCCCTTTGATGACCTTGATTTGCTTTTCAGTCGTATTTATCTGGCTTTTATTTAACCAGGAAGTCATTTTGTAATAAGGCAGCTGTTTCTAGCAGACTAAAGCTGTGTATTTATAAATGGGGAAAAAAGAGGTGATTATGTGTCTGGAAAGGTTTTAAACCTAACTGGAATGGTATTGTTTTCTGAAAATAGTAAATGAATACACTTCCTTCATGTTGCCGCTAAGTCACAAGCAAAATTAGTTGTGTCTGGAATGATGGGGTGATATGTGGTGCAGAGATCTTTTACAGGACCAGGTGGGCCTAGCTTGTGTTTGCTTTGCTGGGCCAGCACCATCATTTAGTAAAAGCCTATGACCATGTGATTTTTTTTTTTCACGGGGAACTTAAATAATATGTAATTTTTAAATGACAGAGCAGGCTTTGACTTAGCATATATCCCATCTGTTCTATTCACTGGCTGCCACACTAAATCATAAAAAGTTCTATGATTTGCTCTTCTTTATGACGCAGAGAATTTCCTCAGCAAAGGTTTACTCAGTCTAGGAAAACTCCCAGCATGCATATGAGGTTTCTACCTCGCCTCCTGCCACAGTCAGATGGAAGGAAACGATGTCCAACGCTGCCATTCCCCACGTCTTCATGTCACATCCTGAAAAGCCGCTCTCCCACTCCCCTGTCTCTCTTGCAAGCGGCATTTTTGTGTCGTTACCTCACTGTGGTTGTAAATAATCCTCGTTATGGCTTCCAGATGTCCCTCCGTCCCGCTCTGGAACTGGGGATGGAGTTTGAGCATGGTGCGGCTGGAAGGGTTGGACACTTACTGTAACTAGCTCAGCTGCTGACTGGGCCCAAATATGTGATGCCTCCTCTGTCTATCACTGCTCTGTTCCCACGAGCTGAATTTGGTTTGATCTGAATTTTTCCGTACTCCTCTTTTGGGTCTCTATTTCTCATGAAAAGAGTCAGGCCATGTGTAATATCCGTTACACAGATTGATGAATCATTGAAAAACTTTTCAACTAGAGTGCAGGAGCTGTATATAAGTGTTAGATTAGTTTATTTACTCCAGCTAAGGAAAGCAAAATTTTCTGTAGTTTACACAACTCCAACAGAGTGATATGTCTTCTCTCTTGTGGCTTATGTCAAGTCAGGACTTACAGTCTACCACCAAAACTTTCATATCAACAATTTTTGATAGACAACATTAACATTTTGATCAATATTTAGATCAAGTAGCTCGTGGCAAGTCAGCTAAAATGAAATTTGAAGGCTACGCTGTTATTTCAGTGTTTAGCTAAACATGTATAACTAAAAGTTTTATTGTTTTGTTTCTTCTGAGTCTGTTCAGTTTAAAGGATGAGCAACAACATCCATGTCCGTCACCTGGATCCCACTCTTTCTCTGATGTGTGGCTCCCCTCTTTATTTATTTATTCCTCTTCTCATTTCCATGCCTGCATGTATGTAGATGCTTGGAAATGTGTGACTCAGCATAGCATGCGCAAATTAGCTCTAAGCCACACTCAAACAATGTCGAGAAAGGTAATTTCTGAACATGCCCTGTGGTCCCTTTGCTTAAGTAATTCTTCTGAGGTTAAGTCTACAGTTGACTTTGTGAGAAAACATTTGAAAACCATATATGAAGCCAGCTGTGTGCAGGGAATTTGACAAAGTTCTGCACGCCAACATGCACATCTGCTCTGGGACTCAAGGAAAGTAACATTGTGCTTCAGGTGACTGGCTATTGTTTTCATGTGATATTGACCTAAGTGGTGGGTGTGTCATTGAGCAGCAAAGAGCACAAAACATGACACACACACACCCATACACCCATGACAGTCCCATGCATACTTGTAATGTATCGCAATACTTTGCATAGTTTTTATTTTCCTCCTTCTGAAAATGAAATAAGGGAAAGTGACAATGTTTAGGTTTGTGGAACGAAAATAAACATTTATTACCAGTAGATACTTTTTTTGTCAGTGCCATCCAGTGCCAAGTCGCACAGTTACATGTGTTCACATAACACAACATAGTCATCCTTGTTACACTCATGACACACTGATGACACACAGACAAATTTTCACATGAACACACCCTGGAGACCTAGCAAGGAGGAGGCCGGTTATGATTGCCAAACGTATCATTTTTTGGGCCGGCTGCTAAGTGAACACGCTGGCCTGCAGTCACAGAGTGTCACACAGAAATGTCTCTTGACTTTTCCTGTCGCTGTGGAGCAAGATGGGCCTGATAAGCAGCACTCAGCATTTTGAACTAAACCTGTCTGGCTATGTGGATTTGCTGGCGTCACTCATGTTTTTCCAGTTTCACTGCATCCCAAGGCCTACCGAGCTGCGGTGCGTTCTGCACAGTACATGATGCACTCTGTGTGTGTTATGTGTTATGTGTTGTGTGTGCTTCCCGTGTCTGCTGCCACAAAGCATACACTGCATTAATGTCATCTTTCTCCAGTCGTGGCTCACACATTGCAAAACCCTATAAAAACAAAGACTCCTGTCATGCCGAAAACACTTACCTAAGCGTTGCCAGGGGCCCCTAACCACACCTTGTCATGGCAACAGTTGCCATGTTTAGCTCTACCTGTGTATTTTTCCAGTGAGTTAAGAAGTATGACAACACTGTACGGTGAAGAGCAATGTACGTGTTGCTATGAATCCGTCTCTGTTGCTAAAGTACAGACACATTGATTCCTGAGTAAATGTGGGTGAGCTCAGTGAGTGCAGGCTGTTCCTGTTTGAGTCAGGGTGTCTGTTGACCCTACATGCTTACATATGGGCCCAGTATTTCCAAAACACACACACACACACACACACACACAAACATTTGAATTCCCTTTATAAATTACAGGCCACAATAACATGTTAATAGCTGCTGTGTGCTTCAATGAACCAACTGCTGCTGCAGTGATGGCCAGTGATTTTTCCATCTCCAAAAGCAATATATATATATATAATCTGTATGGCTGCAAGACGTAGTCACCAATTGCAGATGTAGAGACCTGGCCGTGTGAGCACATATCTGTTTGTATGTGTGCTTTGTTGTGGACAGGGCCCGTGGGCTCCTGGCTCTGAGATGAAAGACATTTCTCATGTGGCTGGTTTAGTGGAGCTCCTGAGTCAGCATGCAGCTACTAATCAGTGTTTTCTCTCTCTCAGCCAGCCCTGCTCTCTGTCCTGCCACCCTGTTAGCTCTGGCTTGTTGTAACAGTTAAACCAGATGTGAATAGGATACAAATAGGCCTGTTTTAACCTTTAACCATGTACTTCAGAATCACCAGTGACCACTGTAAGATCAGTTTAGAGGAAGAAGATGAGGTGACAAAACGAGGCAATTAAGATTGCTGAGAGGTGGTCTACTTATCTGGTCTTTGTTGTTCGGTATAAACATGTTTAAATTGGGTTGCCAGCTGAATAGGAAGCGCCAGCAGTGTCCAAAGATGTCTCTAAAATGTACATTGATGTGGTGCACAGTACTGAATGAATGGAGCTGCCCTCCTGAGGTCATGGCATGTATTAATATGGTTGTTCTTGTTGTTGATGTAGGCCACCTGAAGAAGTGTAGGTCTTGCAGCACAGTTAGCCAAGGCATTGTCATTGTAGGGGGTTGGTAGTGCTTCTTAGATATCTTTTTGTTGTAGCATCCCGATATTAATCAGTAAATCAAAATAAATAAACTATCAGTGGCTGTCACAAGACTGTAATAAACCTATCCAATTGTTCCTCCACATGCTGCTTGCTTGACAGTTGCGAGAGCTAAAAATAGCCACATTCATTATGGTGAGGCACTGGAGCCTATCCCAGCTATCTTATGGTGGAAGGCAGGGTACACCCTGGACAAGTCGCCACCTCATCGCAGGGCAGATAGAGACAGACAACCGTTCACACTCACATTCACACCTACGGTCAATTTAAATTAACCAATTAACCTAATCCCCATGCATGTTGAACCCGGTACCTTCTTGCTGTGAGGTGACAGTGCTAACCACTACACCACCGTGCCGCCCCCTTTCAATGGACAACTGTCCTAATTTATGTGAAAGTCTGATTATTTACACATTAGCTGAACTAAACTGAAAGAATCCAGTTAAACAAATTGGCTATGACCATTTCTACGAATGCGCTGTTTTTCCTCTTCTCTCTTAAATCTTTTACAGTGAAGAACAGTCATACTAAATGGATTCACATAATTGTGTGGCTTTGATACATGAATCAGTATAAATCCAAAGGGATTTAGTTGTTGATATTTTCTTTTACCTTCTACAGTGAACATGTCATGTCAGGTTTGGCAAAAAGAAGAACGAGCGCTGGCAGAGATTCAGTTGAAAATTATTGGATGTTCAGTGGAAATTACCTCTAGCACCAAGCCAAATGGTGGAAGATTTCACTTGTTTCTAAATTCTCTGTCTGCCAACCGAGTTGTGATCATAAAATGAAAAAACGCCAAGTTGATATACGTCCTTCTGGAGGATGGTCTTTCCAAGTTTTCTTTAACTCATTGAGTGCAAGCCCTTTTATAAACCCAAATGTGCCTTGTTCAACATTTTTGCCCATTTTGAGTAATTTTTTTTTAAGACCCACAGAATGTGGGTCTTAATGAGGCTCTCTATTTCATAATGAAAAATAACATTTGTTTTTACCTTGTTCCCTTCTTGTTTTATCAGAGGTAGAGTCTAGTTTCACCCAAAATGCCACTTTTTGTCCAGATTCTGTTTGTTTTGCTCTCTAATCTCGATCATCTCCACTTCCTGCTTTGATCTCTGTGGCGTATACTGTCTCTTGATGCTCCGACTACATGTCCCAGAAGCCCCAAAATTACTCACAGGCTGTGTGAGAGCTCCCTCTTGTGCCTGCTGCTGAAATACCACTTTGACATATAAGTCAATGGCACTCAAGCATTAGATTTTAAATGACGTATAAATACATCAGTAGCACTCAAAGAGTTAAAAGAAGCAAACTTTTTAATGACATGCAGAGATTATGTGATAAACAGATTGTTGTTCATCATAATTTTTGCAGACTGGTCCCTCACCTGAAGCTGGGTCACACCACAAATACAACGTTGTTGATCAACCACTAGACATAGCTCTAATGTGTCTGGTCTGCAGGAAAATGAATGAAATGACTGTGCTCTTCTCTGTCTGCTGCCTTCATTCAGTGGGATGGGATGGTAAAGTTGCCTGTGTATTTATGGTTTGTTGTAATTAATGTGTGCCTTTGGTCATAGTCAGGCCAACTGTCAGAGTCAGGAAGGAGTGTGAGAGCAAGAGGTTGATGAGCTGTGAGTGACCGGTTTGTTTGGTTTCTGCAGGCATTTCTCTGTCTCACAGTGTGATAATGTCTTTTTCCTCAACACTGGAGGTTTTGTAAAGTCATCACGGTAGCCAAATGAGTTCAGCATGATGTTTGGCCAGTTAAGGATAGCCTGGCTGGTGGTCAGCTCACACAGAAGCAGCAACTGAAAACAAAAAAGGATGTTTGTATAGCAGATGGAGATTTTGTCTTTTGTTAACCAAAAGAGCTACTTTATGTAAAAGTCAAACATGGAAGAACATTTGTATGTGAATGCTTGCTTGTCCATATGCTAATAAACAATGCTAACAAGGGCCGATCTTGCTGTTAAAAAGCTCTGAGACAGAGGCATACTTTTCAAAATAGAAGGTTACGATATGCTTCTCTATGTTATCATAAAATCAGAGTACCAGTGTGACCAGTGTGCTGACCTTGGTGAACTTGCAGCCAATCCAGGTTATCCTTGGCATGCTGGGATCATGTAAACCAGGAAGTGGTTGAATAGCTCTCCACAAATGAGGGAAATGCTGACTTTGTCAGCCGTAGATGGAATCTGTGTAGCTTTGTGAGAGACCGCTGGCGGCTGTTGCAGATCCCTCCCAAGTCCCTTTTCCCACCAGGAACCATAACTGCAGGCGTAACAATAGCAGGCTTTATCATCCAGCCCCCCTGTGTCCGGTGTCATGTGATGCAGAGAGGTCCAGGTGGTCTCTAACACTTTGATAAGGTACATTTAGACATGGCAGCCTTTCATGAGGTATGGGAATATTACGAGTCCCTAGTGGGTTACCACATGACTAGCACAGTATGTTTCCATAAATCTGGTCGTAGCATAACAGTGCATTTTCTTACTTTGAATTACTGACAGAAAATACCCGAAACCTTTCATCTGGCCAGGGTAAAGGGTTTTATTCAAGTCCACCAGTGGTATGGATTAGCTGATAAGAGGAACATGTAAGTCAGAGCACCTTTAAACTAAGTGCTTTATTTGGTAAAATCTTTCTTTGATTTGTGTGTTCTGACTGTATAATTGTCCTCTTTGCTTGAAGTTCCTCATGCATCACTTTTTGTAGTTAACCCTGTCTGTCTTCCTTCTCTCTACAGCTAAACCCTTCACGTCCAAAGTGAAGCAGATGCGCCTGCACAAGGAAGACTTTGAGATCCTCAAGGTGATTGGACGAGGAGCGTTCGGAGAGGTAATAAACCTTTTAAAAGTACTTTACTCACCTTAGCCATGCAGCGATCCACAGCCATACAAGTTAAGCACCTGCGGTTTGGCTTTTCCCTTCTGTATACAAAGCAGGTGTAAGAGATTAGTCTGAAACATTTTCACATAGATTAGTCACGCAGTGTTTTTTTTTTTTTTTTTTTAACTCGTCTTTTTGCCATCTCAGGAGCAGCATTTCTACCAAACACCTGGAGTTTAGCACCCATCGTCGACCTTATAACCTGTACTGCGTGTTCCATGTTGCCAGTAACTCTTGTACCCTGATGCCTTACTTCCTGAGTTATAAAAGGGAAGTGTGCTGTTGTGTTTGATAGCAGATTACTTTCTGCTGCATTCCAGAAGCAGTGCTTTAATATTGGTCTGCTGCATGACTCCACTTGCAGCTTGAAAACACTTTTCAATTCTTCTCTCTCATTTTAGTCACGAGCCATCCCGTGTGGGTTTGCATGTCTTTGTTTGTTTAGCTTTTGCTTTTGTGTGCCCGTAGGGAGGTTGAAATACATTTGCCACTTTCAGGTTAGTGAAGTCAATGCTGGGGAATGTTGGAGGCACAGGTAATGTGGTCCTCAGCCAAGACTTTTACAATACGTCAGTGTCCTCATTATTCCAGAATTGTCCTAACTATCGCATGCCTCTTCATCAGAGATCATCAGAAAATGTGGCGTTTTAATACTGAGTTGATCATCTGGAACCTTGTTGCACTTTTCCAAGCATTTAATCTCTGAAAGTGTTTTTCCATATCTGTACAAACAAGTCAGTGAATTCCTGAGCTGTTTAAATTGCTCTGATAGGCTAAAAGAGACAGAGAGGATGGAGATAGATCCGGGCACACCTGCCCTGCCAGCATGTAGCTGCAGTACCAAAAAAATACCAACATGCTCACTCGAGCTGCAGGGAGTGCTGGTATGTATGTTTCAGACGTGTTGTGCTCCGAGTCAGCGGCGTGGTGTGATCCATTCCAGCACCTTTTCACCAAGTCAGCTGTGCCAGGACGAGTTTTGTGCGAGCTTCACTTTCACAAACATGCAATGTGGATGTTATCGTAATGGTTTAGCAAACAGAACAGTGGAAATGCAGCAAAAGAAAAATAGTTGGGATGGAATTAGGAGCTTGTGGCTAAAGCTGGATGTCATGTTGACTCAGCGGTCAAAGCTGAACTTTTTACATGGCTTTTGTTTAGTGTCGCACATTTATAACTCTGCAACTAGCCACCACTGACAGAAGGCTGTTTTTTCCTACAATTACAGTTTTTATCTTTCTCTTATTTTTGCTCATTGTATATATGAATCAGGTCAAGGCAGTGCTTGTTGAAATTGTTCCCTACAGCAGTGTGACAAAACAAGTTTGTAAGCGCTGCTACCTTCAGGCACTGGAGAGGTGATGCAAACCACAGAGTATATCTGCCTGTTTTTCTTCATGGCTGCTGACATCACAAAGTTAGGAAACTTTACTATATTTCTAGCTGGATGATGGTAATAACAGGTAACTGACCTTTTAGGTCATGCCAACAAATCATGGAAAATGGTGTCTTCAGTTTTGGAGATTTTGAAGATCACAGACTGATTCAGAGAGTCACAGAGTTAAAAAGAGTCAGACCTAGATGGGCAGAAGCAAGAAAACAAAGTAAAGAAAATACTTGAGAGTCAGAAAAGGAGACAGGAGACTGGAGATCTTAAGTGCAGGATGTTTTGATTTCATCCTCCCATTGTCAGGAGAAGATGGAGAAATGGTGCGGTGTGACATTGAGGATCCCTGAATGATGAATGGATCAATGTGTACTGGCCTGCTGCCCCCATGAGGACTCACAAATGGGTCCAGTGGTGCTCAGTGGATAGTGTTTGGTTCTGATAATGCCACGGTTAAGGCACTAGTGCGCTAGTGTGTCTGCACACCTCTGCAAAAGTACTGGTTGGCTGTTTAATTTGTACGCCACTGCATTTAGTTTCCTCCATAGACTGTACATAAGAAGTTGATGTAGTTACTTTGACGTCTGAACTGCTGTTTTGATGATTGAAATTCAACATTTTGCTGTTTAACTCATTGAGTGTCACCAGTTTTATAAAACTGAAACTGCCTTGTTCCAGCCTTTTTTGCCCATTTTGAGTCATCTTTCATGACCATCAAAATATTTTGTACTATGTCTCTGAAAACACTGAATAGCTCAAATGAGAGACTCTCTATTTTATCATTTAAAAAAAAGTGTTTGTTTTTACCTTGTTCCATTCTTGTTTTATCAGAGGTAGAGAAGAGGACACTCCCACCCTAATCACCACTTTTTGTTCAGAATCTGTCCATTTTGCTTTCTAATCGTCTCCACTTCCTCTTTGATCTCCGTGGTGTATGTCGTCTCTTTATGCTCCGACTACATTTCCCAGAAACTCAAAAAATTACTCACAGGCTGTGGAAGATCGCGATTGGCGACCTGCTGCCAAAAAAACGCTTTGATGTTGAAATATGTCAATGGCAATCAAAGAGTTAATGTGCGGAAAACGCTGTTAAAGGTTTAGTTCTGAGACAAAAGCATGGACCGGACAATGCCGTTGACCTGTCAATCACAGGGTAGCCCCGCCCAAAAGCATATTTCATTTTTTCAGATGGTCTTTGCCTCTGAAAAGTACTTGAGTATCTGGAATAATGTGACTAACTGCATTTTTCTTCCCGCTCCAAAGTGATAAAACCAGATTCGATGACTCATTTGACACACTGCAGCAACAGAAATTAGAAACTGCAACACAAAGTAAACACACAAGATTAATCCCTGAATAGAGACAGGAAGAGTGAAGTCGACGGACCCAGGCCTGACAGGGGGACGAGACGAAAGGAAAAGGACAAAAACAACCCGGCTTTGCCAAGAACAGTGCACTCCCCCCTGTCCTCCTCTCTTCCTCCTCTGTTCCTCCTCTCCTCTGGTGAGGGATCACTAGGGGAAATCCAAACACTGCAGGAATGTTATCATTGCATTGCATTAGCAGCATTCCCCAGCTCATTTAATAGACTACAGACCCTCTGCTGTTTGTTTCGCTTCTCATCCGTGTGGGCTCGCATGTGTTCTTTTTCCCCTTTTCTGTTCTGCATATTTTTGTGCACCATCAACAGTTAAAAGGGCCTTATTAAACACAATGACTCTGCTTTGTGGAATGGTAGAGTTAACCAATATAAAGGAGGCTAAAAGAAGTCAGCCAGGATGTAGTTTGCATGAACACGTGCTTTGGCTGTCAGCTTGCAGCGGTTTGTCACAGCAGCTTGTGCAGCTCCTTTTTTGGCCAAATGTGAAGCCAGAGCTGGGGAAGTTTGTTATGGCAATTATCAGTGAGGGGATAGTTGGCAGTTGGTGCTGAGGGTGCTGCAACACTCTGTTTTTCTGTAGGCCTATTGTTAAACTGGAATGGAAAATATATATTATTAAAATATTATATGAACCTTCTGTTAGGGTATTGCGCATCAGTAGGTGCTTGCTCATCTCCTGTATGAAATGGCTATATGCTCAATGTCCTGCGTTTAAGATGACAACTATCTTTGAAAGGTTGTTTTGATAGGTAGAGACAGCTTGATTTTATAGTTGAGACCACATCAATAATCTGTGATCAGTGACTTCCTTCACAGTCTGTCCCTAATCTGTCCATTCTCTATCGAGTTGTGCTCATTTCCAAATCATTGCAGGCAGCGATTAGAGGTGTTTTCTCAAGCTGCCTATTTTGCTTTGCTTTGCATGAATCGTGTTTAAGTGTCCAGCTGTTTGTATTGAGTGTGGATGTGGATCCAGGTGGAGTGCATCTGTTGGCCTGTTGGGTCAGCACTTTTACTATCTGTGATAACTTTGTGTCTCTGCTTCCTTTCCTTGACTTTACTCTGTTTCCTTTTTCCTCCACAGTCTGTCTTCTTCTTTACCTCAGCTTCTCCTTCCTCTTCTTGTCCACTTCCATGCATCCTCTCAAGCTGACCTTTCTTCACCTTGCACCTTATCTCTTACTCTTTCTTTTCTTCCACATGTTCACTGTTTTCCTAAAGGTTTCTTTGACTCTTGGGGACGTTGTGGTTCATGGTTGGCGCCTTGAAGCCCCAGGCCACCAGGGTGGTGTGCTGGCATGATCTGCCGCTTGTGCTTTTATTGTTTAACCACAACACAACATTTCAAAGAAGAGAAACTGTGACTAAAATTACAATCTGTATTATTTTGTCAGGTATATTAAATATAATGAATACTTGCTTTCTAAATTGTATGGCTATTGAGATATGATCACATATGATTTCCTGTTGCTTCAGGGATAAGGTCTTTTTACAAGCTTCACATTCTTTGTCTGTCTTTGCTGTCACACAAATGACTAAAACATCTTTTAACACGCCAACTATTATTTCTCCTTTTTTTTTTTTGCAGGTTGCAGTTGTGAAAGTGAGAAACACTGACAAAGTGTTCGCCATGAAGATTCTCAACAAGTGGGAGATGCTGAAGCGAGCCGAGGTGAGCGACACTTGTTGGGTTGTGCTGGTTTTGAAGGAGGTATTGGGAGAGGTGTTGAAGGAACGATTTAATTATCAGGCCTTCATTAATAAATGTAGACAGAACACGTTGCTGCAGGAGCTGCCAATGCATGTTTTTCTCGTTGACCTCTTCCTGACAGTCTGACATTCCTGCTGGTCTCCTGGGTCTTCAGTCCTCATGCTTCACAGGACGAACTGGTCTCTGTTGTGTGTGTGCAAACGCATCAGCATGGGAAACAATGTAGAGCAACATATGTACTGTAGACGGTGCACACTAAGCATGTTTTTATGTGTAGAGAACATCAAAGCACTGACTGAACAGTTTCAGGAGTAGAGTTTGTATTGGATATGGTGTTAAATTGATACTAGGGGTGGGTATTAGAAAGGCGCTACTGTTACATGTCTTTACTTAGACCATGGAATCTAACTATGGTCATACTATAGGTCTCCAAGAAATCAAGTTTCTATTGCTAAGATCTGTGTTAATCAAGTTCCATTCAATTTACAGTGTTTCTTGTTTAACGTGTTCAAGAAATTAGGTTGACAACACCTAGAATTAGCAAAACAAATAGCAAGAGTCTCCATGCTGAAGGGTCGTGGAGCCAAGACACTGAACTCCCAGCAGTCTGTAGAAGAAGAAGCTGATGTTTGATCTGCTAATAGATGAGGTGGATGTGTCGCACTAAATCAGTGCTGGACATTTTCCTTATACTTTGGTTAAATATTATATCAGGGCTGGTGCGACGGTGGTTGAAACTTTTGCAGCTCAAGTTTGCTGTTTTTTCTTATTGCAGCTTGTGTACATGGCTCCAGTTTATAAATTCCAGTATTTTGACAACACTACTCCAAACTAACATTTTTTTTGACCATCATCAGTTTAATTAAATTGATTAGGAACTAAATAATTTGAATTGGTTGAATATTTACTTTGATAAAAAATATTAATAAGCTATTTTCTAGTGTTGGGACATTAAACAGGTCATATTTCCCTTTCTATTATCTATTTATATTGCTATTTTTTAGATCTTATCAGACAGCTGTAGGTTTTAATTGAATCAGCAAAACGCTCGCTTTGGGAACTGCTTGAAATTTGATTGACATCCTCTAATATTGTTATCAGGTAGTGTGATATTGTGATAACGTGTTTATTTTACCTTCCTGTAGACGGCGTGTTTTCGGGAGGAGCGGGACGTGCTGGTAAATGGGGACTGCCAGTGGATCACCACCCTGCACTATGCCTTCCAGGACGACAACAATCTGGTAACACTATTCTCTTTCTTCTTTTCACTGTATATTCCTAATATTCTTTTTTCCACCAACGACCATAAGTGTATTTCCAGAAATCCTCCTTTTCCATTTCTTTACTTATCTGATGAATCCATCCCACCTTACTGGACATATTTCGGCATATTCAAACTTTGGTACTTTCCAGAGTTGCAACCACAGTCCTGTACTGAGCAGCTCCACCTGCCAGTTGGTTTATAGAAAACAGCACCACCTCTGCCCGATGACCTGCCAGACGCTGACCAGCACATTCACGTCTCACCACAAAGCACAACATGCAGAGCAGAACTGTTGAGCAACAGAGGCTAACACGTCCAAAAAAAGGTTTATGTAAAAGACCAGAAGAATGGCTTTTGGAGCTGGCTGACGGGTTTGCGGACCGTGCTCTTTCTCACTTTCATTGGCTGCTGGAGGCAGTCGTCCTCTCTCTAACCTGATGGCCTGTTCTCTCTCTGTGACCCTGAGTTCAAATGCCACAACTGCTTGTCATTCCATTTCCCACATTCTCACAACAAATGCTTCACCCTGGACACTCCCCAGAGCTTTAAAAATATACGCCGCTGCCCATCCAGCTGCCTATTTTTAGGAAAACCATCAAAAGTTAAGAACTGTTCAGGCACTGGCTGCCTCAGTGCCCCTCTGTAGTGATGATTCTGTGGGGGGAAAAAAAGGGAAAGCGGGGAGGTATATGTTTGACTTTTTTAGTGCTTATCATGGCGACAATCATAATCAGGATTAATTTTGGTCAATACTCGTTGAGTTTGTAGGCTACATTTTTGAGATAAATACATCAATCTGGTGCACTTCAAGAGCCAAAAGAACTTAATGAATTAATCATAAACTCATTGGATGAATAAGTGAAAAAGTGACATTCGCAAAACATGGTCACCAACCATGGTGCTCCTGCCCTGCTGTAAAGTAAAGGGTGGGCTGGATTTATCTTCCAAGTCAAAACGAGCAGCACTACAATAGTTTTATGTTGATTATTTTGTTTTCATGGTTTTAATCTGAATTTAAATTTAATTTCACAGCCCTATTTACTTCATCGCATTATTTACTATATAAACCATCCCACCGTTTCATAATGTACTGATCTTTTTTTTTCATTTTGTGTTTTCATTTGTTTTCCAGTACCTGTCACTGACATTTATGTCTCATAAATCTGTTTTGTCTGGTAGTACCTGGTCATGGACTACTATGTTGGTGGCGACCTGCTGACTCTGCTCAGTAAATTTGAGGACCGGCTGCCAGAGGAGATGGCCAAGTTCTACCTGGCTGAGATGGTGCTGGCCATCGACTCCGTTCACCAGCTCCACTATGTCCACAGGTGAGGAGCAGGAACAGATAACTAGTCCTGATGATGGATGTTCAGTGTATTTACATTATTCCTGCTGTGTTGGAAGTCATCCAGCTGTGGGAAGCATCTGCAGCTAAATGAAAACAGTGGAGAGTGTGTGTGCACATTTTAGTCTGCAGTCATCACTGAGTGTAGTCAATACCACTGACTAATTACAGAGTAGTTTGTGTTCCTGTGTGTGCTATTCTTTCACTCTCAAACATTCATATTTGAGGTTAGGTTTGTGTGTGTGAGAGGGACAGGATTTCAGTGCTTTGGAAAATAACTACCAACGTACCAATACAACATGTAAAACAATGTGAGCCAGTAGTAATGACACAACAGAGAATTTACACCTGAATCTGCTGCTCCTCTTGCTTTTTCTACACATTTATTGTGAGTTTCATACTTGACATATCATACTTATACATCCAGTCATACCTGAACTCATACTTGATCTTTTCAGTGTTTGGTATACAGCAGCTTAAGAATCAGATATTTCCCCCAGCAGTTGGTAGAGACCAAAAACAGAGCTATGAATGGGGTGACTATTGGACTTACATCATTGATTAGGTTGCCAGAACCACAATTTCAAACGGAACTGAAGTAACGCCTAATTGCTTCTGGATGTTTAAATGAATTGTTGACCACATCACACAGTATGTCAGTTCACAGCTTGTCTCAGCGGCCCCCATGTGGACCAAAAATAATCACTTATTGCACATTTGAGGTCACAAACAGCCCAAAAGCAGACTGTTCACACCCTGTTGCTGTTTTCCCCTGTGAGATGCCCCCGGGAGCAGGAAGTTTGGCTTTGCCAGACAGGAAGTGGTCACATCGGCATGTTAACACAATTACAGTGTAGCACTCGCTGGGGGCTCGTCAGTAATTTTGTTCAAGGGAAGGCTGAAAGGAAAGAGGGGAAGATGAGAGATGGATAGAGGACAAGAGTAAAGAGTTCGATCACGCCGGGCTGCTTGGTGGGTAACATTCTGGGTGTGTCTGCAGTTCCTGTGATCTCTAATACGTCACTGGAAAGTCAAACGGAAAGAAACGCACCGAGTTCAACAGAGAAGTAGATATAAATGTATCAGTGAAGAAAGGCAGTGAATGAGAAGTGAGTAGGGAGCCACTAATTGCATGGTGTTATCTGGAGGCCGGCGGCAGGGAACAGAAGTGGATGGAAGGAAAATGGGACAGGGAGGAGGGGACAGCTCTGTTTCTCTTTAAGTCCCCTCTTGGACGCTTTGGGACAGTAATGATGGGGTATGGGAGGTGTGTGGGTGGGGGTGTGGTGCCCTTACCAACCCCCCAACTCCTCCTTTGCTCGTGGGACATTTGCACACTCGCTTTGCAGAGGGTGGAGGTGGCCAGGCAGGCCCCCTGAGGAGGGTGTGTCCTGCTGGCTGGGCCCTCTGATGAGTGTTCGGGTGCTTGTGTTTATCTCCTTGATGTGCGCCTCTTTTCTTCTCATGACTAAATTGCAGCACAATGGATTAACCCTGTAATTGAAAGGCTCTAATACCTATTAAACAGGAAACCAAACCCATCGGTTTACGGCTCACTTTCAGTTACATCAGACACACCCTGCTGGGACTGTTAGTGGGGAGCTTGTGGCAATACTTCAGCATATGGATGTATAACAAATAAAATTTAAAATTCAAAATTTTTGACGTTTCATTTTTGTTTAGTAGCCCAGGAAAGAGACGAGGCGAGAGCCAACGACCCTGCTCTAAAATGAGAAAATAGAGCATTTTATTCAGAATGAACTCTTCCATGTTCAATCTTCCCACGGGCCGTTCCAAACCAGTATGTCTCATATGTTTATGACCATAGCGGATATTAAAAGAGTTAACGGCATCTTCCATCACCTTTTCCGACCTCAGCGCTTATGAACTCACATTAGTGCTTCACTTCTTCCGTTTCCCGTGTAGAACTATCCACAATACAACAAGTATATTCACTATGTCACATTCCCCTAATTTCCATGAAAATACAGAAACTATTTTCAGGAAAATTACAACATTTTATCTCCCCTAATGTGTGCAAGTACTTGACCTCACCACAGCGTCGGCACATTTAAAATGAATATCTGCTGTCTCGTTGACGCTGATGAAGTTGAAAAGAGCCCAGATGAAAGAAATGAAGAGCAAAGAGCCTCAAGGTCGACCTTCTGCCCCCCTCAGCTGAGTCCCATGGGAGGCTGTGTGTGTGCGTGTGTGTGTGTGTGTGTGTGTGTGTTCATTTATTCAGTGGTCAGTGATCTGCGTGGCCTCCCAGAGGGGCCTGACAAACGTTTCAATAGGCCAACTCAGCATGGCTTTGTGCTGTCCAGCACCACATCTGTCTGCCGTGTGTGTGTGTGTGCGCGTGCGTGCGTGTGTGTGCGCGTGCGTGCGTGCGTGCGTGCGTGTTGTGAGGTGGGGGTTGGTACAGAGGGAAACTACTGTGTGTGGATAGGAAGACTGATAAAAAACAGGAAATTAGATGTGGTTTGAGTGTTAACACAGTTAACATCTTGGTACTGTAGAACAGTGCGTGCGTGCGTGCGTGTGTGTGTGTCTGTGTGTGCGCGTGTGCGTGCGTGTGTGTGTGTGTGTGTGTGTGTGTGTGTGTGTGTGGGTGCGCGTGTGTGTGTGTGCGTGCGCGTGTTCTCATTGATTGGATCCTTTTTGTGTTCATCTATTGATCAGGACCATGTGTCTCTTCACAGCTGAATGATCTAAGAGACAGCAGGACTCTCTCTCTCACACACACACACACACACACACACACTCTTAACCACCATTCATCAAAGAGCTTCATTCACATTGTTAATTATACATATCTGACTTCTTTGATGTCGGTGCTATTCTCCACAATTTGACTGAAATGAGTGTGGTCACACTCCCAACCCGTTTGGTTCTCCAGGTCTGTTAACCGAGCAGAGACCGCCTGAAAAGGTGTGGATTGTTTGAGCAGGGATGTGTTTTTTTTATTTATTTTTTTAATCAGTAAATCTATCTGCTGATCATGGAAGTGATCTGTATTTAAGGCTGTGTGTATATAAGCATGTTAATATGTGTTAAATCTGATGTGCTCATATCTGACTTCTTGTCAGTTAATCAGCAATCCCACCGTACACCGATCAAGTCTGTGTTCAGGTGTTTGGACTATGGGTCATCTGGGAACGTCAAGGTGCTGCGTAAACTTAACTGTCACTCGCCAGACTTTGATTTTGCTTTGTCGGTCCTGATGCAGGATGACAATCACCAAACTAGTCTAATCACTGTATATCTAGCTCTAAATAGCTACAGTTTCTTTCTCTTTCTTTGTCTGGACCAAATGAATCAAACTACAGGTGTGAAAGCACCTTCATGAAAGTATTTAAATTGTGAGTGTGTGTTTCAGTATCAAGTGATGCTAGAATCCCACAGGCAGCAGCTCCTCTAGAGCCATGTGGACATACCTTGTCTGTGCAGTTTGCTGCAGGCTACATTTCGTGTGTGTTGTGAGGTGGCGTCCAGATGGCCCTCACAGATGGATGCTGTGGTCTTAAGAAGAGATTACCTCCCTCTATTCTCGTCTGCTCGCTGCTCCTTAAGACCACAGAAGCCCTGTGACACAGTAGCCCAATTAGCTGCGCTAACTAGCATAGCCTAGCGTTAGCTTAGCACCTCCAAGGTTTGTCCATGTGTGGAAGGCCTAATGTGAGTCAGCTGTCAGCCTCCAGTGGTGAGGACTTTTTAATGTGGCTGCCCTGATGACCAGTGGGTTCATCACAGCAGTCAGTGAGACGGGGTGTTAAAGAAAAGATATGAAGCGTAGCTGAGGGAGAAGTGATGCTGACTTTTGGTGTCTGAGAGGGAGATGGGGGTCAGTGGTGCACATTATAGTCTACAGAGTTTTTTTTAGTACAGTTCCCTGCAAAAATCACACCATAATCATTCTTAAATTAATTATGTCATCATTATCATTTCATCAACCAAATTGTGAGAATCAAAGAAAGGTTTAAAGAAACCTATAAAATTATTATTCAGGTTTAATGAAACAGAATGAGACATCTTCCAAGGGTTCTGTTTATAACATTATACTATTGTTCGCCAAAAGCTGCATATTTTTTCCAGTGAGTATGCCCAAATGTGTGTCCTCAAGCCCAAGCCTTTTATTATGTGTAGCTTTGGAGTTGTTAAGGTGAAGGTTCAGATATTCCAACACAAATGTCCTCTCAGAAACATAAAAAAAGTTTTGAGCTATCTTTCGTAGTATACGTTGCATCCGTTAATGTAGTTTTATGCACTTGGGTTTGTGGTTTCCATCCAAAATACTATATACAGCATCCACTTTGGAAAGTGACGTTCAATCTGGAACGCATCTGTTAGCAGTTAAGCTATTTAAAAAGACTTCCCACGATGACAGCAGTCGTTTAGTTAAAATAAATGTCAATTTCTACATGTATGCTGTATAGGTTTGACATTTATGTGTCTATCCAAGTCACATCTGCATATATTACTTTTAATCCATGGTTTTATAGTTTGGTGATTTTAGTGGCCAACCCAGCCCCCACTGCAGCACCATGAGATGAGTCTGAGCACCACTGGAAAAAGAGAGGAGCTTCACATCTGGCTTTGAAGAGCTCTCTAGCTGAGTACAGAAACATCACATAGTTTATATTATGTAACTGTCTCCATGTATTTAGTGAGTGCTTCAGAAGCATTTGAGGAAAATTCAAAGCACTCTACTTCCCAAAGTTTGGCTGAAATGTATTGTGTTGTCACGGCAACATTATCACATTTACTGTCTGATCAGAAGTCACTGGAGTTTATTTGTGACCTTGGTGTAACTTTTATTAGAGGCAGCTCTTGTTTGATCTAAAACTGTAATGGTTGAGTAGTTGGAGCCAATTTTTGATGTTATTCCCCCAGACTGTTGGAGGATAACGTGAATAAATGAAATGCTCTGGCAAAATTGAGCAGGATGTAGACCTGAAGGGACTGTCAGTGTCAGGGCTCCACTGGTCTGGTCTTGGACACGGGGCTCAACTGGTCTGGTCTTGGGCACAGGGCTCGACTGGTCTGGTCTTGGACACAGGGCTTGAATGGTCTGGCCTCAGGCAGACTTGGTGGAATGGTCAGGCAAAGCGTGATGCTATTTTTAGCTGTAATATTGGGAGACAGTGACATCTCTGTTTCATGCCAGTCCTGTCTGTCAGTCACTGGGGTCATTTAGTGCCATTATTATAACATTCTTTCAAACCAAGAGCACATAATTCTGATTATTAACAATGACACCAGAATGTCACAGATGAAACCTAATTACTGAAGAAGCTCATCCACCATGGACACAGACTGGACTAGACCAGGCCTGACTGCTGATCTGCGTTAGCACTCTTAATGTGAGACGAAAACCACTTGTCAGTCAGCACCTGTTAAACATTCTGGAGAATGTCCCAAAAAGACACTCTAAAAATAAGTTAAAATTAAAAAAAATACAGTGAATTTAAGGTGTTTTTGCTTGAAATATGTAAAAAAAAAAAAAAAAAATCTGCGAGTGGATCCAATTAACATTGTCTTGGTAATATTTGTTAAAATAAGATACAATATTTAGAAATATGTCTTTATTAGAAGTATATCTTGAAATGAGATAATAGTAATATTACTGTAGGTAGAACTGTGTGCGTTCTCAGTAACAATTCAAAATTGAAGTTGCCATAGTTTTGGTAACTTACAGGAAGTGGGAAAAATGTCTATTAAATGAATGCAAGTAATGCAAAACTAGCACAGAGCTCCTTCTTGGAGGCAGATATTTTGAAATCATAAAGAGGCTGAAGGCTGGGATGATGACCTAGTTCCACTCTAAAGAAATATTTTGCTGGTTAAATAGTGAAAGTAGCTGATGCATGTTGAGATGATCCAGCTGGACTCGATCCAGAGTCTGTATCTACATTATAAACACATCGGCAGCAGCAGAACAGATGCAGGCTGTGGAGGAAGTCTACAGTGACCATATGTGCACATCTGTGAAAGAATGTGTTGACCCAGACTGTCTGTTCACAAACACAGATACTGAAGGAGAAGTGACCAGGGGAGGGTGTCTGTTTAGGACACAGGCTCTCTTTTTGTGGGTGGGAGTGTTTGTGAGTTGCATATTTCCTCAAACAGAGTACTTTCTGCACAGCTAATTCCCACAACACGAGTCCAGCTATTTCCAGTGTTTATTCTTTCTTTCGCTCAATTTAGAGTTGTCACGCCGCTGACAAATGGGCAGGCTGGGGGAATTATACTTGATTGAATCATAAATACATCTGAATTATTACACACTAGCCTTACAGGCAAGTTAAGACGGTTAAATATCCCCAGGTTATGTAATTTAATGGCACAGTGTGAGATCAGACTTGTGTCTTGAATGTCCTATAGGTATTGTTTTGTTTGGATGAATGTCTTGTTTTCATCTTCCTCATCCCACTCTGAGGAATCGCTGGCTCATTTTCTCTTTTCCTTCTTTTCCTCCTGTCTTTTCTCTTCTTTCAGGGACATTAAGCCAGACAACATTTTGCTGGATATGAACGGCCACATCCGCCTGGCCGACTTTGGCTCCTGTCTCAAACTCATGGAGGACGGGACGGTAGGTTTTTACCACACTGCTGCCGATGCCTCCTCCGATCCAAAGCAAACATACCAGAGCTTTACTGACCTCCTTGTCAACCCCCAGGGGTCTCCCAGGAGGAGAGTGTGGTTCAGCTGTTTGGCTGCGTCTGCACTTTATGATTCAGACAAAAAAAAAAAAAAAGATCCTCTCAGGTGTTACATAACAGAAAAAATAGCCGATCAAAGAGGTGCCTGAGTATGTCCTTCCAATGTTAATATAATGATGATGTTATTTGACCATTTGAAAAAATAAATTTAGGTCTTATTGGACTTTATCTTTGAATATAATGTTTATAGTGAAGCTTTGAATTACCATTTCCTTTGGTGTTTCAGCCAAACAGCTTCCTGAATAATAAAGAGACAATACCAACATCTGCTTTTTCTCCTCCACGTGACAGTAATTTCTAAAAATTCACATTTTTTCATTATGTTGATTTTTAATTCATAATTTGTAATTCATGTTCCTTCTCAAAATTGCTTCAGTAAAGTGACAACAGAGCTCCAAAAACTGTAGACAAGGAATTCATCCTGAAGTGGGGGTCTGAAAGTTCAATAAGCTCTTTGTTTGGTTGTTTGTTGTTGCCGGAGCGTTGGTATTCATCACGCATGCTTCCAAGACTGCAGTCTGCAACTCATCATCATCATTACGTTCATCAGCATGCAGGCTGAACTTGAGTACCGGAGTCAGCTTCTTTGTGTGAGAGATTTTCAGAATTTTTGGAACAGCGCTTCACTTTATTTTCTTTTTTTTTCCCCTGTGCTAGGTCCAGTCCTCCGTGGCGGTGGGGACTCCAGACTACATCTCCCCTGAAATCCTCCAGGCTATGGAGGACGGGAAAGGCAAGTACGGACCTGAGTGTGACTGGTGGTCCCTGGGCGTCTGCATGTATGAAATGCTGTACGGGGAGACTCCTTTCTATGCAGAGTCCCTGGTGGAAACCTATGGGAAGATCATGAACCACAAGGTGAGCTTATTCAGTGTGAAGTTGAAACTGTGTCTCTTTTTTTACATTCTTCATTTCTGTTTTCAAACGATGTCTGCTGACACCCTAAAAAAATAAGCTTGGACAAAATCCTCAATTTGAATGAATGCATTGATGAGTAGTCTTTTTTAATGAATATAAATCATCAGTGTGTGTGTCCCTTTGTGTATTGCCAGCAGTAGAGCAAACCACAGTGAAAATATTGTTGTTGAAATGCCAACAAATATGGATTAAGCAGAATATTTCTTAAGATAAAACAAGTTTGACATTTAGACTTCACAATGCTCGGGAGTTACTGTCAGTGTCCTCACAGCCACTACTGGAGTCTAATTCTACAAAGAGTATGAAACTAGTCACTTGTAACCGCCGCTGACATTATTTTAAATTCACCTGTCTTTCCTCTGTTTTGCTCTCAGAGGACGTTCATGTTCGCACCGCTGCAGAATGAACATTAAACTCTGATTACTGTGGAATAATCTTTATCTGCAAGTGTGCAGAAATACTGGGTTTAAAATCCAAAAAGCATGCCAATGCAAAAAAAGAAACCGCACAGCATTTGAAAGTTGATTTAGAATTTTCGAACTATTTGCTGCAGCCCCAGTGAAAGACACATAAAGCGAGGAACACTACAAAAAGGATGTGAAGGCTAGAAAACTGATCTGTGCTTCCTCTAATTCATACCATCACGTCCTCCACAGGAGCGCTTCCAGTTCCCTCAGCAGATAACAGACGTGTCGGAGGACGCAAAGGATCTGATTCGAAGGCTCATTTGCAGTCGGGAGCACAGATTGGGCCAAAACGGCATCGAGGATTTCAAGCACCACCCCTTCTTTATTGGTAGGCTAATAATACGGATGGATGTTGTTTCTATTTCCAATAGAAATCTCTATCTTACTGTGTTTTTCTTTTTATCTGTGTATCAGCCTGATTTGGTACCTGGTCATTTTATACAAACTTATCAAAGTCAACAAATTTTACTTTCTCTTAATGTTAATTCTAGCAGTTTTGTAGCATGCTATACTTGTTAGCAGTCTTAGAAACTGCCCTGAACAGAAAAGAAAAAGAAAATATCATTTTGTGTTGGAAAAGAAAAAAACTGAGTTGTGGTTTGACTTTTTGGTTGTTGGTGAGTTTGAACGTATCTTTTGTGTTGATTGTGCTGGTTCATTATTTCCACTAAACTTCCTTGTTTTAACTTAAAGTTAAGGTTTATCCTTAGGATCCTGGTGTGTTGGTTTTTAGGAGGGACTAACAGACTGCTTCTGATGAACCAAAAAACATTTATTATAATAATTTATTTTGTCAGGTTAACTGCCTGGCTGCCACCCCAGGGAAAAAAAACAACAAAAAGTGGTTCAGTAGTCCACTCTTTAACAAAATTAAACTGTCACAATGTATGAGTAATACTTATTGTAATTATATTTCTTTTCTGTTTATTTGTTCTTCATGTTTTTTGTCTTTATTGACACTTTTTTTTGTTTTTGTGTCTCGTTACGTGTGCAAATAAATAATGAAACTAAACAGTGTTGCTAAACAGGTTTTATGAATAAATGCAGTATCAATAATTAACAGTTAATACAGGATTTATGGATGAACCTCTCTTGTGTTCAGGCATTGATTGGGAAAACATTCTTACCTGTGAGGCCCCGTACATCCCAGAGGTCAGCAGCCCTACGGATACCTCCAACTTTGATGTGGACGATGACTGTCTGAAGAACTCGGTGAGGGGCTTGTATTCACATTTCTTTTCATAGTTGTTTATATTAGATGTGAACACATCACTTCTGACATGTTTTCTAACGATCTTTCAGGAGACCATGCCTCCTCCCTCTCACACTGCCTTCTCTGGACACCACCTGCCCTTTGTGGGCTTCACCTACACCAGTAAATGGTAAGCACTACCATGGGAAACAGACATGTAAATAAATAGAGATTACATGAAAGGTTATTTTTAACCTCTGTCTAAATTTAGACTTGGTCATTTTTGGAAACTCTTCCCTCGCACTTCATTGTCATGATTGCGATCGGCTCGACTGAAAGCTCTATTTTGTGTTCTGTCAGTTGCTGAAATTAAGATGATTGTTAATAATTAGAGGTGTGGCAGCTTGTCACAGTCTAGAACAATGTGTAATTAGTTGTTATAAAGGGACAGATTTTCCCAGACAAGCCCATCTAGAGAGGTGAACTGCTCTATTGGCTTCCCTTCCAAATAAGGTGGTGCTCATGACTTGCTGTAGCTCTTAACGCTGAAGGCTGGCCGTGAGAAAGCAACAAACCCACCACTTAACTTTCTTATCTCTTCAAGGCTCAGTGATAATGGCCTTTTCCACTCTTTCTTTCTCTCCTCTGTCTCTATCATGTTCTCCCCATCCTCCTCCTCCACCCTCCTCTTTTCTTCCATGACTCAACATCCTCTCATCTTTCATCTCTATCTTTATCATTTCCTCCTGGCCTTGTTCCCCTCCCTTAACTAAACATTTTCATATTGAATTGTCTTATTTAACACCATCATGCGCTGATTCTCACTGGTTTCTCTTCATTACCTTCCCCTGTCCTCTCCCGCTGTAGCTCCCTATCTGACCGGGCGTCCCTGCGACAGCTGGCAGGGGAGCCAGGTAAGGCAGGTCGGGACCAGTTGGACCTGGATGTCCAGCGTGGCCTGGAGGACAGCCTGGCCACAGAGGCTTATGAAAGGAGGATCCGCCGCCTAGAGCAGGAGAAAACTGAGCTGAGCCGCAAACTGCAAGGTACAGCTGGCGAAAGAGTTTTAGAGAGAGAGGAGCAACTCAACAGAACATTCACTGTTTATGCATAAAGAGTTCAGATTACCAGAACGCATACATTTTCCCCAGTGTACATGATCAAAACTGTTGAAAGCATAACCGAGCACATGAACGATGCCTCTTGCAGAGTCGACTCAGACGGTTCAGGCTCTGCAGCACCCAACAGGTGAAGGCCTTCCCAGCACCAACAAGGAGGTGGAGATCAGGAGCCTGAAGAGCGAGATCGACATCCTCAAGAAGCAGATCGCTGGTCAGGATTTTATTTTTGGGTCACATTTAATTCAGCTCAGTAATACTTTTCACACGCCAGCTCCTTAAACATACTCACCAGACACATTTTAAGATGAGGGAAACTGAACAGAACTTGGGCTTATTCGTAAACCTTGGAAACAAGCTATCACAGTCACATTTTAAATTTTAAACCTTTGTGTGTTTGTGTCAGACTCGGGCCAACTTGAGAAGAAGCTGGAGGACGTGTCGTTGACCCGCAGAGACCTGGAGGACTCTTCCAAACATGCCAAGGCTCTGGAGAAGCAGATGAAGAGTGTAACACAGGAGAGGGATGACATGCACAAGGTAGAACCAGTTATGTAAGGGAATTTTGCCTGAGTATGGATTAATTTAGATGCTGAAACTGTAATGACTCTACTAAATATTACCTATGATTATAAGAATGGAGGGAAAACTATAAGTGTACCAATACATGACAATAATTGCATGAAAGAGTGTGTTTGGTAGCGTGAGGTTGATGACTGACTGGCATGAATAGCAAAAAAATGTTTATTACAGTACATAATATATTTGTCATGAAACACACTTTTCTCTACATATGGACTAAAGCCTACTCATGGGTTTTCTTTGGGTGGAATTTTTGGTTTGGACAAAAGGCCAAAGCACAAATCTACATTCATAAAAACACCCGTGTGTGTGGACAAGACCTAAGACCTGTATTATTGCTCCTACAAACAAAAAACCAATGTTCGAATAAGAAAGATCAGAAAAAACAGATTATTCAGCTTGGATTCAGAAACGTCAAATAAACCTTGCTTATACTGAGGTAAGTTTTCCAGCGAGTCACTGCGAGTATGTAAATGTTTATCTACTCTCTCCTTTTTCTGGCCAGGATCTTATGGAGGCCAATGAGAAGCTGAAGTCTCAGTCGAAAGAGCTGAAGGAAGCTCACAGCCAGAGAAAACTGGCCATGCAGGAGTTTTCTGAGCTTAACGAGAGACTCACAGACCTCAGGTTCGATGCCAAGACGCCAGTGCTCCCCAGCTGTAGTCATGTGGTTATGTATTTGGTCAAGATGCATTTCATTTGTGTTTTTTTGCTCACCTGCTGACTCAACTTTTCAGGTCGGTGAAGCAACGCCTGGCTCGCCAGTTGCGTGACAAAGAGGAGGAGATGGAGAGCCAAGGTCAGAAGGTCGAGGCTCTCCGCCTTGAGGTGCGAAAGGCCGAGAGGGCCAAGAAGGAGGTAGAGTAGTCTCCCTGTGGTTGCTAGCACACCCTGTCCTGTCTCCATTCACTGGTTGGTGTACCGTTCACTCTTCTGTTGCTGTCTGTGTGCTGTCACCTATTAAAAATATCAATAGATATATTTATACAGCAGATTAGAAACAATGAGTGAATGAGCCAATCACTGGAGTTTCCTTCTATCAGATGGAGGCTCAGTCGGAGGAGCAGGCAGCAGAGGCTCAGAAAGAGAGGAAGCTGAGGGAGCGTAACGAGCAGTACAGCCGACAGCTGGAGGAGGAGCTGGAAGGGCTGAAGGTAAGTATGTCTCAGCGTTTACCTGTCCATCCTATGACACAAAGAGTCTCATTGGTCTCTTTCACACTCCTTCCTCACGCTCCTCATCAACCCCACCTCTCTCTCCATATTCCCACCACCCAGTTGAAGCAGGCTGGCTCCTCTGCCACCCCGACCTCAGCAGACCAGACCCAGGAGGTGGGACGCCTGCGGGGCGACCTGGAGAAGAAAACGCTCCTGTACGAGAAGGAGTTGGCGCGCAGGGAGGCGCAGCATAGCACCGAGCTGAAGGCCCTGAGAAAGGAGCTGCGAGACACAGAGAGCCAACACCTCGCCCTGCAGAAAGAGATCCTGATGCTCAAAGACAAGCTGGACAAGACTCGTCGTGAGAGGTACTTTACCAGCTTTCTGTCTTTAATCTGATCAAATGTGTTTTTTAATGATTTTCATTTAGTGGAGTTCAGTACCCTGACCGTCATGACATTATTTTTATTTTCTTTGTTGTCTTTTCTAGTGACGATTGCATGAGGTAATTACAGTTATATAAAAAAAAATATTATGTGTAGGACCTGTGAAGTGTTTCCTTTGAGTAGTTAATCTACAATATTCTCAAAATATATTAGTTGTGTTGCCCCTAAATTAGCCAGAGAATCAGTAGATAAGCTCTCAGGTATGTTCATCCCTCTGATACGAGTTTCATTCGTAAGATGATATCTGCTGTATCATGAAGTGGACGCTGAGACAAGTGGTCTTACTGCTGTCTCTTTTAAAATAGTTCTCTTTGCATCAGAGTTGTTCACCTCAGTTGGTCAAATGAGCCGTAAAATTGAGGATGTAAGCAAATATGTAAGTGATGCAGTAACAGTGCTGTCGAGATGATAATAGATCATTTGTAGTGGGGATGTATGAGGCTAGGTGTTAAAATTTTACAACCGTCCATCCTCAACCCAACAATTGGTGATTTCTGATCATTTTGCGGAGGGGTGTGCACGACCTGACTAGGAACTGAACTGAAAGATATCTATACTGTTTTCTAAGTTGAGTCTTCTTTGAGCAGAGCGTAGATAAATTTAACTCTGTTCCCCTTTGGAAAGTGTCCATCTGACAGCAGGATAAAGCGGTGAAATTATTCTAAATGTAGTGTACATTTAAATTGTAAATGATAAAGTATGTGTTATTGCTGCCTCCATCCATAGTTTGTTTCTCCAGCCTCTTGTCTACTCCAGGTAATACACTCACTAAAAGTGTTGAGTGTGAATTTCAGAATTGAAACATGACAACTTATTGTGGTAAAACACACAAAAATTGTGAAATTAGTTAAAATATATGTTCTGTCAAAATTCAACTCTGATATTAAATACCAAGTACTTGTTTTTGTGCTGCAGACCCCCTGGTGGGTGCTGGGGGGCACCTGATCCCACACTGAGAACCGCTGGTTTAATCAAATATTAATAAAATCTTGTTTTTGAGGAGAAAACCTTAGAGCTTTGTTTTTGTACCCTGTAGCTTAACTTTCCTGCCTGGTGTTCCTGACATATTATTCTCACTGCTTTCTAATTCATTTTGAAACACGCCGCTGTATCACATTCTAACTGCATGAATGTGTTCAGGCTGAATAATGTGTTCCTGGTCTTAGTACCGAGACTTTGATTTAGGATTTGAGGAAGTGCGTGGACTAAAGGGCCACACAGGAACAAAGGTAGACACTCTGAGGTTGGTATTTTTGATTTGTTCATGATTTGAGTGGCTGTTTGAAGACCAGCTATTGCATTTAGGAGGCTGGAAGGTAGAAAACTTATTCCACATCTAAAATCTCTGAATAAAGAGTTAGCATTTGTGTTCAACAAAGCCAAACTTGGATTTGCAGCTGTGAGTTATGGTTTGGGAGTAAATGTAAGTTTATTGAATGTTAAACAACGTGTGTGTTTGTGTTTCCTCCAGCCAAAACGAACGGGAAGAGTTTGAGACGGAGTACAAGCAGAAGTACGAGAGGGAGAGAGTCCTGCTCACTGAAGAAAATAAGAAGCTGTCCAGTGAACTGGACAAGGTACGATATGAGTTCACATGAAAAATAAAGTCCAACAATGTTCCCTGGAGAAATCTGTAATTTTAATCAACGTAACAGTTATATTAGGAACTTCACAACGCCTTTATACTTGTGTCAGCATCATCGTCAGCTGTTATAAACTGACTTTTTGTTCAGTTTCAAGCTACATTTTTAAGATACAGTTCATAGATCTTGGTCATTTGAACTCAGTATTTGAAGAACATGAATGATTTTAGTCACCTGCCTTTCTATGAAGTTATCACAGAGACAAGCTGAGCTGATGTTAGCGGCAGCTCGGCTCGCAGCCTCTTCAGGACGTCTGGCATCTTTTAACAGCATCAACATAAAACTGCTGTTTTAGAGTTTTCTCTGGTTTTAATCACCGGGTCTGGAGGTCACCTCTGCTTATAATTCATCTGTAAAAAAAAGTCCTGAAACATGAACACTGCAGGACTCCTAACCTGGAGACAGGGGTGAACTCCCACGCTGCTTCACGACGTCACTAACCTCCATCCTCTGTTGTTGTTGTGACCGAGAGAGAGCTTTGTGCACTTAAAACTCTTTCGCAATATTTGTATTTTTCTCTTACACTGTCTCAGCTTCTTAGTCATCGTTTATGTCTCTTTATGTCCACCAAAAAAAATATCACAGTTCCCTAACCCCAGGTAACCCAGCTGGACCGGCCCGAAGCCTTTCATCACATTCCTCCCTCTACCCACTCTCTCCCAGCCATGCCAAAGAAATCACTGTTCAATATCCCCCATAAAAACACCCTGTTGCCTCCTACGCAGTCAGATGGAATGACTCTCTGGATTACTCTCTATTGACTTTGGAAATAGCTCCTGGAAGTTCAAAAAGACTCAATTTAAACAAGTCTTAGTAGAGGGGGGGGTTTTGACATATGGAATAAAATGTCAGGGTGTTGTTTTTAAAGTCTGTAACTGATAAAATGGAAAAGATCTTGATAAAATAGAGAGAGTGTGGATGTGGAATGATAATAAGTCACTCTAGCTATTTAATGGATTATTCCACAGTCTGAAAAATCATATTTATAAAAGCTAAAGGAATCAGATTGATGATGATTAGCGTCTTTGCAGAAAACAGTTCTTCAGTACATTCAGTGTGTGTGAAAATATCATTGTTTGACTAGTCTTATCTGTCAAAGGAGGCACTGTTCAACACTGTTTGCTCGGTAGCAGAATCAGGCCACTCAATCTGCTGTTATTATGTCTGTTAAGGAGAGTGAAGTTAAATTATCCTGTTGGCAAGCTCAGGACGGTGATGAATGTGCAGTAATAAGAATAATAATAATGCAGAAAGACAAACAGAAATGAGAAACTTGTCCATTGAAGATTTTTTACAAGAAATCTTTTTACAAATTCAAACTAAAAGTAATGTGTTTATTTTAGTTGATTACATAGGTCAGGTCAAAGTGTTTTCCCTAGGTAAAGAAAGGCAGATTCTCAGACGGACCTTCGTTTTTATGAAGTGAATCTCGCTTTTTCCACTTTTCTCTTGTCCTCAGGTAGCTGGCAGAGAAGACACGGCTTCAGTAGCTTCAGTCATGATTTATTAGGTTTACATGAGTTCCTGGTGTCATTTCCAAACCTTTCCAAACAGTGTAAAGAACACATCAACATGTATAAACAGACAAGAAAAGTCAAAAGGCACTTGATTTATTGTCAGGAGATATTTCTATTGTTGTTAGAATCGTAGCAGACATAAATGAAATCCACCTTGATGGTTTTATAGCCTATATTTCAAACTATGTAGTGTGTTCTAGGTGTTTCTCTCGTGTCTTACTGTACTTACTGTCATTTAGCTCTCTTACCCAGAGAACTTGAGTACGAGCTGTTTGTATTTATGTCAGTGAGTGATCTGTTTGTCTGCAACCAGCTCCAGGTTTGGAAAGCAATTGCAGTATTTCATCACTGTTTCAGCTTTTAGTTGCATCACAGTCTTTCCAGTTGCATTACGCCCCAAAAAATGTGCCCACAAAGTAGGTAATTAAGCAAACAACGGGGCAGTTTGAGACTTGTAACCATGGTGACATCATTCCATCCTCACACACCTCTAATATTAAAGGATTCAGGAAAAATCTTTTGACGTTAATCGCCCTCCTTGTTTCAGTCTGCACACCTCCTCAGCAGTGTCTGGGAGTTGACTCATAACAAATGTCATGTCCTTCAACCATACAGTGATTAATTTTCCATATTGAAGCAGTTGTCACGTTCAAGGCTGAGCACTTTTGCTTGTAGTTACGCAGCAACATAACCTGTTAGACTCATTACACAGTAGTACCGTTCTGTAATGTAATATCACAGCGTCCATATGTGTGTATATATATATATATATATATATATATATATATATATGTATGAATCCATTTACCAGATATCATGCTTCCCAATGACAGCTTTACGACACTGCACTTTTTACTGCAATGTTTAACACGATCTGTTTTCTTTCCTGGTGGGTTTATGTTCATTCCCCTCAGCTGACCAGCATGTTTGAGAAGGTGAGTGGCTCCAACAGGCAGCTGGAGGACGAGATGAGGGAGCTGGCTGACAAAAAGGAGAGTGTAGCTCACTGGGAGGCCCAGATCACGGAAATCATCCAATGGTGAGACACACACACACACACACTCACTCAGCTTACAATATGCTCACACACATTGTCTAGCAGTGCCTTCCTAAACCCAGACCCTCCCCCTAAATGTGTTGATATACATATAAATTAATCACACGCGTGTTCAAAGTGTACCTTTAAAAGCAGATTTATCCAGTATTTAATACCCTTATCAACATGGAAGTGAGAAAATATGCTTGCTTTACACAAATTCATGTATATATGTGTTATTGGAAATCAGTTAACAACACAAAACAGTGACAGATGTTGTCCAGAAATCCCTCTCAGGTATTGCATTTAGCAAAACCGAATGCTCAAATCATAACAGGGCAAGCTTTTATTTTGGAAACGTATTCCTTCTGCTTCATACAATAAACATATCATCAGTAGCATTGCAGACAGATTCATGAAGTGAGTGAAGACTTAAAACATTTTCTTTTCTAACATTAATTTATTTACAGTTGAATGTGGGAGGCCCCTTCTTAAGAGAGAAGAGAGATGAATAGAGTAAGCTGTTAGATGTGTTGAGATAATTCACTTTATGTTTTCTCTCAAGTTAAAGAGTCTGATCTTATGGGTTTAATATACTCAACCCAGAAAATCATTTTCATTCACACATCTTGAGGTCAGAGGTCATCTACAAAATTTCGTTATGCGTACATAATGTCAATACAGAACCTTGAATCTTGAATGGGACTCACATGGAAAAGGCCAAGGCAGTTTTTCTTTGGCAAAATTTTAAACATTAACTAGCCTTTTTCATGACATGCTAGTGTGACGTGATTCCTCAGTCATGTTCCTATACTTCAAAAACAAAATCTGCTGTGTTAAAGAAATTACTTACAAGCTTTGGTACAAACCACAAAATGTATAAATAGTAAACTTTTGAATATTCGTTGACACACCACAAGTAGGCGTCAATGGAGGGTTACTGTTGGAGGTTATATAACCCACTTCCATTCCCCATTAGTTGGTTTGTAACTTACTGTGGCAGAGCCTTAATGCAAACGTAGTGGAAGTAGGTAGAGAGTAGGTGAACGAGGCTGTGTGAGAAAGACCTGTGGTGTATTAGGTTCCTCTGCGCAGATTAAGTGCAGCATTTCTCACATGCCTGAAGATCTGAGTTACTTGAGCCTCCCGTCTCTCAGATCACTTCCTGTTGCAGCTGACACCTCGCCAGCTGCTCGGCTTCCCTCTGTTGGACAAGCCTGCAGTCCTCTCATAGCACACATAGCACACATTTTTAGAGGAATTCATTGATTATTGTTGCCCCCTGGTGGAGATACTGAGCTACTACTGGAACCAGGGTCACTCAGTAGGTCAAATATTATCATTTTTTTTTGTTCAAAGGTTATAAAAAACACCCAGTAACTCATTAACTACTTTTAACGCTGTTTATTCTGCCTGATTGTTGGGCATTAGTGACGTTCCCAGAGCTGCCCACTGCCTCAGCGTGTGTTCATCTGTTTGTGTTTGTGTGACGTTCATCATGTGGAAGTGATGTTTTGGGATCATAGCACGTAAAAGCTTCCTTAAAGGCTGAGTCATGTAATTCGTCTACCTGAATGTTTATGGAAAGCTTGAAATACTGCAATGTTATTATAAATGTGAGATTTTGCTGAAATAACTAATAAGTGAAAGTCTGTCTGTGGATGTAATGTAAATGTGTGTTGTTTGGTGCAGGGTGAGTGATGAGAAGGATGCTCGGGGCTACCTGCAGGCTCTGGCCACGAAGATGACAGAAGAGCTGGAGGGTCTGAGAAACACAAGTCTGGGAGCGAGAGCCACGGTGAAAACACTCACATACAAACACTGCTTCAAAATTCTGTCCAACAAAAATCCCTCTGTGTTATTGAGATCACAATTAATCTGCCATGAATATGTTTCATTTTTGTTAGAAGATGATGATTTCATATGTTGGATTTCTGTCATATTTACAAACCAGTGTAAACTTCACTAATACATCATAGTGTGGTGGCTCACTCCTTTTTCCGTTTGTGTCTCTTTTCTACCTACCATCCATTTCACTTTTTTCTTTGCTAACTTTCTTTTCCTCTCCGTTCCAGGACATGCCCTGGAAGATGCGGCGCTTCGCCAAGCTGGACATGTCGGCCCGTCTGGAGCTGCAGTCGGCCTTAGATGCCGAGATCAGAGCCAAGCAGAGCATCCAGGATGAACTGAACAAGGTCAAGGCCAACAACATGTCCACAGAATGGTATGCATACTGTATAACACCAGAGAATGAGTTCACTAAAGAAGTTTTAACAAACTTCTGGATAATATGTGACGCATTATTGTGTCTGAACCGCCAGTAAACTGCAGGATGTGGAAAATAAAAATCAGGAGCTCCTGGCTGAGATCGACAGGCTGAAGAAAGAGACAGAGGAGCTTCGACTACGAAGGGGTAAAACACATCAAATCACACCTCTTTTTTTCTGCTCAGACACCTAAATGCAAGATGAAAGATGTGACAGTAGTTATCCTGAGAGATAGAAGCATTTACAAATATTACTGATCTCTACTGTGGTACTGATTAGAGCTGCAACTCAAGGTTATTTTTATTATTGATTATGTTCTCGATTAATTTATAAGTTGTTTGTTCTAGAAATTATCAATCATTGTTTCCTCCAATAACTGTTTTGTCGTCAACTCAAAGATAATCAGTTTACTGTCATAGAGGAGGAAAATTATTGCTGACTAAATTACACTTCTCTTATTAATATAAATATAAAATGTATGACCCAATATGATTATTTAAATGTACAGTTTCTCTCTATACATCACATGATGGTTGAATGGACACTCAAACTTTTCATGAGATTATCTCTGTAACAGAGAATACAACCAGGGACCCAGTTTAGAAGGTTTTGTATCAGCAGCCATTTTTGAGAAATTAAATCATGTGCTATGTACATGAAAATGTATTGTTACCAAGGTCATATGAAACACCCCCACAGAAACAGTCCTGTGACTCATTTTGTTTAAGTCACCCTTTGATGTTTTAATATCACATACTTAAAGGCGATTGTGTTATTTGTTCGGTGTCTGTAGGTGTCAAGCACCAGGATTCTCAGAATTCCTTCTTGGCTTTTCTAAATGCCCCCACCTCAGCGCTCGACCAGTTTGATGTAAGTATTCAAGACAACAAAAAAAATAATCCTTACATTTAAATATAGCTGGAATTAAACATTTCTATGACAAAGACCAACTTGAAAATCTGCAGTTCATGAAATATTATCTGTGCTTTTTCTTTATGCTTTTTATGTTTGTATGGTTTTGTTCACATGATTTTTTTCAAGATCTTCATTTTTGTTTTATCTCTTTGGTTGTTTCCTCACTTCATTCTCTGGTACATCAGGACTCTTATTCCTCATCCTCGTCTTCTTTAATTGAGTTTTGGGAAGACGTAAGTGTCTCTTGGCTAGGTGGAGGTCTGTGTGTGTAACAGTAGCTGTATGCTGTAGGACTGAGCAGTTTTATTAGTGCAGTAAGACAGATCTGTTTATGCCTATGCATCAGTGTAACTGTGAAGAAGAGCAGAACCGCTGCAAAAATGTCACTGCTGATATCTAACATGTAAACATTATCCATCTTAATACAGCTGGAAAAATAAATGGAATAACATTCATTCATTTGCTTCTAATGCACAAGATTTAATTTGCTTTTAGTGCAGATTGATATTTTTTGCAGTGTGCTGCCCTTGCTTTCTGATGCTAGAACCACAAAGGTTATCAGGGTTTGTTTTTTATTATTTTTAGTCAGAAAGAGAACTTGAGTCATCCCTGTGCTCCATACTGACCTTTCCAGCTCCCTTCTTATCATCATGTTTATATTTTCCATTTGCACCCAGCCACACTTTCCAGCCTCTGTCCTCAACTCATGTCCCCCAAACACAGAATCTGTGCTGGTAATGCCATAAACAGCCGTCTCACCTTGGTGGGAACCAGTAATGTCCCTAAGCTAACATGGTTAGCTGACAGTTGGTAGAGTTAGCTAAAAGTACTACATAAACTGTCTGTAGAGTTAGCTAAAAGTAATAGATAAACTGTTCATAGAGTTCGCTAAAAGTAAAAGATAAACAGCTGGTAAAGTTAGCTAAAAGTAATAGATAAACTGTTTGTAGAATTAGCTAAAAGTAATAGACAAACTGTAGAGTTAGCTAAAAGTAATAGATAAACTGTTGGTAGAGTTAGATAACGTAATAAATAAACTGTTCGTAGAGTTAGCTAAAAGTAAAGGATAAACTGTTGGTAGAGTTAGCTAAAAGTAAAAGCTAAACTGTCTGTAGAGTTAGCTAAAAGTAATAGATAAACTGTTCATAGAGTTAGCTAAAAGTAAAAGATAAACTGTTCATAGAGTTAGCTAAAAGTAAAAGATAAACAGATGGTAAAGTTAGCTAAGAGTAATAGATAAACTGTTTGTAGAATTAGCTAAAAGTAATAGATAAACTGTTTGTAGAATTAGCTAAAAGTAATAGATAAACTGTTCGTAGAGTTAGCTAAAAGTAATAGAGGAACTGACAGTAGAGTTAGCTAAAAGTAATAGAGGAACTGACAGTAGAGTTAGCTAAAAGTAATAGAGGAACTGACAGTAGAGTTAGCTAAAAATAGTAGATGAACTGTTCATAGAGTTAGCTAAAAGTAAAAGATAAACAGATGGTAAAGTTAGCTAAAAGTAATAGATAAACTGTTTGTAGAATTAGCTTAAAGTAATAGATAAACTGTTCGTAGAGTTAGCTAAAAGTAATAGATGAACTGTCGGTAGAGTTAGCTAAAAGTAATAGATGAACTGTCGGTAGAGTTAGCTAAAAGTAATAGATGAACTGTCTGTAGAGTTAGCTAAAAGTAATACATAAACTGTCGGTAGAGTTAGCTAAAAGTAATACATAAACTGTCGGTAGAGTTAGCTAAATGTAATACATAAACTGTCAGGAGAGTTAGCTAAATGTAATAGATGAACTGTCTGTAGAGTTAGCTAAAAGTAATAGATGAACTGTCTGTAGAGTTAGCTAAAAGTAATAGATGAACTGTCTGTAGAGTTAGCTAAAAGTAATAAATGAACTGTCGGTAGAGTTAGCTAAAAGTAAAAGATGAACTGTCGGTAGATTTAGTTAAAAGTAATAGATGAACTGTCTGTAGAGTTAGCTAAAACTAAAAGATAAACTGTTCGTAGAGTTAGCTAAAAGTAAAAGATAAACTGACAGTATAGTTAGCTAAAAGTAATAGAGGAACTGTCAGTAGAGTTAGCTAAAAATAATAGATGAACTGTCGGTAGAGTTAGCTAAAAGTAAAAGATAAACTGACGGTAGAGTTAGCTAAAAGTAATAGATGAACTGTCGGTAGAGTTAGCTAAAAGTAAAAGATGAACTGTCGGTAGAGTTAGCTAAAAGTAATAGATGAACTGTCGGTAGAGTTAGCTAAAAGTAATACATGAACTGTCGATAGAGTTAGCTAAAAGTAGCGTTAGGTAAAAGTAATAGGTAAACTGTCGGTAGAGTTAGCTAAAAGTAATGGATGAACAGGTGAAATTGTTAAAATAGGTTTATTGTCTTTACGTTGGTGAAAAGCTGGGAACCACTGACTTATATCACCATTTTCCTGTTTCTCCTTCAGTCTGTTTGAACATGTGTTTTCAACTCTGTTAGACAGCCTTTCTGATATTCACTCGTCTCTCTGTCTCTGCCACTCGCTGCCTCTCCTCCACTGAAGCGCTCGCCATCCGTTGGCCCAGCTAGCAAAGGCAGACGCGTAAGCACCATCACTGCACTTTGTGGTCTCACTGAGCCTTTCTTAATGTGCCGTCTCATCACACTGATGTTTAATTTGTGTGTGCATTTATTGTGTGTGTTTTCTGTGGCTGTCAGATTGCATGGCAGGGGTTCTTAATGAATTTACGTGTTGGAGTTAATTATTTTAATTACTTGGGGTATTGCTTTGTGCTGCCTGTGTGCACTGGTGTCAGTGTGTATGTTTCCTTTTTCTTCAGTGTAGCTTTGTTAAGGGCCATGCATGGTGTACGCTTGTTATGATACATGGGGTGCAGTCAAGGTGTGGTCAGTTTTCCTCTGCAGCTGTGAAAGTCCAGTGGATGTGATAATATCAGTGTATGCTGTTGTCCATTTGTTTATAATGGCTCCTGCTGTCTCTCCCTAAACATGGATGCTGCATATTTTCTGGTTTGTTTTGTTGTGTTAGCACTACTTCTTTCCCTGTTTCTCCTTCCCTTCCTCTGTCCATCTGCCTCATCACTCCTTGTTCCTCCTTATTTTCCTCCTCCCATCCTCTCTTATACTTTCATCTCCCTCTTTTTCATCCTCTCTCCTCACTTATCCTTTCTTATTGTCTTATTGTCCCTGTGTCCTCGCCCACTCCCCCATCCCGCCTACCTCTCTCCACAGGTGGACTCTATGGATAACTTCACCCCCTCCAACACTCCATCCAGGGAAGATGACCCCAAGTCTCACCTCAAGTCCCGCTCGCGGTCGCCCTCCATGGCTAGTGATATGGAGCCCATAGAGGTCTGACAGTCTTGGTGTTTTTGTTTCGCGACTGGTAGAAAAATATGATTTCACCAGTTAGTAATCTTGGTGTTTTTGTTTGAGGAGATCTACTTAGGAAGATTACCAGACTTGTTTAGCACCCAGCGCCTCTCTCTAATCATGGCATCTGTATGAGGATTAACAGAAAGTTGGTCCAGATATTCCCCATACCAATTCAATTGACAATTTCCAATGGAGGCTCAGCTGAAACTTGTTTCTCAGAGCAACTCACAATAACGAGTTTGTCAATTAGGTCATCCCTTGAGTGAATTGCAAGTAACCTAATTATGGAGAAATGTGAGTCGTGCAATGAAAAGAAGGAGAGCATTCACTGTTGATGATTATGGTACTGCAAGTAAATGCCATCCACCTCATTGGGACTTGTGGTGCTTGTAAACCAAACTGGGAGCAGACATGACTTGCAAGTTCCTTAAAATTTTAAAAGTAAAGCTGGAGTGATCTTGAAATATTGCCTGTCAAAAAGTGATGAATATGATATACTGTGTTTGTTGAATTCATTGCTAACTTCAGCTCACAGTATGTCATAGCCTGGCCTTTTATTATTAATTTACTGGTGATTTAAAACACAGTCAAGGTACAGTATCTCACTGCTAGATGTCTTCTGTCATACAGTTGATAGACCATCCTCCTCGTACAGTCCAGACTCCCACCATGCGTTCAGGAGGATACGGCAGTATTGGACGTTCCTCTCCCAAGGTTCAACATTTATTTTCTGTGGAATCTCCCTTCACTGTTGAACCACAATAACCTTCATGTTATGTTAATAACATGTTTCTCTTGCTCCTTCATTCACTCACTCCACAGCCCAAAGCACATCAGTTTGTGGTGAAGTCGTTCAGCACACCCACGAAGTGTAACCAGTGCACTTCGCTCATGGTGGGGCTCATACGTCAAGGCTGCACCTGTGAAGGTAAGGACAGGAGTGGCAGAGCTGGGTTCTTAACTTGTTAACCGTGTTCTGCCTGCTCTGATTTAACCTGCAGAGGTTTCCAGTTTGTGATATTCTCATTTAACAAAAACACAAAGCTAGCTTAGCTTTTCACTGATTTTAAAATCCTGATCAGTTAAACATCTCATTTGTCTCCATCTTGTCTGTCTCCCTGCTCAGTGTGTAACTTCTCCTGCCACGTAACATGTGCTGACAAGGCTCCAGCTGTTTGTCCCGTGCCCCAGGACCAGACCAAGGGCCCGCTGGGTATCGATCCTCAGAGGGGTATTGGCACTGCATATGAAGGGCATGTCAGGGTGAGTGACACTGAATGTTTGAAGACCTTGAGACAAATCCTGGTTTCTGTAAGCATTAGCTATCGCATTTGATTTATGTGTTGCACCTCTCTTGGTCTCTCGTAGGTGCCCAAACCAACAGGGGTGAAGAAGGGTTGGCAGAGAGCGATGGCTGTGGTGTGCGACTTCAAACTGTTCCTCTACGAGCTGGGAGAAGGAAAAATCACGCAGCCAAGTGTAGTAGTCAGCCAAGTCATAGATATGAGGTAAAGTCTAGCAGCTCTTCTTAGTGGTTTGAATATGGATATCCTAGATAGATGTTCAGTGTGTCTTCAGTCCAACATAGTTCACTGTGTTCAGGAATGGGAAGCACTTGATGCTAACAACATGTAAGCTAATCCTGCATACATAACTATTCTACTAGTCTACAGGTAGCGTATAAAATGAAACCCATAACATGAGCCCATCTTTGTGTCGGAGCTGAATACTGTACAGATTATATTTCATCTTTTAAATGTTATTCATGTTTAATGTGTTGTTAGTTCAGTTGTTCTTTTGATGCTCAGTAAAATGGATGGTACTCTTACCCTTTACCCTTTATGAAGAAAATACATCCCCTACAGCAATCAAACAACAGAATGAGTAAACTGTTGACAAATAAACAGTTGAATAATATGTATTCAATCAATTGTTTGAAAGGAAACAGTTAATCACAACATTTTAGAATTGGTTACATGAAAATGTTCGGCACTTCTGCTCAGAAATGACAGACGCAGCAAAATGGATTATCAAACAGATTTTCTGAGATGAACTAATGGAATATTTGTTAATCGTTGCAGATTTAGGGTCTGCATTTCTAACCTTTGTCCTCCTTCCTGTCATCCAGGGATGAAGAGTTTTCAGTTAGTTCTGTCCTGGCCTCTGATGTCATCCACGCCAGTCGCAAAGACATCCCTTGTATATTCAGAGTAAGTTTTCTTCAGAGGAAGTTTCAATACAAATCTGACTAAATTCTGAAGTACTATTAAAAATCTAATCTCCTCTCCCCTCCTCAGGTGACGGCGTCCCAGCTCTCCCCCTCCAGCAACCACAAGCCCTCCATCCTGATCCTGGCCGACAGCGATCAGGAGAGGAACAAATGGGTGGGCCTCCTCAACGAGCTCCACCGCATCCTCAAGAAGAACAAGCTCAAGGAGCGCTTCGTCTACGTCCCCAAGGAGGCTTACGACTGCACCCTGCCGCTCATCAAGACCACTCAGTCTGCTGCTATCATAGGTGGGAGTTATAGGAAATGTGTCCCTGCTAATCAAGATCCCAGATGTTCACACTGATGATTTTGATTTCAGTGCAGTCATTATTTCACCAGTATTTGCAGAGTCTACTTGCACCAGGTGGAGCTATTTTCAGACAACCTGTTAGATCAGGGAAAGTCCATGTTGTGAAAATAGCGATTGGAACATTTCCTACACAGAATGTCCTATTTTGTCTCCCTGCTGGCACTGAAACGACCGTCCTGCTTCATTTGCTTTGCCCTCAGATCACGAGCGAGTCGCCCTGGGCAACGAGGAAGGCCTTTATATCATCCATGTCACCAAAGATGGTAAGATCCAGTCTTTAAGATCTGTCCTGTGCTCTCACTTGTCTTCTCTCCCATCCATTGCTGTTTTAAACTGTGTTTTATGTCTCTCTCTTACCTTCACCACTTCTTTATTCACTCCTCCCTCCATCCTCAGAAATAATCCGGGTGGGGGACAACAAGAAGGTGCACCACATTGACTTGATTCCCCAGGAACAGCTGCTGGCGGTCATCTCCGGCAGGAACCGCCACGTCCGTCTCTTCCCCACGCAGGCCTTGGACGGTCGAGAGACGGAGTCCTACAAGCTGGCCGAGACGAAGGGCTGCCAGACCATCGTCTCCGGCCCGGTCCGTAACGGCTCGCTCACCTGCCTCTGCGTGGCCATGAAGAGACAAATCATATGCTACGAGGTCAGCAAACACTATTATTTAGTATTTCATAGCAGACCTTTATTCTTTTTATCTAGTTCATGTTATTTACAGCTTTAAAAACACTTTGTCCTGCTCTCCAGGTTAATAAGAGTAAAACACGTCACCGTCGGCTGCGAGAATTTCAGGCTCCAGGTCCTGTTCAGTGGATGGGTCTCCTTAGTGAGCGTCTCTATGTGGGATACCAGTCTGGCTTCACTCGCTACAGGTAGCGGACGCATCTAAAAACAGTGATCTTCATCTAGGTTTTTTTTTTTTTTAGGGCAGCACTATTTATCGAAATCACAGTATGGCCCATCATATGTGTTAAAATTTTTTAATTCATCATTGAGGTGCTGCAGAGATATCCGGGAAAAAAAAAAAACTTTAGTTCAGACCCCTGGAAAAAAAATCACACTATAATCCTTTTAATTTTGTTTCGCAATGAAAATGTCATCAGCATTCCCTCTAGTATCAAAACCACAATGCAAGAGCAATATCAGTGAAAATAATTGTAGGATCCCACACATCCTAGAAAACCTGGACAATGATTGACCAATTTTCCAGTCATGGAAAACATATGGAAAATGAGGAAAAAAAGGTCAAATGCCCTGGAAACCTGGAAAATTATTTATCATTTATCATGCCTTGTGAGCGAATACAAACGGATTAAAAGTAACTTTTAACCTGCTTGTGTTATAATCATACATTTCCAGGATAACTTTCTATGTCCCGTTTCCAGGACATTTGACATTTTCTCTTCTTTCCATGACTGGAAAATTGGTCAATCTTTTTCCAGGTTTTCCAGGATGTGTAGGAACCCTGAATTGGCCATTAAATATTTTTTTCTAAATAGTGCAGCCCTGGTTTTGGTGTCTTTGTTACCGTATGCTCAGATTTTTTTTTTTTATTATTAATTATCATTTACCTCACTGCTAAAATTCATCAATAACTATAAATAATGTATGTATGAATGTCCTCAGTGTCCATGGAGACATGTCCCCTGTCAACCTGCTCCACCATGAGGACCACACCCTGGCCTTCATCCCCCAGCAGGGCCTGGACGCCCTCTGTGCCGTGGAGATCTCCAGCAAGGAGCTCCTGCTGTGCTTCAGCGCCATCGGAGTTTACGTGGACTCCCAGGGCCGCAGGTCCCGTCAGCAGGAGCTGATGTGGCCAGCTGTTCCCAACTCTGCCTGTGAGTTAAACCTCATTTACACAGTGATGGAAAACAAAGAGGTAGATCTAGAAACACATGCTTTTCCCTTCTGTCCAGGCTACAATGCCCCCTACCTGTCAGTGTACAGTGAGAACGCTGTCGATGTGTTTGATGTCAACACCATGGAGTGGATTCAGACCATCCCTCTTAAGAAGGTCAGTGAGGGTTCAGCGGGTCATCCTTTAATCACAGGAAGGAGCTCACTGCTCCAACGATGCTGAGGATGGTGATGAGAATAAAAGTTTTAAAATAAAGGGATATGTAATTTAGATGACTGGAGGAATCTCTGGCTCCACCTGGTGGATTAGATGAATGAACCATGTCTGTCGCCATAGTAACCTGATTTATTCTCCTGAATGCCTCCCATTTTTTACTAAAGACAGGGTTGGGGAAAGATTTTACAAATTCTCACTACAAACCAGACAGAAATCAATAAATTAAAAATAAAACTTGAAATAAAATATTTTGTGTTTTAATTTTTTAAATTCTAGACAACTGTTGCTAATTTATCAAGATAAAGTGTAGAAGTTACATTTCTAGAATATCACTGTTGATTACTGATCACAAATCACTTATGGAGAATTGATTAATGATCCGTTTCTCTGCCTCCTCTTCAGGTTCGACCTCTGAACGTCGACGGCTCTCTGAACCTGCTGGGACTGGAAACGGTCCGACTCATCTACTTTAGAAACAAGATGGCTGGTAAGAATTCATGAGTGTTTAGTTTGAAGCAGCACACGGCTTAAAAACTACAAAAATGTCAGATTGAATTCTAAGATTTCTTCCTCTGTGGTCTGAAATCTGCTTCGTCTGCTGGTTATATAACATGTCGAGAAGCAGACAGTTTGACATGCCAACCCCTGAAGTTCATCTGCAACACTTGGTACTCATTAACGTAGACATGCTGGTGGGTTTGTTGTGATCCTTCAGAGGGTGATGAGCTGGTCGTACCGGAGACGTCAGACAACAGCAGGAAGCAGATGGTTCGCAGCATGAACAACAAGAGGCGCTTCTCCTTCAGGGTGCCGGAGGAGGAGCGGCTGCAGCAGAGGAGGTACTTCACCAGTCACTCTGTCATTTATACTCAGACTAACTTTTTAGATTGTCAGGTTTACATGTTGGAAATGTATTAACACATTATTTAAAAAGTTATAAACATGGGTAAAAGCACAGATAAATGTTTTGAGACAGATGAGGACATCTCAATCAGGGTCTGGTCTGGGAAGCAACAGGCACCACTGTATCGCTCTTAAAAACAACAATCAGTAGATTTCTTCATTTTGACTTACTGGTGTGTTTATTGGTTTTATACAGTGTCACACAGAGAAACCAGCTTCTCACTGGCTTCTCATCAAAGAGCATGCAGCAGACCCAGGATCAGTAATTTTCTATTGTTGTAGACGTTCAACACCAGATGTTGCCCTCAGGGTTTGAGTCATGGTTTCACTGCTGATCTTCTGTGTGCGTTTGTGATTCCAGAGAGATGCTGCGAGATCCAGAGATGAGGAACAAGCTGATCTCCAACCCCACCAACTTCAACCACGTGGCCCACATGGGACCAGGAGACGGGATCCAGATCCTTAAAGACTTGCCAATGGTACACACACACACACACACACACCATTCTTAAAGACTTGTGTTAGCAGACTGGCAGAAACATATATGTGCAAATAAACACCAACACACTTGGACTGTTTGAGATGTGTGGGCTATTTGTAAACCTCCTTCATCCTTCACCACTGTAGCATGTCACCACCGGGGGTTTGAGCAGAGCAAGAGGCACACTTTCCCTTTTATCCCATAGTTTGTAAACTAATCTGAAAGGCTCCTTCACTCTGATGTTCCTGGATACTCTGAAGTTCACTCATGTTGTGTGTTTACAGAGACCATGCATGCACGCCTGTCTGCCCAAACCTCAGGGATTGTATTAGATTAGTTAGTTAGATTAGTTTGATTAATTTATTGATCCTTTCAGACAGTGCCCTCCGGGAAATTAAAGGTTTCAATCACAGGAGGCGCCTCATGCTGCAGAGCCGCAGAGCTATAGAGCTGCAGAGCTATAGAGCTGCAGAGCTATAGAGCTGCAGAGCTACAGAGCTGTAGAGCTGTAGAGCTGCAGAGCATACTGTATAGAGCATGTAATGAGTCACTTCCTCACTGCTGTCCCCTGCACTGCACTCTGTGTTGTGTGTGTGTGTGTGTGTGTTTGCTCTGTGCGTGTTTAAATCAGAACGTCCGTGTTCAGGAGAGCCGTGCAGGCTTCAGCGGGTCCGTCAGCATCCCCTCCATCACCAAGAACCGGGCCGAGCCGGGCCGCTCCATGAGCGCCAGTAGCGGACTGGGCATACGTGAGTGAACACAGAACCGTTCAGTAAACTCCCTCTGCAGTCTGGACCTTGTGCTTCTCTCTGACTTCCTGTCTCTTCCAGGCTCGTCCTCGCAGAACGGCAGCGCTCTACGCAGAGAGCTGTCCGGAGGAAGCTACGGGTCCAAACGGCAGACCATGACGTCCCCCTCTGAGAGCTCCCTGTCCTCTGGTGGCGGCATGGACTGTGGCGACGCTCCACTCTCCCAGTTTGACAGAGAGGTCAGTAAACACACCAAACATACAGCTTCATGTTAACCCTGTTAAGAGAGTTTGATTTACCGAAACATTTAATCTTAGTTTCTAAGCTTCAGATCTGACTGGTCACATTTTTATAACTCCCTGTATTGAGTTAATGTCAACCCGACATCAGCTTTGTATGAAGTTCAGTGATTGTTTTCTTCGTTTGTAGAAGCTAGACATGAAGTTATCAACTATTTAAAAGGTTTCAAACCATATTGTTCCCCATTGAAAGAACTCTTCCCTCTATCCCATCCGTCACATCCCAGCCTCTGGGCGTCGGCCTCTCACCTCATCCCACTTCTCTGACCGGCTGGTTAGCTCCCAGTGATCATAGTGAGCGCAGTCCCTTTTCTCTGTTAATGCTTTAGGCTCAGGTCAACGTTTATTATGTCCCTGTAACATCTTTAAGACCTGAAGTCAGGCAGATGTGACCGTGTTCGTGCAGTAGCTGTTGCGGTCGTCTTCCCCCTTCCATCCCCATCCTTCCTGTGGCTCCTCCATCCTTCATGGCCCATCAGCCTGGACATTCCTCGCCTCCCTTCACCCTCACTCAGATATGCTCCCCTCCTCCCACCCCAGCATGTTGTCTGTGGGCTGGGCGCTGAGTCTGAACTCTCCTCTGCAGTGGCAGGCAGTCTCCCCGTCGGAGAAGACCCCCGATCTGAAAAGGGCTTTAAGGACCCTGCTTAGTAAGATGAAGGTAATGTCAACAGCTGAACAGCCACACACTGACTCATCTCAACATCTGCACACACAAACACGGCGGCATGAGGTGCGTTCAAGACATAGAGTCAGCTGATCCTTGGCCTTCGTTCCACAGCTGCACCATTTCAGCCCCGTCACATCTTTCACCGGAGCATCTGCTGCACCATCAGCCCGTCCCTCACCTCGCCTTTTTTTTGGTTGCTGTTTCAAAGGTGCAACGCTGCTGCTTGTTTCTTTTGCACACATCTTCCCACAATCACAGAGCATGTCTGCTTCCACGCAGCTCCCCGGCAGCCCGTCCATGTTTCTAAACCTGTCCAGAGCACAGCGAGTTCACATGGATGTAGAATAAGAAGTGTGCTGTGTAGTCTGTGCTCAGGGTTTCCACCAGGACTCCTTCAGTGACCAAATGCATCACAGTGATTAATTGCAAACACATCACCTGGTTTCTGTCTCAGTGACTCATCAGTTAATATCAGGAGAGGCTGATTGCTTTCAAACACAATGTCTGTGTGACTGTATGGTGAATACACACTGATCAGACAACATCATGACCACTGACAGATTATCTCTTCATCATGAGGCATCAAATGAACATTTAGTCTTCAGAGTTGGAGTTAGGAGCAGGAAAAATTGACAATAAGAAATTTGACAACAAGAACCAAACAGTGATGGCTAGAGGACTGGGTCAGAGCATCTCAGAAACCTGGTCTGCAGTGGTCAGGATCTATCAAAAGTGGTCCAAGGAAGGACCAGTGCCGAACCAGAGACAGAGTCGTGAGAGGACAAGGATCATTGTTGCAGGTGGGGAGTGAAGGCTGGTCCTGGTAGTCTGATCCAACAGAGCAGAGGAGTTAACGCTGCAGAAGACAGAAAGGAGTCAGCACAGAGCAGTGTTAGACAGGTGGTCATGAGGTTTTGCCTGATCTCCCATCTACACTGACCTTCGAAAAGCTCTTAATGTGTGCTGTAGGATTTTCCACATTACACTGTGAGTGTGTGATGTTTGGTAGCTCGTAGATAGATGAGTGACGCCGAAGAGTCTCCTGGTGTTTTATAGGTCAAACCTGTTTAGATCTGATTGGATCATCACATCAGAGTCAGTGAGCAGCAAGAAGATGAACTCCCACAGCACATGATTATAGAGATGAAGAGAAACCCCCCAAGCTGAGGACGTTATCGCCTGCCTGCATGTTTGTTTTCCTTCAGCCGATCATTTCTGCTCAGTCGAGCCGCTGCTGATGTGAAGATTAATAAAGAGCAGGCTGCAGTCTTTGCTCAGGAAGGTTCCTATTAAGTGTCACCATGATGTAAGGAAAGGTGGTTCAATGCTTCCTTCGTCATCTCCTGCAGCTCAGGAGACACTGAACCATCTTCAGCAAAGGAAAGGAGATAAACGACAGACAGTATGCTCCTCTTGTGTGGGTTTAACAGTTGTCATACAGTCATGTTCTAATTAGGATATGAGTGGACAGTGACAGCAAGTAAGAGAAATAAAAGTAAACATACAGCCACCTGTCAAAATCAGCTCTATATTGATCCTATGAAACAAACAGTATTCCTTTTCAGTGATTCTCACATGTCTGTTTTTATTATGAATTGATGTAAAGTGTTCGAGCAGCAGAAGAATTCACTCTTATTTCTCTTCACTCAGATCTTTTGTCTTCATCTCCTCATGGTTTTATTTAAATCACAGCTATGAATAAAATCCGTCGTCACATCAGACTAACGGAGCGTCGTTAGTGGTTGTCCTCATGATTTCTTTCCTTTACCTCATCAGGTTTTCTATAAAGAAATTAAGACTTTTTTAACTTTTTGACGCAGTTTAAGAACACGTTTCTGTTTCCAGGCGTAGAGTCCTTTTAAAATATTCTCACCTCTGGACACACTTCTTCTTCTTCTCCTTCTTACCTCCTCTAATGATTTCTTTCCCCTGTCCCTTTATTTCTGTCCTCCAGGACTCGGACTCCCCCCGTCACTCCACGGCCTCCAACAGCTCCACCTTCAGCAGTCCTCCCAGTCCGGCCTCCCCTCACAAGGCCAAGTCTCTGTCCCTGGAGAGCACAGACCGGATGGGCTGGGACACATGAGCCTCCACCAGCCCCTCGCCACCCCCCACCAACCCCACCATATGACCGACAGCACAGGACTCTCCTCCATCACTGAATATCCCCCCTCACTGCCCGGAGAACTGCACCTCCCTACGAACATTTGCCCGTTTGTCTCATGGAGGCAGAAACACTGAGTCAGTAAGTGTGTGAGTGTGACACAGAAATGAAAATCTTCCCGTCTCGACTCGTTTTTTCCGCCATGTGTGTCCGCCGCCCCCCGTTGAGATTCACCCAGAGACTCGAAAACCTCACGATGCAACAAAAAGAGGCTTCATGAGAGAGGAAATGATTTGTACTTGTACATAGGACCCTTGGGGTTTTAGGGGACAATATTTTAATTTATTTATCAATCTTAGTTAAGGAAGGGTAGGTTTGCTTCACGGCCTGAATCACACGGGTGGAGTTTAACTCCTCCTCACTTCCCTCCTTTGCTTTCTCTTTGGGTGCTGCAAAAATATAAAAGAGAGAGAGACAGAAAAGAAAGCAGTTATGTTTCTTTTGCTCATCATATTAAGTGCAGTGACTTATAATATTTTTTATTTTGACCGTCAGCTGCAGCGCTAATAAAGCATCACTCTCTTCCTCGTCGACGCTCCACTTTGCTGTTCAACCAAACTGAGTGACTCACCGGTTCCATCACAGCAGTGTACATAGGTTCAAAGTAGAGAGTAATATATGATAAGGAAAATACTATAGAGAAGTACACGGGAAAGACAAAAAAAAAAACCTCTGCCACTTTTATTTACCTTTTATTTTGAGTGATTTGGTTGAATTCACACAAAAAAGCCATTTTAAACCACTTTTCCTTTTTTTTTTTTACCGATTTGATTTTAGATTTGTTTTATATCGTACATATGACACGCAGTGTGTGCTGTTTTTTTTTTGTTTTGTTTTTTTTTTTCTTGTTTTTCCCACTGGGTTTGTGTTTTGAGTGAATATTCACACACTGAGCTACTGTGTCATGCGGTAAATCATTTAATCTACAGTTCATGTGAGTTTCTACATCAGCTGGATGGGAAGCGCCGTCCTTCCACTTCATTTAACCAAAATAAATGGACAAAAGAAGAGGAGACATTGACATCATTTAGCCTTTCGGACAGACTTTGCATATCCTGAAGGAGGTTCGGTTGATTTGTCAGCAGTTAAAGTCAAACGGCCTCAGTGCTTCGTGTTGTCTGTGAACTTAGCGGAGCTGGATCCTCTCCTTTTTGGCAGGATGGAAAGAGCATTTTATGGTGTAGTGACTGCCGAGCTTTCACAAACCTAGAATGTCAGAAGACGACACTCCAGTAGTACTGGAGATGTGCAGCTCAGGTTCTTGGCTCAGCATCCTCCAGTTTATTCCACTTGACTAGTTTGTTAAAACAAAAGAAGTTCTTTGGTCGTCATTCCTGCCGATTCCCCCGTTCAGAGAAAGTAGCTCTCATGACTCATTCCAAGTATTTTTTTATGATTTTTACAGGAAGAGAGAAACGTTGACAGTCTGCAGTTGCTGTCTCAGCCAGGTGTTTCATTAGTGGGCAGAATAAGGAGAGGAGAAACTCAGGAAATGTCAGTTTGACTGATGGATGGATGAATATGGCTGTTCAGCAGACGTGTGGACCGGGTGGAGGCGGCAGGGAGGAAAGGTGGAGTTTTCAGGGGTGAAGGGTGAAGCTGGTTTGACGGCTGAGGTGCAACAAACATTTAAGAGGATAGAAATAAACCACGCCTTTGCATTTCAGTGAGGTCTTATCTACAGAACCTTCTATATTATTTTGCTCTTTCATATCATATTACACTTTGTTTTGTTTTTCTAGGATTGCTTTGTAATAATTTGTACAGTTTTGCATGTTATAGATGTAATCATTTTTGTTTTCGGTTTGTTGTTTTTCTTGCTCTTTTTTCGGACGGTTTGGGCGTTTTACTGAGGATAACCCACTACAGGTGATGTAGATTCTTTTTTGCACAAAAAAATATTTAAGGTGTAAGGTCAAAATAAAAAATAGTGTATGGAACTGGCTGCCACACTGATGTGGAGAACTCATTATATTAACCTGACTCCGATGTATTTCAATAAAGCGGAGGGCTGTTACAAATACAAACCAGTGTGTTACTGTGTGATCATTAGTGCTGATGAATGTGCACTTTTTTTTTTTTTTTTCAAAAGCTCTGTTTTTACATCTGTATAGGTTTTGTCTCTAGAGGAACTTTAACAGCTGCTAAATAAGGAGACGCTTTAAACAGTAATAACTACTCTGGATTAACAGAAACCTTTTATTTTGTAAAATCTGTTTGAACAGTCATAAGGCAGGAGTTTGGATTCAGCATCTTTCTGTTTCTGCAATCTGGTAACATTTTTTTTTTTTTTTTTTTTTTAAATGAGACAAGTCTTGTGTCGGTTCAGGTTGTAAACACTTTTTGTCACTGATGTTACCAATCAGAATAAAATGCCTTTATAAATATGCTTTTTCAGCAGGTTTAAAGGTGCTAAATTCAACATCCAGAGCATTAATTTAGCAGCAAACTACCATCTATGTGAAGATATAGAGGAGTAAAGTCACTCTCCTTCTGTTCTAATCTGTGTTCATACAGCTGATAACATCTCAGGTAAACAAACATGTTTCCTGTCTGAGCTGAAACCGATAAATCTGTTAAATCATCGTTAAGATGGCTGCTCAATAGTACTTCTGTGTTTTTTCAACATATATCATTGTAACTACAATCAATATGCTCAATTATGGCTTTTTGATGACTTTTTTCACGTTTTAAAAATTTGTCTTTTTTTGACTTTTTCCGCGTGCTTTATTATGACATTTTTACGACTTTTTTCAACATGTTAAATATTGACTTTTTAACAATTTTTCAAACATATATCACTGTAACTACAATCAGTATGCTTAAATATGGCTTTTTGGTGACTTTTTCAATTTTCCAAAAAATTGTCATTTTTTGACTTTTTCGACATACTATAGTATGACGTTTTTATGACTTTTTTCAACATGTTAAAATATGGCTTTTTAACAACTTTTTTTCACCATATATCACTGTAACTACAATCAATATGCTGAAATATGGCTTTTTGGTGACTTTTTAAATTTTCCAAAAAATTTTCATTTTTTTGTCTTTTTCGACATACTATAGTATGACGTTTTTATGATTTTTTTTCATCATGTTAAAATATGGCTTTTTAAAAACTTTTTTCAACATATTTCACTGTAACTACAATCAAAATGACCGATTATGGCTTTTTGGTGACTTTTTTCACGTTTTAAAAATTTGTCTTTTTTTGACTTTTTCCGCATGCTTTATTATGACATTTTTACGACTTTTTTCAACATGTTGAATATTGACTTTTTAACAATTTTTAAACATATATCACTGTAACTACAATCAATATGCTGAAATATGGCTTTTTGGTGACTTTTTAAATTTTCCAAAAAATTGTCATTTTTTGACTTTTTCGACATACTATAGTATGACTTTTTATGATTTTTTTCAACATGTTAAAATATGGCTTTTTTTCGACTTTTTTCACTACATATCACTGTAACTACAATCAATATGCTCAATTATGGGTGTTTGATGACTTTTTTAACGGTTTAAAAATGTTTCATTTTTTTTACTTTTTCGACATACTATAGTATGACTTTTTATGATTTTTTTTCAACATGTTGAAATATGACTTTTTAAAAGCTTTTTTCAACATATTTCAATGTAACTACAATCAAAATGATCAATTATGGCTTTTTGGTGACTTTTTCAACATTTTAAAAAATTGTGCTTTTTTGACTTTTTCGACATACTATAGTATGACGTTTTTATGACTTTTTTCAACATGTTAAAATATGACCTTTGAACAACTTTTTTCCACATATATCACTGTAACTACAATCAATATGCTGAAATATGGCTTTTTGGTGACTTTTTAACGTTTTAAAAATGTTTCATTTTTTTGACTTTTTCCGCGTGCTTTATTATGACATTTTTACGACTTTTTTCAACATGTTAAATATTGACTTTTTAACAATTTTTAAACATATATCACTGTAACTACAATCAATATGCTGAAATATGGCTTTTTGGTGACTTTTTAAATTTTCCAAAAAATTGTCATTTTTTGACTTTTTCGACATACTATAGTATGACGTTTTTATGACTTTTTTCAACATGTTAAAATATGGCTTTTTTTCGACTTTTTTCACCACATATCACTGTAACTACAATCAATATGCTGAAATATGGATTTTTGGTGGCTTTTTTAACATTTTAAAAAATTGTCATTTTTTGACTTTTTCGACATACTATAGTATGACGTTTTTATGACTTTTTTCAACATGTTAAAATATGGCTTTCTTACGACTTTTTTTCACCACATATCACCGTAACTTCAATCAATATGCTGAAATATGGCTTTTTTTGTGACTTTTTAACGTTTTAAAAATGTTTCATTTTTTTGACTTTTTCGACATACTATAGTATGACGTTTTTATGACTTTTTTCAACATGTTAAAATATGGCTTTCTTATGACTTTTTTCAACATATCTCACTGTAACTACAATCAATATGCTCAATTATGGCTGTTTGATGACTTTTTGAACATTTTAAAAAATTGTCCTTTTTTGACTTTTCGACATACTATAGTGTGACGTTTTTATGACTTTTTTCAACATGTTAAAATATGGCTTTTTAACAACTTTTTTTCACCACATATCACTGTAACTACAATCAATATGCTGAAATATGGCTTTTTGGTGACTTTTTTAACATTTTAAAAATTTGTCATTTTTTCACTTTTTCGACATACTATAGTGTGACGTTTTTATGATTTTTTCAACATGTTAAAATATGGCTTTTTTACGACTATTTTGCACCACGTCACTGTAACTACAATCAAAATGATCATTTATGGCTTTTTGGTAACTTTTTTAACATTTTAAAAATTTGTCATTTTTTGACTTTTTCGACATACTATAGTATGACGTTTTTATGACTTTTTTCAACATGTTAAAATATGGCTTTTTAACAACTTTTTTTCACCACATATCATTGTAACTACAATAAAAATGATCAATTATGGCTTTTTGGTGACTTTTTTAACATTTTAAAAAATTGTAATTTTTTTACTTTTTCGACATACTATAGTATGACGTTTTTATGTTTTTTTTCAACATGTTAAAATATGGCTTTTTATTACTTTTTGCACATATATCACTGTAACTACAATCAATATGCTGAAATATGGCTTTTTTGTGACTTTTTAACGTTTTAAAAATTTTTCATTTTTTTGACTTTTTCGACATATTATGGTATGACATTTTTATGATTTTTTTTTATCATGTTAAAATATGACTTTTTAAAAACTTTTTTCAACATATATCACTGTAACTACAATCAAAATGATCAATTATGGGTTTTTGGTGACTTTTTTAACATTTTAAAAAATTGTCATTTTTTCACTTTTTCGACATACTATAGTATGACGTTTTTATGATTTTTTTCATCATGTTAAAATATGGCTTTCTTCCGACTTTTTTTCAACATATTTCACTGTAACTACAATCAATATGCTTAAATATGGCTTTTTGGTGACTTTTTAAATTTTCCAAAAAATTTTCATTTTTTTGTCTTTTTCGACATACTATAGTGTGACGTTTTTATGATTTTTTTTCATCATGTTAAAATATGGCTTTTTAAAAACCTTTTCAACATATTTCACTGTAACTACAATCAAAATGATCGATTATGGCTTTTTGGTGACTTTTTTCACGTTTTAAAAATTTGTCTTTTTTTGACTTTTTCCGCATGCTTTATTATGACATTTTTACGACTTTTTTCAACATGTTAAATATTGACTTTTTAACAATTTTTAAACATATATCACTGTAACTACAATCAATATGCTGAAATATGGCTTTTTGGTGACTTTTTAAATTTTCCAAAAAATTGTCATTTTTTGACTTTTTCGACATACTATAGTATGACGTTTTTATGACTTTATTCAACATGTTAAAATATGGGCTTTCTTACGACTTTTTTTCACCACATATCACTGTAACTACAATCAATATGCTTAAATATGGCTTTTTGGTGACTTTTTAAATTTTCCAAAAAATTATAATTTTTTTGTCTTTTTCGACATACTATAGTATGACATTTTTATGTTTTTTTTCAACATGTTAAAATATGGCTTTTTAACAACTTTTTTTCACCACATATCACTGTAACTACAATCAATATGCTGAAATGTGGATTTTTGGTGGCTTTTTAACGTTTTAAAAATGTTTAATTTTTTTGACTTTTTCGACATACTATAGTATGACGTTTTTATGACTTTTTTCAACATGTCAAAATATGGCTTTTTAACAACTTTTTTTCACCACATATCACTGTAACTACAATCAATATGCTGAAATATGGATTTTTGGTGGCTTTTTTAACATTTTAAAAAATTGTCCTTTTTTGACTTTTTCGACATACTATAGTATGATGTTTTTATGACTTTTTTCAACATGTCAAAATATGGCTTTTTAACAACTTTTTTTCACCACATATCACCGTAACTACAATCAATATGCTGAAATATGGCTTTTTTTGTGACTTTTTAACGTTTTAAAAATGTTTAATTTTTTTGACTTTTTCGACATACTATAGTATGACGTTTTTATGACTTTTTCAACATGTTAAAATATGACTTTTTAAAACTTTTTCAACATATTTCAATGTAACTACAATCAAAATGATCAATTATGGCTTTTTGGTGACTTTTTCAACATTTTAAAAATTTGTCATTTTTTGACTTTTTCAACATACTATAGTATGACGTTTTATGACTTTTTCAACATGTTAAAATATGGCTTTCTTACGACTTTTTCAACATATTTCACTGTAACTACAATCAATATGCTCAATTATGGCTGTTTGATGACTTTTTAACATTTTAAAAATTGTCCTTTTTGACTTTTTCGACATACTATAGTATGACGTTTTTATGACTTTTTCAACATGTTAAAATATGGCTTTAACAACTTTTTCACCACATATCACTGTAACTACAATCAATATGCTGAAATATGGATTTTTGGTGGCTTTTTAACATTTTAAAAAATTGTCCTTTTTGACTTTTTCGACATACTATAGTATGATGTTTTTATGACTTTTTCAACATGTTAAAATATGGCTTTACGACTTTTTCACCACATATCACCGTAACTACAATCAATATGCTGAAATATGGCTTTTCGTGACTTTTTAACATTTTAAAATGTTTCATTTTTTGACTTTTTCGACATACTATAGTGTGACTTTTTATGATTTTTTTTCAACATGTTGAAATATGACTTTTTAGAAACTTTTTTCAACATATTTCAATGTAACTACAATCAAAATTATCAATTATGGCTTTTTGGTGACTTTTTCAACATTTTAAAAATTTGTCATTTTTTGACTTTTTCGACATACTATAGTATGACGCTTTTATGACTTTTTCAACATGTTAAAATATGGCTTTCTTATGACTTTTTTCAACATATCTCACTGTAACTACAATCAATATGCTGAAATATGGCTTTTTGGTGACTTTTTTAACATTTTAAAAAATTGTCCTTTTTTGACTTTTTCGACATACTATAGTATGACGTTTTTATGATTTTTTTTCAACATGTTGAAATATGACTTTTTAAAAACTTTTTTCAACATATTTCAATGTAACTTCTATCAAAATGATCAATTATGGCTTTTTGGTGACTTTTTCAACATTTTAAAAATTTGTCATTTTTTGACTTTTTCAACATACTATAGTATGACGTTTTTATGACTTTTTTCAACATGTTAAAATATGGCTTTCTTACGACTTTTTTCAACATATTTCACTGTAACTACAATCAATATGCTCAATTATGGCTGTTTGATGACTTTTTTTAACATTTTAAAAAATTGTCCTTTTTTGACTTTTTCGACATACTATAGTATGACGTTTTTATGACTTTTTTCAACATGTTAAAATATGGCTTTTTAACAACTTTTTTTCACCACATTTAACTGTAAAAAAAATCAATATGCTGAAATATGGATTTTTGGTGGCTTTTTAACATTTTAAAAAATTGTCCTTTTGACTTTTTCAACATACTATAGTATGACGTTTTATGACTTTTTCAACATGTTAAAATATGACTTTAAAACTTTTTCAACATATTTCACTGTAACTACAATCAATATGCTCAATTATGGCTGTTTGATGACTTTTTTAACATTTTAAAAAATTGTCCTTTTTTGACTTTTTCGACATACTATAGTATGACGTTTTTATGATTTTTTTCAACATGTTAAAATATGGCTTTCTTACGACTTTTTTCAACATATTTCACTGTAACTACAATCAATATGCTCAATTATGGCTGTTTGATGACTTTTTTAACATTTTAAAAAATTGTCCTTTTTTGACTTTTTCAACATACTATAGTGTGACGTTTTTATGACTTTTTTCAACATGTTAAAATATGGCTTTTTAACAACTTTTTTTCACCACATATCACTGTAACTACAATCAATATGCTGAAATATGGATTTCTGGTGGCTTTTTTAACATTATAAAAAATTGTCCTTTTTTGACTTTTTCAACATACTATAGTATGACGTTTTTATGATTTTTTTTCAACATGTTGAAATATGACTTTTTAAAAACTTTTTTCAACATATTTCACTGTAACTACAATCAATATGCTCAATTATGGCTGTTTGATGACTTTTTTAACATTTTAAAAAATTGTCCTTTTTTGTCTTTTTCGACATACTATAGTATGACGTTTTTATGATTTTTTTTCATCATGTTAAAATATGGCTTTTTAAAAACTTTTTTCAACATATTTCACTGTAACTACAATCAAAATGACCGATTATGGCTTTTTGGTGACTTTTTTCACGTTTTAAAAATTTGTCTTTTTTTGACTTTTTCCGCATGCTTTATTATGACATTTTTACGACTTTTTTCAACATGTTAAATATTGACTTTTTAACAATTTTTAAACATATATCACTGTAACTACACTCAATATGCTGAAATATGGCTTTTTGGTGACTTTTTAAATTTTCCAAAAAATTGTCATTTTTTGACTTTTTCGACATACTATAGTATGACATTTTTATGACTTTTTTCAACATGTTAAAATATGGCTTTTTTTCGACTTTTTTCACTACATATCACTGTAACTACAATCAATATGCTCAATTATGGGTGTTTGATGACTTTTTTAACGGTTTAAAAATGTTTCATTTTTTTGACTTTTTCGACATACTATAGTATGACTTTTTATGATTTTTTTTCAACATGTTGAAATATGACTTTTTAAAAGCTTTTTTCAACATATTTCAATGTAACTACAATCAAAATGATCAATTATGGCTTTTTGGTGACTTTTTCAACATTTTAAAAAATTGTGCTTTTTTGACTTTTTCGACATACTATAGTATGACGTTTTTATGACTTTTTTCAACATGTTAAAATATGGCTTTTTAAAAACTTTTTTCAACATATTTCACTGTAACTACAATCAAAATGATCGATTATGGCTTTTTGGTGACTTTTTTCACGTTTTAAAAATTTGTCTTTTTTTGACTTTTTCCGCGTGCTTTATTATGACATTTTTACGACTTTTTTCAACATGTTAAATATTGACTTTTTAACAATTTTTAAACATATATCACTGTAACTACAATCAATATGCTGAAATATGGCTTTTTGGTGACTTTTTAAATTTTCCAAAAAATTGTCATTTTTTGACTTTTTCGACATACTATAGTATGACGTTTTTATGACTTTTTTCAACATGTTAAAATATGGCTTTTTTTCGACTTTTTTCACCACATATCACTGTAACTACAATCAATATGCTGAAATATGGATTTTTGGTGGCTTTTTTAACATTTTAAAAAATTGTCATTTTTTGACTTTTTCGACATACTATAGTATGACGTTTTTATGACTTTTTTCAACATGTTAAAATATGGCTTTCTTACGACTTTTTTTCACCACATATCACCGTAACTTCAATCAATATGCTGAAATATGGCTTTTTTTGTGACTTTTTAACGTTTTAAAAATGTTTCATTTTTTTGACTTTTTCGACATACTATAGTATGACGTTTTTACGATTTTTTTTCAACATGTTGAAATATGACTTTTTAAAAACTTTTTTCAACATATTTCAATGTAACTACAATCAAAATGATCAATTATGGCTTTTTGGTGACTTTTTCAACATTTTAAAAAATTGTCATTTTTTGACTTTTTCGACATACTATAGTATGACGTTTTTATGACTTTTTTCAACATGTTAAAATATGGCTTTCTTATGACTTTTTTCAACATATCTCACTGTAACTACAATCAATATGCTCAATTATGGCTGTTTGATGACTTTTTGAACATTTTAAAAAATTGTCCTTTTTTGACTTTTCGACATACTATAGTGTGACGTTTTTATGACTTTTTTCAACATGTTAAAATATGGCTTTTTAACAACTTTTTTTCACCACATATCACTGTAACTACAATCAATATGCTGAAATATGGCTTTTTGGTGACTTTTTTAACATTTTAAAAATTTGTCATTTTTTCACTTTTTCGACATACTATAGTGTGACGTTTTTATGATTTTTTTCAACATGTTAAAATATGGCTTTTTTACGACTATTTTGCACCACGTCACTGTAACTACAATCAAAATGATCATTTATGGCTTTTTGGTAACTTTTTTAACATTTTAAAAATTTGTCATTTTTTGACTTTTTCGACATACTATAGTATGACGTTTTTATGACTTTTTTCAACATGTTAAAATATGGCTTTTTAACAACTTTTTTTCACCACATATCACTGTAACTACAATAAAAATGATCAATTATGGCTTTTTGGTGACTTTTTTAACATTTTAAAAAATTGTAATTTTTTTACTTTTTCGACATACTATAGTATGACGTTTTTATGATTTTTTTCAACATGTTAAAATATGGCTTTTTTATTACTTTTTTGCACGACATATCACTGTAACTACAATCAATATGCTGAAATATGGCTTTTTTGTGACTTTTTAACGTTTTAAAAATTTTTCATTTTTTTGACTTTTTCGACATATTATGGTATGACATTTTTATGATTTTTTTTATCATGTTAAAATATGACTTTTTAAAAACTTTTTTCAACATATATCACTGTAACTACAATCAAAATGATCAATTCTGGTTTTTGGTGACTTTTTTAACATTTTAAAAAATTGTCATTTTTTCACTTTTTCGACATACTATAGTATGACGTTTTTATGATTTTTTTCAACATGTTAAAATATGGCTTTCTTCCGACTTTTTTTCAACATATTTCACTGTAACTACAATCAATATGCTTAAATATGGCTTTTTGGTGACTTTTTAAATTCTCCAAAAAATTTTCATTTTTTTGTCTTTTTCGACATACTATAGTATGACGTTTTTATGATTTTTTTTCATCATGTTAAAATATGGCTTTTTAAAAACTTTTTTCAACATATTTCACTGTAACTACAATCAAAATGATCGATTATGGCTTTTTGGTGACTTTTTTCACGTTTTAAAAATTTGTCTTTTTTTGACTTTTTCCGCATGCTTTATTATGACATTTTTACGACTTTTTTCAACATGTTAAATATTGACTTTTTAACAATTTTTAAACATATATCACTGTAACTACAATCAATATGCTGAAATATGGCTTTTTGGTGACTTTTTAAATTTTCCAAAAAATTGTCATTTTTTGACTTTTTCAACATACTATAGTATGACGTTTTTATGACTTTATTCAACATGTTAAAATATGGGCTTTCTTACGACTTTTTTTCACCACATATCACTGTAACTACAATCAATATGCTTAAATATGGCTTTTTGGTGACTTTTTAAATTTTCCAAAAAATTATAATTTTTTTGTCTTTTTCGACATACTATAGTATGACATTTTTATGTTTTTTTTCAACATGTTAAAATATGGCTTTTTAACAACTTTTTTTCACCACATATCACTGTAACTACAATCAATATGCTGAAATGTGGATTTTTGGTGGCTTTTTAACGTTTTAAAAATGTTTAATTTTTTTGACTTTTTCGACATACTATAGTATGACGTTTTTATGACTTTTTTCAACATGTCAAAATATGGCTTTTTAACAACTTTTTTTCACCACATATCACTGTAACTACAATCAATATGCTGAAATATGGATTTTTGGTGGCTTTTTTAACATTTTAAAAAATTGTCCTTTTTTGACTTTTTCGACATACTATAGTATGATGTTTTTATGACTTTTTTCAACATGTCAAAATATGGCTTTTTAACAACTTTTTTTCACCACATATCACTGTAACTACAATCAATATGCTGAAATATGGCTTTTTTTGTGACTTTTTAACGTTTTAAAAATGTTTAATTTTTTTGACTTTTTCGACATACTATAGTATGACGTTTTTATGACTTTTTTCAACATGTTAAAATATGACTTTTTAAAAACTTTTTTCAACATATTTCAATGTAACTACAATCAAAATGATCAATTATGGCTTTTTGGTGACTTTTTCAACATTTTAAAAATTTGTCATTTTTTGACTTTTTCAACATACTATAGTATGACGTTTTTATGACTTTTTTCAACATGTTAAAATATGGCTTTCTTACGACTTTTTTCAACATATTTCACTGTAACTACAATCAATATGCTCAATTATGGCTGTTTGATGACTTTTTTAACATTTTAAAAAATTGTCCTTTTTTGACTTTTTCGACATACTATAGTATGACGTTTTTATGACTTTTTTCAACATGTTAAAATATGGCTTTTTAACAACTTTTTTTCACCACATATCACTGTAACTACAATCAATATGCTGAAATATGGATTTTTGGTGGCTTTTTTAACATTTTAAAAAATTGTCCTTTTTTGACTTTTTCGACATACTATAGTATGATGTTTTTATGACTTTTTTCAACATGTTAAAATATGGCTTTCTTACGACTTTTTTTCACCACATATCACCGTAACTACAATCAATATGCTGAAATATGGCTTTTTTGTGACTTTTTAACATTTTAAAAATGTTTCATTTTTTTGACTTTTTCGACATACTATAGTGTGACTTTTTATGATTTTTTTTCAACATGTTGAAATATGACTTTTTAGAAACTTTTTTCAACATATTTCAATGTAACTACAATCAAAATTATCAATTATGGCTTTTTGGTGACTTTTTCAACATTTTAAAAATTTGTCATTTTTTGACTTTTTCGACATACTATAGTATGACGTTTTTATGACTTTTTTCAACATGTTAAAATATGGCTTTCTTATGACTTTTTTCAACATATCTCACTGTAACTACAATCAATATGCTGAAATATGGCTTTTGGTGACTTTTTAACATTTTAAAAATTGTCCTTTTGACTTTTTCGACATACTATAGTATGACGCTTTTTATGATTTTTTTTTCAACATGTTGAAATATGACTTTTTAAAAACTTTTTTCAACATATTTCAATGTAACTTCTATCAAAATGATCAATTATGGCTTTTTGGTGACTTTTTCAACATTTTAAAAATTTGTCATTTTTTGACTTTTTCAACATACTATAGTATGACGTTTTTATGACTTTTTTCAACATGTTAAAATATGGCTTTCTTACGACTTTTTTCAACATATTTCACTGTAACTACAATCAATATGCTCAATTATGGCTGTTTGATGACTTTTTTTAACATTTTAAAAAATTGTCCTTTTTTGACTTTTTCGACATACTATAGTATGACGTTTTTATGACTTTTTTCAACATGTTAAAATATGGCTTTTTAACAACTTTTTTTCACCACATATCACTGTAACTACAATCAATATGCTGAAATATGGATTTTTGGTGGCTTTTTTAACATTTTAAAAAATTGTCCTTTTTTGACTTTTTCAACATACTATAGTATGACGTTTTTATGACTTTTTTCAACATGTTAAAATATGACTTTTTAAAAACTTTTTTCAACATATTTCACTGTAACTACAATCAATATGCTCAATTATGGCTGTTTGATGACTTTTTTAACATTTTAAAAAATTGTCCTTTTTTGACTTTTTCGACATACTATAGTATGACGTTTTTATGATTTTTTTCAACATGTTAAAATATGGCTTTCTTACGACTTTTTTCAACATATTTCACTGTAACTACAATCAATATGCTCAATTATGGCTGTTTGATGACTTTTTAACATTTTAAAAATTGTCCTTTTGACTTTTTCAACATACTATAGTGTGACGTTTTTATGACTTTTTTCAACATGTTAAAATATGGCTTTTTAACAACTTTTTTTCACCACATATCACTGTAACTACAATCAATATGCTGAAATATGGATTTCTGGTGGCTTTTTTAACATTATAAAAAATTGTCCTTTGACTTTTTCAACATACTATAGTATGACGCTTTTATGATTTTTTTTCAAATATGTTGAAATATGACTTTAAAACTTTTTCAACATATTTCACTGTAACTACAATCAATATGCTCAATTATGGCTGTTTGATGACTTTTTTAACATTTTAAAAAATTGTCCTTTTTTGACTTTTTCGACATACTATAGTATGACGTTTTTATGACTTTTTTCAACATGTTAAAATATGGCTTTTTAACAACTTTTTTTCACCACATATCACTGTAACTACAATCAATATGCTGAAATATGGATTTTTGGTGGCTTTTTAACATTTTAAAAATTGTCCTTTGACTTTTTTCGACATACTATAGTATGACGCTTTTATGACTTTTTTTCAACATGTTAAAATATGGCTTTCACGACTTTTTTTTTCACCACATATCACCGTAACTACAATCAATATGCTGAAATATGGCTTTTTGTGACTTTTTAACATTTTAAAAATGTTTCATTTTTTTGACTTTTTCGACATACTATAGTGTGACTTTTTATGATTTTTTTTCAACATGTTGAAATATGACTTTTTAAAAACTTTTTTCAACATATTTCAATGTAACTACAATCAAAATTATCAATTATGGCTTTTTGGTGACTTTTTCAACATTTTAAAAATTTGTCATTTTTTGACTTTTTCGACATACTATAGTATGACGTTTTTATGACTTTTTTCAACATGTTAAAATATGGCTTTCTTACGACTTTTTTCAACATATTTCACTGTAACTACAATCAATATGCTCAATTATGGCTGTTTGATGACTTTTTTAACATTTTAAAAAATTGTCCTTTTTTGACTTTTTCAACATACTATAGTGTGACGTTTTTATGACTTTTTTCAACATGTTAAAATATGGCTTTCTTACAACTTTTTTTCACCACATATCACCGTAACTACAATCAATATGCTGAAATATGGATTTTTGGTGGCTTTTTTAACATTTTAAAAAATTGTCCTTTTTTGACTTTTTCGACATACTATAGTATGACGTTTTTATGACTTTTTTTCATCATGTTAATATCTGGCTTTCTTACGACTTTTTTCAACATATATCACTGTAACTACAATCAATATGCTCAATTATGGCTGTTTGATGACTTTTTTAACATTTTAAAAAATTGTCCTTTTTTGACTTTTTCGACATACTATAGTATGACGTTTTTATGACTTTTTTCAACATGTTAAAATATGGCTTTTTAACAACTTTTTTTCACCACATATCACTGTAACTACAATCAATATGCTGAAATATGGATTTTTGGTGGCTTTTTTAACATTTTAAAAAATTGTCCTTTTTTGACTTTTTCGACATACTATAGTATGATGTTTTTATGACTTTTTTCAACATGTTAAAATATGGCTTTCTTACGACTTTTTTTCACCACATATCACCGTAACTACAATCAATATGCTGAAATATGGCTTTTTTGTGACTTTTTAACATTTTAAAAATGTTTCATTTTTTTTGACTTTTTCGACATACTATAGTGTGACTTTTTATGATTTTTTTTCAACATGTTGAAATATGACTTTTTAGAAACTTTTTTCAACATATTTCAATGTAACTACAATCAAAATGATCAATTATGGCTTTTTGGTGACTTTTTCAACATTTTAAAAATTTGTCATTTTTTGACTTTTTCGACATACTATAGTATGACGTTTTTATGACTTTTTTCAACATGTTAAAATATGGCTTTCTTACGACTTTTTTCAACATATCTCACTGTAACTACAATCAATATGCTGAAATATGGCTTTTTGGTGACTTTTTTAACATTTTAAAAATTTGTCATTTTTTGACTTTTTCGACATACTATAGTATGACGTTTTTATGACTTTTTTCAACATGTTAAAATATGGCTTTCTTATGACTTTTTTCAACATATCTCACTGTAACTACAATCAATATGCTGAAATATGGCTTTTTGGTGACTTTTTTAACATTTTAAAAAATTGTCCTTTTTTGACTTTTTTCACATACTATAGTATGACGCTTTTTTATGATTTTTTTTCAACATGTTGAAATATGACTTTAAAACTTTTTCAACATATTTCAATGTAACTTCTATCAAAATGATCAATTATGGCTTTTGGTGACTTTTTCAACATTTTAAAAATTTGTCATTTTTTGACTTTTTCAACATACTATAGTATGACGTTTTTATGACTTTTTTCAACATGTTAAAATATGGCTTTCTTACGACTTTTTTCAACATATTTCACTGTAACTACAATCAATATGCTCAATTATGGCTGTTTGATGACTTTTTTAACATTTTAAAAAATTGTCCTTTTTTGACTTTTTCGACATACTATAGTGTGACGTTTTTATGACTTTTTTCAACATGTTAAAATATGGCTTTCTTACGACTTTTTTTCACCACATATCACCGTAACTACAATCAATATGCTGAAATATGGATTTTTTGTGACTTTTTAACGTTTTAAAAATGTTTCATTTTTTTGACTTTTTCGACATACTATAGTATGACGTTTTTATGACTTTTTTCAACATGTTAAAATATGGCTTTTTAACAACTTTTTTTCACCACATATCACTGTAACTACAATCAATATGCTGAAATATGGATTTTTGGTGGCTTTTTTAACATTTTAAAAATTGTCCTTTTTGACTTTTTCGACATACTATAGTATGACGTTTTTATGACTTTTTTTCATCATGTTAATATCTGGCTTTCTTACGACTTTTTTCAACATATATCACTGTAACTACAATCAATATGCTCAATTATGGCTGTTTGATGACTTTTTTAACATTTTAAAAAATTGTCCTTTTTGACTTTTTCGACATACTATAGTATGACGCTTTTTATGACTTTTTCAACATGTTAAAATATGGCTTTAACAACTTTTTTCACCACATATCACTGTAACTACAATCAATATGCTGAAATATGGATTTTTGGTGGCTTTTTTAACATTTTAAAAAATTGTCCTTTTTTGACTTTTTCGACATACTATAGTATGATGTTTTTATGACTTTTTTCAACATGTTAAAATATGGCTTTCTTACGACTTTTTTTCACCACATATCACCGTAACTACAATCAATATGCTGAAATATGGCTTTTTTGTGACTTTTTAACATTTTAAAAATGTTTCATTTTTTTTGACTTTTTCGACATACTATAGTGTGACTTTTTATGATTTTTTTCAACATGTTAAAATATGGCTTTCTTACGACTTTTTTCAACATATTTCACTGTAACTACAATCAATATGCTCAATTATGGCTGTTTGATGACTTTTTTAACATTTTAAAAAATTGTCCTTTTTTGACTTTTTCAACATACTATAGTGTGACGTTTTTATGACTTTTTTCAACATGTTAAAATATGGCTTTCTTACAACTTTTTTTCACCACATATCACCGTAACTACAATCAATATGCTGAAATATGGATTTCTGGTGGCTTTTTTAACATTATAAAAAATTGTCCTTTTTTGACTTTTTCAACATACTATAGTATGACGTTTTTATGATTTTTTCAACATGTTGAAATATGACTTTAAAAATTTTTTCAACATATTTCACTGTAACTAATATAAATATGCTTAATTATGGATGTTTGTTGACTTTTTTAACATTTTAAAAAATTGTCCTTTTTTGACTTTTTCGACATACTATAGTATGACGTTTTTATGACTTTTTTCAACATGTTAAAATATGGCTTTTTAACAACTTTTTTCACCACATATCACTGTAACTACAATCAATATGCTGAAATATGGATTTTGGTGGCTTTTTAACATTTTAAAAATTGTCCTTTTTGACTTTTCGACATAATAAAGTATGACGTTTTTATGACTTTTTTCAACATGTTAAAATATGGCTTTCTTACGACTTTTTTTCACCACATATCACCGTAACTACAATCAATATGCTGAAATATGGCTTTTTTGTGACTTTTTAACATTTTAAAAATGTTTCATTTTTTTGACTTTTTCGACATACTATAGTGTGACTTTTTATGATTTTTTTTCAACATGTTGAAATATGACTTTTTAAAAACTTTTTTCAACATATTTCAATGTAACTACAATCAAAATTATCAATTATGGCTTTTTGGTGACTTTTTCAACATTTTAAAAATTTGTCATTTTTTGACTTTTTCGACATACTATAGTATGACGTTTTTATGACTTTTTTCAACATGTTAAAATATGGCTTTCTTACGACTTTTTTCAACATATTTCACTGTAACTACAATCAATATGCTCAATTATGGCTGTTTGATGACTTTTTTAACATTTTAAAAAATTGTCCTTTTTTGACTTTTTCAACATACTATAGTGTGACGTTTTTATGACTTTTTTCAACATGTTAAAATATGGCTTTTTAACAACTTTTTTTCACCACATATCACTGTAACTACAATCAATATGCTGAAATATGGATTTTTGGTGGCTTTTTTAACATTTTAAAAAATTGTCCTTTTTTGACTTTTTCGACATACTATAGTATGACGTTTTTATGACTTTTTTTCATCATGTTAATATCTGGCTTTCTTACGACTTTTTTCAACATATATCACTGTAACTACAATCAATATGCTCAATTATGGCTGTTTGATGACTTTTTAACATTTTAAAAATTGTCCTTTTTGACTTTTTCGACATACTATAGTATGACGTTTTTATGACTTTTTTCAACATGTTAAAATATGGCTTTTTAACAACTTTTTTCACCACATATCACTGTAACTACAATCAATATGCTGAAATATGGATTTTGGTGGCTTTTTAACATTTTAAAAATTGTCCTTTTTGACTTTTTCGACATACTATAGTATGATGTTTTTATGACTTTTTTCAACATGTTAAAATATGGCTTTCTTACGACTTTTTTTCACCACATATCACCGTAACTACAATCAATATGCTGAAATATGGCTTTTTTGTGACTTTTTAACATTTTAAAAATGTTTCATTTTTTTTGACTTTTTCGACATACTATAGTGTGACTTTTTTATGACTTTTTTCAACATGTTAAAATATGGCTTTTTTTCGACTTTTTTCACCACATATCACTGTAACTACAATCAATATGCTCAATTATGGGTGTTTGATGACTTTTTTAACGGTTTAAAAATTTTTCATTTCTTGACTTTTTCGACATACTATAGTATGACGTTTTTATGACTTTTTTTCAACATGTTGAAATATGACTTTTTAAAAACTTTTTTCAACATATTTCACTGTAACTACAATCAATATGCTCAATTATGGCTGTTTGATGACTTTTTTAACATTTTAAAAAATTGTCCTTTTTTGACTTTTTCGACATACTATAGTGTGACGTTTTTATGATTTTTTTTTCAACATGTTGAAATATGACTTTTTAAAAATTTTTTTCAACATATTTCAATGTAACTACAATCAATATGCTCAATTATGGCTGTTTGATGACTTTTTTAACATTTTAAAAAATTGTCCTTTTTTGACTTTTTCGACATACTATAGTATGACGTTTTTATGACTTTTTTCAACATGTTAAAATATGGCTTTCTTACGACTTTTTTCAACATATCTCACTGTAACTACAATCAATATGCTGAAATATGGCTTTTTGGTGGCTTTTTTAACATTTTAAAAAATTGTCCTTTTTTGACTTTTTCGACATACTATAGTATGACGTTTTTATGACTTTTTTCAACATGTTGAAATATGACTTTTTAGAAACTTTTTTCAACATATTTCAATGTAACTACAATCAAAATGATCAATTATGGCTTTTTGGTGACTTTTTCAACATTTTAAAAATTTGTCATTTTTTGACTTTTTCGACATACTATAGTATGACGTTTTTATGACTTTTTTCAACATGTTAAAATATGGCTTTCTTATGACTTTTTTCAACATATCTCACTGTAACTACAATCAATATGCTGAAATATGGCTTTTTGGTGACTTTTTTAACATTTTAAAAAATTGTCCTTTTTTGACTTTTTCGACATACTATAGTATGACGTTTTTATGACTTTTTTCAACATGTTAAAATATGGCTTTCTTACGACTTTTTTCAACATATTTCACTGTAACTACAATCAATATGCTCAATTATGGCTGTTTGATGACTTTTTTAACATTTTAAAAAATTGTCCTTTTTTGACTTTTTCGACATACTATAGTGTGACGTTTTTATGACTTTTTTCAACATGTTAAAATATGGCTTTCTTACGACTTTTTTTCACCACATATCACCGTAACTACAATCAATATGCTGAAATATGGATTTTTTGTGACTTTTTAACGTTTTAAAAATGTTTCATTTTTTTGACTTTTTCGACATACTATAGTATGACGTTTTTATGACTTTTTTCAACATGTTAAAATATGGCTTTTTAACAACTTTTTTTCACCACATATCACTGTAACTACAATCAATATGCTGAAATATGGATTTTTGGTGGCTTTTTTAACATTTTAAAAAATTGTCCTTTTTTGACTTTTTCGACATACTATAGTATGACGTTTTTATGACTTTTTTTCATCATGTTAATATCTGGCTTTCTTACGACTTTTTTCAACATATATCACTGTAACTACAATCAATATGCTCAATTATGGCTGTTTGATGACTTTTTTAACATTTTAAAAAATTGTCCTTTTTTGACTTTTTCGACATACTATAGTATGACGTTTTTATGACTTTTTTCAACATGTTAAAATATGGCTTTTTAACAACTTTTTTTCACCACATATCACTGTAACTACAATCAATATGCTGAAATATGGATTTTTGGTGGCTTTTTTAACATTTTAAAAAATTGTCCTTTTTTGACTTTTTCGACATACTATAGTATGATGTTTTTATGACTTTTTTCAACATGTTAAAATATGGCTTTCTTACGACTTTTTTTCACCACATATCACCGTAACTACAATCAATATGCTGAAATATGGCTTTTTTGTGACTTTTTAACATTTTAAAAATGTTTCATTTTTTTTGACTTTTTCGACATACTATAGTGTGACTTTTTATGATTTTTTTCAACATGTTAAAATATGGCTTTCTTACGACTTTTTTCAACATATTTCACTGTAACTACAATCAATATGCTCAATTATGGCTGTTTGATGACTTTTTTAACATTTTAAAAAATTGTCCTTTTTTGACTTTTTCAACATACTATAGTATGACGTTTTTATGACTTTTTTCAACATGTTAAAATATGGCTTTTTAACAACTTTTTTTCACCACATATCACTGTAACTACAATCAATATGCTGAAATATGGATTTCTGGTGGCTTTTTTAACATTATAAAAAATTGTCCTTTTTTGACTTTTTCAACATACTATAGTATGACGTTTTTATGATTTTTTTTCAACATGTTGAAATATGACTTTTTAAAAACTTTTTTCAACATATTTCACTGTAACTACAATCAATATGCTCAATTATGGCTGTTTGATGACTTTTTTAACATTTTAAAAAATTGTCCTTTTTTGACTTTTTCGACATACTATAGTATGACGTTTTTATGACTTTTTTCAACATGTTAAAATATGGCTTTTTAACAACTTTTTTTCACCACATATCACTGTAACTACAATCAATATGCTGAAATATGGATTTTTGGTGGCTTTTTTAACATTTTAAAAAATTGTCCTTTTTTGACTTTTTCGACATACTATAGTATGATGTTTTTATGACTTTTTTCAACATGTTAAAATATGGCTTTCTTACGACTTTTTTTCACCACATATCACCGTAACTACAATCAATATGCTGAAATATGGCTTTTTTGTGACTTTTTAACATTTTAAAAATGTTTCATTTTTTTGACTTTTTCGACATACTATAGTGTGACTTTTTATGATTTTTTTTCAACATGTTGAAATATGACTTTTTAGAAACTTTTTTCAACATATTTCAATGTAACTACAATCAAAATGATCAATTATGGCTTTTTGGTGACTTTTTCAACATTTTAAAAATTTGTCATTTTTTGACTTTTTCGACATACTATAGTATGACGTTTTTATGACTTTTTTCAACATGTTAAAATATGGCTTTCTTATGACTTTTTTCAACATATCTCACTGTAACTACAATCAATATGCTGAAATATGGCTTTTTGGTGACTTTTTTAACATTTTAAAAAATTGTCCTTTTTTGACTTTTTCGACATACTATAGTATGACGTTTTTATGATTTTTTTTCAACATGTTGAAATATGACTTTTTAAAAACTTTTTTCAACATATTTCAATGTAACTTCTATCAAAATGATCAATTATGGCTTTTTGGTGACTTTTTCAACATTTTAAAAATTTGTCATTTTTTGACTTTTTCAACATACTATAGTATGACGTTTTTATGACTTTTTTCAACATGTTAAAATATGGCTTTCTTACGACTTTTTTCAACATATTTCACTGTAACTACAATCAATATGCTCAATTATGGCTGTTTGATGACTTTTTTAACATTTTAAAAAATTGTCCTTTTTTGACTTTTTCGACATACTATAGTGTGACGTTTTTATGACTTTTTTCAACATGTTAAAATATGGCTTTCTTACGACTTTTTTTCACCACATATCACCGTAACTACAATCAATATGCTGAAATATGGATTTTTTGTGACTTTTTAACGTTTTAAAAATGTTTCATTTTTTTGACTTTTTCGACATACTATAGTATGACGTTTTTATGACTTTTTTCAACATGTTAAAATATGGCTTTTTAACAACTTTTTTTCACCACATATCACTGTAACTACAATCAATATGCTGAAATATGGATTTTTGGTGGCTTTTTTAACATTTTAAAAAATTGTCCTTTTTTGACTTTTTCAACATACTATAGTATGACGTTTTTATGACTTTTTTCAACATGTTAAAATATGACTTTTTAAAAACTTTTTTCAACATATTTCACTGTAACTACAATCAATATGCTCAATTATGGCTGTTTGATGACTTTTTTAACATTTTAAAAAATTGTCCTTTTTTGACTTTTTCGACATACTATAGTATGACGTTTTTATGATTTTTTTCAACATGTTAAAATATGGCTTTCTTACGACTTTTTTCAACATATTTCACTGTAACTACAATCAATATGCTCAATTATGGCTGTTTGATGACTTTTTTAACATTTTAAAAAATTGTCCTTTTTTGACTTTTTCAACATACTATAGTGTGACGTTTTTATGACTTTTTTCAACATGTTAAAATATGGCTTTTTAACAACTTTTTTTCACCACATATCACTGTAACTACAATCAATATGCTGAAATATGGATTTCTGGTGGCTTTTTTAACATTATAAAAAATTGTCCTTTTTTGACTTTTTCGACATACTATAGTATGACGTTTTTATGATTTTTTTTCAACATGTTGAAATATGACTTTTTAGAAACTTTTTTCAACATATTTCAATGTAACTACAATCAATATGCTCAATTATGGCTGTTTGATGACTTTTTTAACATTTTAAAAAATTGTCCTTTTTTGACTTTTTCGACATACTATAGTATGACGTTTTTATGACTTTTTTCAACATGTTAAAATATGGCTTTCTTATGACTTTTTTCAACATATCTCACTGTAACTACAATCAATATGCTGAAATATGGCTTTTTGGTGGCTTTTTTAACATTTTAAAAAATTGTCCTTTTTTGACTTTTTCGACATACTATAGTATGACGTTTTTATGACTTTTTTCAACATGTCAAAATATGGCTTTTTAACAACTTTTTTTCACCACATATCACTGTAACTACAATCAATATGCTGAAATATGGATTTTTGGTGGCTTTTTTAACATTTTAAAAAATTGTCCTTTTTTGACTTTTTCGACATACTATAGTATGACGTTTTTATGACTTTTTTTCAACATGTTGAAATATGACTTTTTAAAAACTTTTTTCAACATATTTCACTGTAACTACAATCAATATGCTCAATTATGGCTGTTTGATGACTTTTTTAACATTTTAAAAAATTGTCCTTTTTTGACTTTTTCGACATACTATAGTGTGACGTTTTTATGATTTTTTTTTCAACATGTTGAAATATGACTTTTTAAAAACTTTTTTCAACATATTTCAATGTAACTACAATCAATATGCTCAATTATGGCTGTTTGATGACTTTTTTAACATTTTAAAAAATTGTCCTTTTTTGACTTTTTCGACATACTATAGTATGACGTTTTTATGACTTTTTTCAACATGTTAAAATATGGCTTTCTTACGACTTTTTTCAACATATCTCACTGTAACTACAATCAATATGCTGAAATATGGCTTTTTGGTGGCTTTTTTAACATTTTAAAAAATTGTCCTTTTTTGACTTTTTCGACATACTATAGTATGACGTTTTTATGACTTTTTTCAACATGTTAAAATATGACTTTTTAAAAACTTTTTTCAACATATTTCACTGTAACTACAATCAATATGCTCAATTATGGCTGTTTGATGACTTTTTTAACATTTTAAAAAATTGTCCTTTTTTGACTTTTTCGACATACTATAGTGTGACGTTTTTATGATTTTTTTCAACATGTCGAAAAATGACATAAAACAAAATATATACAAAAAATAACAATGTAACTACAATCAATATGCTCAATTATGGCTGTTTGATGACTTTTTTAACATTTTAAAAAATTGTCCTTTTTTGACTTTTTCGACATACTATAGTATGACGTTTTTATGACTTTTTTCAACATGTTAAAATATGGCTTTCTTACGACTTTTTTCAACATATCTCACTGTAACTACAATCAATATGCTGAAATATGGCTTTTTGGTGGCTTTTTTAACATTTTAAAAAATTGTCCTTTTTTGACTTTTTCGACATACTATAGTATGACGTTTTTATGACTTTTTTCAACATGTTAAAATATGGCTTTTTAAAAACTTTTTTCAACATATTTCACTGTAACTACAATCAAAATATAAATGTGCACTCTTTTTTCTTTTAAAAAAACTTTATTACAAATGAAGAACAAAAGCTCAGTTTTTACATCTATACAAGTTTTGTCTCTAGAGGAACTTTAACAGCAGCTAAACAAGTAAGAAGACACTTTAAACAGGAATATCTACTCTGGATTAACTCTAATTTCAGGGCAAACTATCATCTATTCAAACTGTAGATGTGTTCAGACAGAAACCTTTTATTTTGTAAAAGCTGTTTGAACACAGTCATAAGGCAGGAGTTTGGATTCAGCTTCTTCCTGTTTTTGCAATCTGGGAACAATTTTTTTTTTTTTTTGAAATGAGACAAGTCTTGTGTCGGTTCAAGTCGTAAACACTTTTTGTCACAGATAATCTGTTACCAATCAGAATAAAATGCCTTTATAAATATGTTTTTTCAGCAGGTTTAAAGGTGCTAAATTCAACATCCAGAGCATTAATTTAGCAGCAAACTGCCATCTATGTGAAGATATAGAGGAGATAAGTCTCCTTCTGCGTAACATCTCAGGTAAACAAACACTGTTTCCTGTCCGAGCTGAAACCGATAAATCTGTTAAATCATCGTTAAGATCGCTGCTCAGTCGTCCTTTTGATCTCCCTAAATCAAACAGATCTCCTGATTTCAGCTCAACCAATCAGAAGTTAAGAATCCATATCAGCATACTGAAATGCTCCTGATCGCGTATTTAGCACCTTTAAGTAAAACCAGAGGAGAATGTTCTTGTTAACGTCCATCATTCAGTCCTTTATACAAATGAGCAGAAGGTCACGTTTTCCTTGACTGGCTTAGTGACGTAGGTCCGACAGCGACGCCTCGTCAAGACGACGAAATCCACCATCAGTTCACAAACTGGACAATCAGGAGTTTTTTTGGGGATCAGCTTGTGGGTCGAGTAAAGCTGAGAGGACATTTTAAGGCATCAGGTCACCCTCAGTTTGACGCCGTGAGCGCTGAGCTCCCAGAGTTCAACAGGATCCGGACACATTCTTTAACTTCCTAGAAAGATGAGTCTCCTTCCCTTCTTTCACTGTTCCAGTCTCATCTTCAGGCCGTCGCTCCGTCCTCCTCCAGGACTCTGTGAATCCCGTTTCCAGGAACGCAGAGAACGGCCTGGGCGGTGCTGGTGAGGTCCCGCACGCTGCTGTGCCGCGATTGGCCCTCCAGTCGCTGGGTGGAGCCGTGTCTCGACAGGCCGTCCAGGCGGTTGGTGCTGCAGTGTCTGGACTGGTCGTTGAGGCGAGACATGCTTCCGTAGGGCAGCCGGTCGTCTGCGGCGCGGAAACTGGACGCCGTGTACCTGGGACAAAGAAAAACAAAAGGATCAGGATCCTCTGAGGATGAACAGGACACAGGAGGCACCTGATCGCCATGGAGACTCACCTGCCGTCTCGGGAGCGGTGCAGGCTGCCATGGTAACTGCTCATCTTGGAGCGAGCGCTGCGGACCGATCCGGCCCGGCTGGTGCTGCCGCTCGGCGGTTCATCCAACATGGCCAGGTGTGTGGACGAGGCGTGGGTGGAGGTGCCCTGGGTGGAGGTGCCCCGAGACTTCCTCACGATGGGGGTGTTTGGGTCCCTGAGCAGCAGCTGGGCGAAGTCGGGCTCCTGGAGAACCTGGCGGCTCTCATTCACCATCCCACTGCAGCAGGTGGAGGAGGAGGGAGGGAGGGAGGGGAGGGAGAGACGGAGGAGGGTGGGGAGGGAGAGGGGGAAGGTGGTGGAGAGGGGGAAGAGAATGGAGGAGTGGGTGGAACAGGCGGTGGAAGAGGAGGTTAATGCTCTGAGTCTGGAGGTAGAGGTGGAGGGGTGGAGAGAAGTGCCAGTGTTCACCTCCAAGCCACAGCTACACACAAAAAGCAAAGTCAGTTGAGGTTTGTCCTTCCTGTCTTCCTGTAGGTCAGTGCTTAAAGCGACAGTAGAGGCTATGAACTGTGAGTTTTTCAGGTCATTCTTTACTTTTTTTCTATAAATTTTTGAAGTATAAACATGTTAAAATTTTTAAACGACAATTTTGACTTTTCAATTTTTACAATTTGTTTCCACATATTTCACTGTAGCGTCAATAAATATGCTCAAATATGGCTGTTTGATGACTTTTTTAACGTTATAAAAATTGTCATTTTTTGACATTTTTTTTTCATCATGTTATAATATGTCTTTTTAACAACTTTTTTCACCACATATCATTGTAACTACAATCAATATGCTCAATTGTAGCTTTTTGGTGACTTTTTAACGTTTTAAAAAATTTTCATTTTTTCACTTTTTCGACATACTATAGTATGACGTTTTTATGACTTTTTTCAACATGTTAAAATATGGCTTTTTTACGACTTTTTTACACCACATATCACTGTAACTACAATCGATATGCTCAATTGTGGCTTTTTGGTGACTTTTTTAACGTTTTAAAAAATTGTCATTTTTAGACTTTTTCGACATACTATAGTATGACGTTTTTATGATTTTTTTCAACATGTTAAAATATGGCTTTCTTACGACTTTTTTTCACCACATATCACTGTAACTACAATCAATATACTGAAATATGGCTGTTTGATGAGTTTTTTAACATTTTAAAATTTTGACATTTTGTTGACTTTTTCGACATACTATAGTATGACATTTTTATGATTTTTTTCAACATATAAAAATGTGGCTTTTTTACGACTTTTTTTCACCACATATCACTGTAACTACAATCAATATGCTGAAATATGGCTTTTTGGTGACTTTTTTAACATTTTAAAAAATTGTCATTTTTGACTTTTTCGACATACTATAGTATGACGTTTTTATGATTTTTTTCAACATGTTAAAATATGACTTTCTTCCGACTTTTTTTCAACATATTTCACTGTAACTACAATCAATGTGCTTAAATATGGCTTTTTGGTGACTTTTTAAATTTTCCAAAAAATTTTCATTTTTTTGTCTTTTTCGACATACTATAGTATGACGTTTTTATGATTTTTTTCAACATGTTAAAATATGGCTTTCTTCCGACTTTTTTTCAACATATTTCACTGTAACTACAATCAATATGCTTAAATATGGCTTTTTGGTGACTTTTTAAATTCTCCAAAAATTTTCATTTTTTTGTCTTTTTTCAACATACTATAGTATGACGTTTTTATGATTTTTTCATCATGTTAAAATATGGCTTTTTAAAAACTTTTTCAACATATTTCACTGTAACTACAATCAAAATGATCGATTATGGCTTTTTGGTGACTTTTTAACATTTTAAAAATTTGTCTTTTTTGACTTTTTCGACATGCTTTATTATGACATTTTTACGACTTTTTTCAACATGTTAAATATTGACTTTTTAACAATTTTTAAACATATATCACTGTAACTACAATCAATATGCTGAAATATGGCTTTTTGGTGACTTTTTAAATTTTCCAAAAAATTGTCCTTTTTTTGACTTTTTCGACATACTATAGTATGACGTTTTTATCACTTTTTTCAACATGTTAAAATATGGCTTTCTTATGACTTTTTTTCACCACATATCACCGTAACTACAATCAATATGCTGAAATATGGCTTTTTTGTGACTTTTTAACGTTTTAAAAATGTTTCATTTTTTTGACTTTTTCGACATGCTATAGTGTGACTTTTTATGATTTTTTTTCAACATGTTGAAATATGACTTTTTAAAAGCTTTTTTCAACATATTTCAATGTAACTACAATCAAAATGATCAATTATGGCTTTTTGGTGACTTTTTCAACATTTTAAAAAATTGTCCTTTTTTGACTTTTTCGACATACTATAGTATGACGTTTTTATGACTTTTTTCAACATGTTAAAATATGGCTTTCTTACGACTTTTTTCAACATATTTCACTGTAACTACAATCAATATGCTCAATTATGGCTGTTTGATGACTTTTTTAACATTTTAAAAAATTGTCCTTTTTTGACTTTTTCGACATACTATAGTATGACGTTTTTATGATTTTTTTTTCAACATGTTGAAATATGACTTTTTAAAAACTTTTTTCAACATATTTCAATGTAACTACAATCAAAATGATCAATTATGGCTTTTTGGTGACTTTTTAAATTTTCCAAAAAATTGTCATTTTTTTACTTTTTCGACATGCTATAGTATGACGTTTTCATGACTTTTTTCAACATGTTAAAATATGGCTTTTTAAAAACTTTTTTCAACATATTTCACTGTAACTACAATCAAAATATAAATGTGCACTCTTTTTTCTTTTAAAAAAACTTTATTACAAATGAAGAACAAAAGCTCAGTTTTTACATCTATACAAGTTTTGTCTCTAGAGGAACTTTAACAGCAGCTAAACAAGTAAGAAGACACTTTAAACAGGAATATCTACTCTGGATTAACTCTAATTTCAGGGCAAACTATCATCTATTCAAACTGTAGATGTGTTCAGACAGAAACCTTTTATTTTGTAAAAGCTGTTTGAACACAGTCATAAGGCAGGAGTTTGGATTCAGCTTCTTCCTGTTTTTGCAATCTGGGAACAATTTTTTTTTTTTTTTGAAATGAGACAAGTCTTGTGTCGGTTCAAGTCGTAAACACTTTTTGTCACAGATAATCTGTTACCAATCAGAATAAAATGCCTTTATAAATATGTTTTTTCAGCAGGTTTAAAGGTGCTAAATTCAACATCCAGAGCATTAATTTAGCAGCAAACTACCATCTATGTGAAGATATAGAGGAGTTAAGTCTCCTTCTGCGTAACATCTCAGGTAAACAAACACTGTTTCCTGTCCGAGCTGAAACCGATAAATCTGTTAAATCATCGTTAAGATCGCTGCTCAGTAGTACTTTTGATCTCCCTAAATCAAACAGATCTCCTGATTTCAGCTCAACCAATCAGAAGTTAAGAATCCATATCAGCATACTGAAATGCTCCTGATCGCGTATTTAGCACCTTTAAGTAAAACCAGAGGAGAATGTTCTTGTTAACGTCCATCATTCAGTCCTTTATACAAATGAGCAGAAGGTCACGTTTTCCTTGACTGGCTTAGTGACGAGGGTCCGACAGCGACGCTGCCAAGACGATTTAAATCCACCATCAGTTCACAAACTGGACAATCAGGAGTTTTTTTGGGGATCAGCTTGTGGGTCGAGTAAAGCTGAGAGGACATTTTAAGGCATCAGGTCACCCTCAGTTTGACGCCGTGAGCGCTGAGCTCCCAGTGAGTTCAACAGGATCCGGACACATTCTTTAACTTCCTAGAAAGATGAGTCTCCTTCCCCTTCTTTCACTGTTCCAGTCTCATCTTCAGGCCGTCGCTCCGCCCTCCTCCAGGACTCTGTGAATCCTGCTTCCAGGAACGCAGAGAACGGCCTGGGCGGTGCTGGTGAGGTCCCGCGACGCTGCTGTGCCGCGATTGGCCCTCCAGTCGCTGGGTGGAGCCGTGTCTCGACAGGCCGCCCAGGCGGTTGGTGCTGCAGTGTCTGGACTGGTCGCGAGGCGAGACATGCTTCCGTAGGGCAGCCGGTCGTCTGCGGCGCGGAAACTGGACGCCGTGTACCTGGGACAAAGAAAACAAAAGGATCAGGATCCTCTGAGGATGAACAGGACACAGGAGGCACCTGATCGCCATGGAGACTCACCTGCCGCCTCGGGAGCGGTGCAGGCTGCCATGGTAACTGCTCATCTTGAGCGAGCGCTGCGGACCGATCCGGCCCGGCTGGTGCTGCCGCCGGGCGGTTCATCCAACATGGCCAGGTGTGTGGACGAGGCGTGGGTGGAGGTGCCCTGGGTGGAGGTGCCCGAGACTTCCTCACGATGGGGGTGTTTGGGTCCCTGAGCAGCAGCTGGGCGGTCGGGCTCCTGGAGAACCTGGCGGCTCTCATTCACCATCCCACTGCAGCAGGTGGAGGAGGAGGGAGGGAGGGAGGGGAGGGAGAGACGGAGGAGGGTGGGGAGGGAGAGGGGGAAGGTGGTGGAGAGGGGGAAGAGAATGGAGGAGTGGGTGGAACAGGCGGTGGAAGAGGAGGTTAATGCTCTGAGTCTGGAGGTAGAGGTGGAGGGGTGGAGAGAAGTGCCAGTGTTCACCTCCAAGCCACAGCTACACACAAAAAGCAAAGTCAGTTGAGGTTTGTCCTTCCTGTCTTCCTGTAGGTCAGTGCTTAAAGCGACAGTAGAGGCTATGAACTGTGAGTTTTTCAGGTCATTCTTTACTTTTTTTCTATAAATTTTTGAAGTATAAACATGTTAAATTTTGACTTTTCAATTTTTACAATTTGTTTCCACATATTTCACTGTAGCGTCAATAAATATGCTCAAATATGGCTGTTTGATGACTTTTTTAACGTTATAAAAATTGTCATTTTTTGACTTTTTCGACATACTATAGTATGACGTTTTTATGATTTTTTTTCATCATGTTATAATATGTCTTTTTAACAACTTTTTTCACCACATATCACTGTAACTACAATAAAAATGCTCAATTGTGGCTTTTTGGTGACTTTTTTAACGTTTTAAAAATTTGTCATTTTTTGACTTTTTCGACATACTATAGTATGAAGTTTTTATGACTTTTTTCATCATTAAAATATGTCTTTTTTACGACTTTTTTCCACCACATATCACTGTAACTACAGTCAATATGTTGAAATATGGCTGTTTGATGACTTTTTTAACATTTTAAAATTTTGACATTTTTTGACTTTTTCGACATACTATAGTATGACGTTTTTATGATTTTTTTTCATCATGTTAAAATATGTCTTTTTAACAACTTTTTTCACCACATATCACTGTAACTACAATCAAAATGCTCAATTGTGGCTTTTTGGTGACTTTTTTTAACGTTTTAAAAATTTGTCATTTTTTGACTTTTTTGACATACTATAGTTTAATGTTTTTATGATTTTTTTATTCATCATATTAAAATATGGCTTTTTTTTCGACTTTTTTTCACCACATGTCACTTAAACTATAATAAATATGCTGAAATATGGCTGTTTGATGAGTTTTTTAACATTTTAAAAATGTTAAATTTTTTGACTTTTTCGACATACTATAGTATGACATTTTTATGATTTTTTTTCATCATGTTAAAATATGTCTTTTTAGCAACTTTTTTCACCACATATCACTGTAACTACAATCAAAATGCTCAATTGTGGCTTGTTGGTGACTTTTTTAACGTTTTAAAAATTTGTCATTTTTTGACTTTTTTGACATACTATAGTATAATGTTTTTATGATTTTTTTATTCATCATATTAAAATATGGCTTTTTTTTCGACTTTTTTTCACCACATATCATTGTAACTACAATCAATATACTGAAATATGGCTGTTTGATGACTTTTTTAACATTTTAAAAAATTGTCATTTTTAGACTTTTTCGACATACTATAGTATGACGTTTTTATCACTTTTTTCAGCATGTTAAAATATGCCTTTTTTTCGACTTTTTTTCACCACATATTGTAACTACAATCAATATGCTCAATTGTGGCTTTTTGGTGACTTTTTTAACGTTTGAAAAATTTGTCATTTTTTGACTTTTTCGACATACTATAGTATGACGTTTTTATGACTTTTTTCAACATGTTAAAATATGTCTTTCTTACGACTTTTTTTCACCACATATCACTTAAACTACAATAAATATGCTGAAATATGGCTGTTTGATAATTTTTTTAACATTTTAAAAATTTTTAATTTTATGACTTTTTCGACATACTATAGTATGACATTTTTATGATTTTTTTTCATCATGTTAAAATATGTCTTTTTAACAACTTTTTTCACCACATATCACTGTAACTACAATCAATATGCTCAATTGTGGCTTTTTGGTGACTTTTTTAACGTTTGAAAAATTTGTCATTTTTTGACTTTTTCGACATACTATAGTAAGACATTTTTATGATTTTTTTTTTTCCAACATATAGAAATATGGCTTTTTTACGACTTTTTTTCACCACATATCACTTAAACTACAATAAATATGCTGAAATATGGCTGTTTGATGAGTTTTTTAACATTTTAAAATTTTGACATTTTTTGACTTTTTCGACATACTATAGTATGACATTTTTGTGATTTTTTTTTTCATCATGTTAAAATATGTCTTTTTAGCAACTTTTTTCACCACATATCACTGTAACTACAATCAAAATGCTCAATTGTGGCTTGTTGGTGACTTTTTTAACGTTTTAAAAATTTGTCATTTTTTGACTTTTTCGACATACTATAGTATGACATTTTTATGATTTTTTTCAACATGTAAAAATATGGCTTTTTTCCGACTTTTTTTCACCACATATCACTTAACTACAATCAATATACTGAAATATGGCTGTTTGATGACTTTTTTAACATTTTAAAAAATTGTCATTTTTAGACTTTTTCAACACACTATACTACGACGTTTTTATGACTTTTTTTCAACATGTTAAAATATGGCTTTTTTACGACTTTTTTTCACCACATATCATTGTAACTACAATCAATATGCTCAATTGTAGCTTTTGGTGACTTTTTAACTTTTAAAATTTTTCATTTTTTCACTTTTTCGACATACTATAGTATGACGCTTTATGACTTTTTTTCAACATGTTAAAATATGGCTTTTTTACGACTTTTTTTCACCACATATAACTTAAACTACAATAAATATGCTCAATTATGGCTTTTTGGTGACTTTTAAACATTTTAAAAATTTTTCATTTTTTGACTTTCTTGACATACTATAGTATGACGTTTTTATGACTTTTTTCAACATGTTAAAATATGGCTTTTTAACAACTTTTTTCAACATATATCACTGTAACTACAATCAGTATGCTCAATTATGGCTTTTTGGTGACTTTTTAACGTTTTAAATTTTTTTCATTTTTTGAATTTTTCAACATACTATAGTATGACGTTTTTATGACTTTTTTCAACATGTTAAAATATGGCTTTTTTACGACTTTTTGTCACCACATATCACTTAAACTACAATAAATATGCTGAAATATGGCTGTTTGATGAGTTTTTTAACATTTTAAAATTTTTTAATTTTTTGACTTTTTCGACATACTATAGCATGACATTTTTATGATTTTTTTTCCATCATGTTAAATATGTCTTTTTAGCAACTTTTTTCACCACATATCACTGTAACTACAATCAAAATGCTCAATTGTGGCTTGTTGGTGACTTTTTTAACGTTTTAAAAATTTGTCATTTTTTCACTTTTTCGACATACTATAGTATGACGTTTTTATGACTTTTTTCAACGTGTTAAAATATGGCTTTTTTACGACTTTTTTTCACCACATATCACTTAAACTACAATAAATATGCTGAAATATGGCTGTTTGATGAGTTTTTTAACATTTTAAAAATTTTTAATTTTTTGACTTTTTCGACATACTATAGCATGACATTTTTATGATTTTTTTTCCATCATGTTAAATATGTCTTTTTAGCAACTTTTTTCACCACATATCACTGTAACTACAATCAAAATGCTCAATTGTGGCTTGTTGGTGACTTTTTTAACGTTTGAAAAATTTGTCATTTTTTGACTTTTTCGACATACTATAGTAAGACATTTTTATGATTTTTTTCAACATGTTAAAATATGGCTTTTTTACGACTTTTTTTCACCACATATCACCGTAACTACAATCAATATGCTCAATTATGGCTTTTTGGTGACTTTTAAACATTTTAAAAAATTTTTCATTTTTTGACTTTCTTGACATACTATAGTATGACGTTTTTATGACTTTTTTCATCATGTTAAAATATGGCTTTTTTACGACTTTTTTACACCACATATCACTGTAACTACAATCAATATGCTCAATTATGGCTTTTTGGTGACTTTTTAACGTTTTAAAAATTTTTCATTTTTTGACTTTTTCGACATACTATAGTATGATGTTTTTATGACTTTTTTCAACATGTTAAAATATGGCTTTTTTACGACTTTTTTTCACCACATATAACTTAAACTACAATAAATATGCTCAATTATGGCTTTTTGGTGACTTTTAAACATTTTAAAAATTTTTCATTTTTTGACTTTCTTGACATATGACGTTTTTATGACTTTTTTCATCATGTTAAAATATAGCTTTTTAACAACTTTTTTCAACATATATCACTGTAACTACAATCAGTATGCTCAATTGTGGCTTTTTGGTGACTTTTTAACATTTTAAATTTTTTTCATTTTTTGACTTTTTCAACATACTATAGTATGACGTTTTTATGATTTTTTTCAACATGTAAAAATATGGCTTTTTTCCGACTTTTTTTCACCACATATCACTGTAACTACAATCAATATACTGAAATATGGCTGTTTGATGACTTTTTTAACATTTTAAAAAAAATTGTCATTTTTAGACTTTTTCGACACACTATACTACGACGCTTTTATCACTTTTTTCAGCATGTTAAAATATGCCTTTTTTTCGACTTTTTTTCACCACATATCATTGTAACTACAATCAATATGCTCAATTGTAGCTTTTTGGTGACTTTTTAACGTTTTAAAAAATTTTCATTTTTTCACTTTTTCGACATACTATAGTATGACGTTTTTATGACTTTTTTTCAACATGTTAAAATATGGCTTTTTTACGACTTTTTTACACCACATATCACCGTAACTACAATCAATATGCTCAATTATGGCTTTTTGGTGACTTTTTAACGTTTTAAAATTTTTTAATTTTTTGACTTTTTCGACATACTATAGTATGACGTTTTTATGACTTTTTTTCAACATGTTAAAATATGGCTTTTTTACGACTTTTTTTCACCACATATAACTTAAACTACAATAAATATGCTCAATTATGGCTTTTTGGTGACTTTTAAACATTTTAAAAATTTGTCATTTTTTGACTTTCTTGACATACTATAGTATGACGTTTTTATGACTTTTTTCAACATGTTAAAATATGGCTTTTTAACAACTTTTTTCAACATATATCACTGTAACTACAATCAGTATGCTCAATTATGGCTTTTTGGTGACTTTTTAACGTTTTAAATTTTTTTCATTTTTTGAATTTTTCAACATACTATAGTATGACGTTTTTATGACTTTTTTCAACGTGTTAAAATATGGCTTTTTTACGACTTTTTTTCACCACATATCACTTAAACTACAATAAATATGCTGAAATATGGCTGTTTGATGAGTTTTTTAACATTTTAAAAATTTTTAATTTTTTGACTTTTTCGACATACTATAGCATGACATTTTTATGATTTTTTTTCATCATCTTAAAATATGTCTTTTTAGCAACTTTTTTCACCACATATCACTGTAACTACAATCAAAATGCTCAATTGTGGCTTGTTGGTGACTTTTTTAACGTTTTAAAAATTTGTCATTTTTTGACTTTTTTGACATACTATAGTATAATGTTTTTATGATTTTTTTATTCATCATATTAAAATATGGCTTTTTTTTCGACTTTTTTTCACCACATATCATTGTAACTACAATCAATATACTGAAATATGGCTGTTTGATGACTTTTTTAACATTTTAAAAAATTGTCATTTTTAGACTTTTTCGACACACTATAGTATGACGTTTTTATCACTTTTTTCAGCATGTTAAAATATGCCTTTTTTTCGACTTTTTTTCACCACATATCATTGTAACTACAATCAATATGCTCAATTGTGGCTTTTTGGTGACTTTTTTAACGTTTAAAAAATTTGTCATTTTTTGACTTTTTCGACATACTATAGTATGACATTTTTATGATTTTTTTCAACATGTAAAAATATGGCTTTTTTCCGACTTTTTTTCACCACATATCACTGTAACTACAATCAATATACTGAAATATGGCTGTTTGATGACTTTTTTAACATTTTAAAAAAATTGTCATTTTTAGACTTTTTCGACACACTATACTACGACGCTTTTATCACTTTTTTCAGCATGTTAAAATATGCCTTTTTTTCGACTTTTTTTCACCACATATCACCGTAACTACAATCAATATGCTCAATTATGGCTTTTTGGTGACTTTTTAACGTTTTAAAAATTTTTAATTTTTTGACTTTTTCGACATACTATAGTATGACGTTTTTATGACTTTTTTTCAACATGTTAAAATATGGCTTTTTTACGACTTTTTTTCACCACATATAACTTAAACTACAATAAATATGCTCAATTATGGCTTTTTGGTGACTTTTAAACATTTTAAAAATTTTTCATTTTTTGACTTTCTTGACATACTATAGTATGACGTTTTTATGACTTTTTTCAACATGTTAAAATATGGCTTTTTAACAACTTTTTTCAACATATATCACTGTAACTACAATCAGTATGCTCAATTATGGCTTTTTGGTGACTTTTTAACGTTTTAAATTTTTTTCATTTTTTGAATTTTTCGACATACTATAGTATGACGTTTTTATGACTTTTTTCAACGTGTTAAAATATGGCTTTTTTACGACTTTTTTTCACGACATATCACTTAAACTACAATAAATATGCTGAAATATGGCTGTTTGATGAGTTTTTTAACATTTTAAAAATGTTTAATTTTTTGACTTTTTCGACATACTATAGCATGACATTTTTATGATTTTTTTTCATCATGTTAAAATATGTCTTTTTAGCAACTTTTTTCACCACATATCACTGTAACTACAATCAAAATGCTCAATTGTGGCTTGTTGGTGACTTTTTTAACGTTTTAAAAATTTGTCATTTTTTGACTTTTTTGACATACTATAGTATAATGTTTTTATGATTTTTTTATTCTTCATATTAAAATATGGCTTTTTTTTTCGACTTTTTTTCACCACATATCATTGTAACTACAATCAATATACTGAAATATGGCTGTTTGATGACTTTTTTAACATTTTAAAAAATTGTCATTTTTAGACTTTTTCGACACACTATAGTATGACGTTTTTATCACTTTTTTCAGCATGTTAAAATATGCCTTTTTTTCGACTTTTTTTCACCACATATCATTGTAACTACAATCAATATGCTCAATTGTAGCTTTTTGGTGACTTTTTAACGTTTTAAAAAATTTTCATTTTTCACTTTTTCGACATACTATAGTATGACGTTTTTATGACTTTTTTCAACATGTTAAAATATGGCTTTTTTACGACTTTTTTACACCACATATCACCGTAACTACAATAAATATGCTCAATTATGGCTTTTTGGTGACTTTTTAACGTTTTAAAAATTTTTCATTTTTTGACTTTTGCGACATACTATAGTATGATGTTTTTATGACTTTTTTTCAACATGTTAAAATATGGCTTTTTTACGACTTTTTTTCACCACATATCACTTAAACTACAATAAATATGCTGAAATATGGCTTTTTGATAAGTTTTTTAACATTTTAAAAATTTTTAATTTTATGACTTTTTCGCCATACTATAGTATGACATTTTTATGATTTTTTTTCATCATGTTAAAATATGTCTTTTTAACAACTTTTTTCACCACATATCACTGTAACTACAATCAAAATGCTCAATTGTGGCTTGTTGGTGACTTTTTTAACGTTTTAAAAATTTGTCATTTTTTGACTTTTTTGACATACTATAGTATAATGTTTTTATGATTTTTTTATTCATCATATTAAAATATGGCTTTTTTTTCGACTTTTTTTCACCACATATCATTGTAACTACAATCAATATGCTCAATTGTAGCTTTTTGGTGACTTTTTAACCTTTTAAAAAATTTTCATTTTTTCACTTTTTCGACATACTATAGTTTGACGTTTTTATTTTTTTTTCATCATGTTAAAATATGGCTTTTTTACGACTTTTTTCAACATATATCACCTTAATTACAATCAGAATGCTCAATTATGGCTTTTTGGTGACTTTTTAACGTTTTAAAATTTTTTTCATTTTTTGACTTTTTCGACATACTATAGTATGACGTTTTTATGACTTTTTTTAACATGTTAAAATATGGCTTTTTTTACGACTTTTTTACCCCACATATCACCGTAACTATAATCAATATGCTCAATTATGGCTTTTTGGTGACTTTTTAACGTTTTAAAAATTTTTCATTTTTTGACTTTTTCGACATACTATAGTATGACATTTTTATGACTTTTTTTCAACATGTTAAAATATGGCTTTTTTACGACTTTTTTTCACCACATATAACTTAAACTACAATAAATATGCTCAATTATGGCTTTTTGGTGACTTTTTAACGTTTTTAAATTTTTTTCATTTTTTGACTTTTTCGACATACTATAGTATGACATTTTTATGATTTTTTTTTCATCATGTTAAAATATGTCTTTTTAACAACTTTTTTCACCACATATCACTGTAACTACAATCAATATGCTCAATTGTGGCTTTTTGGTGACTTTTTTAACATTTTGAAATTTTGACATTTTTTTACTTTTTCGACATACTATAGTATGACGTTTTTATTTTTTTCATCATGTTAAAATATGGCTTTTTTACAACTTTTTTCCACATATATCACTGTAACTACAATCAATATGCTGAAACATGACTTTTTAAAGATTTAAAAAATTTGTCATTTTTTGACTTTTTTCGAAATACTATAGTATGACGTTTTTATGATTTTTTTTCATCATGTTAAAATATGGCTTTTTATTACTTTTTTCAACATATATCACCTTAACTACAATCAGTATGCTCAATTATGGCTTTTAGGTGACTTTTTAAGGTTTTAAAAAAATTTTTATGACTTTTTCTCAACATGTTAAAGTATGGCTTTTTTACAACTTTTTTTCAACATATTTCACCTTAACTACAATCAGTATGCTCAATTGTAGCTTTTTGGTGACTTTTTAACGTTTTAAAAATTTTTCATTTTTTCACTTTTTCGACATACTATAGTATGACATTTTTATGATTTTTTTCAACATGTAAAAATATGGCTTTTTTCCGACTTTTTTTCACCACATATCACTGTAACTACAATCACTATACTGAAATATGGCTGTTTGATGACTTTTTTAACATTTTAAAAAAATGTCATTTTTAGACTTTTTCGACACACTATACTACGACGCTTTTATCACTTTTTTCAGCATGTTAAAATATGCCTTTTTTTCGACTTTTTTTCACCACATATCATTGTAACTACAATCAATATGCTCAATTGTAGCTTTTTGGTGACTTTTTAACATTTTAAAAAATTTTCATTTTTTCACTTTTTCGACATACTATAGTATGACGTTTTTATGACTTTTTTTTCAACATGTTAAAATATGGCTTTTTTACGACTTTTTTTCACCACATATAACTTAAACTACAATAAATATGCTCAATTATGGCTTTTTGGTGACTTTTAAACATTTTAAAAATTTTTCATTTTTTGACTTTCTTGACATACTATAGTATGACGTTTTTATGACTTTTTTCAACATGTTAAAATATGGCTTTTTAACAACTTTTTTCAACATATATCACTGTAACTACAATCAGTATGCTCAATTATGGCTTTTTGGTGACTTTTTAACGTTTTAAATTTTTTTCATTTTTTGAATTTTTCAACATACTATAGTATGACGTTTTTATGACTTTTTTCAACATGTTAAAATATGGCTTTTTTACGACTTTTTGTCACCACATATCACTTAAACTACAATAAATATGCTGAAATATGGCTGTTTGATGAGTTTTTTAACATTTTAAAAATTTTTAATTTTTTGACTTTTTCGACATACTATAGCATGACATTTTTATGATTTTTTCCATAATGTTAAATATGTCTTTTTAGCAACTTTTTTCACCACATATCACTGTAACTACAATCAAAATGCTCAATTGTGGCTTGTTGGTGACTTTTTTAACGTTTTAAAAATTTGTCATTTTTTCACTTTTTCGACATACTATAGTATGACGTTTTTATGACTTTTTTCAACGTGTTAAAATATGGCTTTTTTACGACTTTTTTTCACCACATATCACTTAAACTACAATAAATATGCTGAAATATGGCTGTTTGATGAGTTTTTTAACATTTTAAAAATTTTTAATTTTTTGACTTTTTCGACATACTATAGCATGACATTTTTATGATTTTTTTTCCATCATGTTAAATATGTCTTTTTAGCAACTTTTTTCACCACATATCACTGTAACTACAATCAAAATGCTCAATTGTGGCTTGTTGGTGACTTTTTTAACGTTTTAAAAATTTGTCATTTTTTCACTTTTTCGACATACTATAGTATGACGTTTTTATGACTTTTTTCAACATGTTAAAATATGGCTTTTTTACGACTTTTTTTCACCACATATCACCGTAACTACAATCAATATGCTCAATTATGGCTTTTTGGTGACTTTTAAACATTTTAAAAAATTTTTCATTTTTTGACTTTCTTGACATACTATAGTATGACGTTTTTATGACTTTTTTCATCATGTTAAAATATGGCTTTTTTACGACTTTTTTACACCACATATCACTGTAACTACAATCAATATGCTCAATTATGGCTTTTTGGTGACTTTTTAACGTTTTAAAAATTTTTCATTTTTTGACTTTTTCGACATACTATAGTATGATGTTTTTATGACTTTTTTCAACATGTTAAAATATGGCTTTTTTACGACTTTTTTTCACCACATATAACTTAAACTACAATAAATATGCTCAATTATGGCTTTTTGGTGACTTTTAAACATTTTAAAAATTTTTCATTTTTTGACTTTCTTGACATATGACGTTTTTATGACTTTTTTCATCATGTTAAAATATAGCTTTTTAACAACTTTTTTCAACATATATCACTGTAACTACAATCAGTATGCTCAATTGTGGCTTTTTGGTGACTTTTTAACATTTTAAATTTTTTTCATTTTTTGACTTTTTCAACATACTATAGTATGACGTTTTTATGATTTTTTTCAACATGTAAAAATATGGCTTTTTTCCGACTTTTTTTCACCACATATCACTGTAACTACAATCAATATACTGAAATATGGCTGTTTGATGACTTTTTTAACATTTTAAAAAAAATTGTCATTTTTAGACTTTTTCGACACACTATACTACGACGCTTTTATCACTTTTTTCAGCATGTTAAAATATGCCTTTTTTTCGACTTTTTTTCACCACATATCATTGTAACTACAATCAATATGCTCAATTGTAGCTTTTTGGTGACTTTTTAACGTTTTAAAAATTTTTCATTTTTTCACTTTTTCGACATACTATAGTATGACGTTTTTAAGACTTTTTTCAACATGTTAAAATATGTTTTTTTTACGACTTTTTTACACCACATATCACTGTAACTACAATCAATATGCTGAAATATGGCTGTTTGATGACTTTTTTAACATTTTAAAAAATTGTCATCTTTATGACTTTTTCGACATACTATAGTATGACGTTTTTATGATTTTTTTTCATCATGTTAAAATATGGCTTTTTACAACTTTTTTTCACCACATATCACTGTAACTACAATCAATATGCTCAATTATGGCTTTTTGGTGACTTTTTTAACGTTTTAAAAATTTTTCATTTTTTGACTTTTTCGACATCCTATAGTATGACGTTTTTAAGACTTTTTTCAACATGTTAAAATATGGCTTTTTAACAATTTGTTGCTACTTATTTCACTGTAACGACAATCAACATGCTAAAATATGGCTTTTTGGTGACTTTTTAAATATTTTGAAAATTAGTCATTTTTGACTTTTTCGACATACTATAGTATGACGTTTTTATGATTTTTTTCAACATGTTAAAATATGGCTTTTTTACGACTTTTTTTCACCACATATCACTTAAACTACAATAAATATACTTAAATATGGCTGTTTTATGAGTTTTTTAACATTTTAAAAATTTTTAATTTTTTGACTTTTTCGACATACTATAGCATGACATTTTTATGATTTTTTTTCCATCATGTTAAATATGTCTTTTTAGCAACTTTTTCACCACATATCACTGTAACTACAATAAAAATGCTCAATTGTGGCTTTTTGGTGACTTTTTAAATATTTTGAAAATTAGTCATTTTTGACTTTTTCGACATACTATAGTATGACGTTTTTATGATTTTTTTCAACATGTTAAAATATGGCTTTTTAACAACTTTTCTAAACATATATCACCGTAACTACAATCAATATGCTCTATTATGGTTTTTTGGTGACTTTAACGTTTTAAAAAAATTGCAATGTTGTGACTCTGTTGACATACTATACTATGACGTTTTATGACTTTTTTCAACATGTTAAAATATGGCTTTTTTACGACTTTTTTTCACCACATATCACCGTAACTACAATCAATATGCTCAATTATGGCTTTTTGGTGACTTTTTAACGTTTTAAAAATTTTTCATTTTTTGACTTTTTCGACATACTATAGTATGATGTTTTTATGACTTTTTTCAACATGTTAAAATATGGCTTTTTTACGACTTTTTTTCACCACATATAACTTAAACTACAATAAATATGCTCAATTATGGCTTTTTGGTGACTATTAAACAATTTAAAAATTTTCATTTTTGACTTTCTTGACATATGACGTTTTTATGACTTTTTTCATCATGTTAAAATATAGCTTTTTAACAACTTTTTTCAACATATATCACTGTAACTACAATCAGTATGCTCAATTGTGGCTTTTTGGTGACTTTTTAACATTTTAAATTTTTTTCATTTTTTGACTTTTTCAACATACTATAGTATGACGTTTTTATGATTTTTTTCAACATGTAAAAATATGGCTTTTTTCCGACTTTTTTTCACCACATATCACTGTAACTACAATCAATATACTGAAATATGGCTGTTTGATGACTTTTTTAACATTTTAAAAAAAATTGTCATTTTTAGACTTTTTCGACACACTATACTACTGGCTTTTATCACTTTTTCAGCATGTTAAAATATGCCTTTTTCGACTTTTTTCACCACATATCATTGTAACTACAATCAATATGCTCAATTGTAGCTTTGGTGACTTTTTAACGTTTAAAATTTTTCATTTTTCACTTTTTAGACATACTATAGTATGACGTTTTAAGACTTTTTCAACATGTTAAAATATGTTTTTTTACGACTTTTTACACCACATATCACTGTAACGACAATCAACATGCTAAAATATGGCTTTTTGGTGACTTTTTAAATATTTTGAAAATTAGTCATTTTTTACTTTTTCGACATACTATAGTATGACGTTTTTATGATTTTTTTCAACATGTTAAAATATGGCTTTTTAACAACTTTTCTAAACATATATCACCGTAACTACAATCAATATGCTCTATTATGGTTTTTTGGTGACTTTAACGTTTTAAAAAAATTGCCATTTTGTGACTCTTTTGACATACTATACTATGACGTTTTTATGACTTCTTTCAACATGTTAAAACATGACTTTTTGACAATTTGTTTCTACTTATTTCATTGTAACGACAATCAATATGCTAAAATATGGCTTTTTGGTGACTTTTTAAATATTTTGAAAATTAGTCATTTTTGACTTTTTCGACATACTATAGTATGACGTTTTTATGACTGCTTATTTCAGTGTAACTACAATCAATATCCTCAAAAATGACTGTTTGATGAATTTTTAAAGATTTAAAAAATTTGTCATTTTTTGACTTTTTCGACATACTATAGTATGACGTTTTTATGACTGCTTATTTCAGTGTAACTACAATCAATATCCTCAAAAATGACTGTTTGATGAATTTTTAAAGATTTAAAAAATTTGTCATTTTTTGACTTTTTCGACATACTATAGTATGACGTTTTTATGACTTTTTTTCAACATGTTAAAATATGGCTTTTTAACATTTTTTCTAGATATTTCACTGTAACTACAATCAGTTTGCTAAAATATGGCTTTTTGATGACTTTTTTAAAATTTAAAAAAATTGTCATTTTTTTACTTTTTCGGCATACTATAGTATGATGTTTTTCATGTCTTTTTAATGTTATGTTACAACATTACCTTTTTTCTACGTATTACACTGTAATTTCAATCAACATGCTACAATATGACCAGTGAATCATTTTTTTTTATTTAATTTTTGGCTTTACTTCAATCAACATGATATAATATGGACATTCAATTTTTTTTGTTTGACAAATCACATACGGCATATGATGTTTTTGAATTTTAATTTTTTTTCAACATAAAATATTGTTTTTTTTACGTTTTTTAACTCTTGGCCATGAATGCCCTGAATTCTTGATTTTGACAGAAAACAAATTCAACTAAACTTCTTAAAACACTAAAATCCACCACAGCTGAAATGCCCCACAGAGACAAAAAGAGGATATAAATGATATAAAGTACGTACTCTTTGCGTGTTTTGCCATGGAAGAAGCTGGCCCACTCGAAGCAGGTCTTCTTACTGCCCACCCAGAACACAGAAGGGATTCCTACGATCAGCATCATCACGTACTTGATAAGGAACAAGGCCAGGTCAGGATGACTGGTACGCTCCACCTAACGGGCACAAACACACAGAAGATGTGTTTTTTGCCTGGGGCTTATAGATATGCTGTAGAAAGACACATTGTATGACCTAAGTGTGTGACTTACAATGGGTTTCATTGAAACAATAAAAGTTACAAAATACATGCCATCAAGAAACAAACTACACAAAATAAATACACAATAAAAAAAAATTCTGCATGGGCATTCTATGGTATTAAAAAGAATATTACAACGTTTGACAATACAGGATAAACAGATTATTGTAGTCTCCTGTTGTACTTCCTGTGTGTTTCTTTACCCTTTCTTTAATTTTCAAGCTTGCCAGGTTTAAAAACAACCACAGTGCTTTACTGAGGTACAGCAATCTCGAGACACCATTAAAAATAAACAAAAAGTGAAACTCACAGATACAACAATAAATAGAAATGACAAATTACACGAGAATAATAACTGCAATGTTACGATTCAACATTTTAAATGCTAAAACACTGGGGGAAAAATTAATTTCAAAACAAAAAAATAAAGCCGTTTAAATGTAAAAAATGTGAAAATGCATTACTATACAGTGATTAAAAAGGTTTTGGGGAGTTTTCCTCAGTTGAAGAGAGGTTCTTACAGTAAACGACAGAGGGTGTCTCATCCTGTACAGACTGTAAAACCCTATTGTGATATTGGCTGACACAAATAAAACCACCTTCACTACTGCACTAGCATAGAAAACAACAGCTGCTGCAAAAAATATCTTCTCCTTCAGTCTTTCATACGAGCGCACACTCATGCAGTGACACACAGATAATAATAATGAGACCATGATGACTGGGCCAGGCGAAGAGCCCTGAGGATCCATCCACCACAGATACACTCATTACAGCAGCGAGATAACAGACTGACTCCAGCCAACATCCTCATTACAAACTGTAACGCAGAAGTTCTGCTGCATCCACACAGAAGCCCCAGGCTCCAACGTCAGACTCATGTCGTTTATTAAACCCCAGCCTGGAAGCAAAGCTTCCTTTGACTCGATCTCATGTTGTTCGAGTCAATCACCAATCTGAGTGCACGCTGTGGAGAGAAAGGGTCCAGCCTCAGGGCTTTTAAGATAAATATAGTCAGGCAGTTTGAGTCCAACCTATCTTCTGATGCACATTATTGACTCTGTGTGTGAATGTGTACTTTTATGAACGGGGGGTGGGGTGGAGGGCTGAAACTTTGAGTGATTTAACACCCAGAGGCATCTCTGCAGTACACTGTTAGTATAGTGTAACAGCATGACATGCAGCTTGTGTTCAGATCTGCTGTTTAACTATGATGTGGTGAAGCTTGACCTGACTGACCCTGTCCTCTGCAACAGAAACAGAAACACACACACACACACACACACACACACACACACACACACACACAAAGTGGATTATTGCACTGCTCTCTTACACAATGCAGTGTTTACGTGACAGATTAAGATCACCACTCTGATCTCGCTCGATGCTCTTGTATCTCGTGCAGCTCTGCCCCACAGCTGTACTGTGGCTGTAGCTCCACATCATCACAATACTGCACCTTTCAGGCTGCAAACTCAGGTCTCTGCAGACCAGCTGTGTCTGGTACTGCAAAGACATGATACTAAATGTCGTCGTCTATTTTAAATTTAGTAAACTGGAGCGGAGAAGTCAAAAGCAATTCAAAAGTGTCCATTACTGCTGCAGAATACTGAATCCCTGATAAGGTTTGACTTGAACTTGACAAAACAACAACACACGCTAGCTAATAGTCTGTACGCCTGCAACACTGCCACAATCACAATGCACTTTGAACATGTAGTGGTGAAGGCGGATGTGCTGAAGCATGCTCACATGGGACGGGATACCTGGCTAAAAGGAACCGAGAGAGAGATGTTTGAATTATTAACAGCTCTATCAGAGGAGATGTAGGTGTGCTGATGCTGGAGGCTGCAGCAGCTCTGTGAAGCAAGCATCACTAGATCCTCTCATATATGGCTTTGAGAGTGTGTTTAAACACACAAAGTATATCTGGTCATATTCAGGACACACACTCTCACTCTCTAATGTCTCTGTGTGCAAACACATCTGGCAGCTCTCAGCCTTCTGCCAGCTGTTACCTCCTGCTGTGTCTTCCAGCTTCCTTCCGAGAGTCCCAGTTGTACATTTAATGTGTACAAACATCTGTGCAAACAGCGAGGAGCGTCAGGGAATAAACGCATGAGTATCTCAAGATACTCCAAGAGGCTGTATATGGGTTTATAAAACTGTAGTGAAGGTTCAAAATGTGATATTGCAACAATTACAACAACACAAATATACTGTTTACTGTTTATAAATAAGTAATAAGTGCATCAATAATATCTTTCAACACAATTACAGGTGTTGCATGTACACTACAGACCGAAAGTTTGGAAGTAACTTTAAGTTTCTGTTCACAATGCCTACATATGAATTTTGGGGTATGTTTACTGCATGATCAGACATTGCCTTCACTGATTTGCACCATTTTCTTCAGTTTAACTTCAGGTAAACATTGATGTTACCAGACCATTGCTGAATAAATGTCAACAAAAGAAAAGAAGGGCTTAGTTTCAGGGTCGAGGGGATTTGCAAGCGTCACAACTTAAGTGATAAAGTAAAAAAATGGAGTCCATCCATCCATTTTCTACCGCTTATCCTCATAGGGTCGTGGGGGGGCTGGAGTCTATCCCAGCTGTCTTAGGGCGGAAGGCAGGGTACACCCTGGACAAGTCTCCAGTTCATCAGAGGACACATAGAGACAGACAACCACTCTCACTCACATTCACACCTATGGTCAATTAAATTAGCCAATTAACCTAATCCCCATGCATGTTTTTGGATGGTGGGAGGAAGCCGGAGTACCAGAGAGAACCCACGCAGACATGGGAAGAACATGCAAACTCCACACAGAAAAGCCGATTCAAACCTGGTACCTTCTTGCTGTGAGGCGACAGTGCTAACCACTACACCACCGTGCCGCCCGCTTTTGAGAGCTTTACAAAAATGTTCAAATATCTCTCAACTACTGCAGAAATATCTAGAAAGAAGCAACTGAGTAAAGAAACAAGAGTTACTCTTTATATAATAATCATGTTTATTTTGTTGCAAAGTATACTGTATAAAAGTATAAAACTGATCTTTTCTTGTACAAATTCAATCTTGCTTCCAAACTTTTGGCCTGTAGTGTATGTGCTAAAAATGAATAGCACACCACAGGAGAGATTTTTACTTGTTGAGATCTGATGACAGAAAATATGCACGACAACAAGCTGAGCTGTTATTAGCCAAAAGCAAAGAACGTAAAAATACATATTTCAACTTGCAAGTGAGAGCAAAAGTAGAGCTGAGGAAAACCTCAGTGTTTCACCTCCACCAGCTTGTTTAGCACAGCAGAGGCTGCTGTATTACCTGGTAGGGGCAGGGGATGTGGTAGTCTTTACACTTCTCTTGGACCCAGGTCGTCTCCCAGATGGATCGGTAGCTGTTCTCATAAAGGTAGCAGCCCAGAACGGTCAGCAGAGGGACGAGGTAGAGCACGGAGAACACGCCTATACGAATCATGAACTTCACCAGTTTCTCCTGGTTCTCCTTCTCCAGTGGAATCTCCATACGGACTCGGTTCAGCGCCGCTATGCCTGCCAGCAGCAGCGCGACACCGACCTGGGATGGCATGGAGACAGGTAGGATATGATTAAACACGCCTGTGTCTGTTAGCCCTGAATATTGTGCTTTCATTCATTCAGGAACACTTTCTACACACAAAACAAGCTTTCAGGAATAATCAGGATGAAGCTGAGAGGCATCAGTTAACAAAACATCTATCATCTAGATATCACTCTATACTCTGTATGTCTAATCTTTGACATGAAACAAAAAGGCCCAGCTCAACTTGTTTCCATATCCTTTTAAAAACATGAAAAAGAGAATATTGCTAAATCTATATTACCAGTACCTTGGAAAAGTGTAAATTTAGGTCATAAATCTTACTAGATTTTCTTGTAACAGGACAGATACTTGTGGCAAGGTGAACAAAATAATGACTGGAATAGACAATTAGGAAAATTTATAATTTCATCAATTTAAGGGATTTGTTAATTTCATTGTATACATTGATATATATTTTAATAGAGGCTGGATTTAATGGTGGAAGAAGATATTAGAAGATTATACTATTTTGTTGAAAGACCTGCTCTGAGTACGTTAATGCTCCTGTTGTTTTATTCTGTAATACTCCTCCTCACCACTACATCCAGTCCCAGAGGAGCCAGCAGGAACCAGCGTAGGGACGTCAGGTTGTAAAGCCCCACAAAGCAGACGCCGCTGACGCTGTCTCCCTCGATCTTGTTCATGGCGAGCAAAGTAACCGTGAGGACGCCAGGGATGCCCCAGGCACAGGCGTGGAAGAGGAGGGCCTTCTTCTCGATGGCCTCGCTGCCCCACTTGGGAACGGCAGCCAGGAACCAGGTGATGGTCAGGATGACCCACCAGACGCTGCCGGCCATGGTGAAAAAATACAGCACCATGAAGAGGAGGGTACAGGCCTGGGATGGAGGGAGAACACACAGGTGGTGGGTTGATATCCAGGCCGTGGAAAAACAGTAAAACAAACAGACACTCCAGGAGGGATTTTCCTACCTTATTATGGGAGCCTTGAGTCACAGTTGAAGCCCTGAACCTCCCAGGACTCGCTGCGTTACAGGAAACTTTGTCCTCCAACAGAAACCCCAAGAAGAACACCAGAGACACCATCATGTAGCACACGGCGTAGAATATGATCGGACGCTCTGGGTAGCGGAAGCGCGACACGTCGATGAGGAAGGTCAGGAAGGTGAAGAGGGTGGCAGACAGGCAGACGATGGACACCACGCCGATGAAGTAGCGGGCGAACATCAGCTCCTCACGTGTGAAGTACATGTTGGAGCAGGGGGGGGAGCAGTCACGGACCCCCATGAAGGAATAGCCGAGCTCGGGGTCGATCTTGAGCTCTCTGGGACACCAGAAGCCGTAGTCCCGCTGGACGGAGATGGGAGATTCAGTTGTGTCTGAGCTGGACAGGAGGTCTACAGGACGGGGGTAGGGCTCGTCACAGTCTGGGAACCTGAGAGGAGAGTGGAGACGATGATCGCAGAGTAATGAGATTACTGCAAACATTATCCTTCAGTCAAGCAGTTTCAAAAACATCAGCCTGACCTGCTCATGCCCTGTGAATACATTTGACAAAATCTGGGCTCTTTACTGAGAAACCTGAGACTGTTTCTGAGGAACGGCTCAGGAAATCATTACAATTATTTCACTTTCTATTCATTTTTGCTACTCCATTCCTCATTAATGGGTAAGTAAATATTTTATTCCCTCAGCCATCAACAGCTCAAATAAGTTACAAATTGTGTCCTGATCTTATAGCAGTGTTCTTGTCAACCAGTTTTAATAGTAACAGCTCTATTTTATGTGTGTGCGTGTTTTTAAACATCAAATATTGAATGACAGTTCAATGCTGAGCTCTGTCAATGAAGAATTTAAGTTATTTTGTGCAGACAATGTAGTTTACTCCACTCTCTAGTATTTTTGGCTTTTTAACACTGAATATTGTACTAATTCACCCTCTTTTCTAAAAAAAAAAACAAAAAAAAAAAACATGGCGTTCCATTCATGGCTGCTCCATTACTCCACGGCTGCTGCTGAGATAAATCTAAGAGGAAAGACTTATTGCTGCGGTACCAACCTGTCGCAGTCCATCTCCTGCGGCCAGCTGACGCCGAACATGTCCATTAGTTTGTAGCAGTCGCTCTTTGCCTGCAGGCAGAGGCGGCGGCAGGGCAGAGTCATCCGGCCATACTCGGTACACACCGGGGCGTAAAGTGCACACAGGAACATCCTGAGGTCTGGAGAGCACTGCAGGTTCACCATGGGATGGAAGGGCTGCAGACAGTGGCAGAAATACAAGAATATAATAAAACACTGAAAAATAATGAAACGCTTTGTTTGTGAAGATAACGCTGCAGCCAGGGTGTCACTCAAACTTCACAATGAGGCCCAAAGAGAGGCACAAAGAGCTCAGTGGAGCATGTCTCAACACTTTCTGGAGATGAATCCATGAAAACAACTCTGGCCTCTTTCCTAATAATCCCTGCCATGATATTAACCCCCCCCCCTTTCCTTCCCTAAAACCTTCAGATAGGAGGGACAAGCAGACCAACCCCCACCATTCACACCCTTAGGGCTGCTGCTGCTGCTGACAGTGCTTTTGTGTAACAGGGAGGACCATGCTGTGGCTGACGGACACACAGTGTACACTCAGACTACCAACAGAAGTATATTATTTACATGCTAACACCCACGCAGCAGCACAATAAACTGAGCCAAGAGGCGTTGTGAGAGCAGGAAGCATCTGAGTGGCGTAATGTTGGCATGTTAATGTACGTGAGGCAAAGCAGATAAACAAATTAAAGGTGTCCGAGAGCTGCCGTGGTTACATGTCTCTGCATGTGTGAATTTGCATATGTTGGTGCTACAGAAAGGCCACCAGCCACACCCAAGTCAGTCAGAAACATGCTTCCCTCCTTCCCCCAAAAAAATGTAAAGACAGAGGTCTGTATGATGGACAGGGACAGCGAGGGGGGAGGGGAGGACAGACAGGGGTTAATTTAGCTCTAGAGGGCTGGAAATTAAGGAGGTCCTGTCTCTGTGGTTCCAACAAGTTGAGCATTTTATTCGGCCTATTCAGAGTACACTAAACAGAGAGGAGTGCATGGCCTGCTGTTAACGGATGTTTCTTGAAGAACATAACATGTGACACAACATGTGACACAACATGTGACACAAAATGTGACACAAAATGTGACACAAAATGTGACACAACGATCCCACGGTTGGCCAGTTTGGGGGTGAACGTTTGCCGCCGTTGTTCTCTGCGAGCGATCACTCTGATTGGTCGTTCATCGTGAGCTTATTAGTGCACGAGGAAAAATCTGATTGTTCCAGTGCACAGATATTTTCACATCAACCATCGGCTGGAGACTTTGAGGTGCGTTCACGTGCAAATTTCTGACCAAGACATCAGAAAAATGCAACAAAGAGATGAAAACATAATCTACATGTAATGTAATGTTGAAATAATAAAAGCATGTACTTTACAACAGGAAGCATGTCACTAAAAGGGGTTGTAACTCAGAAGTCACAGTTTTTCACCCTGCAGCTCACATTATTGCAGCTTCACAACCTACTAAGGCCACTGTAGAAACATGGAGATGACCTGCTCCCTTTATGAAAGACTTATTCTAATGTAATGAAAACACAATGATTTCAGGGATTTCACACTCAAGAAAAGCTCCAAAATGTTCCATGCTGCACCTTTATGAGAGATATTGTTGAATTTTCAAGAGCTGCTACGATGACAGAGTGAAAGGATGAGTAGCAGCTGGGGCTGAAGATTACACCGAGTAGTTTATCCAAAAACATATCAGGATCTTTTTACACAGATCAGTGACTCTTTTCTGATCCACATGTAAGAGCAGAAAACACAAAACCTCTGAGCCACATCCTAAGAAATCTCAAGATTGGATTTTTGAACCACATGTGGTTTCACAACCGGTCACTCAGACTAAATATGGATATTTTAATGAAAACAGATGAAGCACAGGCCAGTCCCTTTAATCCACAGCAGCACATAGTTTTAAAATTAAAAAAATATATGCTCTTGTCAGTTGTTGTCAGATTTGAACAGACTACTGTGATGCATGTTTGACTGCCACCCACATGCGATGTCTTTATGTAAAAAGGATTATAATGGGTGCTAGGCTTGGCCCTGAAAGCACAAAGCAGCTGCACCCATGCAGCTTTTGTCATCGCCTTCTTCATATCACTTTTCTACCAAGACGACACTGAGGTGGTTATGGATGGGTGATGACAAGGATTTACAAGGCCAGTCTTAAGCCAGCAGAATATTCATAGGCACACTATTTGGGCGACTTACACGGCTGTCAGAGCTGCGATCAATCAACCAGTCGATCGTGTAATTTCTGCACAAGTGGAGTCATCACGTTTCATTGAGCACCACTGTACGAGGACGCAAAAACACTCACGGCGTGCTATGAGCCCGAGTTATCTGTAAAACATTAACACATCTGCTGTGAGAGTGATCCATCTTGAAAAGGGTCTATTACTGCAGACAGAGTCCATCCATCACACTGCACTATCTATCTGAAGTCTTAAAGCAGGCCGTCTGGCACCCAGACCCTAACATTTAAGTTTCAGATTTTTACTTTTAGCTGGATTCCCACGATATCACTAAATCAGGCAAGAGTCTCAAAGTAGAAAAAGTCATGTTTGACATAAAAATATTAAGTCTATACAAAATCCTTGCTGATCGGAAAGTGTGACATCTAGAGCAATTTTGAAATTAGTGCTGCAACAAACTATTATTTAATTTCCGAGTCATATGTTGATTATTTTCTTGATTATTCAATTAGTTATTTAGTCTGCAAAACGTCAGAAAATTATGAAAATGTTGGTCATCACAAAATGACATCCTTAGAAATATTGAGTTGAACAATAAACCAGGAAATATACACATTTAAGAAGCTGAAATCCTGCTTACATGATTATCAAAACTTAATAGCTGACAAGTAATTGAACAGTTGGAGCACCGTTTTAAATGACTTAAAGTAGACAGGGAAATACTATGAAAGCTCCTCTTCTGACCACCTACAGACACCCAAACTTATTTAAACGAAAAGTACTGACAGAGCTGTGGGATCCTGTGAAGTCATGGCTGTTCTAAATGCATTAAAAGGGCTGACAAAATGATAACAAAAAGCCACCATTCGTAATAATGACTCCTCTGTGAATTAAATATCTTTAGGATATTACATTACAGTGTCAAAGAAATAGAGAGAAAGGAAACTATGTTGTTTGACGGAGAACAGAAAAGCAGAATGAAATTAGATAATCCTTTATTTGTCCCAATAACAGACAGAGTATCTTTAAGTGTTAAGTACTTATAAGTATAGTGCAGCATGATTGTGAAGCCCCGTCGGTGCTGGTTAACCACTCAAACGTGATCTAATGCAGCTAAAGTGAGTTTGCATCCTCACTCTTCTCCTCTGTTTTGATTCCCGCAGGCCACCGATGTACACAATGAACCACAGAGTACTGCAAACAGAGGAACCATGGGAAACGGTTGAATAAATATATAGGCTACATGGAGCTACGATCTACTAGAGGAAAAAAAAAAATCAGCTTCTCTATTCATCATGCTTCCCCTTTTTGCTATTTTTATACTCCTCCATCATCCACACATCCTCCATCTCTTCACTATCTCCACTCGGCCATTTTATTACCCATCATGTGAGCCGGTGTGTCCAGGCCTGAGCTGAGCTGCTGCTGGTGGACAGGACATATGGCTGGTAGCACAAAGAGCTCCAACACCAACATGTCGAGGCACTGCGGAGCCTCCACGCTTTTGTTAGAGGCGTTAACGGCCACACCGGAAACAGCCGAGGGAACCGGCGGTCTGACAGGCGGCCAGAGGTTTGTCACGGTGCTTTCCACCCCAGAGACGGCGGTGTGCGGAGAATCAGGCGTGTAACACCCAACACTGTGGGGTGGCAGCAGGCCTCAGGGTAGTATGCTAATGTAATTTCAGCTTCAGTTCCACTGCTGCAGTCATTACGTATTCATGAGGGTTTGTTCAGGGAGTTTTCACCTCTGAAAATGTGGAATAATATACCAGCAAGCTCCTACAGAGTCAGACAGAACCGCAATGCATTCTGGGGCAGCAAACCAGGTGCATACTGCATGTTCATATTTATAATGTAGTGTAGCATCTGTGGCTAATTTAATTGCTGACCATGATATAATTACCCTATCATTTAAACTGCAGAGTTAAAAAGGATAATGTCAAATGTAAACAAAGTAGAAGCCACTTAAAAACAAACAGTTTAAACGAGTCGTTCTTGAATGAGGCTCATTGTTCCACAAAACTTAATAGAAATATATTTCTACTGTAAAATTCTGATGGGGTAAAGCTTACAGACACACTGACGTGTACAAAACAAATAGAGTACTGGACAAAAAAAACCATAAACGTCATCATAGCTGAAGACAAACCATCTTTCTGTAATGATGTCACTGAATAAATAAAATGATCACAAAGGAGAAGCGACTAATTGTCATATTTATCTTCGTTAAAAATAAACAGCAATCACTCCCTCTTAATCCATCAACTCCATTCCCCTCCTCATCCTTGTCTGAATTTTCATATATTTAACTCAAACAGAAGCAGCTAAAGGGAATAATTAATAAGGTGGCATATCAACATCTGTGAAAAAGATTTAAATATGATCCGGACAGTCGTGATGCTCCATTTAACAGCTTCTTTGCTGGAACTGATCACATCTAACTGGTACGAAACTGATTAAATAGCAAATATCAGCAGTGCTGTGAGATTTAAAACCACTGGATGGATATTAAAGAATAAACACTGAAAACTAGGGAATGTTATTTGAATTATCCCTATATTACAATGCAAATCAGTGCGGCAGACATGCATTTACATTCACTTGTACTTAACACATGATTTTGCATATTTCTGCATATTTTTGTGAGGCCGGCTGTCTCTAATCTCCAAACTGTCTGCCTTAGAAAAAACAGCCGTGACCTTAGTTTCACCTCTGTGTTATTTTTTTTCTGAGATTAACCAGCATGTTTTGAATCGGATCAGTGATATTAAATATTAATATGGAGGAGTCCAGTGGAGCGTGGCTGTATGTGTGCCGTCCAAACGCCGAAGTAATTAGTTTTTAATGAAGGCTCCAAGTTGGGCCGCTACGATGCTGTGACTGATGAATCACTGACAAAAGAAGCCCACCGTGGCCGACTGGTTTGTGTTGATTTGCTCTTTTAGAAATACCTCCAGGTCACCTCTCTTCCCATCATCCCCCTCCTCCAGCTCCAGCAGTTTCTCCCCCCCAACCTTTATCCTCTGCTGCCATTCCAATTCTCCAAATTTTCCAAGCCTGGCGCCATGGCGACGAGTGATGCATCACCGAGGGAGGAGGAGGAGGAGGAAGAGGGAGGAGAGTCGGGTTCGAGGAGGTCAGGGTGCGGGGCGGAGGGGACCACCTCCAGGGAGGCAAGAAAAGCTTCTGCTTGCCTTTGTTTACAGCACAATTGGGACCGTTTCCAAGGCAACGGGTGAGCCCAACGCAGGGGGAGGGGGGAGGACAAAAGGGATGGACGAGGAGGTGGGGGGGTTGAGCAGAGGGATGGGTCGACCGAGTCAGCCGTGTCATTCATTCAGGGCTAAGAAACGCCTGAAAACGCTGCGCTCTGACGGTGTGTAGTGCCACTGCCAATAAACACCGTGTTGGACATTTAATAAAACAAGAGGCTCCTTTATGGCCCGGGTCACGCTGGGTAGGATTTATCAGACCATGTTGTGAATGTAAGAGTGAGTGTTCAGCCAGGAAACATCTTCACTAGCTCACACAATAACGTTAAACAGCAAGTTAAAAAAAAAAAAAAAACCTATCAGAGAGCAGCTGAAACTCTTTTGCCTCTCCTTTACAAATCCTGTCAGGCAGCATGGGTGGAGTATCTGGGTTAGTCTCTACAGCGGCTGTAACGTGACACAGTTTATCTGAGAGCGTCGTAAAAACCTGAGACAAGAGGCTGATTTAAAGTGTCTGAAAAGGAGGAGGAAATGGGTGCTAGTGGGACAGGGCAGATTAAAAGCAGACCACTGATTAGCCTTTGTGTCGCTGCACATACAGAACAAAAAGGTGACAAATACCTGAGAAACATGACGTTTCATGCAGACAGAGTTTCATCTTTCTGTCACTAATAGAGCTTCTCACGCCTTCTTTCATTTCTGCATGTTTATTATCGTAAGTGATTTTCCAGCAAGTCAGCGCTTTCCCTCTTGCATTAAAGATGATTTGCTAGCTTGGCTTTGGCTCGACGTAAACAAACCCCTCTTATCAATCTAATTTAATTAACATCCTCAGTTGGCCCTGACACTCGCTCATCCCATCCGGCCTTGAAGAAACATCCAAGCTTTTACCACAATAGCGACGCCTCCAGCCTTTCTGGAACTCTCTCAGTATCATTCAGTCATCCTGACAAATAGCTGAGATAACTGACAAATGAGAAAAAGCAGCCATTATTGCCACCCTGCTAAGATATCTGTGAGGTGATTTACTTTAGGAAAGATTTTCTGGACTTGTTACACTTCTTCTAGCAAGCTGTACAATAAAGCACAAAGCAACAGTGCACGTTTTCCTCCATACAAAATTATGAATGACACAAGATGTGTAAATCCAGTAAATCTGTATTGCTAGTGGCTTTCATCACGTCGCTCACACACCAAACTTCACCGTACTTCTTAGACATATAATTTCTCAGAAAAATCAGACAATATCATCTTTAAATTATACTCAAATCTAAACGCTTCCTTATCAACTACATCCTGATGTCTTCCTGGGCGCCGAGGCGCCGAACCCACGCTGCTTTACATTCACACTGTAGCTGAAATACACATCTATCTCTAAAGAAACCCGTTCCTTTATTTTCTTTTTGTAATGCCACTCAGATCCGCCACGCTCAAACTTATCTCATGTGAGTGTGGCACAGTTTCATTGTGGCACAGAAATAGCTGATATTTCCCAGCCCTGAGGCCGCCGCCCCACTTCAGCTGTGAGGTCATCCGGCGGTCAGCGATGACTGACTGAACGGGCGTCAAGACTGAAGTAGAAAATCCTGGTTTTACAAATCACCTTGTTTACATGTATTTGTGCAAGTAAGTAAACAAAATAATTTCTTCCCACGTGAAATCGCTCGTACACGACACCACACAGAAGGCCTGATGAAATACAGTGAATCACCCGATGATTAAAAAAATGTTGCTTCACACGATAAAGGAAAGTTTCTAATGATATCATAATAAATTATGTTCACCCCCCCCCAAAAAAAAAATAAACCCTTGAAAAGACCTTGAAGAGCGAGACCAGACTCAGAAAGACACCACTTCAGGGAGTTTGGACAAAAAGTGCAGAACGGCAGGCATTGGTACTCGTCCAACTCCCAGTTTCTCCACAGTGCGAGGCATTCATCATCATTATCATGGCTATTCAGCAGACCTAATTCCCTTTAAAATCAACCGTCAATTCTCATTTGGCCGCCCTCGACATCTTATAGGCTTTGAATTCTCCCATGAACTGGATCTGGAGCGAGTTATCTGGAAAACAAGAGGCGAACAGAAGCACAGGCTCCATTATTTGGAAACCTGTTGGGTTTCCATGCGCTTTCCAAAACCCAAAGACCATTCCTGAGCACTAAAAGAGACTTAATTGTAGATCCATGACCAATCAAAGTGAACACCGTCTAAACCACAAGTGCCTCTCTCTATTCGCTGCGACCCACACACTGCGATGAGCTGACCTGGCCTCAAAACAACAGCACTGGGTTAGCGACATCTGCGCTAGCCAAACCATGCACAGGTAGAGGAAATACAGGTGATATCATATCTAGATAACAACAGATAACATAATATACCCGTTTTTTCTCGGATTCCAGCCCACAAATAATCCTAAAGCCAATTTTTTTCCCACACTAGTGCTGGACAGCAGAAGCGTTTCCCTCTCATTTGACTATAAATAGATGTGTTCAAACTGCAAAATTAATGCAGGAGCATGTGTGCGAGTAAAATAATAATAAAAATACTAATTTTGATTTTTAACAAAAAGGTGCAAAAAAAAGTGCAGTAATCCCATTCATACCGCCTACAGAGTTTAGAGGATGAATAACAACACAAACAATAAATAAATACAGTTTAAAGCAAAAATAACTCTAAAAAAAAAAAACAAGTTTCTCTATTCATATGCAAATAAACTAAATCATTTTGTTTATAAATTTCTCCTTGTACCCCACATCATTTGGTAAATATTTATTGTGCCCCTTAAGTTCTTCATGTACTTCTAAATTTTTCGACTTCTTGGGGAAAAAGTCATTTTCAAGTACTGAGAGTACTTTCAGTGCAAATTATAAATGAGTAAAATTATAAAGAACAAGTAAGTAAATATAGGTCAAGTCTATTTATTGATATGGAAACAATATGAAAAATATTATATCATCCGACGAGATATCCATTACGATAACTTTATCTATTTTATGCATCATTTGCACTCACATCATTATATTGTACTGTACTGCTGGACGTGCACACAGTTAACATTGAGTTTCTGTTAGTTTGTTTACCTTATTATCTTATTGATTACTGCTGTCTGTTCCTTTTATATTTTATGTTGTACAGTGAGTGAATGCTGTAAAAACCTGAGTCAAATTCCTTGTATGTTGACACGTGGCCAATAGAGCAGATTGTGATTCTGATGCCCAGCCCTACAAACACATCAAAATTCAAAATGTACTCTCTTGAAAGATCACAAATCAGAAATCTAAACTAAATCCAGCAGATGAGAGTGAACATTACTGGGTTTTGCAGACGCACTGAGTGCAGCTGTGGTGTGATGTGATGCTGTGTGCTCCTACAGTCGGTCAGGGTTTGTTCAGAGGTTACATAACCCGGGATTTTCGTGGCTCACAACTCCTCCTGCCCTCCATCCTTCTCTCTCAACGAGTCTAGGCTGAGTACAGCGAAGTGGAGGAGGCACAGATGGTCGGCGGGGCTCCACGCATCGACATCACCGCTGTGCCAGGCGAGCGGGACGAGAGTAAAAGTGATGGAGGGAGTGGCGGCCAATAGGAACGTCATGCTGGGAATGAATAAAGTGAGATAAATATAGACGGATGGAGCGGTGGACACAGAGCCGGTCTAATGTTTTGGTGCAGTAATTGCTAGATAGATTGAGCTTCCAGAGGGATGCAAAAGATTAACTTAACGAGGCGATGCATCTGCTCCCTGATTGTGTGTAAATGCCTTACTCGTCGTTTCAAAGAGGATAACACAGCCACAACAGTCAGATGCTGCGGCTGGTAAATCTATAGATAATATGAGGGGGTGAAACAATAAAAACACAGGACTTAACACTACAATCTGAACTATTAATCCACCAGCTGGACCAGAGGACAGTGGACTACCTGCTCAAAAAAAGCCTACTATGTAAAATGGCTTCGATGTGAAGCATCCTGTCATGTTGTGGTGAATCACTGTCTGTCAACATTCAAGTCGGTGGCCAGAAACCACTTTTAGGACAATTTAATGATTCACTCTTCTTACAGCCCTCAGGGACAAGTATTAAAACTTCATTTTCTGCTTAATGTTTTGGTAATACAGTCCCAGCGCCCAGAGCGAGAGGAGCCAAATTAAAGTAGGCTAGCACTTTGACGCACAGTTAGCCGTGATCACAGCTAACTAGGCTAACTGATGTCCACGAGGCAGGCAGTGCAGCAGACACACTGAACCACTTATCAACATGTGAGGAGGACTAATTATAAGACAAAGCCATCATGACCTCACTATACATACACACAGAGAGAAATGTATGTTTGTGAGTCAGTTTCACTTCAGATCAGAGTAAAAGACAAAGCGAAAATACAAGAGGAAAACGCTGAGAAAAGGTCAGAGACGGGAACAAAGACGAAGAGATGCTGAGAGGATAAAAAGATAGATATAGATAGATATAAAAAGATATTCTATTTAAAATTAAATAAAACAGAGAACGGCAAAAAATACTAACGTTATAGAAGCTGGAATCAACAAATGTTTGTTGAAAAATCATTCAATTATTCATCAAAAAAAAAAAAAGCTGAAATGTATTGTTTTGTTGATGAATTAATCAACTGAATGACTAATTCTTTAAGCCAAAGGAAGAACCAGGAGAAGATGTGACAGGCCAAAGGTGGAAAAGAAACAGAAAAAAAAACAACTAAATAATAAGAGTAATGAGCGAATTTCCGTAAACCTTGATACGGACAAGGGAAAGGACTGAAAAAACTCAATGTTATTGATTCATTTCCACCTTTTCCCACATGACTCAAATATAAGATTACGCCGCTTAATAGTTAATTCTTTCATGACCTATTTGTCAACACCTATTTGTGTTTTAATTTTCAAACTAACATGAAAAAGTAATGGCAGCTATCTGGACATTTATCAGTTGTGTCTTTCACTTATCCTCTTTTTTTGTAAAACATTAGTATATTAAAAGGCTTAATGTATCCCAGATAATCCCTGTCCACTGAACAGGTGTGGTGGATCTCAAATCTGCTAGGTTTCAGTCCCACTAAATGTCCTGTTAGGATCTAAAATGTGTTTCCGAAGGTTATTTTCCATAAAACAAAAAATACTAGTACTGATAATTAGCACAAAATATCAACAAATACCCGCACTCTCCCTGACAATCTGACTGCTTAAAAAAAAACAAAAAAAAAACAACTTTGACAGGTCAGCAGTGTACTCTACCTCCATGGCGAGGGCCGCGGTCTGCTGGTCGTAGTGATTCAGGATGTTGGGCATGTAGGTGGAGTTGTAGGGCAGCCCCTGACACATGCGCAGGGTTATGGGCTCACAAGTGAACAGACTGTGGCTCCCTGCCGCCGCATCCATGGGGATGGCGACGCACGCTGTCAACATGGACACCGACAGCGCCCACAGGAGATCCATAACTGGTCCGTACAGAAGGAGAGAGGAAACAACCCGGCTGGTTAGGAAGACCGGCTGAGTCCTGAAAACGAGTGGCTCATTCACCACGGTAGGAAAATCACAAGGCTTAAGGACTGTCCAGGACTGTCTGGTAGCCTCTTCCTCCTCTTCAGCTCACAGAGAATCAGTTTGGGTTGGGCTGCATAATCCAACATGGCCATGACTGAAACTGGCTGCATCCATCACCGTCACCATGGGGATTCCCATCAGCAGTGAGTCACCTGACCTGGGAGAAGCTGGGGTCCTTTAAGATGCTGTGATCACTCACACTCCTCCCCCTCCTGTTTCCAACAACAGCTGTGATGGTGTGAGGAAAATATCGATGACGATCACCAAGGTGATGAGCAGCCAGCAATCTGAAAAATAAAATATATATTTGACATCAAGCTGGTTGGAGCTTGGCAAAACTACAACTACAAATCTTCTATCAGCATATAGATGATGTATATTACAATACAACATGTTCTCTGTTAATTTAAAAAATAAAAAGTCTATATGTAATAACTCCATATTTTGCATACTTCTGTGTGAAATTATATAAATGCTTCACAAGTTAAAAGTACTGAGTATTTTAAGAGCTTTGGATGTAAAATTCACATAATAGTTTCTCTCAATCGAAACAATAAGGATCATGAGAGCTGTTGTCTTCATGTCAGTCAGCTTCTCCAGGTTAGCTTTGCTTCAGTGTTCACGCTTCAGGAGGTTTTTACCGGCAGCCGATTTCTCTACAGAGGTCTCCTCCTCCCCACAACAAACACATCCGATGACTAAAATCGGTAAAACCACTCAATAAAGCAGGTATGCTTTAAAATCGATGTTTCTCCGGCGCAGTTCGGCCCCGGCGGAACTAATGGACGAGCTGCAGCTAACGCTAACATTAGCCCAGCTCGTTTCTCTGATAACATTAGATCCAGATGGCCGATGACTAAAATCTGGTTAAAATATTGAATTAAAATTGACCAAAATCCAGACAAGTATGTATTAAAAATGTATCTTAAAACTGAATAAAAACTACATTTATGATAGATTCTGGCTGATAAGACTACTGCATGCGCACAGCGGATATGACGCATTTGACATGCGACAAAATAAAACTATACAAATTAATGAACAAACAAAACAACAAATACAATGTTTAGAAATTAATAAAACTACTGATTTCTCTGGTCTGAATCATTATCTGAAACATTAGGGATAATGTTAGTACACTAATAATGTACATTACTGGTAGAGTACTTGTTAGACATTTTAAGTGAAACATTACATATTATGTATTTAAGTGAAATTATAGAGAAAAATAAATAAGAATGAGCCCAGCCTATATCATGATAGAAATGACAAAAATATATGCAATGGGCATTTTACATCCTCACATTGCCTTGTCTCGTCTCTTGCAACACAGGACAGGATTTATTCTTCGCAAAATTAGATAAATAACAAAATGTAAAACTGCCCACACCAGTGGGTTGGTAATTGCATTTCACTGTAGTGGGCCGCTGTGTGGAGAACATTCACAAAAATAATTAACTGCAATAGATCTAATACCAAAAACAATCATTTACATGGGAAAACGTGAATAAAGATTTACACCTTCGTGGAAATTGATGCAATTGATAAAATTAAATTCCGTCGTGTAATCTTAATTTGCAGAAAAAAAAAAAATTTTCATAACGGAAATTGTGACATTTACATGACAGTGTATACCCAAAACATGTCCAATCACTGACACGCACAATAATAAGGAGTACTTTGAGGTGCACCTGTGTCTAATAAACATACATGTTAAAACAGGCACATATTTATTTTAAAGGTTTCTTACAGTGGATGAGCTCGTCCGTTACCTGTGCGTCAATATTAACGGGCTCCTCCTAAAGCTCCGATCAGGGATTCATAAATGAACTGATCCTCGTAAATGTCAGTCCACCTACGTTTAACTAACATTTAGCTCCTGCTGCTTGTTTGTATCTGTCTCACTTCAAAAAACAGGTTGAGTAAAACAGTCCAGCAGCGCAGAGGAGACAATAGATGACGGTTAGTTGATCCGAAATGATAATAACTACAGAAAATGCAGCGTTCGTTTAACGTTAATTCACCGAGCCGGGCGGGAACGGAGGCGGGTGTCTCACGAGAAACACTCCGGCTATAAACGTGAGCTAACGGATAAATTAAAAGCAACTTTACCTTAATGTTGTGCCGAAAATTCACGTGTAGCGACGGGGTCTCTGCCGCTCCTCGAGTTGGTAACAATGAGTGAGTGTCCCCCTCTTCCAGCGCCCTCCTCCTCCGCCTCTGTCAGCCTCTCCCCGTCTCCTCCTCCGCCCTCCCTGTCGAGCGTCAAGCCGGCAACAATTTCAAAATGGCTTCCGGACAAAACGATTCAAAAAATAAAAGCCTCACCAACGGTCGCGCCTCGAGGTAAGGTAACCCGTTAACTGGGAAACTCTCGCGTTGATTTGAATGGAGGCTGAGTCAGCGGGCGGCTATTCTCGCGAGAGTTTATGTACGTTTGCGGGTTACTTCTTCACAAAACACATTTGTTTAAGTTTTATTTAAGCCAATACAGGAATTGACCCTGTGACAGAGCAATAGAAAACATACGTTTAAATGTGTCTGTTGTCCTAAAAATATAATGATTGTGAATTAATCATGAATGGCTGTTTTTTTTTTTTTTTTACATCTGTGGAAGCTATCTGAAGTTTGGCCCTAATTCTAACAGGATGAGACGTCTAGTGGTTACGTTATCAATGTTTTCAATATCAGCTTGAATTCTGAAGTATTTCCATTTACTTTATAAATCTATACAAACATTATGCGTAAAATAGATGACCAAAATACAGTGCACCATAGATTAGTGGTGTAAATAGAGGCTTAGAATCACCTTGTCGCCCACAAAAGTAAAATGATAGGCATCACTAATATTAAATGATGCGTCAGTATTGAAAATTGTAATGCAGTTGTGAATAATAAATAAATATAATTGTGGGGGAAGTGTGATGTTGGAATTATAGCGGATACATTTAAATCTGAATTTCTATATGATGATGATGATTAAGATGATTATAACTTCAACAAGTCCAGTTGACTCCTCTTTGCACTTTTCCATTTACCTCGAACTGGATGATTGAGAGCCTACACTAACATTATATATTAGGATTTTACTTTGGAGTTTCCGGTCTTGCGCAGTATGCTCCTGCTCACCTTGACGCAGCTCCTCGTTTTTTTTCTTCACAGCAGGTTTTCTAGCTGCGCTGCGCGCCACCGCCCATCCGAGGACGCGCACACTTTCTGAATGGAGAAACTTCTCAGACTGAACTGATGAAGTCTGAAATATTGAATTATTGTTTCAGCAACGACAGTTTAAGTTACTACTACTACCACTACTTCTACTACTAGTAATAATAGTAGGCTACTGATAACATCTTATAGCATGTTACATAAATACTTACATGTATTTAGTGTATTAAAACACAAATATAGTCCAAATGTATTCTATGGTTACTATAACTAATGTTTTAATACACTAAATACTTACTATAAATATCAGTACTGTAGCAAAACGACCCCTATGTCTGATACAGTCAAATATAATAAAATACAACGCCTTTATTGTCATTATATGACAACGAAATGCTTAAGACAATTTACAAACAGTCAAAAGTAAATACGGTAGAAAAATAGAAGTAATATTTACAGTATTTTTCATCCATAGGTATGTATCATAGGCATCTAATGCAGCAATTTACTGTCATAGATGGATGTAGATGTTTTTTTTTGACACAATTCATCAATGATGCTTTAGAAAATGAAATATATTCCAGTGTCAAAATGGATAGACAGATTTTTTATGAGTAGGATCTGTCATCATTAGACCCAGTGTTGACTGACTGCTTCACTGTGGTTTGCCCTGCAGCAGCAGCACCACCTCCTCCTCCACCTCTGTGTGTGACAGCCAGTCCATGTAAGGAGAGTGCACTCACTGTTACCATGGAAACAAGTAAACTGTGCACAGGGAAGTGGGAGGGAGAGACGGTCAGCATCAGAAGTATGCAGAGAAAGTGTGTTTAGGATTTATTTCCTTCTGTCAGCAGAGCAGAACTGATGGTGAGTAAAATACCAGAGGAGTGTGTTGAGTAACTCATGACGCTGCAGGGTTCGTGAGCAGACACAGGCTGCCATGATTGTAATCTAGCATTCTTTCTAAGACTACTTAAGTTAAAGGAGTGCAGCATTTAGGGGGATCTGGATGTATTTCTGCAGGTCAACCAGCAAGTTAGCATCCAGGGATAAGGGATTTTTTCATTTGATTATTGCAGGAAATAAGTTCTGAAGTGGCAAACAAATGTTGATGATACTGTTCAGCAAGATAATGTTCACTAATTAACAAAACTTTTCTGATTTTTGAAGTGCGATGAGGCTATAAATGAACTATACCATAACAGCAAGCTTCCTGTTAGCAACCAGCTTTTTTAAAAGACACGCAAAAAGCTTGAAAATTCAAGAAAGGGATATTTACTGACATATAATGTAGAAAAAAAACTGAAAAAATATTTTATACTGGTGTTAATCACATATCATATCTTCAGCATCTAGATTAGATTAAATTGTCATCACTCGTGCCAGAAGTACAAGGAAACAAAATGCAGATTAGATCCAACCAGAAGCAGTAAATAAATAAATAGTGAGCAGGTATGTGATAAGAATAAACATTATACAGGAGTTTTTTTATTCTTATCCCCTATTGCTACAGCAGCATAAACAAGTTAGAAGTTAGAAAAAAAGCAATAAACAACAATAAGGAAATAGAATAAATAATAATAATAATAATAATAAATTACCATATGCACAAAAAATGAAAGATATTTTAATGGTAAATGAAAAAATAAATACAATATTTAGATAAATAATGTGTATTATTATTATTATATTAAATAATAATAATAAATATTTACTGTATGTACTAAAAAATAAAGATTTTTAATGGCAAACGAAAGGCAGTATTTAGATAAATAATATGTGTTATTATTATTATTAATATTACTATCAAATGATAATACAGAATATGTGCAGTTTAAATGTACAGTAGTGCTGTGATTTTTTTTATAATTAGTACTACTGAAAATATGAAATGTGATGTAATTTCCAGGTTTCAGGACTCGATCCTGCAGCACTCCATGTCCTTCATGTTTCTACAGTATAAACAGACCAAAACAGTCCAGGCTCCAGAGACACGTTTCATTTTTTCATAATTCAGATTCAGGTGGTTGCAATCTGCTGCCTCACCACTAGAGGCCCCTCAATACTACATACTGATCCTTTGGCAGATGCTGCACATACTGTAGTGCACATACAGTGGTGTCAGAAAATATGAGCGAACATATTGATGAAGTTTTTGTTTTCAGTGCATCACTTTTACCTGGCTGATACTGGAAGATGCCTCGGAGGTCGTCAGGCCGCGATAAGATGCCGACCAGGCTGAGCAGCTGGACTCCTCTGAACCACCTGCCGTCCAACACCAAGGTCAGAGTGACCCTGAAAAACAAGTCAGGGTTCATTTTGTGAGTGGATGCAAAAAACACGTTTGTAAAAGTAGCAGAAATACTCCATTACAAGTAAAAATAAAGGTACAAGTACAGAACTGTTATCAACAAACTCTATCAAAATGTCAAGAGACTGATACCTTATTAATTATAGAAATACAGAAAGGTAAAATAAATATATATTATAAATGAAGAATATTTATTAGCTTGATCTGTCATCCATCCATCCATTTTCTACCTCTTATCCTCACATAGGGTCAGTCAGTCTTAGGGTCTTAGGGTGAAAGGCAGGGTACACCCTGGACAAGTCTCCAGTTCATCACAGGACACTGATCTGTCATAAATAATATATATTTAGCTTAATTTATTTGAGAAAGACGGTACAAAACAATAAATAGATGTAAAAAATGGCTGATTTCATCTGTTGTCCCTGGTTACCGTGTTACAGGAGGATTCCTGAAATACATAAAACAAGACGTGCACTTTAAAGACTGGAAAACATTAAAAACATCACCGATATTTTTATATATAGAAAGACACTGCAGACTGTACAAGTAATACATGAATGAACATGTGCAAAAAAGTAAAATTAAGGTGCAGTTGGAGTATGAAACATATATATATTATACATGTTGTTGTTATCCGTGAAAATTTGTTTAATATTAAAATTTGTTTTACAAAAAAGCAGAAAAAAATATCAAAGTAATTTGTTAATCACCCTTTTTTCTCTTTTCTTCAGGTGTTTGAAGAACGACGAAACCTTCTGACAAAATGGGTGAGTCGAACAATAAAACAAACTTTATTATTTTCATCATTTACACCGAAAAACACAGTGTTAAAAATAACACCTTTTGTTTTAGTTTACATAGTTCTCAGAGTTAAAGTTATTAAAAATGATTTTTATAATAGTGTTAAATACCTGACACTCTCAAATATTATCACTGCCAGTGTCAAATCAACCCCCATCTACTCCAAATAGTTTACTCTGAAAACGAAAGCTACCGATTTTTCTACATGTGAACGACTGCTTGATCCTTTTTAGTTTTTTTAGGTGTTTCTTTACAGATCTCCTTCATGTCAGTTTGACAGGTGGTCTGACGGCCAGAGGAAGGCGGTGCTGCAGGACCTGGTGCTCAGCTGCTCTGTGGACCAGCTCAGGTTCCTGAGCCTCAGTGTGAGCAGACGGCTCCCCCTGCAGGCCGCCGACTTCACCAGCCTGCTGCCCAGAGCCCTCAGCCTCTACATCTTCTCCTTCCTGGACCCTCGCAGCCTCTGCAGATGTGCCCAGGTACGACCAGGTGTGACATCATGACCGCTGCTAACATCACTACTCACCGCTGGATGTTTGTCGCCTCCAGGTGAGCTGGTGCTGGAGGAGCATCGTGGAGCTGGACCAGCTCTGGATGCCCAAGTGCGTCAGGCTGGGATGGTTCGTCGACTTCAGCCCGGCCCTGATGGAGCAGGGAGCCTGGAGGAGGCGCTACATCCAGACGGTGCAGGAGCTTCGCTTCGCCTCGCTGCAGGTCAGCTCACTGCTCGTCAAATGATATGAGAATCAAATAACAGTCAAGTTCTTTACTGACATTTTCTGCACACAAGTTCACAGGAAGGGAACAAGGTTCTAAATAACAACATTTACTACAAAACAACAAACAACAGGACGACAACATAAACAGAGCTACTAAGGCAGAGTGTGTCTGTTGGTACCTTTAGTAGTAAAATATGTAGATATTATATAGTAACAGACTTTACTGTGTCTCAGGATTATAACAAGTAGCAGTTCAAAATAGACAGAAGTAGTTATAAATATAAATAAACAGCAGTACTGCTACTGAGGCAGACAGTAATATTGACTCAGAATAAACTTTCATGCAGAATAAATGGACGTCACTACTTGGGCTAAAGGGGAAAACCCTAGAAAGCACAGTTTTGTGATATTTTATCTACCGTATATTTGTCTGTAATAGTTATTAGTCCCATGCATATTTGATTTAAGATACATTTCTTGACTTGTTTTTCTTTGTAACCAACTTTATTTTGTCTAACAGTCGTTAGCTTGTTAGGAAAGAGGGGAAATAACGCTCCAGATTTAAGCTCATTTTTTGTGTGGAACAAACTGCAGGCCTTGACCTTTGACCTTTGTATGGTTTACAGTTGTAAAAAAGGTAATAAATCAGAATATAAAACGTGAACCACTCAAAGTAACTACATTAAATGTTTATTAAATGTCTTTTCGTCCACCTCCAGGCCGCCTCATCCCAGCAGCAGTTCGTGGCTCCAAAGGTCTCGACCATCAGACGTGAAGATCCGTCAGAAGGAACAGAGGAACGTTCAGAATCGACCAGCCGGCCGCTTGGAAACGTCTCCAGGACGGGAAAAAGAAAAGAGAAGCAGCCGGCTGCACCGCCGCCGTGGAGAGACGCCGACAGACGTCCTGAAGACACGAGACGCTTCAACTACCTGGACAACCTGCAGCCCACTGAGCTGAACAGGTGAGAAAAACCTGAGCGTCATCGTGTTATTAAGGAGACATGAAGAGGAATATCCACAAAAAAATGAAATTAAAATGATTACATTATTATTCGCAGAGCAACCGCCACATTTTGCTCTTTGGCGCTCCTAATAAGAACATTAACATGAAAAAAAGGTGTTTTGCTGGAATAATAGATATTAATATAATATTGAATAATAATAATAATAATAATAATAAAATAAGATAAACCTTTTTTAATTCCACAGAGAGAGCAGCAACAGTGATATAAAAAATACTACTACTACTACTAATAATAATAATAATAATTGGAATGATTATTATTATTATAAACCTTTTTAATACCATAGTGTGAGCAGTGAGCAGTGGAACATAGACAATATAAAAATTAAAAAATATATATAATGAATTAAAATAAATAAAAATAAAGACTTAAAATAAATAATAAGAAAAAACATAACAAAATTAAAACATTAAAGAATACAGAAAATAAATTGAAATCAGATATTTTGCTTGAATAACAGGTACTGATATGAATTAATAATAATAACAATAATAATAATAGTAATGGTAGATTCCCTGACTCTCTCTGCAGAGCCTCCACCTGCTGCAGCAACAGAGGAAGGAAAACACTGTCTGAGGCCCATTACAAACTCCGCAAAGCCAAATCGCTGGTAAACCACCCTCCATCCATCTCCATCACCACCAACACCACCCTGCTGTGACAGTGACCTCCCTGTCTGAAGCAAACGAGGAGGATCCTCTGGAGACGCTGCAGCAGCAGGCGTCATGCATTATGGAGCAGCGTTTACACAGAGAAAACAAAAAGCCTGTTAATGATGGGGGGTGAAACAGAGGACACACTTAATATTCTGGTGAAACATGATGCAGAATTATTTCAGCCTGGATGCAGAAACAAGGTTTTTCTAGTCACCCTGGTTCTCTGAGAACTTTGGTCCTTCTCCTCCAGATGTTCCTCAGCTCCAGCTGCAGAACCCAGCATCCTCCTCCTCCTCATCATGACATCCAACCCATCACCGTGGAGACCGCCAGCCGCATGCTGCGCCTGGCCCAGTGGAATGCTGGGATACGTCCAGAGCCGGTGAGGTCATCGGTTCCTCGGCTGAGCGTGGAGGCGCTCAGGGCGTCGCGGCGTTCACACCGGAGCGTTCCTGGTAAACCTCCACTCCTCCTCCAGACTGAACATGATGCAACCAGAGAGCAAGAAGCCTCCAGAAATAATATTATTATCATTTAAAATGACTGATTCTGCAAGAAAGAAAGTCACAGACTTCTGTGACAAACTGGAGCTGAATTATTGATGGTGAAGATTTATTTTAAGCCAAAGCAGGAGAAATTATTTTAGAGTCTAATTAGCAGGAAATATATTTTACAAAATACTAAAATACAGAGAAAATTAAACGCTGCTGTTATAAATAATAAAGCTTTGAGAGGTTACAGTATGTACATCAGAAGAGATATGAAACAAATACAGTGACTCTGAAGGGAAATCCATAAAATTAAATTTTTTTTAAAGCTGCAAAAACACTGAAATATCACATTTTTGTTCCAATAGAAGAGAAGTCAGCATACAAAATATATGTTAATTATCTTCTCTTCATTAGTAGTGGTAAAAAGGCTGAACTTTTCAATGTAAAATAATATTTATGTGTAAAGTTTTTTCATTCACAGATACGCCGCTGTTTCAGCCCTGGACTGAGTGAAGCTCATCGACCACATCTACGGATTTTTAGTTTAATATTTTCAACATTAAAAGCATTTTTCAACGTCAAAACATGTTAAAGTTAATGAGCGACATGGGCATTATGATCAAAGTTACATTTCCATTTAATTATTATGACACTGTGTGAAAAGAACTGAAGAATATATTTAATATTTTGTTACTTTCAGGAAACTGAGAGGATTTAAATATTTTAAAATATGGCAGCATCTTGAGTATTTTAACAGTTCTGTTCAATAATGACATTTAAATATATTAATTAATGTTTGTTTTTACATATTTAATTCTTTAAAGGTGTGTGGATGTATTTACTAAAGTCCCGTCTTTATGGAGTATTTTCTTTTTATACATCAACTCCACTGCAATCACAGTCAAATGTTGTACTTTTTAATCCACCTGCATTAATTTCACATCTTTAATTACTTCACAAATTAAGACTTTTACATACAAAACTTAAGAACGACCCAACAGTTCAGACTTCCTGAATGTTTAGTTGTTTTGCTCGTTAATCGACAGAAAAAAATCTGCAAAAATGACCAAAAATGAAAATATTTACCTCATAAATACTTTTCACTAAAACAACACTTTCAATTAAGGATGGAGTGTTTTTTACTTTTACCCTGGTGTTTGACATATTAAGAAAACTGAAGGAAACAGTGTGTGTACGAAATAAAGCTCCTTTATTAACCGTTCAATACAAAACCAAAATAATTTATAGAAACAGTCCGAACTCCAAAAAATATGAAGCAATGTCCGTCAAGTTCGAGACAAAACAAAACGCTGGGATTCAGCAAAGAGGGAAGATTAATGTCCATCAGTAATGAGGATTTCTATTAAACCGCTTCAGTCGGACACGAAATATCAAATTATAAAACACTGCATTCAAAGTATAGCTCACACACACACACACACACACACACACACACACATATATTACTAAACACAAGAAACCATAAACAACAGACCTTAATAAAGGGAAGTTAATTAAGTGTTAATGAAAGGCTCTGTATGGGTCAGTATTTAAATGGAAATAGTTTAAAAAAAACAAACTGTCTTTTCTGGCTGAAAGGCAACGCTGTGCTCTTTGATATTTCACTTTCAGCAGCACATGATGAAGTCATATAATTATTATTATTTATTGTTATTATTATTATTGTTATTGGTATGTCAGGGGAAGAAGTGATGAATAAAAAGCTTCTCTCTGGTTTTACGGTGAAAACAAACCAGATAAACTTTGATTTCATAAACCAGTCACTGCACCCTGACAGCTGAGCGTGAGACAGATAATCTGAAAATATAAAATGAAAATCAATCTTTTTCTTTTCATAACAACAAGAATCTGAAAGCTTGAACAGATCGATCGAGGCTGATCAAACATGAATCTAGGTTCTCTCCTCAGAAACAATAATATAAAAATAATTTAATTTTATTTAATTTGTTGCGCTACCTTTCGGCCCTGTCCATTTTCCTCATTGTATGTATTTTATTCACATTCCTGCCTTTATTTATCTATTTATTGAACTACTGTCTGTTTTCAATCTGTCTTTTAGTTGTTTTTAGAAAATATCTTGATAAATTCAACATTCAAAGTGTTTACTAAGGAAACATGTTTCCCTTCATAATGAAATTATTCATATCTCATTTAATATCCACAGTGAATGCTGAGTAAAAAAGTGAAAAACTGATGAAAAATATAAAAAAATAGACATTACTTTAACAAAATATTGTTTGATCAATGTTGCCTCTGATGTGTGTCTAAGCAGTCAGGATATCAGTGATAAAAACAACCAGACGTTTTAAAGTCATTCACTTTTACTTCAGCAGGAAATTTAAGGCAAACTTTAGAGAGTAAAGTTTTCCAAATGATCCTGGATGCAGTTTGATATTTTAATGAACTTCAAGATGGTTTTAAATAAGATCAGATTTTTGAGAAGAGAATGAAAACAACCCTGTTGTCTCATGTTTTTAGCTCCAGTATTGAAGGTCAGTAAATATTTTTAGTTCCATGTCTGCAGACTCTTCTAATAACATCTATAAAAACCTGAGCCTGTGACTTAAAACACAAACATGGAAAAACAGTTCAGGTTGAAAAATATTAAAGTTACCCTTTAAGGAAATGGATAAATAAAAAAAAACTGTTCAGTTAAGAAGCACACATCATTTATTCAGAATTTTAGTTTTTTGGCCTTTCATTCGGAGAAACACATTTTCTGTTTAATACAAAAAAAGTCACTTAAAACATTCAGAGCGTTGCCCCAAAACCATTAAATAAAACATTTGGTGGGTGGATGTGATTTTGCGTCACGTTAAAGCAAACCTTTGACATACTGGATGTGCAAAGTCTCTCATGTTCACAGTGGATTTATTTCAACAGTCGCACAAAGATGGAGTTTAGAAAAACAAAACACAAAAACAGCTGAATATAAAAAAAAAAAACACCCAGATGCTTTTTTTAGCAAAACGTACATCAAACCAATCAATCCCCTGTCTGCTTTCAATAAGCCCTTCACTGCAACACATGCTAACATCTTAAAGTGATCTCATCTAGTCTGTGTAGATTGAATGGAAATGACTTGTTTTAACTCATTTTTGACACAAATCCTGATTTAAATGAGAACCTTCAGCACAATTTTAAATATTCACTCCTTCAACAACAACAAGAGATTTTGCTTAAAAACAAAAGAAAAAGAAGAAGTTGAAGTGGAGTAAAGAACACTAAATGATTGAGAAGGTTCGCTGTAAAGGTGCCGCGAGCGTAGCTCAGTTCAATAAGGCTGATCGGTGTCGTTTGTGCCGTGAACAGTCGAGGCGGAGCAGAAGGGAAACGTCCTGCAGGTTCTCAATAGCTTGGAGGGAATGACTATGCAAATACACACGAGTATTAACATTGAGTCCTTTTAAATAATGTAAACATATACATCTTATCTGAGGTCGGAGCAGTGATCCTCTTCATGTCGGTTTATATTTATATATGTATAATAAAAAAAGAAGACAGACATTACTGGAGCATCGCCCGGATGTTCTTCGGAGTGGATTCATCGTTCAGGTGTTTAGTGGTGAATCTGAGGAGGAACAAAGAGTTAGTGGTGAAAACCCATCCATCCATCCATCCATCCATTTATTTATTTAGGGGTTCTTCCACCATTTTAAAAGTCAAATAAAAAAAAAAAAATAAAAAATCAGCCCTTTAATACTCGCAACGACGAGGCATAACACAACTTTTTCTACAACTTTCAAGCACAAAGAAGTGAACTTTGTGAACAAAATAACGTGCAAAATTGCATTAAATCTCTGAATGCTGTGTTTTTCTATTGGCATTAAACGCACCATCTGAAAAGTTAATACCTACAGTAAATTTAAGTCAATTTAAGACCTTAATTATCTGGATTTTAACTTAAGACATTTTAAGACTTTATCTATCTATCTACCTACCTACATATTATCTATCTATCCATCCATCCAAATGACTGATTCTATATTTCCCAGTAATATTTCACTCCTTTTTATTAGAATATAACTACACACCCTCCTGGACAGAATGCATAACAAACCTTTTTTTTGTGTTGTTGTTTTTTAGTGGACTTAATGAGAGTCTATTCGTGTCAAACCAGCACAGTGGACCCACCTGAGGGCGTTCAGTAGTCCTTCCACGTTGTCTGCCGGCTGGTCCTTCAGGACTTTTATGCAGCCTTTCATCTGAGAGGACATGAGTGGAGCAGTGTCATGACACACATCCACAGGGACAGAGGGGACAGAGGGGACAGAGGGAATAGTCTTACGTCTATCTTTGAGGACTTGTTGAAGGCGCCGTTGGGATGGACGTGGTCATAGAGGATGATGACGCCGACCATGACCCTCATGCAGAACAGGAGCGTGTCCTCGCTGCTGAAACGACTCGAATACTCCCTAAAATACACAGACAGAGAGGAAAAAGTAGGACACATTTAGAGTGTTTTAAAATGGTGAAATGGTCTAAATATTGTAGATTAGTGACATCACAGAAGGATAGAAATCCTGACGTTTCTGGATATGTAAGAAGTTTTGATGCTTTCACAGTGTTTATAAAACAAATAAAGCTGCTTTATGAAAGAAAAGCTTCTTCCTTTTAACCCTTCAAAATGTTTCCTGTTTGCTGTTTTCTACTGATGAAACCTTCATGTTTTCATGTGTGTTTGTAGAAAAAGTGACTCACGGCGTCTCCAGCATGACTTTACAGACGCTGGCCATGGTGCTGAGACAGTCTGTTGTGTTCTCCAGTGGAAGAGTCTTATTCTGCACAGAACAAACACAGTGACAGCAATTGTTACGACATGACAACACTGTTTATGACAAAAACAAACAAACAAACAAACAAACAAACTGGAAATAAGAACAGATCAATGTGCTAAATAAATTAAAAAGATCGGGTGTTCAGCATTTTTACATTTTTGGACTTTGCAAACCTTTCTGCAGCAAACTTTCCCTTAACTTAATGACGATGACCGTGCGTTTCGTTCTCACCTCCGTCACAAAGCTGGTGGTGGCGTTGCTGAGTGTCTTCAGCATGGGCGTGGCTTCAGCGTAGAACAGAGACATCCTGTTGGCCATCTCGTTGTTCACTTCGCTCTCGATGTCCAACTGTGACGCACAAACAGACAAACAAAGAGCTGTCAGCTTTTTTTCACATTTACTTTTCTAGTTTTCCCAACGCACCAACATAGAGTGTATACAGCATATTCCATAGTGTTATAATATTCGAGGTGTACACGTGCAAACAAGAGGCAATGATGGGACTCGCTGCTATAATGGTGCTAAAACTACACTGTAACTACACTAACTGTGCTATAACTGCTAAAACTGCTAAAATTATGCTAAAACTATGTTATAACTGCTAAAACTACACTATACCTGTGCTAAAACTACACTATACCTGTGCTAAAACTACATTATAACTGTGCTATAACTGCTAAAATAATGCTAAAACTACGCTATAACTGCTAAAACTGCTAAAAGTATGCTAAAACTATGTTATAACTGCTAAAACTACACTATACCTGTGCTAAAACTACATTATAACTGTGCTATAACTGCTAAAATTATGCTAAAACTACGCTATAACTGCTAAAACTGCTAAAAGTATGCTAAAACTATGTTATAACTGCTAAAACTACACTATACCTGTGCTAAAACTACATTATAACTGTGCTATAACTGCTAAAATTATGCTAAAACTACGCTATAACTGCTAAAAGTATGCTAAAACTATGCTATAACTACACTATACCTGTGCTAAAACTACATTATAACTGTGCTATAACTGCTAAAACTGCTAAAATTATGCTAAAACTACGCTATAACTGCTAAAATTGCTAAAAGTATGCTATAACTGCAAAAACTACACTATACCTGTGCTAAAACTACACTATAACTGCTAAAACTATGCTAAAACTATGCTATAACTGCTAAAACTACACTATAACTGTGCTATAACTGCTAAAACTGCTAAAAGTATGCTAAAACTACACTATAACTGTGCTATAACTGCTAAAACTGCTAAAAGTATGCTAAAACTATGCTATAACTGCTAAAACGACACTATAACTGTGCAATGACTACGCTATGACTGTGCTATAACTATGTGATAACGACGCTATCCCATAACCATGCTATAACTACGCTATAACCGTGCTATAATGTAGCTGTGACTATGCTATGTCTATGCTTTAACTCAGCTAACAGACGCTCAATCGTCCTGGACTCACGTTCATGTTGTTTATCCGGTTTCGACTGATGGTTCTTCTGTAGTAGCTGAAGTCGTTCTGGATGGCAGGAATCCTCATCTGAAGGAAAACAGGGAGAAGCATCGATAGAACATACTTTTCATTACGTGCATTATTTATCTGAAGCGAGGCCGAGTTGCTGGGCAGACCTTGAGCTCATCGAAGCGCAGAGTGAAGTGGAGGATCTCAGCAAACTGCTTGGCGAGCGCCTGCTCCCTCTCCAGGTGCTGAGTGGGTGTGAAGGGCGGACAGGTGAGACACTCCAGCAAACTCTGCAGAGCCTTTTCTGTACACAAACAAACAAACAAACAAACAGGAAGTCAGCTGCTGTAAAGAGCTCTTTTAGCTCCAGTTGAGAAAAACAAATTGTGCATAATTTTAATTAATTCCTAATTATCAGTTATTAAGTATTATGTTTTAATCTCTTTGCACTAATTATAAAAACATCACTGCCTTAGATTCAGCACTTTCTGTATGTACTGTAAATATTATATACTGTAATACATACTTCTGTACACACTGTAAATATTTACATATCATTGCATAACTTATACTCCTGAATATGTATATTATTATTACATGCATATTATCATTACAGATGTTATAATTTATTAATTTACATGACTTTAATCTATTTTTTCATTTCTAAATTAGATGAAAAAACATTATGATCATTAAACAAATGTTAAATAAAATATTCCAATAACAACAAAATATATTTATATAAATATATTAAATGGCACAATGATAGTTATTATTATGATTATTTTTATTATTTAGATAATTAATACTAGTTCTAGTCAAAGGTTAATAATCTGTTCATGGTCCATCTGTGTGTGCAATATTTATAGATTTTTTGTTTTACAAAAAAATTCTTAAATATTTACAAATAGTTATATTAATATTTACTAATGTTATCACAATGTTTTGTTATCCTTTTATTTAATTTATTTTTTCATATTACACAAGCTAATGATAAAATGTAATAAGTTATATTATTACTAATAATGAGTAAACATTTATAACTTCATTGTTTGTTCACAGTAAAATAACTACTAACTTAGTTAACAGTAAGTTAAAAGTGTGTAAAAGTCTGCTGATATTGGGTACACACAGAGAGCATCAGATAGAGTACTACTCTGTGATACCTAGTACTAGTACTAGTACTACTAGTACCTAGTCGGAGAGAGAAACTGTAGAACTTCTTGAGTTTGATGACCAGCGGACAGACGGAGTTCCAGGCTCGCTCCTGCAGCATGAAGTCGCTGGGGTTTTGAATTGCCTGGAAACAAAAATAAAAGCATAAAAACATCAATAAACCGCCATGATTAACCATCATGCATCATGAACGCTCTGCTCAGAAGATTTAACTATTTGATGCCAATCAGCTGTTATTTCCTCCCATCTGCTGCAAATCGTTCGATCACGTTTATCTTCCTCACATCTCTGATCTCCTGGCCGGCTCCTTTGTAGGCCTGCAGACCGCTCAGGATGTTCTCAGAGTCCTGGAGGACCGAGTTCACCTGGTTCCAGACCTCACGCTCCCCTTCTGTAGGCTGGGCATCTGACACAAACAAACAAAAACACAAACAAACATGTACCAGGACAACAGTTAGCTTAGCTACGGTAACTACAGAGCTTAACAGATTTATTATCCACCACCCAGTGTCAGGTGTTCACCTCCGCTGCTCTAAATTAACAGCATTACTGATTACTAAAATATTTTTCTGTAATGGTTAATCCACCAGAATGTGCATGTTCTTTAATCAAAATTACCTCTTTAATGCTAAAATTATTGTTGTTATCAAGGAATTTTCAATTTTATTGTTCTCCAGAAAAAAAAGCAAAAACAATATCAAAACACATCATTATTTTTTCATTGAGATGCCAAAAAAAGTTTTGTGTTTTTTTCACTAAATAGGAATTAATCAATGTTCGCTCAGCACAAAAACAGTGTCAAAGCTAAACGCTGCAGTTTCAGCTTTTAGCACAAGTCCATCAGCAGTCAGACATTAAACTGTGCAGCCGCAGCGATGCCTTTATTTTGAAATATGAACTCTAAACTTAATGCACACTGATGGGACTGGAGGTGTCCATAAAATAATGAAGGCTCTTAACTGTAGACTGAGTGGCTCCATAGTTTCATATCAATTATCCATAAAATATCTGAAGCTCTGGAGCATTTAGTGCATCCAGTACATGCAAGAACACACGTAAGGAATTTATTAGAGCACTGGAAGGCAGAAATTAATTCAGAATAACAAACAACCACTAAAACACATTTTAAAAAAATAGAATAAACTATTATATAATAAATAAATATAAATAATTAATAATAATAATAAGCTTTGAGACTGGTGGATTAAAGATTACAGAAATAATCTGTATAATCTGTGGTGGAATAATCCATTTATTAAGCTCTGTATTTATTTAGTTTATATTCTACTGCACTCATGTCTGCAACCTACTAACAAACCCACTGTTTTGCTTCATATTTCCTGCCTGTTACAACAGGAATACATTGAATTTATCTTGATTAGTATTATTTGCATTGTTCTGCAGAGGCCATACCTCTCTCATTAGCTTAGTTTGCTGCAGGACATATTTTAAAGCATAACGGAATGTAATATATAATAAACTACAGATCCAAAATAGAGCAACAGTGACATTAAATCTCTGTCTGGGGTCTGTTTTGGATTTTAATAACCTCATCATTTCCGCTCTGCTGAATAAGCAAAAGCCAAAATTAATGTGATAAAAATGAACTAATAAGTCTGTGTGGACATTAGGAAACGTTTTCTATGTCTCATAGATTGAACAAACATTGATTATATAATGGTTATGCAGGAGGAGAAACAAAACAGTGTTCAACGGAACTGATAATGTGTTAGTAGTTGCATTACGTCACATATAGTGTCTTATTATAGGTGTACATACAGGGGCAGGCATGCAGATAAATGTAAGGAAAAGCAGACGTCAAAGGTCAAAGGTCAGCTCCCTTCTTCTAGCAATGAATGGATTTCAAAAGGCATACTGGAATCAATCATGAATTATAATAAATACAAAAAAGGAGGATGGTTCAACAGATGAATAGGCTGACCTCTGACCTGTCAGAGCAAGGAAATGAATTAGGGATTAAAAGGGAGGGGGGTGGTGGTGGTAGGGCTAGCAGAAGGACAGGTTTAAGCTGTGCTCACTTTCAAAGTCAAGGAAAAAGTTTGGACCCTGTTCGAGCTCTGTGCAAGTGAGCACTTTTAACAGATTCCCCATTTGGTTTCTGTAAGAGAGGGAAAAAAGAGAAAGGGAAAAGAAGAGAAGGTGCGTGTGATGTTAAAAAGTCATCGATCAGTTATTCGAGCGGAGAGAAACGGCGGATCGGAGCTGAAAGAGCAGGAAGTCGAGGCCGAGAGAAAGGAGACAGGAAGGGAAAGAGAAAAGGAGCTCAGGAGCTTCATCTTCAGAGACCTGCTGACTATATCTCCATCCATCCTCCTGTTCCTCTCCTCTGCCACACTTACTTTCAAAGTCCAGGAAAAAGTGTGGATAGTTCTCTATATCCCTTGTTAGGACTTTTAGCAGGTTACCCATTCCAGCAAACCTGATGGTTGAAATACAGCAGTGAGAAACGGAGACATTCACATCAACAGGTCATTGAATCCAGTGTGGATGTTTTTATTAAAAGTGTGTGAGCTTTTTGCTTCATACTAAAACACAACATGGGTCCAATTTTAGCCACAAAGCTGCTGCAGTTATCTGCATGTGCATGGATGACCTGCATTCTGTCCATCATCCAGCAGGGGGCGATGCATGTCAAACTATTTTTTTTAATATCTTTAGTCTTTTGAATTTCTGAACAACAACAACAAATATTTACATGTATTTAATTTATTTATAATGAGCCCTTTTATTATCAATTAATTTGCAGGTCGTTTAGTTCATTACCGGATCACTTGTTTGGTCAATAAATATTTTTTAACATTAAACTAAGATTTAATTTTATTTATTTAACTGAATTAGAACAAGCCATTTTATTGTAAATTAATTTGCAGGTCATTTTTGTCCATTACTGGATCACTTGTTTGGGCAATAAATTATTTTTAACAATTAACTAAGGTTTAATTTTATTTATTTAACTGAATTAGAACAAGCCATTTTATTGTAAATTAATTTGCAGGTCATTTTTGTCCATTACTGGATCCCTTGTTTGGTCAATAAATTATTTTTAGTACTTAAATTATTTTTAGTATTTAAAGTAAGATTTTATGTTATTATCAATTTAATTGCAGCTAATTTTTTTTCAACCAATGAATCACTTGTTTGGAGAATAAATGGTCAGCGTGGGTTCTTAGAAAAAAAAAAGACTTTAAAGGTCTTGCTTTGTCCGACCAACTCTTCACAATAAAAGACATTCAGCTCACAGAAGATGAAGAAAACCAGTAAATGTTATTAATTTAGAAGCTGAATGACTTGAGCTCTCCGTTGTCTTCAATCATCTCTCATTTCACAGAAATTAAAAAAAGGAAAATATTTTAGACTTAAATTACACTGTGAGGTAGTTCTGTGAGTGGTTCCTGGTCAGGAAAGAGGCAGAATAAAAAGCAGTTTCCTCCCACCTTTGTTGGATGAAACTCCCCTGAACAAACTTCCCTGCTCTTTTGGATTCGGGCCTTTCTAAACGTGGTCAGACGCAGCGATGTAGTCCTAAATGGCAGTTCCCTAAAAGGTTTTATTGGATGCAAAATCTCTGCCACAGCATCAACTGACAGCAGCACGGTGTGAGACCATGCTTACATCAGTGTGAACAGTACAACCACTCTGGGTTCAAAGGTTTTCACAAAAATACAGATGCGCCCTAAAAGCAGCTGTTGTTCAGAGTCGGCTTGCTGAGGACACGCAGCTGCAGATTCATACTGCAGACATGGCCTTATCTTCTCACACACAGACATTAATCCTCTCTTGGACTTCATGAGTGTGAGGCGACAACAAAAGAGGCTCTGTGCTGCAGCACATGATGATCACGCTGAGGCTCTCTGCACGGCCTCCAGCAAGATGTCGACTATTTTCAAATCACCACATTCGTTCCTCGTAAAAATTCATGCACACTGAGCGACGGTGTGAGCACAGTTCCTACAGAAAGCGCCTTGATTCTGGAGGATTATTTATCTAACATGTCAGACGAATCAATTTCAAGCAGTCATGATTGAGTCTGGTGAACCAGAAGGGGGCAGTGCTGCTTTAGGTTTCAGCAGCAGGGATTACATGATGCCATGCTGGTTCATGTCCCTGGATTTTCTAGACCACCTCTACAATAAACTCATTTCAAAGTAAAGCTCCTGATTGTAATAAAAGGAGGACGTACACCAGATCATTTCAAAGTAAAGCTCCTCTGCTTTTAACTCTGCTGAGGTTGACTTCAGGAAACCACGGACACAGCCAGCTCTACCAGCTGCCAACTGTCCTCCTCAGCAACATCTGAAAGGTTCTGTCTTCACTTCATGTCACAATAAAAGCTCCAGTGATAGCTTCATTCATTATAGAAAGTGTGTCAGTGTAAAGGATTACTGTAAGCCCCCCCGACATGCCAGATCATTTCAAAGTAAAGCTCCATATTGTAATAAAAGGAGGACAGAGACCAGATCGTTTCAAAGTAAAGCTCCTTATTGTAATAAAAGGAGGACAGAGACCAGATCGTTTCAAAGTAAAGCTCCTTATTGTAATAAAAGGAGGACAGAGACCAGATCATTTCAAAGTAAAGCTCCTTATTGTAATAAAAGGAGGACAGAGACTAGATGATTTCAAAGTAAAGCTCCTTATTGTAATAAAAGGAGGACAGAGACCAGATCATTTCAAAGTAAAGCTCCTTATTGTAATAAAAGGAGGACAGAGACTAGATGATTTCAAAGTAAAGCTCCTTACTGTAATAAAAGGAGGACAGAGACCAGATCGTTTCAAAGTAAAGCTCCTTACTGTAATAAAAGGAGGACAGAGACCAGATCGTTTCAAAGTAAAGCTCCTTATTGTAATAAAAGGAGGACAGAGACCAGATCGTTTCAAAGTAAAGCTCCTTATTGTAATAAAAGGAGGACAGACAGCACATCATTAAGTAAAGCTCCTTATTGTAACAGAAGAGAGACACCAGATCATTTCAAAATAAAGCTCCATATTGTAATAAATAGGAGGAAAGACAACATATAATTTCAAACTAAAGCTCCACACTGTAATAAAAGGAGGACAGAAAACAGATAATTTCAAAATAAAACTCCATATTGTAATAAAAGGAGGACAGACTCCAGATTATTTCAAAGTAAAGCTCCGTATTGGAACAAAAGACGGGAAACAATAGACATAGATATTAATACAATAGATATTAGCTGCAGCCCTACTCCATGTCTTAATATGATAAATAATGGTCTGCTTCTATATAAACTCTCTTTAAAGGAAGATCTGTCAAATACTTTTACACAGTTTTATGATATTGATCATTTATCATCCATTTCTTATCTACAGTCTATGATTGAGACCCAGTCCAACAATTAGACTCAACTAATGTGCTTTTACTAACTTTACTAACGTAACGTTTCTAAGTCAAAGTAGTGCGGAAAGTTGTTTTATTTTTTTTTTTCCAAAAGGCAATTTTTTTTTACCTCTTAAAGTATGATTTTATGTTCTTAGCAATTTATCTGCAAGTAATATTTTCAATTAAATATAAAAATATATATAAAAAATCTGCCTGGTCTTTAAAGGAGTAGACTCATTCCTATCACACCAGAATCACTTTTAACAACCTCCAGAGAACAAGTTTATGGCTCTGAGTCATTGCTGTGAGGGTTAGCATAGCCAGCTAACACTGAGGAGTGCCTGTGATGGTGCTGATGTGTCCTCAAAATGTAGCATCCTGGTTTACTGAAGCTAAAAACAGATCTGTGTCCAGATCCAGTGAGAGTGAGGGAACCCTAATAAGAAGACGTTCCTGTAAATCAGGTTTCAGCCATGCCAGTGTGAGACGCTCTGATAATATCCTGTGACAGCTGATCTAACTATCACTTAAGTGTTTGTGCTTCATCCTTGATGATACTTCTGAGACCGGACAGACCAGGTCTAACCAGTAATCAGTACTACTGTTAATTTAGGGCAAACACCTTACACTGGGTGGTGGTGCTCTAATTAATTTCTGTACGTCAGAGTATATGACAGACTGAAATCAGAGGGTTAAAGCCACAGTTAAATGGCTCCTCTTGACCTGAACAAAGGTCAGGAGCTGGGACGGGTGTTTAATTCAATCCTGTTAACCACTTTCAAACAAAAAAGAGGGAGCGAACTTGAGCGTTAACTTCATTTGTTCTTATGTAATCCACTTCTGTGTGATTTCGCAGTGATGTGTGTCGCACTACAGTAACAGAGGGTTTCATAAACATTCAAACTCTTCAAACATCTACTACTATAAACTGCTCTCTGTTACGTGACACTTTCCCGTCTCGACGCTTCAGTCTTAAGTGGGGAAGGGAATTTTCTCGTCTGCTCGGTTCCTCTTTCACAACCACTTATCCACTTATATCTATACAGCCTGGACTGAAAGAGTGGAAACTTTGACTTTCCTCTTCCCCGTTGTGTTTACTATCAGCTGACGTGGGTTAAGTTAAAGGGGAATAGCGCATGTATAGCATATCATAGACGGGGATGTTTTCTGAATAAGACACATTTCCCTTTATAAAGTTGTTTAGAAGAAGAAGCAAAGAGTGAAAACTGGGAACTTGGGGAACTTATGATCTCATCAGTCAGCTCTTGGTGTTGTCAGTGACATAAAGTGAATGAAAACTCCCCCAACAGCCCCCCTGTCCTCCTGTAACCTCAACTTCAACCTTTGCGTGGAAATATGAGTTTGTGAGACTGTGCAGCAGCTTTATAATTAAAATAAAATGTCTAAATTGACTGCTGAGGAATCAAGCTCTGAGCAAACACGAACCAAATCATGTGAGGTGAAAGTAATTTAATATTTTGTATTAAATGGGTTTAATATGTGTCTTTTACATGGAAAGAGAAAAGGACAAAGATCACCTTTTCGTCAGGAACTCAGAAGCATTCGAACGATCAAATACCTGAAAACAGGCCTTGGTTATATTATTTGATTTTAAACGGTGAGATCCACTTTTCATGCAATCCCTTTATAAAAGGTACCGTTTTTAGGGCTGTTGCATAACGTGATAATGATCAGTTCAACATGTCTTTTTTTTGCAAATTACAACATTTACAGTGTCTTTAATGCTACATAAGCTATATAAATAAGCTTTATTGTTAGGTTATTATTAGATCAATGTGTTTTTTCAGAAGCAGTTTGCCGATCACGCTCTCACACAGCCTGTGAGTAATTTTTGGGCTTCTGGGAGATGTAGTCAGAGCATAAAGAGACGGTATACACCACAGAGATCAAAACAGGAAGTGGAGACGATCGAGATTAGAGAGCAAAACAAACAGAATCTGGACAAAAAGTGGTGATTTTGGTGAAAGTGTCCTCTACTCTACCTCTGATAAAACAAGAATGGAACAAGGTAAAAACAAACATTTTTTTTCATGATGAAATAGAGAGTCTCTTCTTTCATTTGAGCTATTCAGTGTTTTCAGAGACATAGTACAAAATATTCTGTGGGTCTAGAAATATGACTCAAAATGGCAGAAAACACTGGAACAAAGCACCTTCTGTTTTATAAAACAGCTGACACTCAGTGAGTTAAATGACAATGATGACTTTTAAAAGTAAATACTTGTTTATTGGCTGGGTAAAAAGTGACCATGACAAACGCTGAACATTTTTAAACTCACAACGACCAGTGAAATGTGCAGCATTGATGCCGCCTGCAACGTAAACACACACCATTCCCACTACAAAAGAGCCATTAAAGAAAAAAGCGTGAAACTAGCAGATGTGGCGGTCGCTCACCATCCCCTGTGGTTGGCCTGTTTATGTCGACGGCCTAAAGTTATTTATGAGTCCTCATTTTTAGAGCAACGAGCTGATTTAATGATGATCAGTCGATCAACAAGAAAAGCAGCAACACAAACAAATCAGGAAAGAAAAAGTCATGATTGAAACAAATATTTCAGCAGTCCACAATGAGTTTTGGTGCGTAACATTTTACAAATGACAAAACAGAAAACCACCTGCAGCTGCTCCTTTTAAGGCACATTTTACTATCATGAGGCTCCAGTGCAGAAGAGGAGATCTAAACATGCAATTATTTTTGCTTATTTGTGCTTCATTTTATGTTACCATCATTTTAATGTGCCTGCACAACATTTAAAGTCCACAGCCCTTTCTAATTATAGAAAAATGCTTCACCGCCAAAGTCAGATTAATGTGCAGAATCATTTTTAATCTTCTAAAAAATGACCGTGGGTTGGGAGCAGAGGCCTTTGTTTGAGTAGCATTAGTAGTTTTTAATTATATACAGATTAATAAAATTGTTTGAACGTTTCAACGTTTTCAAATGGCAATTTTTTGGATATTACTATTCAACGTTCAGTTTTTTATCCCAGAGGACAAACAGCTGAACAGCCTCAGAGGCTGAAAGCGAAGGCTAATCGCTGCTGTAATGATCTAAAACCACACAGTGTGGTCCAAATCAAACATGACTACACTCACTTTTTAAAAATCTAAATGTGTGCGCGAGTCATCTCACCTTCTCTGGTGGAGGACCTCGGGTTGTTGTCTATATCATCCGCTTTCTCTTTGTCTCTGAAATGAGAGAAAAGAGGGAATTAGTGTTAAATAAATGATCATGTTAAAAACATGTCTGTGGGAAACATCTGCGCATCGGACAGGTATCAGCTTCCCCTTTTTCTCTTTGACACTCTGAATTATTCAACAGTGAAATCCACACCCATGTCCGTTATATCCAAAGTAAAGCTGATTAAGGCTCCGTCTGCTGCCTTCACTGGGGTACTGAATGTGTGGTGACAAGGATACACTGAGCAGAAAATAAGTAAATAGACAGCACGTTTTGTCAAAAATGAGGGTAGTGAACGTCCAACGAGATATTTATAACTCAAGGATTATCTGGAGCTCAAATCATTTCAATATACAGTTCAGTAAAAGTGTCATTTTAGCAGTGATTTAAAAACATTTTGTAAACAACAACAAAAAAAAACAAGTTTCCTGTTCTAACTGTGGCTAAATACGAGGCTGTGTGATATCAGGAAAACATGCAAAAAGTGATAATGTTGCTGAATACTGAGACGACAATATTGTTTGTGATAAATAGTGTTCTGGCTCAAGTTTGGGTCTAAAAAGGTGAATTGTGTTTAAATTCCTCACTCCTGTTCAAAATGATGAAGAGTAGTGAACTCAGTGAGAAAGAAAGAGTCCAGTTAAAGTGAAGCAGATGATGCTGGAGGCTCTAATAAATCTGTTCAGCTCTATATACTACATTGTGCACATGTATACATATCATGCAGCCCTACTACTATATATGCAGTACGCAATGTGTCACAGTAATTTTACCTTTAAACAGGTGTAGCACATCTAAGTATATGTATAAGCCAACAGGAAGTGGAAAGCTGACCAATGACTCCAATGACAATGACCGATTGATTCAGTCCTGGACTACAAAACATGGCATACATGCACACTTGGGGCTGCGGCAAAAACTGCTATATTGCAAGGAAAACACAGACCAACTTCTTTTATTTTGAAAAATTCTTTGCCATAAGGCAGCAGCGTATTTCACTGTGGAACAAACTTCAACAGCATCACGAGACACTGAGCGTCTATTCTGCCCTGAGCTCTGCATGTTTAGGCAACTATAAACCTAATAATAGCCCAACAATTAAGAGCATTCCTTTGGCAATAAAATCAGGATAATTTGCAAAAAAAGGCAATAACACACCATATTGCAATTATTAACAAAGCAAGGGGAAATAACCTGAGCGCAACAGCCCCACGTACATGTACTGACCATAGTCAGAAATTAATCCAGAACAACAAACAACCACTAAAACACATTTTCTGTTCAGGACAGGAAATGACTGGAATTTTGTATCTCAGTCAAAAATAATAATAATGTGCTATTTGGTATTTTTTCTGCTTTTTTTTGCATTGCAACAGGTAATTTATATTTTAGCAAGCCTGCACATACTGGTGGATTTACCATTATAGAAATATTAAAAATGATCAGTAATACTGTTAATTTAGAGCAGTGATGACAAACAATCTGGAGAACCTCCATAGCAACAGAGCAAGGGGTAAAGAGCTAAGATGATGTGGATGGATGGATGGATGGATGGATGGATGGATGGATGGATGGAGGAAGCCCCACATGGCTCCTCATACGCTCCTTGTAAAGGACTGGTGACACATGAGTGGACACCACAACTCTATTCCTGGTCGACACACTTCACACCGTGAGGATGTCACCCAATGATGAGAGGCGACACGTCACCATCACATCCACTTCACTCGCTATTCGTCCAACTTCCCTCTTTCTCTCAACGTCAACTTCTTTATCTTCTTCCCCTTCTTTCCTTTTCCCTTTCATTCACCAGCTTCCTCTTTCAGAGAGCTGAATTTTCCGTCTGCAGGCGACACGAACCAGTGTCTCCAAATCGACTACATGAAGACACTGAATTGGAATAACAACAAATATCCAGGAAGTGCATTTACAAAATCAGCCAGCAGACTTACACCAATACTAGAAAGGCATCCCAATATCCTGCCGTTACTTGTTTAGTAGTAGCGGTACTTTAACAATGTTTTCATAAGAAAGTGAATACAGCGCTCTGCTTCAGAGGACGGCATCAGGATAACTCTACTGGAGTCTGTGTCAGCAGAACTCCATTCAAAAAATAAGGAAAATAACAGCACAACTCTAATTACAGACCAAATGTACCAATAAAATTAAATTCACCAACTTTTCTGAATCTGCTGTAATTCGGCAAACATCAGAATTTATTTTATTTTTTTTATTGTGCCTCAGTAATGCAAAATGGACAGAAATGAAAAGGACAGCAACAATTTTTTTTTTTTTTGTAAATTTTCACCATTTTTGTTTTATATTGTTTATATCATGATTTGATTGTTGCTTTTAACTGTTTTATGCATTTACTTACTCATTATATTTATATGCATATTATAGCTAATAATATGGTCAACTGAGTTTTTAAATGTGCTATACTGTACTAATAAACTTTGACTGGTGACTCACAATAAAGTACTTTTCTAGCTACTGCAGTGGATAAGCAGTTTTTACAGCTTTTCATCTGAACTTATTATCATTTAGCTGCAGCCGTGTCAATCAGTTCAGTCCTCAGTAAATCTGTCCATCAAGCCGGCAGGTGGTGGAGTCGGTCAGACAGAGAGCGGCGAGATGCTGCAGACTCCTAAAAAATAAACATGTTTTTCAGGAAACATCACTCGAGAGCCAGAGTGGAATTTTCCAATGACCCTACAAGAATAACACATAATAAAAATAATTCATGTCCCCTTCTGAGTTATTAAACAGGTTGGTTTTTCTGCACACAATATATTGTTAATCACTATTTTTTCTAGAGAAAAAAGTGCATACTGAAACCTGTTTATATCTGTTTTACCTGCCAGACCTGAGTCAGTTTATAACCTAAAATTTAAAAAAGAGAAACAGGTGTGCGTGATGGAGTTTGTGTCACTTCTTATGTTTCGTTTAAACTCTGCTGCTCTTCTCACCTGCCCGACCTCTTCTTTTACCTCAAGGATCAAAAAAACGTCAGTGTTTTCATGACATGACTCCTTCAGATATTCAGCTCAAAACCCTCAGCAATGAAAAAAGAGTATTAGTTGCAGCCTGAGAAACACCATCTTCCACATTTGTGACTGACAAGCTACAACAATTAATCTATTAATCGATCAGCTGTCAAATATTAGATCACAAGAATTGATGATCAATTAACCGGGTTTTTTTTTTTTAAGAAAAAAAAGTGAAAATGATCTGATTTTCTGGTTTCTTTCCTTCTCTATGACAGTAAACTGAATCTTTTTTTTATAATGAAAATAACTGTTAGTTGGAGCTCCAGAAACAACATTAGCCGTAGATCTATTTGAGGTGCATTAATGTGTAACATGGAAAGAAAAGCTCCCTACTTGAACGCATGTTGAATGAATGTCCTGCTCCAATGATGTGCAGCCAAAATTTACACAAAGACTCCAAATCCCACAGTTCAGAGGGTTAAATGGACCATCACAGTGAACACTCACCAGTCCTTATCCAGCTCTCGTATCAGCTGTGTTTACACGGCCAACATTAGCCTCAAACCACTGAGTGCTCAATAAACCAGGGAGAACAAACCACAATCTAATGCAAATTTGCCCGACACAGTTAACTACAGCATGTAAACGTGCCGAATCTTGTGCTCCCTTCATGTTTTGAACTTTCTTTTCTCAAAAGAGTAGCGGTTCACTAGCAGACTTAGCATCATCCAGTATGAACAGTGCTGTTTAGCTACTTATTATTCCACCACCCCAGTGTAAGGGTTTACTGCTCTAACAGTTTTGCTGATTATCATAATATTGTTTCATGTTTCTGTAATGGTAATCCACCAGTATGTGCAAGAAAGAAAGAAAGACTCCCAGCTCCGTGCTCTTACGTGAGCAGCATGGATGTGTTGTTTTCTTTATAAATTCAAATTTTGGTATTTGAACTGCCTGTTTTGCTGTGTTGCTGGATATCAGCAGAAACACCATCTTCTTATCTGTGCAAACATTACAATTTAAAATAAAAAATGACCAGCGCTACTAAACAACGTTCACTCCCAGGATCTGCCATCAAGCGAGGACTCTTAAAGTCTGGAGACTCAATATGAAAATGGAAAATACAGCCGTAAAGTGACATGAAGACACCACAGGACAACATCAAAATTTGATTTTTTTTCTTTTTCCCCCAGAAGAGTCAGCTCTGTTCTTCTGGACAGTGATCTAATTTAAATCGATTGTTATTTGTGATATACTCTTCATTATGTTTTTGGGGATATGTGGGGAGTAATGTAAGCTGCTGACTGCCAGGTACTTATTTAATGTTAATTTCCTTTCAAACTGTCGTAACGCACCCATGTCAACGCCTAGCTGTGGTTTACAGTAGCAACCAGAATCACTGATGAATGATAATAAGAGTGAAAACATGTAGAGAACGTGCCGAGCAAAACTTCAACCGACCAACATCCCCACACTGTACGTGTTTTATGTCGTCATCAGTCATAAAGAAGGACGCTTCAGTGAAAGTAACGTTGAGGTGACGGCAGGCCGACGAGCTCAGAGATACAAAGAGACAAAGTCAGAGAGCGTTTGTCAAGGTCGACAGCAGAAAAACTAGCTCCAAGAAAAGAGAAGTCACACCAGATTGGACACGCCGCACCGGCTTGAAAAGCCAAACACACCAAACAACAACGATTCTTGGCTTTTACAGAGAAACTGATGAAGTGCAGTCACACAGAAGGAGGAACAGGCCACAGGTTTCTGCAATCAAAATGTTGTAATTAAGGCAAACTCAAGCATCTTAAGAATAAGATAAGCCTTTGTTTGTCTCACTAAAGGGGAAATTTACATTGTTATAGCAGCGAGTCAGCCCAAAACTACTTTCTTTTAAAATCCATATTAAAAAATAAAAAAAAAATCAATATTGTACTAGAAGAAAAAGTATTGCGATATATTGCCATATCAATATTTTTTCCCAGCCCTAGCACAGTGGAGCATTACAATAAGGGCCTATATAAAAAGAATATACGCTTATATAAAAGGAGAAAAATATGTAAAAATAAGTCGATAACAAAGGTCAATAAGTGAACAATGTAGCTTTAAAAAAACGTGCAGGATTAATGACTACTATAGAAAAGTAAACAATGCATAAATACACAAAATAAGTGAGCGCAGTGGACGGTCCGGTGTCAAAGGATAGCAGAAGTGTTGCACATGTTGTGAAATGAGCAGTGGTGATACTGCACATTTATAAATAAGAGTGTTGCTCATGTAGATTATGAGAGAGTGGCGGCAGTCTCTTGAAACTTTATGTTATTGCACATTTGGTGTGAATTATAACTAAATTACTGTGATTGATTACATCTAGTTCAGGGCCAGAGACAAATGTACAGATGAAACTTAGCTGTTAAAAAAAATGCATTTGCCAACTCAAATCAGCCGTTAGTGCTCCATTACCGACTGCATAAAAGTGACGACGGGAGACCTTGGCTCAAACCCTGGATAGCGTGACAGGCGTCGACGTTCACAGACACCCAGGACTGAACCTGTAAATCAATTATTTACATGGATGAGCAGCATCTCCACCTCTGGAAGAATGAGCTTTTTCCAGCGTTGCTCCAGGTCACGCGAGGGAGGGATAAATAAAGGGATAAATAAAGTAGATGAATATATGTTTTATTGTGGCAACCCCATGTGTCGTTGAGGACAAAGTCCGTCTCCTACAGCAGAGCGAAAAGCAAAGGATGTCTCAGGACGATGGGCCTTCTGCAGAAGTCCTGGAAGGGTTCAAACAAGGGTGAAACCTCAATGGAGGCTCAACGGACTGGAAGACGCTCCTCTCCCGTGAGTACATGAATGTGTTTGTGAGCCTCTTTCTTCCATTCTGCATGGCAACAGCTGATGAATGGATGATGGATTCATAACAGCCCACTGAGCTCTGGGTGGGGTGGGGGTGGGGGGGCATCACTAACCATTAAGAGTCATCGTTTTGACAGTGTTGCACCACAGCTTCATTCACTCTGAATTTGTTTTATAGCATCAAACGTGTTGGTCTGCAGAGCACTTCAATACAACCCTAACTATGTGCACAAAATATTTCCCTTATTCCGAAAAACACGACGGTCCCACTAAGCTGCTTGCATGGCTGATGAAAAATATGATTTAAATCAAATCAAAGCCTTTGTTGTCATTGTTTAACAGAGCATACAACGAACTGGGAGCGCTTAAAAACTAATTTAAAAAACAAACAGCAGGAAAGAGCATAAAGACGTAAATAAATGAACTTTGCACAGAAATACAAAATCATATTTACATTTTTTACAGTGAGGAGGGTTAGGTTATTGCTATGCCACAGTAACGATTCACAAGTTATTTTTTTTTGTTTGTAACAAAGTTCCTCAGTTGTGTGTTCAGAGCGCTAATATTCCACTAATATACATGCAGTCATGCAAACACAGCCTCCCACCTTCACTCCTTTAACCACCTCCATGAAAAGGCTGGTATTGTGATATTTACGATCCAAAAACCTGCTGATATTTGACTATTTCATGAAATGTAAAAGGCAGATGTGCTTGCCTTTTTTTATGCATGGATATCTGCAAACTGTTGGATTAACACTCAGAAAAAAAACAATTGAGACGCATATTCTGAATATTTATGTATCTAAAGAACGCTCCTTGAACCTGAATAATATCAACATAAACAATACAGGATATCCAAACTGAACACACTGTTGACATGATCGCTATGAAATGTGGAATAACGATATGTATCTTGTAGTCGGTAATGCTCAAAACCCTCGAAGGAACAACAACAAAATTTAAAATTCAAACTACAGACAGTAAAACATTTTTTCATTCATCTCAGTTCAACAGGAAATGTATCTGTCTACTAACCGCCTGAACACCAAAAACAGAAAAAAAACAGCCCAGGCAGGATGAACCAGCGCTGAAAAGTGTGAGAACTGAAAAAGTTCCTCTTATCTCAGGCAGGTCGAGCAGCAACTACAAGAAGTACTTAGCAACAGCAAAGACAAAATAGATTAATAATAACAGAAGAAATATTTTACATTATGTACTAAATAACAAAGAAACATATTTTAACTGCAAATAAAATGTTAGTTACACAATTATTAGATAAATAAAATGTATTTTTTATTATTTCTTATGTGGATGTGACTTAGAAATAGTCATAAAATAAAAAAGCAGTGCAAAATTTCTGTGCAAAGGATAGTGCAACTTGGTTTGAAAACAGTGGCAGTGATGGTAATGAGTCCAGTTGTGTTTAAACCAGCCAGTGATGCTGATGCTATGGAGTCTTACTGCTGATGGTAGGAATGAGCTGCAGTAGCTCCTTCTTGTAGGGTGGAGGTCTGAGTCTGCAGCTGAAGGAGCTGCTTAAAGCTCCACAGTCCCACAGAGGGAGATGGAGGTGAGCTTGGCTAACATCCTCCTTTCAACGACCTCCTCTATGGAGTCCAGGGATCAGTCCAGGACAGAGCTGGTCCAGGACAGAGCTGGTCCTCCTGACCATCCTGTTCAGTCTCTTCCTGTCCTCTGTGCTTCCTGCTCCATTTCTTCATCACGACATCCTCCACGCTGCTTTACCTCTGTTTACTCCCGGGCTACCACTGCCGCAAACAAGTCCTTGCTGGTGACGTAAACATGTTACCACAAATCAGTAGCGCTGCTGCAGTTACATAGCTTTCATACCATTATGTCTATGCTACATACAATGAACATGATACTTTTGGATTATCCAGCAGTCATTCCGACGTTGAGATGTGTTTTACATGGCGTATCTAAACTATAACCAGAGTAATGTTAAAGTTACTGTAGCAACACAGCTAACTAAGTAGCTACATGTTAAAATTCTGATATGAACAACAGAGGCTTATATTCTACGGTAGACATTTTTATATCACACTACGATATATATCATGTATATATCGCACAGCACTAACAATCATGATAAGACAAGATAGGAAACATTAATCTGTCTGTATAAACTTCACGCAGGAAGACAAAAAAACAAAATCACAATGCAACAGGAAACGCTGTTACTTTGTCGGTCTGCTCTAAAAACTCCAAGCCGGTCGAACCTGAGCTGCAGTTTAAGGAAACCAGTTCCAGGTGACTTCCTGTCACTCAGGTGACAATTATTGAATCCTCAGGCATCAAACAAGCCTCAAAGGTGTAGTTTCCTCTCCTGTGTCTTGAGCAAACGTTACAGATTAAACACTATATGCATTGAGCGTCATCTTTTCTTCAGTGTAACCGACGCTGTCATCCTCCAAACTGATCAATTTGTGTGATCACATGTGATCGGACGTTACAGGTGACAGCTGAACGACTGAACCTGACCTAATGTCTTAAAGGTGCAGTCCTGATGCCCCTCAGATCCTTTCCTCTGAGAGTAACTTTGTATAAACCGAAGGAAACCAAAATCAACACCAACGACCCAAAATAACTTGTGTTTGGGAATCTCTTGGAAAATGACTCGTGAGAACAAACCAATTGTTTAACTAGTGAGTCTCTCACTGTCTGCTTCTGTTCTCCTGAGTTTCTTGGGTCTTATTGAACATTTACACCTTAAAATACTCTAAAGAGTTGGCATGAGACGAGTCTTTGGTCTGCTGTAATCTGAGTTTCCTCACCACTTATGTCAAACTATTACGTAGAGTTGGGTCGTCAATAGTAGAATGGAAAGAACTATTTGTAAGTATGTAAGATAAACCTCTAAGCCCATCTTTTGAGTGTTACAGGTGAAGTTACTGTTGAATTATGTGGATTAGATTATTTGATGGTTTTAATTACATTCTATAAGATACTTAGAGTGAATTTTAGCAAATAAAACAAGTAAATCTATTGTATTTTAAATTTCTATTAGAGATACTGGCCAAAACATTTACATTTTACAGGATTACATTGGAGCACATCATGATACTCATTTTTACGTGCACATAACAACGCAACCTCAGCTACGAGACGATCGAGATTAGAGAGCAAAACAAACAGAATCTGGACAAAAAGTGGTGATTTTGGTGAAAGTGTCCTCTACTCTACCTCTGATAAAGCAAGAATGGAACAAGGTAAAAACAAACATTTTTTTCATGATGAAATAGAGAGTCTCTGCTTTCATTTGAGCTATTCAGTGTTTTCAGAGTCATAGTACAAAATATTCTGAGGGTCTAGAAATATGACTCAAAATGGGCAAAACGCTGGAACAAGACACTTTGTGTTTTATAAAACAGCTGGCACGGATATCAGCAAATATTGTATTGTTGTCCAAAGAATCAATATGATATTGAATCGTGGAAAAATATGCACTCAAACAATTTTCAATTACAGCACCCTGCTGGCAAAAACACACCACAGTTCCTTTGCACATACCAGCCTCACTGCATCAACATAAAAGCATGAAAAGTTTCAGATAAACATCAGCTATTTTAAAAACAACCCTGAAAAAAAATGGGTTAGGGGAGCTGCGCCTCCCTCAGGCTGCCTTCACTGGAGCTGAAGTGACAGCAGGGTGTGTTGGGGGTTCAGCTCCAGGGGAGGCTGGCTGAGTTTTGCCCTAATATGGACACGAGTTGGGGGGGGTGGAGAAGGGGAAACCTGCCCAGCACCACCACAATGGCAGCCTTGCTTCACTCTGCTGTGTCATTGAGGCTCTTTATCCTCCTCTCTTACAGTCTGCTTCACACAGCAGCTCGACTGTTTGGCTCAGTCCACACTGAAGGACTCTTTAGCAGTTAGTGCATCAAGCACAGCTCATGTCAGGCATCCACAGAGGCTAGTCCTCTGCTTCACTCAGGGTGCTGCCTCATTTTACACTTGCTCATGACAAACTCACTACTATCCCTCCTCCACATCTGGCCTCTGGTGCAGAGCGCCGATAATGGCCCACAAAAACTCACAGTGGTCGTTTTATTTTCTTGAGGAAAGGCGGGGATGTAGTAAACAACGCAGAGAGTCAATGCTGGGAGAGAGAAAGTGGGATAGAGAGAGCCTGCCAAAGCACATACAGAGTGAACAATACAAGGAGGGAAAAGAAACCGAGGCGAAATGCAAGTGGGGAAAGTTAAGAAGGGCGTTTGGTATTTGTTGAGGAGGCAGAGCAGAGTCTGGCTGCTGGATGAGTGGCACTCCAGCCGTAGAAATTCCTCCTACATCGCTGCTCAATGCTACTTCTGTTCTGCCGAACCCTGCATGTCAACAGCACTGCAGATACAAAGGAAACCATGTCTGTGTGTGAAACTGGTGTTTGTGACAGCATCGAGCAATCTGAGGCTGCAGGGTGGAGCTGCAAAGCTAGGCTAGCAGAAGGAAAGATCATCCGAATAAATAAAACACTAATTTATTATCCCACCACCCAGTGTCAGGTGTTCACCACCGCTGCCCTACATTAACAGTATTGCTGATTACCAAAAATTGTTCTGTAATGGTTAATCCACCAGTATGTGTCCAGTATTTACTCTGCATCATAGTCTACCTGACCCAGATGGTGTTTGCCTCCAGGACAGATTTAAAAAAAAAAAAAGCTAATATGGGTCGACAAATATACTTGTCTTGGAAATGTGTGAGAAGCTCAGCTTGCATTTTCTGTTGTTTTAATATTTATATTTACTTTATGCTTCACAGATCAATTGTTTTTGTTGGGTTTTCTAAGTACTAAAACTTCTTCTCACTCGGTAGGTAGCTGTAAATCAGCTGAAAGGCTGATTTGCTGAAAGGCAGCAAAAAATAATAACAAAACTAAAAGAAAGAAGGTTATATTAAAGATTATTTCATAATATTATATGGTTATGGTTTTTGCTCATTCAAAGTGACTTTTTTGTTTCTGTGGCAGAAAGGGGAAAAAGGGGCATCAGTCATCAGCCAAATTGTTTATTTCCATGTCTGTATTAGCCGAGAATTTCACAACCCTACCTTTAAATCATATTTATTAATCAATACAAAACAATTCACTGCGCAGTCTGTTGAAGAATAAACTGTTATTATTACACCTCTGTTCATCAGACGAAGAAAGCCAGAAAACAAAAAGAGGTGCACTTCCCAAAATGTTGAACTACTCCTTTAATCACTTATTCAAGTTAAGTGAAACAGCCATAAATATGATATTGATTGATATTGATGATAGTGGGATAATTGTTCACAGCTCAGAGAAAGTGTCAAAGCAGGATCGGGGGTATTTATGTCTTTATATGAACTTCAGATCGGCCCAGCAGACGATACTTGACCTTTGGTTTGACTGTCGAGGCCAAAAACCAAGTGTATAGTTAATCATGCAACATATCAAGGCCATGTTGTTTTTTCTTTTCCTCCTCACACTGCTTTCACTTTGTTTCCTTCCAGTCTGAGCCGGTAAATCTTGTATTCCTGCCTGATGAGTGAAAGTGGAGCTTGAATCACTCTCACTTACTAATAGAGGAGAAGCAGAACAATGTCAGGTAACAGGAACTGTGACTGCTCAAAGTGATAACTAGTCCATGTTAACCTTTGTTCACTGAGACGTGACAAATTTCAGGAACAAACCCAACACATGTTTTATATTGTAGTTTTGATAGGACTGCAGCACACATGCAACCAGCCAGGTCTCACAGGAACACATTTAAAATGGCAACATCACAGGACGTATTTTAGCATTTCTGCATGTCATCTAAAATAGGTTCAGGCAAGACTTAGGCAGTAAGGGGAAAACATCATGGTTGGGCTTCAAATAAGTACATAAAATAAGTAAAATTACCAACTTCACCAAAACTGTGACTGTCATGGTCTTCGACACGGATCTACAGGCTAAAAATCCAGGTTTAATCCAGGATCTAGGCTAGCAATAATACTCACATTGTGTACAAATGACACACATAACTCAAGAAAGGCCTACTTATTGCACGCTTGTTGCATTCATACATGCATTTTCCCGCAAATGTTCACAGTACGTTCAAGAAAACCACTTAGTTAAGCAGTAACAGGGAAGGTGGGGCTTTAAAATAAGTAAAACACTTACAAAAGTAAACACAACTACGGTCACATAGTTGGTTAAAAGGACCAGTCCACCCACCATGAGCAGCCTTCCAGTCACTAATCTTTATAGCATTAATATTCACATCACAATACAGGATATAAGGTGTACAGATGACACACTGAAACAAAGAGAAGTGTTCAAATGGCTACAGCAGGTTCAAGAAAGAAAAACACTCAGGTTAAAATAGGTGTGTTATGTTGATTTTTTTTTTGCACGCATTTTACCTATGGGAAAACATATTACAAACGACACTAAAACGTGACAATCCCTAGTGTGACTTAGAAAAAAAAAAACACAGGTCTCTCAAACACGGGTCTCCCTCTTTTTACACCACATCACCAATCGGGCTGGGTACCGAACTTTAATACTTTTGTAGCACTGACCAAAAAGCTCTGATCCTATCAGGTATCAAAACATGAATCATTTTTCGGTGCCAAATTCCAATATCTAAGTGTCTGTGAACCATGCTCTCAGATGTCTCTATGGACGGGGGGACATGTCCCGTTCAGATTCATAGAGACACCGATCCATCCCCCACGTTGGTAAAACAGAGCATTAATGTCACTGCAGCAGCATCACCTGCCTGACCTTTGTTGCACTCATACAGCCCTCGTTGAGGTGTGACAGCCATCCTGTTCAATGTCCTCATGCTTGTGCTCTCACACTGACCGTTAGCTCGTCACGAGCAACAAACAGCTGTAAATCTCTGGATTCCTGCACCTGCTGAGATCAGCTGAGGTGCTACTGAAGAGGCAGAAGTCAAGAGGTAAAGACCGAGATCACTTTGCCAGCTGTGGAGATGCATTAAAAAAACAGTTGCAGTACACCATTACACTCTCAAATATCTGTCGAGGTTAAATATTATATTTTATACATTCAGAAAGTATAGCATCATGCCAGGAAAAGAGGAAGTGGCTCTCAGGTAATTTCATTACATGAACCAGAAAGTTTGATTCACGGAGCAGAAGTGGGATCACGGTTTGCAGCGGCGCCGTCACGAGAACCGACACCATGAGTCTGAAAATACTACAGTCTTTGTTTTTCTACTGCCAGGGCTTCAGAGTGACAGCGTCCTGCTGATAGAAATGTGTTTGGGGTGCCGTAAAGAGGAGACAACTTATATTTCTCTGATAACTCCACATTGCAAACAACAAATCTGTGCTGAAATTAGCAGGAGTTGAGCTATTTAGCGTTAGCTGTTAGCTGCTAGTTCTGTACAGGACTGTGCTGCTCACCAGCTGCTAAAAGCTAATGCTAACTAACTCTCGCTCTGCAAGTTTCAACATGAAAGGTAATGTTTGTTTACATCATGATGCGTTCAGGCTCTATTCAGTAAAAATAAGCAGTGTTGTTGTGTTGTTGCATGTTGTAAAATATATTTATCTTTGGTGAGAAACTTGAATAAATCCAGTTGTTTGAAGGAAATGTTTTCACAGCGATATAAATATTTTACCATTTATTTTTCTGGGAAGTTACAGTTACATCGGATTTATTGTTTTGCTGGTATCGTGACCTCGCTGGTTTGTTAAATAGTAATAAACTATACAAATAAACTCCTGATCTACTGTGCCTGTGCAGCATAAATATGAACATCCAGCAGCACAAATACAACAGGTGACTAACAATGAGACTAATTTAGTCTGAGCTGAACTCTTTGTTTTGCAGTTTCATAACTTTCAACTTGGCTCTGCAACACATTTTTCCAAATCTCTCCAATTTTCCAGTGGCCTAGAAAGCATGGACGCTTTGGGCATTTGTGCAGGAATAATGTGCCAAAGCAAAGACGCCGGCTGTTCAAAGCAGTTTACATAAAAACAAAAAAATCAATTGAACAGATGCAGTGTGCATTTTAAATGACAGCACCACTCAGACTTAAAAAAAAAACAACAGGTTACTTATCTGGCAGCAGGAAAGGCTAATAAATAATACCAAAACAAATCTTACAGCAACAAAAAAATAAACTATAGTGCATTAGTGGGTGATGTTGTGAAAGTTTGGAGGTTTTGAAACCCTCTAGAAAATCTGTTTCCTCCCATAAAACAAGCTTTAAATGACTTCTGTGTTGTTACACGAGCAAACAACATTACAACAAAACCAGAGAAAAGCACAGTGGCAGTAATGCTGGAGCACTTCAGGGGTAATAAACTGAACAGGACTGACAAGTACGAGCTCTGCACAGCCGTCGCACACAGAGCTGCTGGTGTCCTGCTGACAGGAAGTGAGTATAAAAAGTGAAACGTGAGTGGGAAGTGTGCAGCGGTAGTAAAGCACATAGACTTATTTTCACAAATAAAGAGGGCAGACAGACGGGTAAAACAGGAACTCAGACGGCAGCGTTTTACTGCGACACCACCGCAGTCCACCCCACACTAATTTCCTGAAGGTAATAAAAAAAAAAAAAAAAAAAAACAGGAGGTGATCGATGCCAGCCCACAGTGAATAAAAACACTGGTGGACACGATTCCTGGTGAACAGTGAAAGTGTTAAAACATGTTAAGCTTTTTAAGAGCTAAGCTGTTCGAACAGCTCGTTAATCCTGCCTTGCCAAATAGTGGGACTGAAAAGGCTCCTTGTGTAAGTGGGCGCAAAATTACGCCTGAAATGATAACCCAGAGTCATAGGCCTCTTTCACAGCAGCTACTTTGACTCAGCTGTTTTCATTTCCAGATATTGATTAGATCGTTTCTGAAGCTGCAGTCCAACGGCAATATCTCATACTCATATGGTGAAGGCATAGAAACAATCAGGGAGTTTATTTTAGTGATTTACTATATTACACCTAAACTGCCAACATCAAGCCCACAACACTTTGACAAGCATAGTTTATTAAGTTCATTTTACCAGGATAACACACTCAGACTCAGAAGCAATAGTAAAAAATAAAATAAAAAGCCATATATGTCATGATAAGCACATCCATTCTTATTAGCACACTTTAGCCTGAACACATCTTGGTGGAACATAGAACTGACAGCTGCAACTATCAATTCAGTATTTTATCAAATTAATCACAGACTATATTGTTTGAATTTCTTTCATCCTCTATGACAGCAAACTGAATATCTTTGGGTTGACATTTGAGGATGTCATGTTGGGGAACTAATTCACTCACTGGCTCTTTGAGTAAAAAATTATACATATAATAAAAAATGTATATGGCTGTTGCAATATCTAACTGAAGAGGAGAATATTTAATATTCTTATTTAAAGCTCGTTGGTCTCTATCCTCATGTTACTGTTTCTCTAGTCTTTTAGCATCAGAGCTGAGAGTCTGCTGAGTTTTCTGTTCCAGCCCAGATGGCAGCGTTGGCTGGAGGTCCACCGAGAACTGGGTGATTACAAAGAAATAATGACTTAAATTAAGGGTCCTGAGAGCGCTCAGCATCCCCTAAAAGGATGTGCGCAGCACAGACATTAATTAACCTAATAGCCTAAACAACATCAGTATGTAGCATTGTCCTTAATTCTGTCCTTCTGTGGTGTATACCGTCCTGACTACATCTCCCAGAAGCCTCAACATTACTCACAGTCTGTGTGAGAGCGCCCTCTTGTGCCTGCTGCCGAAAAACAACTTTGACATATATGTACGTCAAAACGGCACTGAAGCGTTGGATTTTAAATGACATACAAATACGTCTTTGGCACTCAAAGGGTTAAGGTCTCATATATTTCTCTTTTTTTTTTCGTCAGATCATAGCTGTAACTAATGATTACTGTCCAATAGTTCCTTGATTAATTGATGAGCACTTTGAAAGACCAAAGACCAACATGTCCTCTCATTTTGTTAACGCAAAGATACTCAGTCTACTGTCAAAGAGGAGCAAAGACACTAGTCACATTAAAGAAGCGTGATTAATCAATTAATCATTGCAGCTCTGCTGCAAATAGTTGCTATTATTGCTTTAGCTTAAAAATAAAGGCTGTTACTGTCAATATGGTGTCCTTTGATGCAGCAGTGATGTTTCCCTTCTTCAACTTTGACTTGCATGAGTAAAAAAGTGTGTTCAGTCTCGCAGTGCTGCAGGCCAACCTCAGCTGGCATCAAGAGTGAAATAATTAGTGATATGAGATGAATTCACACCGCTTGTTCAGCTAAAAAAGTCAGATGTTAGACTTGGAAGGGTGGACTGGAAGGAAATCCTTCCTCTGTAACGTGTCACAAAGCAACACTTGATTCATAGTTGAACTGTAAGAAACAAAAAAAAAAAACGCTGCGAGCATTTGGAGTTTCAGAAGAGCTTAACTGCAAATATCACATTACTGTCATCCGGCCTGGTGAGAGACTAAAGCAGCACTTTTCAGCAGCTGGATGCCTCTTTGTAATCGGACTGTAATAGCTGCAGTCATCACATTTCACACATCAGAAGGAATCAATCGATCAATGTCAGCGTGCTCAACTTGTTTCAGGTGGATTTACTGTGTTTCTTTGATCATGACGACACCTATTAAACCCAAAAGTGATGCATGCATTATATGACAGAAATGACAGTTAATGGCAAACTTCAAACCTGGCTGCCTTATCAGAAAAATAAAGCTGACCAACAGCAACATACTTGGTTCATGGGTGGTATGAATCGGTTTTCTTTTTTCAGCCTAGCAGCGCTATAAAAAGTACAAAAGCGATGGTGCAATGCAACACAGAGGCTTTCCCCGCTCGCTTGCCTCAGGCAGCCTGTAACGCAACGACAGGTTAAAAACCACAGTGTGAAAAAATACCAGCGTTTGAGAGGGTGTGAGATGCCATATCCTGTTTTTGAGAGAAGAAAAACTATAAGAGACTTTAAAGCAGCGAGTCGAGTTTCAGCCACACACACACACACACACACACACACACACACACACACACACACACACACACACACACACACACACACACAATGCATTCAGGCTCTGCCAAGACACATTTATAAAGTCTGACATGCCGTTTGGTCTTTTTAATGTTCTCTCATTTGCTGCATCTGAATCCTTTACATGGTTCACAAAGCGCCACATCACACCCAGATTAGTCAGCTTACATTATCAGCACACATGTAATAAAGGAAGAGATTATCACGTGAGTCTAGTAATCATCACCAAACCCAGTCCACTGGGATGTTAAAGCAATATCATTTAGTTTAAAACAAACTGAGCTTAACCAGATTTATTAGAGCATCAAAATAGCCTCTGAAGGATCATCTCCTTCACTTTAACTGGACTTTTTCCTCACTGAGTTCACTGCTCTTCACCATTTTTAACAGGAGTGAGGAATTTAAACTGAATTCACCTTTTTAGACCCAAATTTGAGTCAGAACACTGGAATTTAACAACAAAAATAGTTTGATTTTAGCATTCAAAATATCATTTTGATGAAAAAGTTCACACATATTGGTGGATTAACCATTACAGAAACATTAAAAAAAAAAACTGTTAACTGATATTAAGAAACTAAAAATCAATATTATATCAGGAAAAAAAATGTATTGCGATATACTGCCATATCAATATTTTCCCCACCCCTAGTAATCGGTAATACTGTTAATTTAGAGCAGCAGGGGCAAACAACTAACACTGGTTGGTGGAATAATACCTTTATTAAGCTATGTATACATCTTCTGTCTTATGCAGAACACATATTTACCTCGATACATCCAGCTTGGTTTAAACTTGGCTAGAGGTGCCACATCATATCAGATGTGGCACTTCTCTTTATATATTTTGCTGATTATAGTAATGACTTGGTATCTTCCTTTAAGGGCCATATGTAGGTCTGCATGCTCTAACTTGCCCTCACAGTGTTAAAGTGAATACTGAGGCTCACAGTTAGACCGGGCCATGCAAACAACATGCAAAGCACTTCCTCCATGACAGAAAGAGAAAGAGAGAGCAACCTGGTTCATCCACAACAGCCATCGTTCATGTTACGTTTAAGTCACAGAATTCAAGCAGCATTCCAGAAATGCTGCAATTACAGGCTGGCATACCAAACACACACACACACACACACACACACACACACACACACACACACACAGCAGCTGTTGCTGTATGTCGTCTCCAACAAAAGAGCGCCATTTCAGCACACATTCCTCCCAGAACCACCAACATTTGGTGCCTCAAGCTGCTTTTAAATGTAAAGCTGGCAACAAATACAAGAATAATTCAACTCCTGACACTTTTCACCACTCTGTATGTTGGCTACTTAACAATAATCCTTTTTTTCATCCCACAAAAAGGACACAGCTTTATCACAGAAACATGTGTAAGTAAACAAATGTAAGTGTACTTGTAAAATATGAACTAATAACTGATAAGATAAGCAAGTGATGCATCCTATATATGTAACAGACCAAATGAAGTCAGCAAAAGTATGATATAAAAGGAGTATAGCACATGTTGAGAGGTGATACTGCAGATACATAAATAGCAGTATTACATATTTAGATTGGGGAGCGTTACTGCACATAGTGTGAGTGATTACTGGTGTTTCTGACAGCAAACCAACGTGGACTCCTGGAAAATCCTTAGTCATGACTAATTTCTTAAAACAATCAATACCAACCATGTAACTGTAGCCCTGCACACAGCCAACTACACCTCAACACTGCAGTGACTCACAACACTTGTCTGACTGAACCCTGGACTTTGATATACTGCTGGATGTAATGAAGTATGTACTGCAATAATATCCCAAATATAGTCACACACTGGCAGCTCAGAGGGAAGAAACAGCTGCTGCTGTGTGAGACTGAGGGATATCCAGCTAAACTAGGATAACAGGGCTCTTCTAACGGTTCGACAGGATGACAAAACCTCAAACACACACTTTGCTCCAACCACCTGCCAGCTTTAGTGCAGCTCAGTTGTTTGAACGCACTGATTGCGGATGGAAACAGTTGTTAAACTGTTATAACTTCACTTCACCCACTCACACGCTCATTCAACCGACTGAGGGTGGAAATGACACAAAAACCGGTTAACCGATGAGGGGAAAAGTCAAATAAATGTGGCTCGAGGTCGGATGCTACTTGAAAGCTAAGTCGGCTGGCTAGCAAGTCCGCCTGTTAGCCGGGGGGGCACTGCTGTCAAACAAACCCAAGTAAAGGCTATTTCCTGAACCAAATATCTACAGAGAATAAATAAGACACACGCGATTACAAATAAAAGCCTCGTTAGACTCGCACTCGCCACCACATCACTAATATAAGCGCTCAACGGCGGCTATTATGTTAGCTAGCTAGTTAGCGCATCTCCTCTTCCCATGTGAACGTTTGACAGACGGAGAGACACAGTTTGGCACAACACCAGGGAAGTAAATGGCAACTTGGCGCCCGTTAAACACAGGTAAAAGTTGGGTTAAACGCAAAAAAACTCACCCGTGAGTCTCGGTAGGAGTATCTTTAAGGCTCTTATGTTGTTCTCGGCAGTACTTTCTCAGACCTTGGCAGCTTTCTGTCCCCCAGCAGCGAGAGACATCAACACTCAGTCCTCCCTCTTTCTGCTGCCGGACAAACCAAGAGAAAAAACTCCTTTGTGAAGCCCCGCCCATCGATGTCTGTGATTGGTCAATATTAGGGACAGTGCAAATTGAGCCAATCAAATCCGCTTTTGTTTTTTTATGCTTTGTGCAGTGGTGGAATCTATTGTATTTAAGTACAGTGTTGAAGTACTTGTACTTTACTTGAATATTACTGAATAGTACTGAGTATTTCTACATCTCAGAGGGAAAAATTACACTTTTTACTCCTCAACTTTTATCTGACAGCTTCAGTTACTTTGCAGATTTGCAGTGGGATACTATATAAATATATGACACATTATTTCTGCATTTACCAATTTGAATGATCCCGTGCTTTAACTTTCTGTCTGTCTTTAAAACATTGCATGCTTTTATAGTTATCAGACAATTAATAGGCAAAATATTGATTCATCTTTTCAGTTGCTTTCAAATATGAGGATTTGTGTTGTTTTTCTTTGTCGCAGAGGATAGTAAACTTAATATCTTTGAGTTTTTTTGGACCGTTGTAGGAAATTTAGTGCATATTTCATAATTAATCGAACAATTAATCAGTTATTTAGTGAACTAAACAGCCGGTTAATTACTCGTTACAGCACAAATTAAGCAATTTTGTTGACATAACTTGTGCCATGTGAGACTGATTTATGGCTCTGTGTTCACTGTGCATAGAAAAGGAAGTATTTCATTGTGCAGGGAAACATGTTTCCTTTCTGTTCACACGACAATAAACACTGAATCTTTGAACGTAAACTAGAGCTGTTTATGTTATCCAAACGAAATGCTTTTCAACGTTCGTCCTCAGCCAGCATTAAGGTCGCTAGATGAGGTCAAAGGTCTCCATTCTGGGCCCCGAGGCAACAGGAACACACAGGGGCCTTTAAAAATGTTGAGGCTCTACAATCAAAACACACTGTCTGTTCAGCGCTGATGCTATTTCGGTGTGTGTTGCCACGACGCTGCTGCTGCTGCTGGAGCCGTGAGGTTCGCAGCTCATTGTATTCGGCAGCGTGGTCGACGGTATGTAAACACACCTCCACAGGACCATGAAGGCCACTTAGGTTAGCTGATGCTGGGTCAGAGTACGCCCACGTCTTCTGCTAGCACAACCTCTGGTTGTCATGGAGTTTCCGTTACTGTAACTTTACACGCTGCCAGTGTTTGTGTTTAATACCCCGTACAGCGATTACACGACACATTATAATCACCCTCTGAAGAGCTGCACCATGTGAGTCATGCCACTGTTGACACATCTGATATAAAGCTGGAAACAGCTCAGTGGAAGTGAACAGTCCCAAAGGAGGAACTATTAACGTAGAAAATACACACTTCACTGAAGGACAGTAATTAAAAAGCTGAGTAACAGAGAGTTGTGTGATAAAGCAGACATGGTGATTATCCAACAGGTCAGCTTACAAGTCCATAAGAAGTCTAAATACACATTATAACAAACATTACTGAGGGTTTTGGTGCACTTATTTGTGACACTGTCAGCTGTCTGTTTGCTGATAAATAAATAATTAGTAGTTTGTCATACAACAAGCCCTCAGATTATCCACCGGTGTAAAAAAGTGACATCTGGTGGCTTCAGCTTGTAGTGTTGCAGTGGTGTATAAATGTTCATTATCATACCACAAGAAAGATGATCGTAACCACCAAAACTGTCTGTGTTCAGACTGTAAAAGGATTTCACTGAACGACTCATTTTTCATTTATAAATGAACACTAAAGTGTGACAGCACACAGGAATAAACATCCTCACTGAAAACACATTTCATAACTAAAAGAAGTCCCCGAGGCTGTTGATCATTTTGTCCTCTCCTCATATATATTCACATTATGGATATAATTTGTATTTTCATTATGTTGTCACTTTGCCTTCATAACATCTAATGCATGTTTATAAAATTGAAAGTCTGTCCGTCCTTGAGGAGGGATCCCTTCTATTTAAAATATTATATATAAAGTTTTTCCTCATCTTACGTATCCTTTACAGATTGTGAAGCCCTCTGAGGTTAATATCTAATTTGTTCTATTGGGCTCAATAAATAAAATTGACTTTAACTAAAATTAAATCAGTTGGAACATCAGAAAACATTTGGCTGCATTAGTTTTTGAGCTGTAACACAACAATGAATAAAAATAATAATCTGACACATGGTAGAATATTGAAAACCTCCCAAAAGAAATGCATTATGTAATTTTTTAAATTATTTTCCCTCTGCTGCACACTAATATGCACAATTATTCATTATTATTGTTAACTTATATGTTTTTGTTATAATTGTCATAAAGATATGATACAATAAAGCAATCTAAAAATGGGGGCAATTATGTTATGGACATAATAACTAATAAAAAAACTTTATTTATTATATTATAATATATTATTTGAGATTTTGGAGGTGAATCTACAAGAAATAAAAATCACAGATGCATAAAATGTTTAAATTTAATTTAATGTCTAAAATGTGGTTTAAAAAATCACAGATTCACAAAAAATCACAAATTTACAAGAAAAAAATTCAAAAATAACTAAAAATATATACAAAAATAATTCTTGACAATGATTCTTTTGTTACACCCTAATATGCCTAATTATTGATTATTATTATTGTTAACTTACAGTATGTGTTGTTGTTATCACTGTCATAATGATACTATACAATAAAGCACTCTAAAAGGGCGACAATTATGTTACAGACATAATTATAAATAATAATAATTATAATAACAATAGCAATAATAAAGGCAAATACTACTACTACTACTACTACTACTACTAATAATAATAATAATAATGTTCATTTTCTAGATGCCAATAAAAATATTTCTCCAGTTTCCTATTTCAGTTACAGTTAATAATCTGTATGAAGATATAAAGTCAGAGTAATCAAAGGTAATTGACCTGAGTGTTTCAGATCAGTTATTCCTGCAGTGATAACTTGGTTTAGTTTGTTCACATGAACAGTCCTCTCCATTCTCCTCTAGGTGGCAGTAGCTCGCCACGCTGCAGACTCAGCTGCATCTGATGCTTCCTTCAGTGAACAACAGCTCATCAATAATCTGTCCAGAAGCACCATGTATGCATTCTTTAAAGCTGGTATTTAATCACAAACTGTGAAAGTGCCTCCTCATCCATGTCCCACCTTCTCTCCATATTATACTTTTAGATTCATGGATTTATGAACAGCTGTGTCAGAGGATTAGTGGAGCTTTATGCCTGCCTCACAGTTACTCAGCTGCAAACATATGTTACATGCTGCAGTATTATGTGTCCTTTATTGAGACAAGATGACGCCGAATCCCATAATCCCCTGATGACCCGTGTCAATGATAATGAAAGGTGGGGTGTGCATGACGTGGTCGTTGATCAGTTTGAGGGATGATACAGCAAAAAGTGATCTGAATGACTGTGGGATGATTGGTTAGAGCAATAAAACGACATGTTAAAGGATAGAAAAGATTGTTTGTGTTTAAATAATAATATAAGAACAAATTATGTTAGGTTTGGGAAAGAGCAACATGGTTGGGCTTAAAAATTATGTTTGTACACTGAAAATGACATGTTGTGAATATGTGACACAAAAGAATAGCTGATTTTAACGTGACGCACAGAATACGACAGTTAAACTACGTCACTGAATGCAAAAACATCTCCACTACACATTTCCATGGTTTGCAGAAATAACTAAAGATAAAACTAAATTTACAAGAAAAGAAAACTTGGGATATTATTTGATATTTAGGAGGTGAAATTACAAGAACTTAAAATCAAAAATTTACAAGAAAAAATTCACAAATTTACAAGAAAAAAATAACAAATTCAAGAGAAAAAAAATCACAAATTCAAGAGAAAAATAATCACAAATTCATAAGAAAAAAATTCACAAATTTACAAGAAAATAATTACAAATTCAAGAGAAAAATAATCACAAATTCACAAGAAAAAAATATCACAAATTTACAAGAAAATAATTACAAATTCAAGAGAAAAAAAATCACAAATTCACAAGAAAAAAAGTGAACAGTACCTGAGGAAAAAATAAGTAATTCTTAACAAATTTTTAATTTTTTCTTGTAAATTTTCAACTAAATATTGAATATTGGAAACTTTCCCTGCTACTCTGTAAATTCTATATAAATGATGCGTTATTTGTACCCACAATGACCCTGATACCTCGTCATACTAATGTTTCCTCCTGGCACCTGGACATGACAGGTAGATTAGAAAAGGGAGTCCAGAAGTCAAAGGTTTGTTGGGGCCAGCGAGGGCCAGTGTCGGCCCCCGAGCAAGGACGCCAGAACCTTGTTCACTGTCGTCACTAAACTACTCCCAGAACAGGAACTGAAAACGAGCTTAATATGGTGACATAATGCAATTGGCTGCCGTTTCTGAGAGTGACTGCAGATGCGTACGGAGGGTGAAATAATACATATATTATGTGATATTAACATTCAGGCCCTGGAGGTGGAAACAGAAAAACAAACGCCGTGTTAGCGCTCGCTGCTTTCTTCGCCCTTGGTGTTGTTTCCACTCTTTCATCTCTCAGTGTCCATACTTGGCAGGATGCCGGCGATCTGTTGCTGGCGGCAGCATGGACTGTGTGTTGAACAATAACAACACACAAGGACATGAGGAAATATACCAGCACTCTCTGGCTATAAAGCCGGGTTCGAGCTGCGTTAATCGGTTTGATTTCCGCTTTCACCCGGATCCTTTGGTTTAAAACAGAAGCGGGGGAAAACGTTAAGTGATATGTCAACATTTACATTTTTTGCCCGTCAGGAGTGTGAACGCCTTCAGAACAGATGTGGGTATGCACGGACTCTAAATGTCACGGCTGCTGTTTGATGACAAGGCTTTTCGTTGCCCAGAGGACCAGGTGCATTCAAGTGTCATCGCCACTTCCTCACAACCAAATGTTAGCCGTTCTCGGTCCCTGTCTTCCTTTTTTTCCATGATGAAACTGCTCTCTCTTTGTTTGCACTTTTAGTTTGTACAAACCACCACAGGAAGGGATGTACACTACAGGCCAAAAGTTTAGAAGCAAGATTGAATTTGTACAAAAACAGATCATAGATTGGTAACAAAATAAACCTGATTATTATATAAAGAGTAGCTCTTGTTTCTTTACTCAGTTGCTTCTTTCTAGACATTTCTGCAGTAGATTGTTAGATATTTGAACACAGTTGAGATTTATTGGGATTTTTGTGTGCAGACTCTCAAAATCCAAAGAGATTTTTTTTACTTTTGCTCTTAAGTTCTTGAAAGTTCTTGAAAAACTTCTCAACCCTCAAACTAAGCCCTTCTTTTCTTTTATTGACATTTATTCAGCAAAGGTCTGGTAACATCAATGTTTACCTGGGTATCAGCAGGTACCTCGTGATACGATACTACCGTGACAACGATCATCACGATATGACGAAAACCAATATATTGCAAGAAATTCAAAGAAGGCAAAGGCTGATCATGCAGTAAATACATCTCAAAATACATATATAGGCATTATGAACAGAAACCTTTAGCTGCCTTGCTTCTAAACCTTAGGCCTGGAGCGTATGAGCTGAAAAAACAAGTGAAACCTCCCTGAAGCTCAGCCTGGAGGAAGGTGCTGGTCTTGCCGGAGGCCGGGCTACACACAGCTGCCCATTTGCTGACTTTTAAGACCATCCAGTCTGACCCTGTCTGCCTAAATATTCAGAAAAAAAACCCCACAAACAATCTCCATGATGCATCGTCAAGTTCACAGCTAATTGAGGGGTCTCGAAAATACCTCTTTCGCACTGGAATTAGCGCAGGATTTTCTAACCCTGCCTTGTTTCAGCGTTAGGATGCTTTCACACTGCCAGCAGTCACAGGTCTGACTTCCTGCTGTGAGAGCTGCTGCTTGTTTTTTTTCTTCCCTCTTCTTCTTGACGGATGCTGAGCAGCTCATTGACCTCGCTATCTTACTAGCGCTGCCATGAGCGATATAAAAGGTGTGCGGATCGCTATACAAGCTGCATAGAAACACATCAAGATTCCCCAATCACTGGGATTTCCTGAGAATGACCTACACTCAAAGAAGCCAAACTAATCTAAGTGTAGCATGTAGCTTCTACCATATATATAATCGTGTTTTGTGGTTGAACATCATTAAGTAATGTTATTTTAGCATGATGTGCAATAACTTAACATTGTGTAAATTCATTTATGTTGCATTTTGGGTGAGATAGTAAATTGTGTGTACAACTCCAGAGCAGAAGGTGGCAGTAGTGAGCAAGCTGGGACTTTTAGAAACTTCCTGAAGTTCAAAACACACGCTGAGAGTCGACAAAGACGGTAAGATAAGACCTTTACTTACCTTAAAATAACTTTGACTTAAAAATAAACCACTGCACAGAAATGTCACATAACTTGTTATTGTTTGCTCTATTCATTTTGAATGATTAATTTTGTAACTGAATGTTTTCGTAGTGTGCTCACTAATCATAGCAGCTTCCGTTGCTATGGTTAGCTACTTAGCATTAGCATTGCTTGCTAAATTAGCGCATTATAATTGGGTGGAAATAACTTTCCAAAATGATTATTATGTTGGCTTTACCCCTCATAATTTAGTAACACCTTATATTGACCCAGCATATTTACATTAATTTCACTCAACAAAAGTGTTTCTTGCTAAATGAGCGTATTATAATTGGGTGGAAATACTATCCATGATTTTCTATGTTCACCCAACAAATGATTATTTTGAATGGAGGGTTAAATCACATATGCACTTCCATTAAAGAGAGTGTAGCTACACATTTGATTTGTTGGACTGAAAAAAAACAAAACTGTGATTTTCATGCAGTGTAGAAGTGGCTGCAGAAAACAGCGTTTGTCTTTTGCCTTGCCCAAAAGCATGCAGCGTCTACAGTGCAGCACCTATGAGTCTCTCAGCGTCGTCTTCAGCCACACCACACATCTTGACAGTGAACAGTAAACAGACTTTTCTCAGATCTGCCAGACGTTGGAGCACTTGCTGGATATTTCTGAGCATTTTGATCTAATTAACTTGGTCATAACCCTCGTCCACCGTCCTCTGTCCCTGTGTCTCCTCCTCTCTGTCTGTTTCCTCCACAGATCACTCAATCATCACGAGAGCTGCACTGGCCGTCCATTTCTTCCTTCTTTTTCCTCTCTTCTCCACCCTTTTCCACACATCTCACCGGCTGACTCCCTGCAAAGGATTCCAGGTTTATTGATGGCGACAACGTCTCCCTTTGTGTCACGATCGATGGCCGGAGGTCCACAGTGAAAATATTGTCAGAAACCAGCAGCAGCCGTGGGGGTTACTGACTGATTAGTGAGTGCATTTGTGAGACAGAAAGAATTAGAGAAATCATTCAGCAGAAAGCAGAGTAAACACCTAAACCCACAGCACTGTGGAGCTGCTGTGCACCTCCACCCCAGGCTTTGTCATCAGATTAGTGTCACACATTAACGGGGACGGTGGAGGTAGACGAGCATTTGTTGCTTCGCCCCGGAGCTCAACTCTGCGTTTGAATATTCAAGTCTCGTCTGAGTGTACCTGCAACGACGCCCGGCCTTTGTTCAGGCTCCGACATAAAAATAACTCAGAATTCTCTGATGGCAATAATGATTTTTGAGCTTAAGCTACAAAAATGAATGCAGGAGAGCTTGAATGAACTTTAATACTTCAGGCTCGGTCGAATCCTGTAAGGTTTTTGTTTATAAACTCAAATCCTATTTTATTATTATTATTATTATTATTATTATTATTGTTACCAGAGGGGTCAGTCACTTCAGACTGGGCAAATCAAGTGAGCATCAATGAACTTAGAGGCAACGGAATGGGAAGAACAGAAAGAAAAACAGATAAGCAAAGAAATCAGCTACAGCCTGGAATCAACAGGCAGATCCTTCATAGTGATTCTGCACATGCATCTGTTTGGTTAGGAGCTATTTTAAATGCAAACTTTGCTACTGACATTGATTTTAAAGATTCAATGAGCTAAAAAAAAACAAAAAAAAACAGTGAATATCGGACTTGGTCTGAAAAAAATCGAGCTTGTTTCTGGGAGTCTGACATTTAAAGATGGAAACCAACAAAAACAATCACCCCACTGCAACGTGTCTTTATGCTAAATGCCACATACATTTACCATTACCATGTTTTCATTCATTTTCTTCACGTCTTTCTCTTCACATGTGTGGACGTCACATTTTGGCTTGTCTAGGCCATAATACTTAATTCTGCTGACATCATCATTTTTCTGTTCAAAGATGAGAATTTAGAGAAAAACCTTAGAAGTGGTTTTACTGTCTTAATTTCTTCCTACCAGTAAACCAGTACAGACACTTGACTCAGCACTGGGAACCGTCCAGTAACAGCATTTGGCTGTTTGTGCTTCCCTCCACCCTCCTCCATCACCGAAGCCTGATTGGTCGTTTGACTCCACGCTCTTACGCAATCAGCCGAGGCATCAGAGCGAGACTGGGCGAGAGAGAGAGAGAGGGAGAGAGAGAGAGGCGTTGGTAGATCTAAACAAGTCAGAGAGATTTCTGTCAAAGCTGAGATGTGATGAGAGGAGGCAGAGAGAGAAGATGGAGGAGTGAAACGAAACAAGGAGGAAGAGAGGAAGAGACGGGAAGTAACACATGGTGTAAAAATAATACAAGAAATAAAGTAAAGGATGGCTGTTGCTCAGTGTCAGGGGGTTTAAGAGAGTTTCAGAGGGTTTAAGAGAATTTCAGGGGGTTTCAGAGAGTTTATAGTTTCAGAATTTCGGGGGGTTTAAGAGAGTTTCAGAGGGTTTAAGAGAATTTCAGGGGGTTTCAGAGAGTTTATAGTTTCAGAATTTCGGGGGGTTTAAGAGAGTTTCAGAGGGTTTAAGAGAGTTTCAGAGGGTTTAAGACAGTCTCATAGTTTCAGTTTCAGAGAGTTTATAGTTTCAGAATTTCAGAGGGTTTAAGAGAGTTTCAGAGGATTTAAGAGAGTTTCAGAGGGTTTCAGAGAGTTTGTAGTTTCAGAATTTCGGAGTGTCTAAGAGAGTTTCAGAGGGTTTAAGAGAGTTTCAGAGGGTTTAAGAGAGTTTCAGAGGGTTTCAGAGAGTTTATAGTTTCAGGGTTTAAGAGAGTTTCAGAGGGTTTCAGAGAGTTTATAGTTTCGGAGTTTCGGAGGGTTTAAAAGAGTTTCAGAGGGTTTAAGACAGTCTCATAGTTTCAGAGAGTTTCAGAGAGTTTGAGAAGGTTAAAGACAGTCTCATAATTTCAGAGTTACAGGGGATTTAAGAGAGTTTCAAAGAGTTTAGGAGAGTCTCAGAGGGTTTAACAGAGTTTCAGAGGGTTTAAGAGAGCCTCATAGAGTTTCAGAGAGTCTTGAAGGATTTAAGAGAGCTTCAGGGAGATTAAGATTCTCAGAGTTTCAGAGGGGTACAGGTAGTTTTAGGGGTTTCAGAGATTTTCAGAGAGTCTTGGAGGATTTAAGAGAGTTTCAGAGTCCCTGATTCTCGCTCTGTCCTAGTACAGGGTGTTTTGATTGATGCTGTACTTAGAGCCTCTCATGATGGTAAAAACCTATAACTCCCTCTGAATGGAGGATTTATCTGTGACCACACACAGATAGATGCAAATAGACACCCCAGAACCGACCCTCTCTTTTTTTTGCTGCTTCCATCTATTATAAGAACGACAAATTGTAGATAATGAGTCTGAATCTGATTTATCTACTTGCTAATGAAGCCTGACCATAAAAAGAGAGCGAGGGCAGGAAGAGATAAATCTTTCATATAAACTACTGAATTACATTACGTCCTCACTTTTTAGTTTGGAGCTTATCACTGTGGAGGCAGAAAATGCTCCGTTGTCCATATCATGTGTCTCCTAAGTGAGCCGGTCCTGCATATCAACACTTATTAGATATTCTGCAGTCATGGTCTGTTTGAATGGAGAGGAGAAGGTGCCTTTTTTTCTCATGAGGTGCATTCAATGTTCATGGAAAATTCATTTAAAATGTAGACCTGCAGACTGTAAACCTCAGTACTAGAACTGGTAAAGATTAAAAATAAAAGCTATCCTGAGTGTCCAGACATGCTGCAGCTTATATTTCCTGCAGTTTCTGCTGCAACTCAACTTTCATCTGTGTGCATTTTCTTTCTCTATAACTCATTGAGTGCCAGCTGCCAGACCCACAGAATATTTTATACTATGTCTCTGAAAACACTGACTAGTTCAAATGAAAGAAGAGACTCTCTATTTCATCATGAAAAAAATGTTTGTTTTTACCTTGTTCCATTCTTGTTTTATCAGAGGTAGAGTAGAGGACACTTTCACCAAAATCACCACCTTTTCTCCAGATTTGTTTTGCTCTCTAATCTTGATCGTCTCCACTTCCTGTTTTGATCTCTGTGGTGTATACCGTCTCTTTATGCTCTGACTACATCTCCCAGAAGCCCCAACATTACTCACAGGCTGTGGGAGACATAAAACATAAATATATACGTTAAGAGCGCCTCTTGATGAAGCTGATTTGTTCGTCCTTTCACGTCGACTGACACTTCAACGTCTAAATCCAAGAACATTTCAGCCTTTCTGGGGATATTCTGTAGAAAACGCAGTGACGAAAGACGAACCAGAAAAACTTCCTGCGGCAGTGACTCTTCCAAAAGATCTGTTAGTCCAATAAAATATGCAGTCAGACGATTATGTGTGTCATTAAAATGAATTTTCACCGCTCTTCGTCACAGGATGTTGAACCATGATGGCGGTCTCCTCGGATTAAAATGAAGTAGTCACACTACAGAAGCTCCCACTTTGATGCATACAGGGGTTTAATGGTCATTTTAGTCGGCCTTATCGAGCACTAGTGTTTGACTTCACAGAGAAACAAAGCAGGAGCTGACCTCGGTTCGATGCTGCAGCCCTGACCTAGCATGGCTAATGCTAATAAGCCTCTTCTTTAAGGCATCCATCACAATGTGCTGCTACAGGACTCCTCCCGTTTCATGGCGCTCGCTTTAGTGGCTGCTGCTGGTAATGATGCTCAGAGTCTATATATAGCCTCTGATGTATGCTTTGAACGTATAGAGAGGCAGACAGATGAGAGGAAGAACAGGAACGAGGCGCCAGAAGAGACAGAAGGGAACGATGGCTAAAAAGTATGATGTAAAATGTTGCTATTCTGGAATAAAGACCACGACTTAATCACATCTAATCAAAGTATTTAAGCTCCCAACATGAACATTTCAACTAGAAAAGGACCAAATGAACGCCACTAAAAGTCACAGTTCCTGCATGGAAGTGCACATCGGAAAAGTCAAACTTACAAGACAATGTTAAGTGAAATAATACATGCTATCAAACAGTAAAACCTGGTCTGTATTTAAGCTGATAATAATAATTATTATTATTATACATTTTATTTGTAGTGCACTTTCTAGAAATATCAAAACGCTACAAAGTAGGAAAAATACTTAAAAGGAGAACCCTTAAAACACATTTAGCAAAAAGCTTTTTTAAAAAGGTACGTCTTTAGGATTTGTTTAAAACCTTGAGAGTAATCTAAAGGTTACAGTCCCAAAAATGAACCCATTTTTCTGGAGTATTGAGAGTATTAATGTGTCTGGTTGTGATTTGAAGACAAATTTCCACAGTGCTTCTTTGACTATAGCTGTTCTTTGTTCTTTGATTTTAAGGTCTTTAAACCTTTTAACTGTGATTAAAGCTTTTTAATTGCTATTTATTTTTTAACTGTTTACTTATTGATGTATGCATCTGTCTTTGTGATGCACTGAGATGCAAATTATGTGCTCCACATCTCTAATTCTGTCTCTGGGTCACATTTGCCTTTAAAGGACGACTCAAACACCTGCAGGTATTTGCATTCCTGGACATATTTAGTGACATTATTGTAACGCTCTTTGTGTGTTTTTGTTGCCAGTTTTTTGCCAATCTCTGGCCTCCTAAGTGGTAAGATACTCCCCTCTCCTCTCAGGCGTTTCGCAGTCTCTTGTCCCCTTCACTCTTTCATGCCTCTAAATTTAATTCAGTGGCGTCGGGCCCTCGGGAGCCCGGCCGCTCGCTCGGTGTGTTTGAACTCAAGCGTGAAAATACTACTAAAAAAGGGAAAGAAAGCAGTCGCAAAAAAAAAAAAATGGATTTCTCTTGTAAGCATGTGCGGATGCTGCTGCTTTGTTGTAGTGACCTCGCTGTTTTTCTTTTTTTTTTCCATCAGAGCGTGTGCACTGCTGATTAGATGTTTGCAGAAGAACAAAATGCGATCTTTTGACAACAGCAGTTATTTGCCGAAACGGGGAAGCTCGCTCTTTCTGAGACGACGTCCTCCTCATTAAGAAAAAGAAAAAGCAGCATGAGAGAGACTGAGAACCTCCTTTGGTAAATAATGGATATTTTATGAAATATACATGAAAGTTTCCAATTCTGCATTTGAGTCATGTGATCCAGGGCTCTGTGAATCAAATGTCGTTGGCGTTGCGTAACACTCAAGATGGAAGTCAAAGACCTCGGGGGCATCGTTATTATTTCCACTGAAAACAAACGGCGTTCCCTCGCTCTGAACAGTGGCAGCTGTTTCCACATTATATAAAAACAGATAATTGCATTTCTCTGTTGTTCTTTTCTCTTTTTTTTTGCACACTCCTGCTTAGCCAGGCGAGGCAGACGCTGCTGATTGCCTTGAGTTTTTTGCTTGACGGGGACCGACGTGCAATCAGAGGTTGGAAGCGTTGGGTCGTGTTCGCTGAAATAGGTAATTAAGAGGAGGTTTTGATTTGTCTGTCTTCAGGATGATTTCACTGCTTTGCGCCTTAAGCGTCCTGAAAATACAGAGAGGAAACAGCTTTCCATCAAGCTACTGTTTCAGTTCAAATTTAAGAACAAGAACACTACTTCCTGTCCGCTTTGTGATGTTAAAGAGCAGAAAAGAGAGATCTGATGTCCGCCCTCTTTTTATTACAACAAGGAGCTTTACTTTGAAAACATCTGTCTATCCTCCAGTAGTTACAATAAGGAGCTTTACTTTGAAAACATCTGTCTATCCTCCAGTAGTTACAATAAGGAGCTTTACTTTGAAAACATCTGTCTGTCCTCCATTAGTTACAATAAGGAGCTTTACTTTGAAAACATCTGTCTGTCCTCCAGTAGTTACAATAAGGAGCTTTACTTTGAAAACATCTGTCTGTCCTCCATTAGTTACAATAAGGAGCTTTACTTTGAAAACATCTGTCTGTCCTCCAGTAGTTACAATAAGGAGCTTTACTTTGAAAACATCTGTCTGTCCTCCATTAGTTACAATAAGGAGCTTTACTTTGAAAACATCTGTCTGTCCTCCAGTAGTTACAATAAGGAGCTTTACTTTGAAAACATCTGTCTGTCCTCCATTAGTTACAATAAGGAGCTTTACTTTGAAAACATCTGTCTGTCCTCCATTAGTTACAATAAGGAGCTTTACTTTGAAATGATCTGCCATCCATCATCTTTTTATTACAATATAGAGCTTTACTTTGAAATTATCTGCTGTCCATCATCCTTTCATTACAATATGGAGCTTTACTTTGAAAATATCTGTCTGTCCTTCCATTATTACAATATGGAGCTTTACTTTGAAAATATATGTCTGTCCTCCTTTTATTACAATAAGGAGCTTTACTTTGAAATGATCTGCCATCCATCATCCTTTTATTACATTAATGAGCTTTACTTTGAAATTACCTGGCATCTAAGGTGATGTTACAGAGTGATGCAAAAACGATGCAACTAGAAACGTACCTATTTTCAGCAGTTGGAAATTTCGTAAAGTGAGGCACTACTTTATTTTAAAAATAGTAGTAATTTTTGCAGTAATTAACTTAACACACTGCTCACAAGTAATGATGGCCTATATATAATTTTTTCCTCCTGAGTAAGTGGACGGCATCAACACATCTCATCTGCTCAGAGGTTTCCTCTGAGTCCTTGCTGTGACAATGATTCACCCCTGTGATGCTAAGTGAGGACGACCATTTTTCACGGCTAAAACGACAGAATGTTTTCACGAGCTGCACCCCACCCACCCACAATTTGAGCAGCTCTTCATCGAATTATCCGCTGTGCAGCTTCGGCCAGACAGACCAAATGAATTGGAAAGCAGCTCTTTTTTGTTTTTTTTTTTCTTTTATCTCACCCCATTTTCTCCTTGGCCGTCTAACGTGACAGCGTTATCTACTACCAGAGAGGATCCCCACAGATTTATGGCCTTGTTCCAAGGGCAGACATGTGATTGGCAAAGGATGATACAACGACCCACGGTTGGTTTGTGCTGCACCACGCCCAGTTTCCATCTCCAAGGGAAGGTGACATGCAAGGATGGAGATAATGCTTTAGTTACACCCCATTTTTTTCCATTTCCAGCTCATACAAAGCTCTGTATGAGACCAGTGTTAATGGACAAATGGACAGAGACTGCAGCGCTGCATAAAAAAACATGTCAGTGATGAGATAGGAGGTCCTGTTACCTCACTTCTCTGCTAGGAAGACATTTACTTTGCATGGCAGCTGGATTACAGCTGAAGAATCACAACAACAAACCATCAGGCTCCTCAGATGTAACCATGGTACACATCATCAGTCAAGTTATTGAGAAAGTTTTTAAATCTAAATGTAAATGTAGTGCTCTGATATAACAATGTATAGCATGAGAGCGAGAAAGTCTTTTTACTGTACGGCTTATACTGTAGAACAGTTTATGACCAATGATCAGCTGGCAAACATCACTGTGTTAGCATTGTTGTTGTAAACATGTTAGCATCTTGACCTGTATACTTACATTAGTGCTCTTTTGTGTAGTACACTATGTACTTACTTAGGTGAATTTCAGCTCGTGCTGTTTCAAATCCAACATGGCATCTCACCGGAAATTATGTTTCCTGCTGTTAGCAGTTAGCAAGACAGCCAGCTAGCAGTGTTAACCTTTGTGGGATCAAATTATTACAAACTGCTAAATTCTCAATCAATCAATCAATAAACAACACTGATGGTTTCTATCAAACCATGGTGGCGTTTAACTTAACATTTCTTGGTTTTATCAGAACAACTGCGATCACTTCTGGAACCTTCCCTTCTGCTATGGAGCCAAAATGGCCTCCATTGAGGAAGAGCAATCGGACGGTGGACAAAAAAGTACTCTTGCATCCATTTTACCACACCTGTCGTTGTTTCCCTAAACCCAACAATGGCCCAACTTTTTAATTTATTCAACAACTTCCTGCACGTCCCTGAATGCCTCGCAACAACCTGGAGGAATGAGTGTTAATGAGCTGAAATCAGCTGAGGGTTGAAATGTAATTTAACCAGCAGGAGTGTCTCAGGCTTTTACCTGTTGGGATTCAGTTTTATTCTTTCGTTTACTTTTGATATTTTAGGATGGGACGGTATTCCTCCTGCACTGAGGAGGAAATGTTTTTGTTCAGACCATCAGTGCTGTACTGTGAATTCACCCACTTGGCACCCAGCAGTCATAATCACATCCTTTCAAGTCGGCCTTAACAGAAGGCTCACTCTACTGCTGGATAACTACGCCGACTGGATAAAGTGTGATTGTCCAATTCTGCCGTCTCTATCCCACCTGAAGACAAAAAATATATCCTGCAGAGAGCAAACTGTTCTTTTGTTTTGAAGGCAGGTTTATCAGATCTCACTTGACACACTCCAACACTGATGTGCCTTTTATTTTCATACGGTTTGGTCTGATAAAGGGTAAAACATGTAATTTGGCATTTCAATCATCATATGCTTTGATATTTTTCAGCTTTTTTGGTAAAACAGAAATTTCAAAGATAAAGATATCATTACCCATTGCAGAAAGATTAAAAATATTCTGGTAATCAGCAATACTATTTGTTCACCTATAGAAAAAAAGCTCTTTGAGCTGAGAATGCCCTCGAGCGAAGCATCGAACGCTCTCTATTTCTTAACCCCAAACCTTCAGCTAATGCCTCTCGACACCAAACCCCAACAGAGGCACTCTCTTTCCTCTCTTCTTTGAAACGTCAGAGCGCTTGGACACAATGCTAATGCATAGTGAATCCTCTTTATGAGATACTTCAGTGCCTGATATGAAGCTCTAATGGGAAACATCTCCACATGGAAAAGTCTCTCTGCTTGTTTTCAAGGTTAAATCTAAAAGAGTAGCTTTGCACAGCTCCAAAGCATGAATAGTGATGAGTCTGAAGTCAAGAGCGAATTGGGAAATAAAAGCAATTTATTGTGGTGAGAATCAAAATCAAAACTTTGAAATGCACCAAGCTGAACTGAACCAGCTGCTTGGAGCTTCCATCAATTGTGTTTTTTCCTCCATTTATAATGGAGTTTGCTGTTTTAACGTGAAGAAAGTGTTTAAACCATGTAAGAAGTGGACGTAGTCACCGTGACGTCACTCTCTGGTTGGAATACTGTCATTTTGAACCCTTGAATTTGGCATCTTGGCTGTCGCCATCTTGGTTTCTTGCAACCAGAATGGATGACCAAACGACTGGGTAAAATCAGATCCAATCGTTTCAAACTTCAACAGAGTTAACGCCTCCCGTCTGAAATCAGTTCTCACTGGAGGAATGCCAGAGCCTCTGTACGACAGTACAGGCTTATATAAGGGTAGTTACTAATGAAATAAATTTATTTAAATACTACATGTCAACTTATGGATGAACAGACTCGTGTCACACTGTATTTTTAAAAAAAAATAACGGCATGCCATACAATAACCGTGCCAATATCAGAAAATAAAGGACGCAGTAGAAGGAGGATACAGCTGCGTTCACTTTTTGTAGATGACTTGCATCGAGCACGGGTCGACTGATGCTTGTAAACAAAAGTTACACAAACTCCCAAGTTGCAAATTCACTGAAAACACTTTTTTCTAACCTCGTGGGACTCATAGCCGTCAGGTTAAAGATTCTGACAGCCGTGGTCAAAACAGTCCTTCAGCCAAGCATGATGGACGAGCATCCACCTTCTCTGGTTTTTATACCGGAAACAGAAGAAACATCCACTGGAGCCCAGACGGCTGTTTCCCTTGACTGATTATTGTTCTGGACTTTCTGAGCATGAATAACTGCCGGCTATCAAATGTCAACATCCATCTCCTTCTGCCCATAAATCCATGTGTTGGTCCTGTGTTACGTTTTCACCTTAAAAAGAATATCAAACCTGCTTTTATCAGGTATGTGACACCACCCAGCTTCAGATAAAATTAAATCAGTGATCATCATTATTCCAGCTCTGCTCTTTGTGCCCAGACACCCCGAGCTTCAATCAATGCATCCACTTTTAGAAGCAGCAAGACGAAGCTGCATCACCTGACTGCCAGGCGTCTGCAGCTACCTGCCTCCTCCTCCTCCTCCTCCTCCTCCTCCTCCCTCAGCAGGGGGAAGCCTGGGAAGGAGAATCCCTTTGTATGAACTTCAGAGCTGTAACCTGTCCAGCCATGCGGGATGACAAGCTGACTGCAGAGGTGAAAACGAGGAGAGAGAAAGTGCTTCCAGTCTTTCACCCTCTCTCTCTTTCTGTTCCTACACTCTCTGTCTGCCTCTCTCGCCCGCTAGCTGCCTGTCTGTCCTCCTCTCTGATTGGTATGCAGAGCCATCCTCTCTCTGTTCTGCAGTGTGGGTTTGTGGCAGGGAGGCAGGGGGGGAATCGCACTGCGGTGGCGGGCGGGGTGAGTGCATAAAAACCCTCCTGTGCAGCACCAGGAAACCCTTCCTGGACCGCCTGTGTCACGCTGCTGTTGTCATTCAAATGAGATACCTGCATCCCTCTTCTGACCACAATGAAGCCTTTATACACATCCATTATGTATTTCTATGGTAAATTTATTACCATAAAACATGTAATTTGGCATTTCACTCCCTTGTTGGTCTCAGAGAGCCTCCAGCATCATCCCCTTCACTTTAACAGGACTCTTTCTTTCTCACTGAGATCACGACTCTTCATCATTTTGAACAGGAGGAAGGAATTTAAACTGAATTCACCTTTTTAGACCCAAATTTGATCCAGAATAACAAACAACCACAAAAACACATTTTTCTGTTCAGGAATGACAGGAAACAACTGAGGAATTTAACATCTCAGCCAATAAATAATAATGTTCTTTGATATTTAGTTATTGATCAATGCAGAGGATGCTATTGTTAAGATTAGATCGCCTTAACGCGATTAATCGTGGATCAATTTTGACAGCCCTAACACATAATGTATATATGATATTTAGATCTATTTAATACATATTTATATTTGTTTGCCGAATTACAGTAGAAGCTTGGACCAATTCAAAAAAAGATGGTTAATCTAAATTTATCAGCACATTTGATCGTTAGTTTCCACTGCATTGTTAGTTTCCTCGATTATTTGAATGGAGTTCTGCTTCATGACCTGCCAGCACGTCTCTGGCAACACATTTCGGGTAGAGTTAACGTCGCGCAAGTTAACGCTGATTAATCGCTTTAAGTAATTTCGACAGCCCTAACACATACTGTATATATGATATTTAGATCTATTTAATACATATTTATATTTGTTTGCTGAATTACAGTAGAAGCTTGGACTGATTCAAAAAAAGACAGCCCTGCTTATGAACACTGACAACTGGGACATATGAGGTAACAAATGAACAAGCAGGTGAAAATGTTCCAGTGCCAGGATTTGACAACAAGAACCAAACAGTGATGGCAAGAGGACTGGGTCAGAGCATCTCAGAAACCTGGTCTGCAGTGGTCAGGATCTATCAAAAGTGGTCCAAGAAAGGACCAGAGGTGAACTAGAGACAGAGTCATGAGAGGACAAGGACTGATGCAGGTGGGGAGTGAAGGCTGGTCCTGGTGGTCTGATCCAACAGAGCAGAGGAGTTAACGCTGCTGAAGATAGAAATATTTCCATAACATGTTCTCCAGTGGAGTCAAACCACCATCAGGGCTGTGAAGTGTCTAAAATGATGGGGATCCCTTATTAGCTGCTATTAAGCTATTCAGGGCAGGTGATTGGGCGTCGTCGGTGAGCTAATAGGTCGCTCTGCAGCACAAACGTGGCAGCAGATCACCAGGCGGCTCTCCGCTGCACCGCATGGATTTTCTCTCCTGGCACTGGTTGAACCCAATTACACTTGAAGCAATAAATCCTTAGCAATGCAATTTCCCCTCTAGACAAGATCTGCTGGGCTTCCCCTCTCACGCCGCCTGCTTCCCTCCGTCTTTCCACGGCAACGCAGAATCCCTCATTTACTCCACTTATGTGCTCCCTTCTCCTCAATCAATCCCTCTGACTATATATCCTCCATCCTCTCCCCCTCTACTGTCTCTCACGCCTTCCACTTTTTCCCTCGCTTCCTCTAATGCGTCCTTATTACACCACTTCGACCTTCATCCCTCCTTCTCCCCTCTCTTTATCGCCATCCCATGACGCTCCTTTTCCTCTATTACCTCCCATCATGCCTTACACCCTCCATCCTCTGCAGGCCAGCGTTTTCCCTGAATGCTGCAGAGAATATGGTTTGTCAGACAAGGACAGTCACTAATGAACTAAGTCATTTATTTAAATGGAATGAGTCCATCTACGGGTCTTGTTTCCAACTGTATTTATTAAGAATTAATCACCTGCTGTTTATTAGCCCACCTGCTCTATTTGTCTCAAACATCTTAAAGTGAGTGGAGTAATAATTTTTTAAGCACTGCATATAGATATGGGATTTTTTCCATAACAATACACTGTTTTAGTGTGTAATGGGACTATTCTTTATGCTAACTTTGGAGTAGAGGTAGCTATACCTTTAAAAAGTAATACACTGTAATTTGTAAATATCATATGAAATCAGTTCATATATAATCCATGTAATTGTGAAACAGGAAGTATGAGGAGCGCAAAAATACACTTTCGCCCAGGAAACAGCTGTTTGTCACCATTTTATGAGTTGACCACAGTATTTTCTCAGCATAATCCTCCTAAATATGGGCAGTTTTGTTGCCTAAAGCTACCAAAGTCAGTGTTGTTACAGTTAGCATCATTAGCTGCTAGCCGCTGGCTCAGGAGTCGCCATGTTGAGAGCTGCGTAGAGGCAAGCCCTCTGACTTTTAGCACCTTGAGGGGTGATTCTTTTACTGTTTTATGTCAGTGCAAATGTTTTATTTTAACTGATTTTGTAAATTCAATTGTTATTTGTATCGTTTATGTCAATGTACAATGCGATTATGTGCTGTAACTGTAATATGAGCAGCCATTTTCAGCCAGCTATCACTGATCTCAATGGGACAAACCTGGTTAAATAGAGGTTAGAATAATAATAATAATAATAATAATAATATGGGTTTGTGTGCCACAGATTCCTTAGCATTAAATTAAAATGTGGATTACAGCAGATTACTGAGATGCATATAGATGCATCGATGCCATCGGCTCTTTCTCCAGGACCAAAGCTGTCAGGTCGGGTCACAGCGTGACATTTCTTAAGTGACCACGAACACACTGATATAATTGATCTGACATTCAGAGTTATTAGTCATTTTGTTCATGTTAATGTCACGGGATGGTTCAGCACACTGGCATCACGCCGGAAAAGCTCACCTAAATAGATATATTGACATCCAACATCTCCTGTGCTGTGCTACTGTATGTCCTGTACGGAGTCTTATAATCAGGTCAGAAGCTGAGCCCTGCAGCAGTGTGAACAAACCCTGACTTCACCAAGTGTTCGAGAAGAAAAGACACCGATAACATCAGTTACTCTTTACGCCTTTCAAGCCCAGCAGACTGTAGACTACTGCGGCAAAATGCAGCTGTAAATTACTTTGACAGATTATGGGATAACATAATTTTGTATGCTTGAATGTAGAGAATCAGACCTGATATAATATGAATTAGTAGGTTTTCTTTAGTGTATAATCACTGGGAAATTGTTTGTTATTCTGGATTCATTCAGACTTTCTGACAGAATTCCAATGTTCTGGCTCAAATTTGGGTAAAAATACATTTCATCAATCACTTTTTAGAAGACCTTAGAAGAAGATTGGTTCATGACATGACATATTTCAAACATATTTTGATTGAGATCTTCTCACTGGTTTGAAGTGGAAAACTGGAAAGACGAGGCCCCAAAACAGTGCATTTTTAATAAACATACTAATAACTTGAGTTATATTGCTGTGTTATTTTATTTGGTATAATCCACTAGAATAGATTTACATCATCCTGAGCATGTTCAATAAAAAGGTTCTTTTACATGCTCACATATTAGGAACATATTGAAGACACTTTATATTAGCACAGTGCATTTTTTAAGTTATAAGTTATATTTTTTATATATTTTATATTTAAGTTATATTTCTGTAAATATACAAAGGGTTCCTGCATCATTTTAACAGTAAAATGTAATAATTTTTAAGACATGTTTAAGACCTCAACAAATATAATTTAAGACCCAAAAATGTCATAACAATTTCTTTTGTAGAAAACAGTCAATTTATTGTAGGGCCCGACCAACAGGGAGTTTTTAAGGCCGATGCTGAAAACAATATTTTCGCAGAAAAAAATACAATAAGAACAAAGAAGTGAATTTTGTGAACAAAATAACGTGCAAAATTGCAGTAAATCTATGAATCCTCTGTTTACCTACAGCAAATTCACGGTAAATTTAAGACAATTGAAGACCTTAATTACCCAGACTTTAAGACTTTTTGGGAACCCTGATGCAGCATGTGTTGGTGTAATAAGCATCAAAGTGAAATGCATAATGCAAATCAAGTTGCAGTTTTGTTTATTCATTTACAGCCTTTATATCAAGTCCAAATAACCGACCTAAATTATTCTTGTTGGTCAGTGCAGCGTAAGAATATCTGTGTCACAGTTTTGGGCAAAAGCATTAAGAGGCTCAGATAATTTGTGAGATGAATCAGTTTTTTTTCCTGAACTCAGGATGCTCAGAAAGAGCTCTGCTCTATCAGCCGTGCACTGCTTAAGATACGCATCTGAATATTTAATGGGGCCTCTTCTGGACACCTATTTTTATCAGCTCGGCTCAATAATTCAAAGCTCACTTCTCATCTGCAGCACAGTGTGTGTGTGTGTGTGTGTGTGTTAGTGTGTAATCCTGCTGCAGCACGTATGTTTTGTCTTGATCATGTGTGTTTATGCGACACAGAGAGAAAAGAAGCTAATAGGAAGCACTTGTTTCTGTCGGTGTCACTCGCCGGGTGATGCATTTACCCCCACGGCGAGCTATCAAAGACACCCAGCCGAGGAAGTAATTTCATGTTTTGCGTGGTCCTGACCGGCCTGTCATCCCTTCAGTCTGTGGGGAGACGAAGAGGAGGTGCTTTCTTCTTTGGGATGTTCGGAAATGTTTCCAACTCGCTGAGATGAAGAGAGAAAAGCATGAAAGGAAACTAATAAATTCCACCACGGCTTGGAAGTCCGGCTCCAATTTCGCATGTTTTTCCCCCCTCGAGGCTTGAATCTCCTCGTGAAAAGGTCTGTTTTTGAATAATAAAAAGAGCCCTAATCAAGCTCAGAAAGCAGAGCGCTTGACCTACAATCAAAGACCTCGCTCCTCTTGTTTTCCAATCAGGACCAACGACAGGTTTGAGCAGGAGGTTTAGTCTATCACCGCCACGGAGAAGATTTTAATTGATTTAATCAGCTGCATTTATGACAGCGCAGAGTCCACTGACGAGAGCCGATGCGAGGATGATCGGTGCCATAACTGGGCCTGTGGGCTCTGTCATTTGGCAGGGTAATAACTTCATGGGAGAGCAGAAATATACTCACTTCCTCTGTTCCTCTGATCATTAACACCAGTGTAGCCTTTGGAAATTCTTTCATTTGAGCTATTCAGTGTTTTCAGAGACATAGTACAAAATATTCTGTGGGTCTAGAAATATGACTCAAAATGAGCAAAAACGTTGGAACAAGACACTTCCTGTTTTATACAAGGGCTGGCGCTCAATGAGTTAACTCACACATACTATAAATAATCCTGTTATTCTACATGTTTCTATGTTTTTCCATGTGCAGTATGTGCATCTGTGTTGTTTATAGAGACACATCACATACGGGCAAATGTGCAATGAAGTGCTTCATGCGTGAATTTGCATATTTATGGACTCCTGTAGTCACATTGACGACGTATATCTGTGTGCATGCAAGTGTGCGTCCCTTTTGAAGTGTGTGTTCATGCAGGCACAGATGGCTAAGGAGGCTTGTTCGAGCAGCGCTCATGCCGGCGTATTGCGTCGCTCGCCGCATGTGTGTTCTGCTGCGACGTGTTACTCTCCACGGCGACCGGGATCGGCACTGCGGCGCCTGATGGCATCGGAGAGACGAGCGCCAGCAGACAGAGACTGGAAACACCTCAGACAACACAAAGCAGAGAGGAGGAGGCGCTTTAATGGTGCGTTCACAGCCTGAGTCACTGCTGCTTTTACTGGCTGATCAAAGACACCTTCACCTTCCTGAAGGTGCCTTGTATCAAAGTCTGGGGGCGTAAATGAAAAGAACATTCACTTCTGTAATTAAACTATGTGGTACCAGTGTAATAATCTGCTCCGGATCTTTCTGTGCTGCACAGTAATAATATCAAGAATGTTTGACTATGTTGACAGAGAAGAAGCCACTTCTGTGACATTTGCTGTGAAACTGATTAAAAGTCGTGTTTGTTCATTTTAATGAAAGTGTTCTCGTTGTCAGAGGGAGTCGTCTGTTCAACCGACACCTGGTGTTTAAACTACAACTACCTCTGGGAAGGTCTGAATGTACGTAAAGGGAGTCGGCAGCACACGGAGCACCGAGGTACATGGAAAGCAGTTACATAACAGCACATAGAGGGTTGGCAGAGAGTCGCATCAGTGGGGGATGACAGCGAGATTTTGGCAGTAAACAAGTCAGTGAGCGGACGAGTGCTAAGCAGAGTTTACCCATGTTTTCTCTCTGTCACAGTAGACAAAGATGCACTGCCTGACCTGCAGTCAGTCCTGACTGCTGCATCACCACTGAGCTGGAGGGACGGTCAACATTTAAAGCCCTCAGGTCACCGACACAGGTGCTGTTTTAATCTTCATTAAGTCTGCACAGACTGAGCTGGATGGAGATCAACTGTGCTGTTCGCTTTGTTACACTTGTTGGACAGACTGTAAACTGATTGCACAGATGTCTCATTGATGCTTCTCAATGGTACGAATAGCCATCGGGGTTATTTGGAGTACTGCAGGATACGTAAATCATCAAAGTGGACGTGAATATATGAAATATATCATCATGAGTGCACAGGCAGGCAAACAAGACAGGACACACTTTGCTTGTCGGTACTAGCTTAAATAAGCAGATGTCATGTTTTGCTTTTCAGGAGGAAAATATTATTTATTTTGACATAAAAAAGAAGGAGACGTTTTTTGTGAAAGGTTGGTCTGAAGCAGCTGGACCTCCAGGAAGCGACATTTAAATGGGCCCGAGCACACAAAGAGAGGAACATGCTGACACAATCACATGAATCTAAATGCTAATGCAGGAGGAGGCTGGGGAGCTGGAAGCAGCTGATTTAAAGAACATTTGACTATAAAATGATTTCTGTTCATACAGTCCACTGCTGCACCACAGTACGCCCCCACATCAGTCTGTCTGTCGTCATGAAACAACAGTTTAGACAGACTGTTCACATGTGTGGGCATCTCTGAGAGCAGCAGCAAACTCAAGTGAACACATGCTATGTGCTGGTGATGGATGGAGATGGTTCACTGAATGATACCTCTATCTCCATCCCCCTTCTACTGCCATCCATCCATCATCCATCCAATCATTCATCATCCATCCATTCCTCATCTATCCATCATACATCCATCATCCATCCAATCATTCATCATCCATCCATTCCTCATCTATCCATCATACATCCATCCATCCAATCATTCATCATCCATCCATTCCTCATCTATCCATCATACATCCATCCATCCATCCAATCATTCATCATCCATCCATTCCTCATCTATCCATCATACATCCATCCATCCATCCAATCATTCATCATCCATCCATTCCTCATCTATCCATCATACATCCATCATCCATCCAATCATTCATCATCCATCCATCCATCATCAATCATCATCCATCCAGTCATTCATCATCCATCCATCCATCATCAATCATCATCCATCCATCATCCATTCGTTCATCATCCATCCATCCATCATCCATCCATCCATTCATTCATCATCCATCCATCATCAACCATCATCCATCCATCCATCCATTCATCATCCATCCATCCATCACCAATCATCATCCATTCATTCATTCATCGTCCATCCATCCATCATCAACCATCATCCATCCATCCATCCATCCAACCCATCCAACAACCAAATCATTCATTCATCTTCTACTGCCATTCATTCATCCATCCATCTATTCATCATCCATCCATCCATCCATGTGAATATTCCCTGATTTCTTCTCTATGACAGTACACTGGATATTTTGGGGGGAAACAGACATTTGAGGACGTTATCCTGACATTTGACCACTAATCTAAAAAATAAGGCTTCACGTAAACAGATCTAATGGTTTGAGAGCTGACTGAAGCAGGACAGACAGCCTCTTTGGGGTTTCGCTGTCAATAAAGACTCGTGCTGTGCAGCCAAACTTCATTTTCAATTCGAGCTGAGATCTAAAACGATTCACTTTGATCTAATGTCTTGTTGTGTTTCTATTTGATGGAGTCTTGGTATTTGAATCTGTCAGCGTTATGTTAAATTCAGAATCAGCAGCAACAGCTCAAACATCTGCAAATAGATAATGTACAGAAAAGCAAAGGAGATGCTGAGAGACTGCTCATCAGCACATATAAGCTTCTGACTTAAGTGATCATCATAATACTACAGAGCACTCTCTCTGCTCTCGATCCTTTCATTACAGCTTCTTGAATTAAGCTTTCCTTTTTTTCCACATGTTGATTCAAATACAAAGACTAAGAATTAAAAAAGATGTCAAATGAAGCCAGTTGGGAGCTCTGGGATGGAGAAGCATCAGACATTTATTCCTTCTGGACAACAAGAGACTGAGGATCATTTGCTATCATCTCTTTGGTTTTGTGCTCTCTTAACCGATAAATCAAAAATCCATTAAGCAAATTTAATTAAGAGCTCTGTGTTATTGTCCTCATCGTTCATAGTGAGCAGAGTGAGGCCACTAAATTACACTAAATAGAGCCTTTCTGGAAACAATTCGTACTGAAAAAGTTGGTGGACAACCGTTTAAAGAAAAAAATCAGCCGTTTTGAAAGACGTTGTTGCGAAGCTGGTGCGTTAATTACTTAACTCCGCATGCAGGCTGTATGTGTCAGTGAGTGATATATTTTCCTCTCTGATTGATCAAAGCTTTTAAGCTAATTTACCTACACAGGAAAAGGGTCACAGTCAATTTTGATTGTCGAGATCTGCGTTAAAAGCAATAAGTCAACCCTGCGGTGACTGGAGATTACTTCCATTAACTCATGTGATGGATGCATGAGAGTGCAGACTGTGCACCGGTGCTGCCATGGTGTTAACGTGTGGAGGGGAAACCTTCCTTCATGCAAGAAAACACAGGCCTATGGCAGCAAGTATATACAGTCTCCATTTACACCATGACACACACACTCAGAGTCGTACACACGGCTTAATCCTCCAGGACAACCTGTTCTGGTGAATTTGCAGCTCTATTTATTTCAGAGCAGCTGGCCGAGGGCCAGGCTTCAGGGCCACCGGGGCCCTGCACGCTGCCACGTGAATCCCAGGGACGAGAGACACTGGCTGGGCCACAAAAAGAGAGGAGAGACACTTTAACAAATACAGATTTACATTAAAAAAAACAACAAATTCACCTCTACACCTGTGGTTCAACAAACAAGACAAATGTGTTGCAGAGGTCATAGATAGATAGATAGATAGATAGATAGATAGAGAGATAGACAGACAGACAGGTAGATAGATAGACAGATAGATAGATAGATACGTAGATAGACAGATAGGTAGATAGATAGATAGATAAATAGATAGACAGATAGGTTGTCACTATAAATTGTTTCCCCCAACGGGGATCAATGAAAAAATATTCTATTCCTTTACACAGCCTTTAATTCAGCCTCCTATTGATTTCTTTTCCCACGATCAGTGAGCGAACAGGCTGATTTAAAGTGACTGCTGATAGACAAGCAGGTTGACAGCAGAGTCCAGTCAGTACAAAGAGAAACCCTATTGATTTCACTGTGAGATCTTATTACACATGTCCTGTTTATCCATGCTAATATGTTTGTTTGCTTGGCACGACTTTGGCTCAGGTACGCAAGCTATCGAATGTGTGTCTGTGTAGGTGAGAGAGGAAGCAACACCTTTAACAGCCCTAATAAAGCATAACACAGTTTCATGTGTCGGACTGAAAGAAGGGAATGCACTTCTTAATTAGAGCTCTGAGGTTTTCAGTGAAGAAAACATTTCACCAGTTAGTGATAAGACTAATCAATAACAGCATCCGACTTGCAGGGTTCCTGCACCATTTTAAGCAAAATTTCATATTTTTAAGACCTCAGCAAATATAATTTAAGACCCAAAAATGTCATAACAATTTCTTTGGTCAATTTATTGTTGGGATCGACCAATATGGAGTTTTTGAGGCTGATTAGTCGGAAAAAAATCTGATAACCAATTAATAATAATAATTATAGAAAAAAAAATATGATTTTTTTCAGCCCTTAAACACTCACAACAACAATATAAATTTAAGGCATAACACTTTTTTCTATAACTTTAATTTGATAACGTTCGAGAACAAAAAGGTGAATTTTATGGACAAAATAGCGTGAAAAATAGCAGTAATCTATGAATACTGTGATTTCCTATTGGCATTAAATGCACCATCTGAAAATTTAATACCTACAGCAAATTTACAGTAAATTTAAGACAATTTAAGACCTTAATTACCTGGATTTTAATTTAAGGCATTTTAAGTAAACTCTGCATAAAAGGCATGGGTGATTTAGCAAATTAATAACATAACTAGAGTTTTCTCCAACTAAAAATCGAGGTAAATGTGTTTGGAGTGCAGAAAGAAAGACAGAAGCATGGTGTTACCCTGGACTATGATTTAAACTGCAACATCCACACCAAATCAATAACTTCATCAGCTCACTACCAACTAAAACTACTGCAAAGGTCAGAGGAATAATGTCCAAAAATACCTATACTAGTACAGCTGATCCACTCCTTTATTTTCAGTGGAGTAGAAATCATATTTTTAACCAGGAGACCAGCTTTTTCTGGGGGTCAGGAAAGTGAAAATCCTTATGTGGACCTGAAGAACGTTGGCCTGCTGCAGGTCAAAGTGGATTCATCCAGCTGTGTTATCCAGCTGTCAATAAAGAGGCAGCATACCAAACTTTGTGTCTGAAATGGAAAGAGCATGTCGCCTTCCTGCAGGGAAGCAGACAGGACGAGACACCAACACAATGGTGACACCGATAGTGTTAAATATTTATTTCCTCTGCAGGTATAAAATATAATAAAAGTGTGTACATGGTGTGTGTGTGTGTGTGTGTGTGTATCCGAGCTAGTGAAATACACTCCAATTCCTATCTTGTCAAAGGAAATCTTCCCTGTCCATGTTTCAGCTGATGGTAAAAAAAGAGCAGAGGAGGAGAGGAAATAAAAAGCCAGACTGGCAGGAATAAAGAGAAAATTGCTAGATCGGATGTAGAGAATGAGATTGAGAAGGTCGGAGAGAGTGACAGAGAGTCCAATAAAATGACAGAAAGATAGGCTAGTTTTCCAGGCTCTGGTTGGCTGCAGAGAATAATAATCCAGCACTAAAGTAGCTGCAGACTTACATAAGACTGTCACAGATCTTTCCTCTGCTCCATTCAAGCCAAAGCCTCAGGAAAAAGCACATTCATATTCCTGCTGCCACCGAACAGTGAAACTCTCAGAGGAAAGTCATTTAAAAATGTGATAAATCATTTAAAATAAAAGTGGGGTGTCACATTTGTCATCTATAAGTAATATGTCTGTAAAAGGGAACTCAGTTTTCACTTGTCTCAAAACTCGTGATGAGCTTTGGCACTAACTTTAAGGTTGGTTTGAATATTTATTTCATAGCTGGGTGATGCTGTATGTAAAAACGCTAATGATCCTCTCTAGAGCTGTTATTAGTAGTCAGGAAGTTTCAGTTTGTGCAAAAATAAAAGCAAAAGTTTTAGGGTTGAGGATTTCCAGTCTGAGCAGGAAATGTTCAAATAATAATAATAATAATAATGTGCTTTTATTTTTTTTTGCTTTTTTTGTAAAATGGTAAATTTGAAATTCATGGATGACAATAATTTTATTTTAGCATTAAATATATCATTTGGATGAATGAGCTTGCACATACTGATGGATTAACCATTTTAGAAATATAAAAATAAATGTTGGTAATTAGAAATAATGTTAATTTAGGGCAGTCATGGTAAATACGTGACACTGGATGTAAGGTGGATATGTCTTTGCACATTTCCTGACAGTAATCTAGGTCTTCAGGTGATCAATTTGTGATGTTCTTTACCTGCTAGTTTCTAATTTAAGATGGGAGGTCAGACAAAAATGAAAGAAGAAACAACAGCCAAAGCCAGATAAAAGCGTGAATATTTGGGTTATAATTATCAATGGATTCATCTCTAAAAGCAACACCTTTCCTGTTACACACAGCCTGGACATGGGACAAGCTGTAAATATAGTAGTGGCACCGTATCTGCTAAAGGTACATAATTATTAGCCTAATTAACATTATTAACATGAATTAAATGACTTAGTTAATTGGTTCCTATGGAGATATTGACGCACACAGCAATCCTGGAGCAACATTAGCATGATTAGCATCTAGAGTTGAGTTGCTGGTGACCTGATGAATTTCAGTCCAGATTCACTTTTGGATTTTTAGCTCTGTTTCGATTTTGTTTGGGAAACATCCGTCTCCTTACCTGTGAGTGACACCTTTAAAATTACATGCAAACACGTTTTTTATGTAAAAATATGGATTGGTGCAGCTTTTATCTGATATATGCCAAGCCAGTAGTCCCAAAACAGAGGCAAATATTCTGCATATTTATTTTTTCCTCTTCACCAGAGGACACCGGGGGATTCTTCTGACTTGTAAATGAGCTACCTGCACCCAACATGCTCAGCGAAGCTGGAATTTAAAGTGGTGGCAGCTTTGCAGTCCAGGTCTGTTGTGTTGCCGGCCCTCCCACACAACACCCTGCTAAACGCTGCAGCATTAGCATAAAGGAATAAAACCGTCATAGAGCAGCTGCACATGACACACACAGTCATTTCAAATTCCTTCTCTGCAGAGACGAAAAAGCAGTTTGTATTGAGGCGGGTATTATTATGTTAAACATGCTTTGAATTGTGCTCAGCAAAATAGCTGTTAGGACGTGGCTGGAAAGGAGATCTGTATTGAGCTCCAGCCCCATAAAGCTCAGCATCCATTCACACTTGTGATATTATCAATGGTACTCAGTTCCAGCTCAAAGTGTACGACTAAATATGGCTCTGATTGGACCTGGCTGCTCACGCTGTACGTCCATACACGACATGTCGGATGCTTGCGCCAAGAAATGCAACGTTAAATTAATAATAGGAACAAGCAGAAGATCCCGGAAGTGGATAGATGCTCGAGAATGCAAAACAAAAAGAAATGCGATACCCTAACGAGGGGCGAACAGGATTTCAAACAAGTTTGATTTTCTTGCGACCATTGGCCCTAATTTCCACTGGATGTGGAATGACGTTGATGTCCATAATTCGTCAATACGCACCAGATGGCCTGCTGCTGCTCCGCCAGACAGCTGGAATCGCGAGAATGAGATATCGCTGACTAACGAGAGCTCGCGAATTCACGTATAATCGCACGATATAGCAGGTTGTACTGGAGCATCAGTGAAAGAGAACCATCTTGTTTCCACTGAGTAGAAGTAAATCAAATATACGATCCACTGCAAACACGGATTTGTGTCTGTACACGACTTCCTGACGACGTACAACAAAAATAGTTTTGGCAGGCATCAGCACATCACCGGCGTTCCGTGTTCAGTGAAAATTTTGACACTGATTGGAATGGAAACGTATCGGGTCCGAGAAAACGTCGGCGTCGTTCTGCATCCAGTGGAAATTAGGGGTGAGATTGTTTATCGGGAGCTGGTCATGAGGTGTTCATCGCTTCTCCTTACCCCAAGTATACTACACGATGCACAATTCACGATCACCAAAAATAGTCGTACAAGTGAAAAATCATCTCAAAATGGGCCAAAACTTGGACAATGATGCCTACATGAACGGTAACAAGTCTTTGAGTTTTCTGCTCCAACAGCAGCATAAATATGTGGACTCTCTACCAGTCTGAACTGAAGAAGCCTCTTAGATGATGAGAGGAGAAACGTCTTCAACAAACCTCAATTTTTTCCTCTTTTTGACATTTTTCCACGTTTTTCACTCTCCTGGTGTCTAACTTGTCAAACATGTCCTGCAGCAGTTCCCTATGACAAGACAATATTAGTTTGGCATCTAAAAAGCGTCACATTTTGATGTGACTCCCTAAGAATCCCAAGAAAAGGAGCCCTTTTTTGCTTTCTACAGTCTCTTACCCATTTCTACAGTGCCAGAAGACAGAGCAGCAACAACATTTGAGAAGGACATGACTTGTTTTCTGATGGAGAAAAGCTCATGTTCTGCTGCTGCTGTTACTGTCGCTGCCTCCAACTGTAAATCCAGAGCAACGTCTGCATGTTGAAGCAAAAATTGACATAAATATAAAAAAAATGCATGTTAACGCGGTAACTTTGACAGCCCTAATATCTCGCAATATCGCAATAATGTGATACGTATCGTATTGTGAAGTCCTTGCTAATACCCACTCATACATCTGACGAGTAGAGATTAATGAAACATAGCAGTGATGAATCATTTCTTTCCTTTAACACATACAGAGCTTAACATTATTATTTATTTTATTCCACCACTCAGTGTCAGGTATTTGCCATCACTGTCTTAAATTAACAGTATTACTGATTACCAAAATATGTTTCTGTAATGGTTAATCCTCCAGTGTGTGCAAGCTCTTTGATCAAACTGATATCTTTAAAGCCAAAATATTATGCTTAATTATAATTATACTGAAAAAAATTACAGAAAAAATATCAAATCACATTATTATTATTATTATTATTAGACTAAGATGTTAAATTCTTCAGTTATTTCCTGTCATTCCTGAAGAGAAAAATGTCTTTTAGTGGTTGTTTGTTATTCTGGATTCATTTCTGACTTCTCAGTGAATTCCAGTGCTCTGGATCAAATTTGGGTCTAAAAAGGTGAATTCAGTCTAAATTCCTCACTCCTGTTTAAAATGGTGAAGAGTAGTGAACTCAGTGAGGAACAAAGAGTCCAGTTAAAGTGAAGGAGATGATGCTGGAGGCTGTTTGCTGCTCTAATATATTTGTTGAGCTCTATAGACATGAAGGTGAAAGCAGCTTCTCCAAAGAGTCACAGTGTGTTTTGAAATGCTGCTGTTACGTCTGTGTTTGTTTCATTAGCAGGAACACGCCTGTCAAGTTTTATCCCACAAAAGCACATTGTTTATTTCATCCCCTCAGTTTTTTTTTTTGTGTAGGCGGCCATCATGTCCCTCCACTTTGCTGAGACTGGTGTGACAAAGCGTTCCTCTGTGGCATTTCGCTTTGACGTTCAGCATCAGACAAGCTGCTGAGTGGAAGAACATGCAGTTTTACTTTCTTTTTTTTATTTTCCTCCTTTCATTGGATGTTTGTGGCCTTCTGCTCCTGAACTGAAAATAAACCAGCACATGGCGAGGCTCGCTCATGGCTTTATGTGAGCGGTGAACAGAAGGAAAGACAAGAGGGAAACTGATGCAATGCAAGCTCAGTGTTGGGCGGTTTCTCAGGAAAAATAATGGATTGCACATTACTATTTACTTTTTAAAACAAGTAATCCCTTACTTTGATAAATTACTCACCCCTGAAAATAGTTTCATCACTAGTTACATTATTTTTGGATTACTACCAAATAATTAAAAATGGAACCTCCTTATTGTAATAAAAGGAGGCCAGAGACCAGGTCATTTCAAAGTAAAGCTCCTTATTGTAATAAAAGGAGGCCAGAGACCAGGTCATTTCAAAATAAAGCTCCTTATTGTAATAAAAGGAGGACAGACACTAGATAATTTTAAAGTAAAGCTCCTTATTGTAATAAAAGGAGGCCAGAGACCAGGTCATTTCAAAGTAAAGCTCCTTATTGTAATAAAAGGAGGCCAGAGACCAAGTCATTTCAAAGTAAAGCTCCTTATTGTAATAAAAGGAGGCCAGAGACCAGCTCGTTTCAAAATAAAGCTCCTTATTGTAATAAAAGGAGGACAGACACTAGATAATTTCAAAGTAAAGCTCCTTATTGTAATAAAAGGAGGCCAGAGACCAGGTCATTTCAAAGTAAAGCTCCTTATTGTAATAAAAGTAGGAAAGACACTAGATAATTTTAAAGTAAAGCTCCTTATTGTAATAAAAGGATGCCAGAGACCAGGTCATTTCAAAGTAAAGCTCCTTATTGTAATAAAAGGAGGCAAGAGACCAGGTCATTTCAAAATAAAGCTCCTTATTGTAATAAAAGGAGGCAAGAGACCAGGTCATTTCAAAGTAAAGCTCCTTATTGCAATAAAAGTAGGAAAGACACTAGATAATTTTAAAGTAAAGCTCCTTTTTGTAATAAAAGGATGCCAGAGACCAGGTCATTTCAAAATAAAGCACCTTATTGTAATAAAAGGAGGACATAGACCAGGTCATTTCAAAGTAAAGCTCCTTATTGTAATAAAAGGAGGAAAGACACCAGATAATTTCAAAGTAAAGCTCCTTATTATAATAAAAGTAGGAAAGACACTAGATAATTTCAAAGTAAAACTCCTCATTGTTATAAGAAGAGGACAGAGACCAGATCTCTCTTATCTGCTCTTTAACATCACAAAGCTGACAGGAAGTAGTGAACATCAGTCCAAACAGCCCTTCACAGTAAAATGGTTCACACTTCTTCTGTTACGTGTGAGCTAAGGCCTGGACCCCGGATGCAGAGACTGAGGCAGCGAAGATAACTTGAAGTGTTTATTCTCACCACAAAATACACAAAGTTAACAAAAGGCGAGGGCAAGAGCAGGCGATGGACGAGTGGCTGGCGTTGCTGGAGTAGTAGAGCTGGAGACAGGTCCGACGTACGAGTGGCGACATAAACAGGCTGCTGAGATGGGGTAATCTGGCACAGGAGTGGAGACTGGGCCGGGCTTAAATAGCAGGATGAATGAGTGGATGAGAACCAGGTGTGTCTCGTGGAGAGAGCCAACCAATCACCGCCACTGCTGCACACACACTGCCCTGGAGAGAAGGAGGGAAGGGGAGACAGGAAAACACAAAACATGCCACACAAAACAAAAAGGCACCTACAAACCTAACATTACCCTCAATGGACGCCACCTGGCGGCCCACCAGGCTTGTCTGGAAAGTCCCGATAAAAGTCATTAATGAGGCCCGGTCCAAAATCAAAGAACGGGACACCCAAGATCGTTCCTCTGGGCCATAACCCTCCCAGTCCACCAAGAACTGATATCCCCGGCCCTGCTCAAGTGACGTCCAGCAGCCGGACAGTGAAGGCAGGGTGGTCGCCAATAAGCCGGGGTGGAGGGTTCAGCCGGAGGGCACAGAGCACTGGTGGACACAGGTTTCAACAGTGAAACATGAAAAGCTGGGTGAACATGCAATGCAGCGGGCAACTTGAGTCTCATCACACTGGGGTTGATTAATACTTTTTCAATTTCAAAAGGACCAATGTACCTTAGGGGGCTAGTTTCCTGCTCTCTGTCTGCAGAGGGAGGTCGGCGTGAAGAGAGCCAAACCCTTTGTCCAGGCTGATAGTGGGGAGCAGGAGAGCGACGCTTGGTCTGCCAACCGCTTGCTGCGGGCAGTCAGTCCGTGAGAGCCTCTCTAGCTTCACGCCAGACCCGACGAGCTCACGGAGGTGCTCCTGTACCAAGGAACTGCCACTTCTGTCTCCTGGATGGGGAAGAGGGGAGGCTGGAAACCCATGGAAGCCATGAAAGGGGACATACCTGTGGCAGAGCTGACCAGGGAGTTAGGGCGATTCCACCCAGGGTAGGTGGGTGGACCATGAGGACGGGTGTCTCGAGGTGACGCATCAAGGGCCGACTGAGGTCCTGGTTGGCCCGGCCCGCCTGGCCATTAGTCTGAGGATGGTATCCAGACGAGAGGCTGGCCGACGCCCCAAGAGCCAGGCAGAAAGCTCTCCAGACCTGGGAGGAGAACTGAGGCCCCCGGTCCAAACAATGTCCTGAGGGATTCCATGAATTGAACACGTGTTGACGAGGAGGTTGGCGGTCTCTAGAGCTGTGGGAAGTTTGAGCAGAGGTACAAAATGCACAGCTTTGGAGAAGCGATCTACAATAGTTAGAATAACAGTGTTACCCTCAGAAGGTGGGAGTCCTGACTGAAATCCACCGCGTGATGTGAGACCAGGGCGATGAGGGATAGGTAAGGGCTGTAGGAGACCAGCAGGAGTCCGGTGGGAGGATTTGCTGCGGGCACAGACGGAGCAGGCAGAGACAAACTCCTTGGTGTCAGCCAGAATGGTCGGCCACCAAAAGCTGTGCTGTAGCATGGTGAGGGTCTGATGGAAGCCGGGATGACAGGCGATTTTGGAGGCATGTCCCCACTGAGCACAGGAGTCCTGGCGGAGGGGTGGAACGAATATCCGGTTGGGAGGACAGCTTTCAGGAATGGGATGGTCTCAAGTTGAGCCTCCTGCACCACTTGCTCAATCTCCCACCTGGCCGCCCCACCACACAGGAGGATGGGAGTATGGTCTCCACAGGTGAGTCTTCCACTGGCGGGTAAACTGTCGAGACAAGGCGCCGGGCTTGATGTTCCTGGACCCAGGACGGTAGGTGAGGTGAACTGAAACGGCCCAGAAACAAAGCCCACCGAGCCTGCCGAGTTTAGTCGTCGTGCCGACCGTAGATAAGAGAGGTTCTTATGGTGGTCCAAACCACAAAGGGTGTGTGGAACCCTCCAACCAATGCCTCCACTCCTGGAGAGCCGAGAACCACCGCCAGAAGCTCCTGTTGCCTACATCGTAGTTCCTCTCTGTAGGTGTTAGTCACGAGAGAAGAAGGCACAGGGGTGCATTTTGTGGTCTACCGGGAGCGCTGAGAGAGTGCGGCTCCAACACCGTGTCGGAGGCATCAACCTCTACCACGAACTGAAGTGAGGGATCTGGGTGGGAGAGCACAGGTGCAGAGGTAAACAGACACTTTAAATGGTTGAAAGCGGCGTCCGCTGCCTGAGACCACACAAAAGGGAGTTTGCAGGAGGTGAGCTGAGTGAGCGGCGCTGCTACTTGACTGTAGTTACGAATGAACCTCCTATAAAATTTGCAAACCCAAAAATCTCTGGAGGTGTTTTCGGGTGGAAGGGACAGGCCACTCACTCACAGCTTGAACCTTGGCAGGGTCCGCTTTTAACTGCCCTTTCTCCACCACAAAACCCAAAAACTGACGGAGGGACATGAAACTCACATTTCTCAGCTTTTACAAAGAGTCTGTTCTCTAGCAGTCTTTTTAGTACCAGTCTGACATGTTGAATGTGTTCTATCTAAATCCCTAGAAAAGATCAAAATATCATCTAAATACACAAAAACAAATCTGTTGAGCATGTCTCTTAACACATCATTGATTAGAGCCTGAAAGACGGCCGGGGCATTGGTTAGCCAAAAGGCATCACTAGGTACTCAAAGTGTCCGAGGGGGTGTTGAAAGTCGCTTTTCCACTCATCTCCTTCCTTGATTCTGATGAGGTGGTAGGCATTACGGAGGTCTAACTTGGAAAAAATGGTAGACTGATGCAGAGGACCAAAAGCGGAATCTATCAGTGGAAGAGGGTACTTATTTTTTACAGTGATATCATTTAAGCCTCGGAAGTCAATGCAGGACGCGAGAGTTTTATCTTTCTTTTCCACAAAGAAAAACCAGCACCCACAGGGGAAGAGGATGGACGGATAAGCCCGCCGCTAGAGAGTCAGTGAGGTATTGCTCCATGGACTCCTTTTCAGGCTTGGACAGATTGTATAGTTTTTGGGTGGGAAGAGGGGCATCCGGAAGCAGCTTGATGGTGCAGTCATAGGGTCGATGTGGGGGAAGGGAGAGGGCACTGTCCTTATTAAAAACCTCCTGGAGATCATGGTAAACAGAGGGAATGGTGGACAAGTCAACAGGTCTCTGCGGCTCAGGTGGCGAGGGGGGACTAGGAGGACTAGCTGAATGGAGGCAATGTGAATGACAGAAAGTACTCCAATTGGTGATGACAGATGCAGACCAGTCAATATGGGGGTTATGTAACTTGAGCCAAGGGAGACCCAGAACCAAAGGTGACGTGGGAGAGGGAATGACCAACAATGAAATATTTTCCTGATGGTTACCTGAGAGCTGCAGGGTCATGGGAGCAGTACGGTGGGTGACACGAGCAAGTAACTGACCATTCAAAGCGAGCACATTCCTAGGCTCAGGTAGAGTCTCTGTGGGAAGATTTGCTTGGATACACAGTTCAGAGTCAATGAAGTTGTCATCTGCCCCACTATCGACCAGTACTTGCAAAGGTAACGTGGCAGTGAGGAAATCTGAGCATACCTTGCAGTTGAATACGGGCGGAGGGTGTAGGAGAGGAGATGGTGTGGCTCATCAGCGCCTCGGTAGCTGGATTTAGCCTGCTCTTTGGCAGTTGTGGACAGAAGGCAAGGAAGTGGCCAGACTGACCACAGTAGATGCAGAGCCGGTGCCGAACTCTGCTCACGTTCTGCAGGAGACAATCTCGCCTCTACCCAACTGCATGGATTCCTCCCCGCCATGAAAAGAGGGAGAACTGGAAGTTGGAGCTGGAATGGGGGTGAGGTCCTGGGGTTCCATGTGGAGGAGAGGTGCAGACGCCAAGGAGAGGGTTGCAGCAACAGGTGGAGGGACACCCTGTCTCCCTATTCTCCCCTACGCCTTTCTCTCTCAGCCGGTTATCAAGTCTTATAGCTAAAGAAATTAACTCATCTAGAGACTGGGTCTCATCTCGTCAGCTAATTCATCCTTTATATTATCAGCTAGTCCCAGAAGAAAACGCTTTGCAAGGCTAGCTCATCCCACCCGCTCGCTGCCAAAATGCGGAAGTCAATAGCATACTGAGAGACTGGGGCGAACTCCTGGCGAAGAGAAAGGCCGGGCGGCTTCTCCCTTGGATGGGACCGGGTGGTCAAACACTTTACGATCTCATTGACAAAGGAGGTATAGGACTGAGTTAGCGAGAATTGCTAGAAATTGCCAAAGCCCACGAGGCAGCACGATCTGACAACAAACTCATAATGAAAGCGATTCTAGATCTATCAGTGGCGTACGCCTGGGTTTGTTGATCAAACACTATGGAGCATTGGTGTAAAACTGGCTACATGTCCCTAGCTCACCGGAATACCTGACTGGAGAGGGGATGAATGGTTCTCTGGAGAGACTGGGTGGAGGAGCTGAGGACACTGCTGAAGGAGCGTTGGAAGGTGGAGGATCCTGGGGGAGCCAAAGTGGAGATCTGGTTGACGGCTTGATCCATGCGACCACTGAGCTGAGACACACTGGCTGAGAGATTCTGTAGGGTTCCCAGAATCTCGTGGATGGCTTGCTCCAAATGCCCAACACGAGAACCTTGCGTGGACAATGCCTGCCGAAGTCTATCTGTCTCCGCGGGGTCCATGTTCATGGCCAGATTACTCTGTTACGTGTGAGCTAAGGCCTGGACCCCGGATGCAGAGACTGAGGCAGCGAAGATAACTTGAAGTGTTTATTCTCACCACAAAATACACAAAGTTAACAAAAGGCGAGGGCAAGAGCAGGCGATGGACGAGTGGCTGGCGTTGCTGGAGTAGTAGAGCTGGAGACAGGTCCGACGTACGAGTGGCGACATAAACAGGCTGCTGAGATGGGGTAATCTGGCACAGGAGTGGAGACTGGGCCGGGCTTAAATAGCAGGATGAATGAGTGGATGAGAACCAGGTGTGTCTCGTGGAGAGAGCCAACCAATCACCGCCACTGCTGCACACACACTGCCCTGGAGAGAAGGAGGGGGAAGGGGAGACAGGAAAACACAAAACATGCCACACAAAACAAAAAGGCACCTACAAACCTAACATCTTCAAGGTACGATAAGATAATCTTTTATACGTCCCATAAACTGGGAAATTCTGGTTCCTTCAGAGCAACAAATTCTCGGTAACACGTTACAAAACTGCATTATTCCCCAAAACTATACCATCATATTACTCTCTGGTATACAGTACAGAGGAGCATAGAGGGAGTGTGTTTATTTGCATTGTGTGTTTGTCCTTGTGTGATGTAATGGAGGGAGGTCATGGATGGGAGCAAATCAAACTCTAACGCTGGTGGGGAAACTCTTTGCTGTTCTGCTCGGCAGTCACTCTGCTTCTTTACTGCATCCACACTTCATGCACGGGCTGATAGACGCACACACTGTCGATGCCTAGAAAATAAATGCCACGCTGGCCTGCAGCCTGAGGTGCTTTTGCATTGTAATGTTGATCGATTCGATCCATTAAAGAAGAGTGCAGCATTCAGCTTTCTATAAGGGAACACTAACCTTTGCAGTTCCTAAAGGATGACTTAAAGAGGGGATGTCATTTAGTTTGACCGTGCACATACTGTACACTGCTATTCATATGGCTTCCGGCAGCACAGTGAGTATTTATGACTTTATCTGAATAGCAGTTCTGGACAAAGGCACTAAATGCCGTATAACTGAAACAAATAAAACAACGGTATCAGCAAACAACCTACTGACAGTTCAACTGCTGCTCCAGCAAACATATTTTATTTACAGTTAAAAGAATAAAAGCACAAGGTCTTTGATCCTTCTGTGCCGAAAAGAAGAGGGAAGCAAAAGTCAAAGTGTGGGATTTACCATACCAGCATCCATACGAGGATTATGAATAGAAATTAGCATAGCAGAGTTAATTAAAATGAATTAGCTTACAATATTTCAAGACAGAACATCTTGGAAGACACTAGACATTTGGATTTTGGACATTTTTAGCACTTCATTTTCTCAGAAATAATCAATTTGGCACCAATTACAGGGAGGTGTACTTGACAGAAAAAAATCAATTTAAATATGTATTAATTATTCTTTTATCATTTCTTCATATATTTTGGACCGTATGCTTGCCCGCAATATGTCACATTTATTGCAGCTCAGCGAACTACAATTAGCCGTAGCCAGCAATTACTTGAATTCATTGAAAGTTTACCGACTGTCTGTTCACTCTCGTGTTTCAATACGTTCGCTCAAATTGTTCCTGAGAGATCACAAGAAATTCCCTCCAGCTGTTCCCAATATTATCTGATATGATTTGATGTTATGGGATGGACAAACAGATGTAGGTACAAACGAACAGCCAGAAAACTTCTGGGGGATCAACAGTGACTTTAAATAACGTAATGATGAACAAACTGTGTGCCTGGATGAAAAGCCAGCGACGCCAACCAGCGGCCCTCCCATCATGAAGTCTACATTTCACCAGCCGGCTCTCGTTTCTGTTTCTTTGGCTGTAATTACAGCAACGGTTCCCCTGGAGGACCGACTCTCGTGAGAGCCCTCATTCACATTTCCTCGTCATTAGACTCGTGTGTGATTGAATCTGGCGATGTAGTGGCGTGGCGCTGCACACATGAGCTGTCAGGATCAATCAGAGTGATGCCCGGCCGTCACAACATGTTTCCACGACACAGAGAGTGTGTTTGGTCTGTGAGTTCATAGCCTCAGTCTGTAGTATTCTTCAACACAGCATTTAGTAAATTATGGTTCCATTTAGAGTCAAACAGATCATAAATCAGAGGATGATTTAGGACAAAGCTACCTGCTGATTGACAGGTCACTACCATGTTTTCGTCTTTTCAAATCTAACTAGAAATGTGTCATTCGGTGTTTGGTTGTACTTTAGCTCCGTCCTCTCCTATCACTTCTGGTTGCAAAAAACCAAGATGGCGACGACCAAAATGCCAAACTCAGAACTTCAAAACAGCAGTCCAGAGACTTCCAAGAATGGGCATCAACACCAATGGTTTCACAGTTAACAATATAATTCTAATAATTATTATACACAAGTATATTTCTGACATAGTCACCACTAAATTGTTAAGGACTATTAATTCTGAAGTTGCAGTGGTGATAAAAAGCAGTATTTTACAACCTGACAGGTCATGATGAATGCTTATGTTCTCTACCAGCTGCTACTGCTGTCAGTTATATAACAGTTTAAGAACTGTTAGACTGGTTTATGAAATATAAAAATACTTCCTTTGACACAGATGAGAAAATGACTGCAAACAAAACTGCAACAGAAGACTGCAGCATATTAACAGATAATAATAATAATACCAGCAACAAGCCCAAAGAGGTAATCAATACAACACTTTATTTATATTTTATTATGTGTTTGAACCAGAGAAAGTAGCTCAGACTGGTTAAATAAATTACGGCTGTACAAATAACCCAGTGTACCTCTATAATTAAGACGTTGTACTGGTGAGATCTGTGGAAATATACTGAAGCCAAACTTTTCGCACCAACTCCACTAATGAAAACTGTTCTGATGTACTGGAACATGGTGATGTTAACGCACCGGGGAAATCTCTTTAAAGGGAGGTTTGACTTTGTTCTTGAAGGAGCTGCTCTATTAAAACATGTGAGGATCAGCAGCAGCCAGCCTGACGGGTTAATGCTGAAATTTTAAAACTGATGATGGATCAGTTTCTTAGCCGAGCTTAAAAGTTCGAAAGTTGTACTTTTTGACAGGAACCGGTTCATACAGTGGAGAAATCAAGTTGATGACGTAAACCTTCACGAAGATTTTAATGCCGTATCAGACAATAAAGTCAAGTTAACTCTGAGGAATTGATGGAGTTCCTGGAACCACATCAGCAAATTAATTCCTGGCCTTTGTTGTTTTGTCATACTCCATACATACTAGTAGTAAGTAGTTCATGCTGGATTAGGAGGGTAGTCCAAAAAGTGTCACCTATAGAGCTCTGGACCTCACGTGACGTTCATTTATTTACACCTCCATATTGGCAGGAAAATGTACTTCAAAATGAGTGGAGCCAGCAGTGAATTTAGATTTTAAATTACAAGATATGACTATATGCACAAGTAAACTAGAGAGACTAAATATCTCTGACCCTTCTCATGCCCCTGGGATACTTTTCACAAATCTTGAAAAGGTTTAGTAGTTGTCGATGTTTCAAAATCTCTTCTCTTAACGTGAATCATATTACTAGAAATCACATAATGCTCTGTTCATTGCTGTCATCACGAGAACTTTCAGCCATAACATGCATTGAGTTTTATCTGAAGGAAGATTTAAAAAGACAAACATTTTTACGTTGTGTTTGCTTGTTGCTGTGTGAGCAACGGAAAGCGTAAAATCCACGCCATAATACCTAGGTCTAACGTGCGTTTAATGAAAGTACAACAGTTAGGAATCATAATAAAAGCATGTAAAATAAATCAAATATGAAGTTTAGGGAACGTTGGATTCTGTACCTGACATAAATTGGAATCCATCGCTCTGTTTTCTTATTGCTTTTTGCTCGTTTTATAGCAGTTATCCATCTCTGACTTCGTTCAGGATCTTTGGGAATCCAGTAAAATGATCTTCCCTTTGCTCGTCCTCGACTCTTCAAGCATCGGGGAGCACAACAGCTATCCGCCACATCGCTGTGAAACGGGTACAGGTGTTTACCTACAAGCGGCGAGATCCCTGGCAGCAGTTTGAACAGAGCGCCTTCCTGCCAATATGGTGGCATTTCTGTTGCATGCTGGGACTGTGTGGCAGTTCTAAGTTTCTATAATATACAGTGTATATATTATACACTGGAATTTTAAATCCTGTTTAATTTTTGCCCAATTTGTGGCTGCACAGTCCCCTGGCTTTGCTGTCCAGCACACACTAGAATAATAACCTAACCTCCATCTGACACATTAAAAATACCTCTCATTGATTTGACCCCTTTAATGACACACACAGTTTATTCTGAAAAGTCTACAGCAGCAGACACCCAGGAGGCCGGCACCACTGAGAAAGGCGCTCACCTGTGGGCGGCATTTTTATAGCTGATTTAAGTTTCTTAAATAGGACTGCATTGTTATTGGTGCTTTGGGGTTTGTTGTTAGACCCGAAGCTGCAGCACCCAGGGAGAAATACTGAACATGACATTTAACAGAAAAATCCATACGGTGATGACTCACTTCTGCTGGGCTGGAGAAGTACTTCTGTGTGTGATCATCTGCTCTGGTCTGCTGGTGTTTAAACATCAGAATCTGTTGTAAACTGTTACACACCATACATAATTCATCACCTGGGCTTTTGATGTTCCAGATAATTCTGCAGCATCGTTGTAAAGCTTCACTAACAGGGGTTCACAGCCACAGTGTTTCCTGCACGGTTTATTTATATTGTCTTCTAATCTCTCTGTCGATCAGCGCTCCTGTCGGCTTTGCTCATAAGTCATTGAAAACCCGATCCGGGAGCATTATTTAATTTGCAATAACAACAAGACATGATATAAAAACAATACCTGCGAGGGTATTAGTTACTGTGATTATGGACACATCTGTGATGCTGTCAGCATCGTGTGTCCTTGTACATTTTAGCATGTTTCATAACCATGTGGAAACAGCCAGGAGCAGCTGTGCAGACGGTTTCCCTTCTTATATGTCTTTAACGCTTCGGTTGCCGGGGTGTTTTTTGCCAAAATGTCACAGTCTCATTTCCTGACGAAGCGAGAAAAGAAAGAAAAAAGTACAAAGTTCACAATGGAAGATGATAAAAAATAGCTTCACTGTCTTCTGTCTCGACATTACACACAGTGATTTACCATTTTGTCATGTGAGGTGATGATCTGCAGCATATTTAACTGACTCTCCAGAAAACTGGCAAAAGAAAATGCAAACTAGAGCCCATGTTACCATCCATCATGACACCACCAGCCACACCAGAGTGGAGGAGTCCACTGCCGTCTACAGTGTGTACATATCCATCTCAATTCTTGCTCCATCATTATTACACTATGCCAGGTTTATTAATCCACTTTTCAAGTTAGAGACTTTACAAAGGTCTGATTTAAATTCTGACTTGAAGTTGTAAATTCCGACATTCGTGTAGAATCTGAAGGCACCATGAGTTGAATCACACAAACACCAAGCTCCCAGAGCTGCTGCAGCGATATTAATGTTGTTTTACCGGCGATATTAGTCTCCTGGAAAGTGGAGGGATAGATCATTGTCACTATGAACCTGAGGGGGACATGTCCCCCCGTCCATAGAGACTGAGAGCAATCTGAATTCATCAATCAGGAGTGATTGCAAAGTAACAGTAAAGTAACGCAAAGTAATGCGTTAGAGTATTAATTACTGGCAAAAGTAACGAAGTTAGTAACGGCGTTACCAGTAATGTGTTACTGCCCAACACTAGTGTCTCGCTGCTGAAAAAAACCACTGTGATTGCATTCAAGCGTCGGATTTTAAATGACATCGAAATAGAACGCAAAAAGTTAAAAATCAGTCCAGCCCACTTCACTAATATTGTGCAAATACTGATGAAAGTTCTGATGCGTATCAATCTTTAATAAGAGGGATAAATGGTGATTAGTGCCAGGTGTAAGCTGTGTTCTTGGTGCCGTCCACACTCTCTTTATGAGTCCTTACTGACTGACTGTGAATCATAAAATAGAAATGCCAAAACACATCCAAAATAAATGTCTATTTCCATACTGTTGCTTACATGATCGTGATTCATTTCTATTCCACCAAAGACGTTTCATAATCCTCCTCGGTACAGGAAACACAAACACACACTGTGACAAAGGACTTTTTCAACTTTCACATTTAAGATGTGCCTTAATCAATATCTATGACGCTGCAGTCGAAACATTATAGTTTGACCCAGCAGTGCTGCAGAAACTCGTGCGGTCCTATTTTCTTTTCACATTATTATGATACATTACTGCTGTCAAAAGCATGGACTTTGCACATACTTCTTTGGATAAGTGAAGGAAAATAAATCACCTCTGCAGCACCTTCTAACAGACTTTTAGTCAAGACACATTAGAGACAAACTAAACTGATTTTTCTGAGATCAAAATACAAAATCCTAGGGCTTATTTCCTGCCCAAATCCCAACAAAAAGCAGCACTTTCTTGCAGCAGGTGAGTGTTGTAATGCATCTTTGAAGAGGTCCATTCTCACTACAAAACACCGTTTGTTCATGCACCAAATCCTCTGTTTTCTCCAAGATGCCCTTGTATGTAATTGTCAGGGCACTCTGATTTTTATTATTTGCAGGGCTGTAATGGGGGTTGGACAGATGGAAATTACCTTTCAAAACAGCAGCAATCACACAGAGATCTCTGGGAGAGCATTAATATTCATTGAACACAACACATCACAAACAAAACACTGACCAGGATGATTAAAAAAAAACACAATCACAAATCTACACGAAGAGAGCGAGGAGGTGGGAATAGATCCATACTGGGGCTACATGCTGTGATGTTTCTGAAAGCTTCAGTCACAAAACGGGACAACAAAGTGCACGCTACTCCACAACAACGCTCTGATTTATATGTGAGTTAATCCGGCCAGAGGTGTTGAATGATACTGTGAAGCCGGTCTGTGTTCAGGTGAAGATGTCGCATTAGAAAAAAGCATCACGGCCTTGACATCATACTGAACAATTCATACGTGAAGACGCCTGTCCCTCCTGCTCACCACTGGTTTTCTCAGTCTGTGTTTCTGTCTGAACTTGTGAGACGCCATCAGATTATTTTGAGCCACAACAGGTGAGTCTGCTTCTGCTGCAGTCTGAATACCAGAGCAGTGCTGTCCTAATTACAAGTAAGTGAAGTCTGCACCTGCTGTCCTGCTTCATGCTAAAAAAGATTTATGGCACCACAAATATGAAAATGGAACAAAAGTGTTCTGATTTCCTCTCAATAGTGCACATGTGGACAAAGATGTATATCTTGATATAGCTAATTTTGCCGATAACGATATACATGCAACACAGTATTTTTTTTTTCTGATGTAACGTTACAGGTAACCTCCGTCTCCTCCATGCTGCTTCACCTCTGTTTACTCCAGAGCTACAAGTGCTGTAAACGACCCCTTGCGGGTGACGTAAACATGCTACCATAAAGCAGTAGCATTGCTGGATGATCTGATATCACCAAGTATGTAACAGTTCTGGACAAATGTCAAAGATTTTAGAGTTTTAGAGACAGAAGTAGGGTTGTAGGGTTAGTGATCCAGGACTATGGTGGTAGCTGTCCAGGACTGTTAATTACTTGGTGACATCAGATTGTGCAGCATTGCTGCAGTTACATTAGCCTTCATATCATTACAGTATGTCTATGCTGCAGAACTCTCACCATACATTTAGATTATCCAGCGGTCATTTTGACATTGAGTTGTGCTTTACAGGGAGAATCTAAACCACAACCAGAGTTAGAGCTGTGCAATATAAAAATGTCTACCGTACGATATAAGCCTCTGTTGTTTATATTATAATTTTAACATGTAGCTATTTGGTTAGCTGTGTTGATAGGCTAACATTAACGGTACTCCAGTTGTGGTTCAGATACACCATGTAAAGCACGACTAAACAGAATGACTGCTGGATAATCCAAATGTGTCATGAGAGTTTAAAACGTTCATTGTATGTACTTTATGCAAAATGTGTTATTTGTGTTCAATTTTTGTTCCAATAAAACTCTAAAATCAAATTCTTTTTTTGTCCAGAGAGACATTTTGAGGTTGGGATGTTAACTCTTTGAGTACCAAAGATGTATATATTTACATCCTTCAAAATAGAAAGCTTGAATGTCATGACCGTATATATACATCTTTCCTTTTTTGGCAGCAGGCACAAGAGGGCGCTCTAACACAGCCTGTGAGTAATTTTGGGGCTTCTGGGAGATGTAGTCAGAGCATAAAGAGACGGTATACACCACAGAGATCAAAACAGGAAGTGAAGACGATCGAGGTTAGTGAGTAAAACAATCTGGACAAAAAGTGATGATTTTGATGAAAGTGTCCTCTACTCTACCTCTGATAAAACAAGAATGGAACAAAGTAAAAACAAACATTTTTTTCATGACGAAATAGTCTCTTCTTTTATTTGAGCTATTCAGTGTTTTCAGAGACATAGTACAAAATATTCTGTGGGTCTAGAAATATGACTTAAAATGGGTAAATAATGCCAGTACAAGGCACTTAAAAAAGAACTGGCACTCAATGAGTTAAAGGGATAAACACTAATAAATACATAGTTATGAATATTATGTTCCATTTTTACAAGCAGGTCAACCAAACTGTTCTTTTAAGGCACTGCATCCCTTTAGTGTGAGCCTTTCTTCATCCATGACTGTGTTTTCATTTATAAACATTCAGCATTTTCATTAGCTAACCAGGATTGTGATGATTTGATTTTGTTGCCGTATGTAACACCATTGTGGTGTATTAATATTACTACGACAATAGGTCTGAGCTGTGGGTTAACAGTGTTTTTGGCAGAGTGATTTAGATGTTAATATTGCATAATAGAGCAGATGTTGTTATTCCCCCACTGCAGAGCGACCAGCTCGTCTTCTCTGCTGCCTTCAGTTCAAACTGCAGTAACTCATCTTAACGGAGCGGCGAGCGGCTGCTTCGGGAGCCTGAGAGCTTCACAGCTTCAAAGTCTGGTCCGCTGAGTTCAGCCGTACAGCAGAGCCTCGCTGCCTTATCACAGAACAAAGACTTGCTGCACTGTGTGTGTACGTGTGTGATCATAAATCACTGAATATCTAAACCACAGCTTGCCGCACTGCAAAGACCTGAAGGGAACTCCATTCACTGCAGTCAGATGATATCAGCCCTATAATAATAATAATATACTCTGTTATAGTATACTGGCTGATGTCTATTATGTGAAATTTGATGGCTTCAATATTGCTGGTCCATGTTTGGAACCCTCATCTTACATTCTACTGAAAAACAAAAAAAAAAATGTTTCGTTCCAGATAAATTTGAATGATTAAAAAAAAAAATCAGTCAGAATATGAAATAACATTTCAAACCAACATTTGTGTATTTATGTGTATTTACAGCGGGCCATCCCGATGCTAACTTGAATGGGGATGAAACAGAACAGAAAAAGAACTTGAAATAAAAAAAAAGAGCTACTGAAAAAAAGTGCACACACTTCATCACATGAAAATTGACTAATGTAAAAAAGACAAATAAGAAAAATAACACATGAAACAAATAAATAGAATCAATTAGTGATGGAGTTATTGCACGTTAGCCTAAAATCCAATGCTTGAGTCCATTGACGTATATATATGTCGAAGTGTTTTTTCAGAAACAGGCACAAGAGGGCGCTCTAACACAGCCTGTGAGTAATTCTGGGGCTTCTGGGAGATGTAGTCAGAGCATAAAGAGACAGTATACACCACAGAGATCAAAACAGGAAGTGGAGACGATCGAGATTAGAGAGCAAAACAAACAGAATCTGGAGAAAAAGTGGTGATTTTGGTGAAAGTGTCCTCTACTCTACCTCTGATAAAACAAGAATGGAACAAGGTAAAAACAAACATTTTTTTCATGATGAAATAGAGAGTCTCTTCTTTCATTTGAACTATTCAGTGTTTTCAGAGACATAGTACAAAATATTCTCTGGGTCTAGAAATATGACTCAAAATGGGCAAAAAAACAAATATTATTAGAACAAAATGATCAAATTATCAGAGTTCCAAGCAGTTTATTCACCCTTTTAGGTGTATAAACTGGCAAGTAAACTATGGAAAATATGGCTATTATATGTACAGCATGTAGTATGTTTTTGTTTTTTTCTCAATCTCTGATTGAGGTGCATTGTTTCCATTTTACATCGTTTTTATCCTATCCTCTTGGTTTTTTGTTGGCTGTCAGGAAGGCCAGATCTAAAATGTCTCCTATAATGGTGAAAATGGGCAGCTACTCTTTTCCACACTGAATTGTTATTGGACGCTAACCTGATTTCCCTTAAGAAGAAAAAGGCCCTCGCTGACATTTATGCATTAATATTCAGTGAAGTGGCTCGGAATATAAATGACTGCTGAATCCATGTAAAGGTATTATGCTAAGCCTGTCCAATACCCCTTGAGAAGAGGCCATGAGAACGGGCGGAAACAGTGAAACTCTGGATTATTTCCCAGTGTAGTCATGCAGCCGTAAGAAGACAGAGGCTTCACAGAGCCGACCAGACACAGACACGAAAGGCATTTTAGTTCATGATTGTTCACAACACAGCAAACATATTTTCTGACCTAGTCATGCAGATATTTGGGTTTAATTACCCTAATTATTAAGACATCCGTCACATCAGACATGCAGCAGCATTAGCAGTAATCTGGAGTCGTATTTGTGTTGACAGAGTCCTATATTTACTCTCCTTTTAGCTCTGTTTTGGTCTCTACCATCACCTTAGAAAGGAAACTATCTCCTAAATTCTAAATCCTTCACTGCTGAAGGATGTAAACTGCTGTTAGGTGCTTGGTGGGCAGAGTTTAGTGAGTTTTTAGAGTTTTTCCATTGAAGACAGCTGAAATGAGGCTGATGAGAGCCGTGAGAGTGAACCAACACTGAAGGATGCTAAAACACTCCTGATGGGAACTGCAGCATTAGATGATGAGTCTCTGTGGGTTTGTTACCATAAATGACACATCAAAAATATCGATTAATGCAGCTTTAAGTCCACAGTCAATTCATTCTACATTGTGCTTAGCGCCAGTAATAATAATAATACTGTACTATCCATTAAATAATGAAATCCAGCTATTTCTAATTGTTTCTGGGGACCCCTTGGATCCTTCTAGGACCCCTGCGAGCCACTTTACAGCCCTGAAGGTCTGAGACTTTGGGACCATCTGACAGATTTGTGCTTAATTAACTTTTAAAAAAAAAAAAAAAAAAAACATATTTAATTGGGACTATTTGTTCAGTATTTCCAATAAAAAATAATCACAGCAAGGTTTTTGGATAATCCAGAATAAGGACAGTGACACATAAATATTTGTTAATTAATGCTCTAATTAGTGCAATTAAAGGCCTCATCAGCACATCTGATTATGTTTAATATGTCATAGTGATTATGAGGATCGTTAGGCAGCTCCGGTCTCTCTCGTTAACAAACAGGACAGTTTTTCAGAAACACTTCGTAACGGTCACATTTAAAGACACTGAAAATCTATTGGCAATCAGTGACTTTAGGCTAAAATTATCTCAGCCTTTGAAATTCACACTGTTTGAACTCCTTTAGGAGCTGATCCCAGCTCAGATCAAACACTCATGTAAGCTTTAGTCATCAGCATCCAACACAGTGTTTGTAGGTTCTGCGTCTGCTGGCACCAACAACAATTTCCAACAACATCATTACTGATCATTAAAAGCTCGTCAGGATGTGAGTTTGTAACTGAAAGGAAACGTATGAGCGGCGGCAGACGGGTTTGTCCTTAATGAAGTTTGTCCTGAAGTCTGCATGCATTAGCCGTTGATGGAAATGGCACTGGGGGCCTTGCTGGTGGGTCTGAATGATTAATTGATTCTTCACACAGATTCCTTCTTTGCTATTGATTACCATTAGTGCACTTTTAATTTAATGGTCCCAGGAGATATCTGTGCCTTAATTCACATAAGTAATGAGGTCAAAGCTGTTTGCAACCCATGCTCACATTTTATCTAGATTAGTAACATTCCCCGACACTCACATCAGATCTACTCTAAGTAATTTTATTTGAAAATCTGTTGAGAATTACAGAAATTTATTTGTATCCAGTTCGATCGTGGCAACTTTCTTTCACTGGTCGTTAATCTGCGGCTGTAACTGAGAGAAGACTCACAGGATAGCAGACTGCCACCCACAACACTGCAAGACCTCTGCCAGCGAATGCTGCCAAAAGTTGTGAACATGGACCAGAGGGATTTTATGCTTTGAGAGGAAAACGAAAGGCATGGAAGAAGTTTGCCTACTCGGCTGTCATAAACCTCCACTGGCAGTGAGAGGTTTATGACTCGCTGACTCATAATTTGCTTTAGAGCCATCCCAGTTTCTGCAACAAAATCTATATATTCATATATTTGGGTGTCTGCAGGTATGTGTGTGCAGATATCTCCATGTGTGAGGATATTTGCTGGAAAAACAAACTTTTCTTGTTAGTCTCTGGCCTTCAGGGCCAACTTTATTGATTATTAAATTATGGCACGGTTCCCAAAACAATGAGGTACTGCAAGACTGAATATTTGACCAAGATACATGATCATGTCATATTGTAAAAAGAAAAAAAAAGTTAAAAGACAGCAACCTGGGCTTTGGCCATCATTTCTAGGGAGTATTTACATTATGTCAAATTGCTATGATCATGATTGATGTGATGTCAATGTGTCCATTGCTAACGTTTAAAAAAATATTGCTAATACTGGTAAAGATCAGTGAAATATTGTGGCTTGGCAGATAAACTATGGTTGAAGAAACATCTAAACTGTATAACTAAAATATATTTTGAACTTATAATTAATGTTGTAAATTGAACAAAACTGGAAATGCAACAAAACTGCAAAGGTTTAAGCAACAAAAGTGCTAGACTAGGTTTAATAATTAGGTGAAAGAGCTGGGTTGAAGTTAGGGGACTAAAACAATAAAAATAGCTGTTATTATTATTTATATCCCCACGTTTTAAAAGAGTTAAGATTGCTTTGTGTTACTGTCCCTCCAGTGACACTGACAGAACAGACTGACTGTCGCATCAATTATAACTGAATGGAATAATGTCATTTACATTGTGCACGGCCCACAGGTTGTGGGGGACGTTCGGGAGAAGTTAGTAATTAGTTTTGCATACATGCAAACATAATGAGGTTTGGACGCTGCGGTTCGAAGGTGAAATAAACAAACTCTCTGTTGACAGGCTGCAGGTGGGGAGGTGTGGTAGATTGTGCTGTCTCACTCTTACCTTTCAGATAGGAAGAAATACAGTTATTTACACAAGCTAAACCACTTCCTCTCTCCATGGTGAGTCATCAAATACCAAACTGACGCACAACGTGTGTGACAGACAGACATGCAAAGCCATAAACCATGGGTCGTCATGAAAACAGCTGGGGATGTGACGTTAGAAGGGAGGTGTTTCAGCTGTGACATGCATCACTTAAACATCAATTCAGAGCGGTGCTTGTAAGAAATTCACAGAACCAAACAGCAGCGATTCAACTTCCAGGAACAGCCAGCAGGTAAGGTTGTCGTTCATGACAACGACAAGATTCATCTTCCCTCTGTTGCAAATGAAGTGACACGTTTACAGGAAAAGTACAACCACTTTGACTGGAATTAATGTGTCATGAGGTATAGTCTGCATTGAGTGAGTCACAGCACATATGAAAGCATTAGTGGGGTGTCCTGATAGAACTTTTTCACCTAATTCTACATACTTTTATTACTTACTTTGGAGTATGGAGTGTGATATTAGTCAAACAGAGAACAATACACAGTAGGTCTGAGAAAAACTGACCCATTTATTATTAACCAATGGGTTTCATCAATTTAACCTTAGCCGTAAGAATATTCTACAATTGAAAAGAGTAAATCTAAAATAAATTAAAAGACCATGAAAAATATCCTCAATAAATCCAGTAAAAACATCTTGAAGAGGTTGGTCGTATTTGCTGATATTGGACCGATATCCAATCCAATCAATATTGGATTGGGACACCCCAAACATTTGCTAATGAGTAACAGTTGTTTGGAGGTATTTCACCAACAAATTATTGAATGAACTGAAACTCTGACCTCATGGTGGTGAAAGTCAATTCATTGACTGAATGTCAGCCATGAATGTTTGTGCACAATTCGTGCCAATTGTTCTGGAATATTCTAACAATGTTATAAAAATTTCACTGGAAAAGTGAACTCTGTAACCCTCTGGTGAAGCTAAATAAAAAGACAAGTGAACATTTATTTTTTTATTTTGTGTTTTCAAACTAGTAAACTATCTTATTAAACACCACTAATTTGTTTTTTCCAATTAGTACCTAATTGACTGAAGTATGCACACAGGCAACGTTTTACACATTTATGTCACAAGCCTCTATGGTTAGGTTGAGACAACAAAAGCCCTTAAGGTTAGAAAAAGATTTTCTGAATAAATGAGTAACTTCAGCTTGAAAGTATTTGGCCACAAGAGTGCAGGATAAAGAGTCAAAGCAAAGTTTCATTATCCTCCCAAAGTAATCTAGGCTACAGAAAGGTGACACCATGTGAAGGATTTAACTTACTGTGATCGTGTCTTATTTTTACAAAAAAAATCCATAATTTTGCACTGAGCATGAAATGCAGCAGCTTAGCATCTCAGTGAGCTGCACTGTGAACTCCCAACCCATGACTTCAGTCTAATTAGCCCCCATCCATCTTCACTATCAGTGCTCAGCTTATACTTCCACACAAACCTCTAAGTACAAAAGCCCATGGAGATCACAAAAGCAGCCACAGTGCAGATTTGTAAATTGTTTGTGCCTCTACTGTGCTTCCCTAACAACTGTCAGCCATCCAAGATGAATGGCTGTCTGACCCAGATGGGGCATGGAATCCATGGCAACGGCTCTACCACCTTATAAAATGCTGTTGTGTTTGCAGGTTGGATTTACTTAACTTGTTTCCTTCTGGCTGTCATGACACTGTAATCAAACTTTAACAAAATATGTCCTAACCAGCTACACTGCTGCCAATAGGCCTGTCAGGTTCCCAACCTGGATTAATATGCATGTGGATCTGAAGAGTCAGATTTGAATGAGGCTGCCAAGTAAGCCGCTGTAAATACAAAACACAAATTAAATTAACTTTTTTTCCTTCTCTTCTCAGCTACTGCATATTCCTACAGCAAATTCAGCCTGGCACAACACTATATGGCAGAGCGATGGCAGCAATGTGGAGTGTTCAACCTCTGAACTGTGAGTTTAACTCTTTTCACAGCAGATACTGAGCAGAGCACAAAAAGCCAACTATCTGGAGAATCCAGCGAAGCAAACTCTGCTGTGAAATATGTTCAGTGTATCATGTCAGAAGACACTGACCGTCTGTTTTGATGTTATATTCTGGGTATATGCTGTTGGAGAGAATAAAGTGAAGGCAATTTCATGCAGCGCTCTGGAAGGTGAAAAGTGTTTTATAAAAGTACATGACGCCAAGCAAGCTGTCCAGGAAAGAACATGAAATACAGATGTATAGAAGCATGACAGCAATGAGGCTGTGAATCGTAGGATATTCCACAGTTTATATATAACACTGTGTGGACAAAATGATTTGTGCAGACGAGTTATTCTGTCAGGAGCAAATCAATAGTTTATCACTCTATTGCAGAAATAACTGAAAAGGCTTTTGAGTTTCACAGCAAATTTATAAAACTTGCCAAGAGAAAGATGACAGTTTTCTCTGATTGTCAGTTCATTTCCTCCCCAACAAGTGTCCATCTGAGACTTTCTGTCATTTTGCTCGACTTGTGGCTAACGATCAGAGATTGAAAGCGATTGTGTTTCTTCAGGATGGGCTGCGAGCTGACTGACGGTCTTTCACAGACCCGGGAGGATTGATAGAAGAGAGGAGGTGGAGGCAGATCGATGGTTAGTCGACCCTAACAAACAGATCAAGAGGTGACCTCTGACGACACGCCAAGAATACCGCTGCAGGAAAAGAAGCAAAGAAGGAAGGTAGACAGAGCTAAGAGAGTGGAAGAAAGGTGAAGACAATAGGAGGGGAGTTAATGAAGAGGAGAAAAGAGCTGACGAAGACCTTTAGACACGACAATCACTTTCCACAGCCGCTTACATCCAAGGGGGAAAAATACGTTGGTCAATGACGTCATTACACTGCAGCAGGAATGTAAAGGGTGTTCAAAGAAATCCCTGCAAATGGCAACCCCCAAAAATCACACACTTATGCTCTTGGGCAATGGGATGAATATACTGGCGGTTGGCTGTGCAGCTAATTTGCTTAAATACAGGTTTAATTTGACAGAACAAGAGCTGGCGATTGAGGACGAGTTTGAATGAAATGTGTTTTTAGGACGCTCAGAAATAACAGAAGCTGAAACTGACCAATCAGAATTGAGCGTTCAATGAAGCGCGCTACAAAAATGAAAGACGTGCCATGCTACAAACGCCAGCAATGGTGCAAAAGGATGATGATGATGATCAACACATCCACCCTGCAGAGGTGAAGAGCCTAGTTTACTTTACGACTAAGTACATAAATTAGCCCCACCTTTGATGATATAACATATATATAATTTTACTTTTGCTACTTCATGAATTTTGCGCTTTTACTATTTTACATGTGAGAGTATTTTTATACTGGTTTTATTGTTAGATCTGAGTATAGAGGTTAACAGTACGCTGCCCTTCCTCTCTGGCCGTCACTAAATTATTTAACCAGCGACTGACAAGCTCATCGGTTAAATCAGGATGGGGCCAAATCTGACATGACATCGTCGCTCATCTCCAGCTCCACCTGGAAACAAAACCTTGAACCTGAACGTGGCCACCGCTGGCTGCTAAAGGCTAACACGTTTAAACTGCATGACCAGGCCTCACTTCCCTGCTGTTTCAATGCGTTAGCGGAGCGACAGTTGAAACACGAAACTCCGGGGCATGCTCCAGCCAATCCCTATCTCCACGGCGCACAAGACGGTGCATTACCATGCAGCAGCAGTGTAACTTCATTAAAGTTTCATTGTGTCTTGGAGCAAGCTTGACGGGAGCTCTAAGCTGCCTGCCACCGCTGACTCAAAGTACAAACGTTGCTCCCTCTCGACTCTTCTTCAGACTCTCTCTTGTCTCTTCCTCCTCTCCTCTCCATCCTCTCTGGCCAAGCCGAGCGCTTGTTAAATAACATGCAGGCCTCTTGAGATTTGCCCATAAGCCTGTCGCTGAGCAGATGGACCAGAGGACTCGCTTACTCACTTATAGCCGCCTCCTCTGGTATTTGAGTTAAGACTCTGGAGAAATGTAGCAGGCAGTTATCTCCATGCGGCAAACTCACGCAGAATATATAGCAGAGCAAAGAACCTTCCTTTCTTTGCCTTTAGAAAATTCAGCTGAGGAAAAGTCACATTTGAGAGAAAGGCAATCAATTAGATTTGACTTTACAATATTAAAACCAGCTCTTTGTGGAGGTTCCCAGCAGCACCAGGTCAGTCTGTCGATGGACTTGAAAGGATCCTTTTCTAAATGCAATCTGCAATCAATTGGGACTTGCTGGTGGCTGGATTTGTAGCAGAGGATTTATATAGCTGCTCAGTGTCTGTGTGCGATGGCTGCAAACGGGGTTTTGTTTCAGCCGCTGAATAGCCTGTGAGTCAACAGCAGCAGCTACTGGGAGATTTTCAGGCAAACCCAGCGAGCCACAGTTCAGCAAACACTTTTTTACGAGACTGTGTTCATGGTTTGCAGCCATTTGAAGCAGGCGTCAATATTTCTCTCTGCTGAAAGTGTGATTGTTTTGCTTACTTAGCGTATCATAGCTTTTGAAGCTGCTGTAAGTCGAGGATCAAGAGATTCACTGCTCTATTTTTAAATTTTGAAAGATCCATCAGAGCTATTTTTGCCTGCTGTCAGTAAAAAAAAAAATCAGTTTATTTAATATGTAGGCGATGTGTTGATTTTGTTGCTTTTCACAGCAATATGCACATTGTTTTATTCTGCTAATAATGATGTGACTACTAGTAGCACTACAGTGAGGCTTCATTCAGCTGGTTAACCTTGAATTAGACACAGGATAGAAAGTGGAATAACTTTAGTGACTGATATTGTTTGTTTTCCCTCAGACACATGTTGCCCTACAGTTGGTAAAGACACAATCCAAGTCAAACATTTATGCAGATTTAAGCCTGAAATATCCAAAATGTTTGCCCACTTGACGAAAACAGAAAGAAGCTGTGAACACACAATTAAGATATCATCACATTTAGAGAGGATGTGGTGAACTTGTTAACTAACAGTTGTTTTTTTACAAAATTATCATTTAATTTGTTCCTGGTTTACTGGTCAATATAAGGTCAGTCTTTTAGGTCTGAGGTGTTCATCAGTTATGTGTTACTGTATGTTCACCAGATGCTGCTTGGTGCTGAACAGTAGCAAACAAAAACAACGTTATGAGATCTGAGTGAGGGTTAAACATCTAAACAATGAGCTGAAAACCAGAACAGAGCTCTGTGCAGATTCAGGTCAATATGCACCGTAGGTTCAACACTATGAGCAACACCTAAAGGCCAATTTATAGTACTCCGTAAAGTGCCGTACGTAGAGACGGAGAGCCCTCTCCGTTGCCGGAGAGCCTGACGGAGAGCCTCTCCGTCGTCTCCGGGCGCAGGAATTTTTTTTGAACTGTCCGTCAATCCGTCAAGGGAAGACGGAGACGACAAGGGCTGTGATTGGTCCTCTAGTTACACCCTGCTGTGAAATGCAGCCACTCTCCCTACACAGAAACAGACAGACAGGTCATCTCTGCAGCAGCACAGACAGGACAGGAACTAAAGTATCGATTATCCTTGTGAAAGGCAAATCAAACACATTCAACCTGCTCAAAAAATCTATTTAATTCATTTAGTAATTATGGCTGGGGTATATTTATACAGAACATACCGAAAGTTGTTGGTTTGCGTTCGCTATTATCCGATTTTGTGTTGAAAAGAAAGAGGAAGAGGAGATTTAAATACTGAAAGCAATCAATGTGGTTCTCTTCTATCTCCCTCACAAATAATTAAATCAGAAAATAGTATTTTCCCCTGCTTTTATCAGCGATATTAAGGCGAATTGCTTCACTTTCCGAGGGGGTGCATTTCAGCGCAGGGCTGCACAACACGCATCACGACGGAGAAGTGCGAGGGCTCGAGGGGTCTCCGTAGCTACGGAGTCGGATGACGGATTACGCAGACGGAGAAGTATATTCCAGCCTTAAACTTCCACCATGCATTTGCTATTGTTCTATAACCTGCAAGCTTTGTGACTAGCAGCTATAGCTAACACTATCTGCATGCACAGATATAAATATGCAGCACCAAAGCACCTGAGCAGCAACAATTAACTGATTAGTTGTCAAAAATGACTTTGCAAATCAGTTTGATTGATTGATTTGAGATTTTTTAAAGGAAAAAAAGTCAAAATTCTCTGATTCCAGCTTCTTAAATGTGAATATTTCCTGGGTTCTTTCCTCCTCTGTGACAGTAAACTGGATATCTTTGAGTTGTGGACAAAACGAGACATTTGAGGACATCATCTTCTTAAACACTCATCAACATGTTTTCACCATTTTATAAACAAAACCATGAATTGATTAATCGAGAAAATGATCAGCAATAAAAATAGCTAGCTGCGGTATTTAAGTCTGTCAACAAGAACAAACTGTCAGATAATAATGCCCCTGACTGTTATTTAGAGGCCAGATGGTTGAACATTTCCCAAAAGGAGACAATGTCAGATGACTTGTCACTGGTGAACGGCATCATGGGGGCTCACCAGTGTTTACTGTTACCTCAGCTGGTGCAGAAGTTTCAACAAACAAGCTATTTGTTGTTGTTTTTGCATACCTGCTGAGCTCTTTCATCTCCTGAACATCAGCTCAGTTTTTTCACATAAATCACAGCCACCGACCTGTCAGACACATCAAAACGGGCACATTACGCAAAAACAATCGTGTCAGCATGTTTTTTTTCTTTCTTTAAAACAAGCATCTTTCAACAGCACTGCATCGTACTTTGCGTCTATGAGCCTAAGTTACAGCAGTGTGAATATAAATGAGCGCCATGACTAAGCGTTATCTCGCTGTCGGCAGTACAGTAAACAGCGGGTCTCAGAAGGCGCTGTAAATCCAGGCGAGAGGTCCGGGATGACAAAGTTGAGCGACTGAACTGAGAGAGGAGCTGCAGACACAGGAGGAGAGGAATTTCCACGTCGAAACCTAAGAAAAACTGGAATTAATTTATGTTCTGCGGGTCGACATGGGACTCATCGCCATGGTAACAGGCCATGTGCCACACCACCTCCTCCCTCGCTCACTCTTTTTCTCTCCTCCTCCCCTCCCACAGCCATCACTCATCTGAGGGAGATGACACTGGACGCTGAATCTTTACATACAGAGGACACATCACATCCGCTAATTAACAGCCCCTCTATTCATCTCACTTCCTATCCACCACGGTATCTCCCTTTGCCACCCTGTCTGAGCAAACCAAACCATATGTGTTGACACTGAGCCGAACCGTAACCCCAGAGTGGGATGCTTATTTCCCCACTGGGTATCTTCAGTGATCACACTGTGGTTTGTCGATTGCCTGTTTCTGTGGGGAAAAAAAAAAACCTTCACAGGGAGCACTTCTAATTTCAACAGGATGCTTTTGATAGGATGCGGTTTGCACAAACCATGCCGGTTAACTTGCACTCAGAGTAATGATCTAATGATAATTACTTTATCCCTGGTGATGACCAGTTTAAGGCATGACATACACAACCCTGCACAGATCACACTGAGCTTCAAGAGAAATACAGGACTTTGAAGGCATCGACGCTTTGATCTGCTCTCTGAGGTCACTAGAACCAACCGAGTTCACTTCTAAAATCATTCAAAAAGAAAAGACAGATGACAAAGAATCACGTCGTTTTCTCATTTATAAAGCGGCAATTACTGCAAAATGATATCACAAATTACACAAACATGGCTAATGTGGTTTATATAGACATATTTACTGTATATCTAAATATAGATACATAGATAAAAATACATACGATGAAGATCAGAAAAAAATGTTGCAGCAATTTATGAATAATATTTAGGGATTTGCGAGAGAAACTATTCAAAAAGAAGAGTACAAGTTGAAGCAGCAGGGTCCACAATGTTGAAAACAAAAAAAGCAACGACTAGCTTAGCATAAAGACTGAGAGCACAGCTAGCCTAGCTCTATCCAAATGTTTAAAAATCATTTAAATCTCTCAGAGCTAATGAGAGAGAATATTTATTGTACTTTTGTCATTTCACCAGAGACACGGCTTCAAATTGATGAATCATTAGTTAATGATGCTCCTTGCCTGCTGAATGATTTAAAAAGCTTCCAAACAATCTCGCTATAACAACTTTACAATACGTCAAATCTGTGTGTTTTTTGGTTTGCTGTGGAGTTCTGCTGACAAGTGTCCCTAAAAAAGCTTTAAGAGTGTATTTCTTCACAGACTTGGTGCTGCTTTAAGGCAGTAATTACATTGTGTTAAAGTCAGGGAACAAAAAGTAAAAAGTAAACGCCACAGATTACATTAAATACTGACTGCAGCCCGGCACTTGGCAGTTTTTTTTCAGAATACAGTCAGTAAATCCCTGTGGAAGAGCTGGGGTTTAGTCCTCTGTATACCTGTGTGTATGTACTATATGTACCAGTCCACCTCTGAGTGTTTTTCAGAGGTCCATGTACAACAGTATGTATGTTCAGCAGCCACAGCTGAGGTGAAGGAAAGAGCAGCTGATTTTACATGCATATTAAATCTCCTCCCAAATGTCAACCAAGCAGTTAGCTCGCTCAAATATTTACAGATTGATTGACTGAATTGCAGAACGTGAGCATGTCAGTGTTTGAATGTCCTATAGTCTGGTGTGACATGTTTATTTCAGGTTGTATTCGTTTATAAAAACAGGCATACAGTAGAGCAGCATAGGCAGCAACGAAGCATAAAATAAAGACATGAGGGCCGAGAAAAATACATACAATGATCAAAATCTGCTTCATGCTTCTAGTCAGAAACTAAACACCGGTTGTTCACGGATGAAGTGTTTTCTGGCTGGTTTTACCCAAAATAAATAAGACCGTGTAACAGACACACTGTTCAAGATCGGATGCTGTGCACGCCGCTACTTCCAATTATTCATATCGTGACATAACCAGTGGATAAAGGAAACTATGGTGTGTACGGTGTATTCTCTGGAGGTGAATTCTGTAGGTGTCAGATGTAAACCTTCAAGAGAACAAAGCATAACCTTGATCTTTACTGCAGCTTACAGGCTGTGCTTTACGTTGGTGCAACAGTGCAGCGATTTAAAATGGTGTCCAGATCAATTCTATAATAATAATAACTTTTTCTGCGTGTTTTTTTTTTCTCTCATCAAATCTTTTTCTCATCAAATCTTTATATAATAGGAACAAATTAAGTTACAAAAACACACATATTTTAAAATCAATTACGATCTACAAGTTGCTCGTCTTGCATGCACAAGTGTTCATTTGTCTAAATGTCTGGAGCCGACCGGAGAGGGAGCGAAGTGAAAATAAGAATAAAGAAATGAGGGAGAGGCTACGTCTCGCAATCACAAACACTTAATAGATTCTCCACGATTTGTTTTGCTGCATTGCAGCAGTGGTTCCCTCATGGTCCTCTCTCTGGAAAGGAGGGAGAGTAGAAAAAGAAAGCTGGGCAGGCTAAAACTCGTCTGAACTGCTCACATTAAAACACACCAGTCCAACTCATTGCTCTCTGAAGCTGGACTGATCCGTTGTTCTCGTTCTGATAAAATGCTGAGATGATCTGAGGGTTGTTTTGTTTTTCTACTATTTCTTGCTGCTCATCTATCAACTACCTCTTTTTATATTCCAATCCATAAGACTTTCATATATTCCCCCCAATTCACCATATTATTTCATCAGAAGCTCTAATGCCCCCATTTTCTCTGGCATTTCATTTCTCTGACCAGATCCAAGCAATTTATTAGCCTCTGTGCCAACACCGACATTGATTCCAAAAACATCAATATCATTCAGTGGAAGGTGTTGCCTGCGTCTTGGTGATTTAGATAGATATCCCAATACTCTATTTTTTCTGTGACAAATCAGCTAATCCCTGTAGGGATGTGTGAGGCGGCTGATGGAGGAGGCAGGATCTGGGGTCAGAGAATCGACAAAGCCTCCTGCAGAGGTCAAACCTTTTCACACTTGGATATTCCTTATGACAGGACAGTCTGCAGGGGACAAAGAGAGAAAAACTAAGCTCAAACACAATTTACTCTTTATTTCCTGCTTTCACAGGACAGAATGAAACCCTGTATTAATCCTCAGGAGCACTTGTAGCCAAAATCATTACCTCCAACCAACATTTTATAATAAAATACTGTTTATATTGTTTTATATCTACATTAATATACAGTGTACTGTCCTGTTCAGACCTGATATTAAGTCACAAGCTCTATGTACATCCATTTGTTCACATAAAAATATAAAGTTATCTGGCTTCAGGCCTAATATATAAGATATATAAGTGGAGATCAGTGATCTTTAGAGGCGTTGGTTGTTGGATTTCTGAACTTTGGGCAGAGCCAGACGAACCGACTCCCCCTACTCTCACTTATACTAAGCTAAGATCGACTTCTAATCGTCTTCAGGCTCCAGCTCCACTTAAAGCACTTAAATATACATTTATTGAGCCCCCAGACTTCCTCTCTGTATATCAGGCCTATTAGTTTTATTACATGTAGCTCTCAATATTTGTTTTTTTGATTACCTTGCTGAATAATTTTCTGGTCTTTACACTGTACTATTGTATCCTACATGCAGCTCAATATACATTGAAAGAAATTATTTAATGAAAATACGGCCATAAACTTAAAGGGAAAGTGATGTTTTTTTACAAATTGGATCTTATTTCTGGGATAAAATACTGTCATTTACTCACCCATTTCACTTTGGAGTTTATTTTTTGCGATATCCATTTAACAGGAGTGAAGCAGACACTGAAATGCAGCCAGTAAATGACACAAAGTTGACTTCTAGTGTAGCTCATCTTATCAAATGTCTGTTATTTGAGAAATGGTCAAGTTTGTGCCATTTACTGGCTGCATTTTGTGGCCCCGTTCACTCCTGTTAAATGATATCATCAAAACAAAGAAAAACTTTAAACCAAAATTACTCCGAAGTGAAATGGCAGTATTTTATCCCAGAAATAAGGTCCAATTTATAAAAAAATGTGAGGATAAGTATGTGTTAGAGTTGTCAAAATTAGATCAATCAGCGTTAACGTGCTAATTTGCATGATGGTCACTCTGCTTGGACAAACTGCTTAAAATGCATAACAAGATTAGATTAAGGTTAGATTAAAGATTAAAGATTAAAACAGGTCATGAGGCAGAACTCAAATCAAGGGAACTAACAACAAAGCCGTAACTAACGATCACACGTGCTGATAAAATTAGATTAAGTCAATCTGTCTAAGCTTGTCCAAAGAGCATCGTTAAAGCATTAATTTGTAACATTATTTTTTTCGGCAGCATTTAAAATATCATTGTCCAAGTTGAGTTACCGTCGTGCAAATTCACACGTTAACTTCGACAGCAATCAATGCAGCATTGATTGTGCAATGCATAGCTTTGCCTGTTCATTAATGCAAGTTAGGACATCTTTATTGGAGAAACCTGCAAAAATCATGTCCAATTAGGAAGAGGTGTGTCTGTGAATGAAAGGTCTAAAAGTCTTGATGTTGGTTATAAGCTGCAAAGTGCTGTGTCATTACTTAACAGACACGAGCATTTGGAACAGCTTAAAGCTTTGGGATTTTAGTGAAATAGCCTGTTATGTAGCAGAGAAATGTTTCCCAGCTGGGCTGCCCAGTAGTTATAGAGTCTGTCCCTCATACTGAATAAAAAGCTGCATCAGGTTCTGCAGCAGTCACAGATAATAAAAGTGCAAATGTTAAATTATCCACTTATTCTTGGCGGGCCAACAAAAAGATCTCAGCAGCAATAGATTCCCCAGACTGATGCATTAACACCGCAGCAATGCTCCCATTCTTACATGTAATCAGTCGTTTCCACATTCCCACTCTGTCTCATCTGTCTCTGCTTGCCGCCACCAATCATCTGATACTTTATGGGAAGCACCTACAATATATATCCATCATTTCTGCATGGTATCACGTGTATTGAAAGCAGCGGCAGCAACTGCAGCAGCGTCCAGAGCTGTTTCATCACGACTCTTGTGGAGCATCACCCTGGAGATCAATGAGGGAATCGGCGTCATGTGGTGAATGGGGGGAGGCGATCAATGCACTATAAAGAATTTTACTGACAACGCCCTCAGCCTCCCCTCCCTCCCATCCTACAGCTGAAATAAATACACTGAATTAAGCACCAGAAGGAATGCTGACACCGGGGCAGACACATTTAAACAGAGCATCAGCCGATGTGCAGCATAGATCGGAACTAATCACTGATTGAGATCAATACTGCTGAGCGCATGTTTTCCGACTTATGCCATCTCAGCACTGGTGGTAGTGAACATCAGGGATGGCAACTTTGTCTTTTCATGCAGCGACAGAAACAAATCTATTCTAGTGCTGAGTATAAGCAGCACGTCCTGTCGGCCGTCTGGAAACATTATGAAACACTATTACAGTCAATCACCCCACCTGTTAAATGTCTAAACCCTCCAGGTTTAGATTTGATATTTATACACTTTTATATGTACCATAACTCTCAACATATGCTGCAGGGTTTGAGAAAGAAATTGTGACATTTTATAGTTTATAGTTTATTATATTCATTATTAACCCCTTAACAATCCTAGAGGTTGGTGCTCAGGTCTTAAAGAAAGAGCGATCATACTGGTATCGTATGAATCTAGAAACACTGTCCTGTTAGGAGTAAATAATGCTCCAAAATTATTATGGCCATGTTCAAAGGAATGCCTTGACCTCTGACCTCTGAATGAATGAAAACTGAGATGAACGCAGTGAAACCTGTCTTAGTAGATAAAACAGATGACGACAAACTGTAGAATTTACAGTTACAATACAATTTACAATATACAGTAACTCATCACAAAATGTTTATAGTCACAATAAGATCATATCATGACCAAGATAATATTGAACATTGTGATAATATTGTATATCGTGATATATGGTGGGGTCTCTCGTGATTCTCACCCAGATAATATAGTACATTTTCTAGTTTGTATATCGACAGAAACAACTTGTTTCTACCTGCGTTAGCTTTATCGATTCCAGTACAAGCAGGAATCGATAGCAGCGTTTGATTTGTCCCTTCTGAGTTACTGTAGAAACATGACTCCATGATCTGCTCAGTATGTAGATATAAACAGCTCATTCAAGGCTAACGATTTTTATTTTCAGTGATTATACACGAAAGAAAACCTATTGCCAATATATTCCCTAAATACTACACACTGACCCCAATTCAGTGCAAAGACTTACTAAAGACTAAAGTTCACATGAACATCATTTACAAAGAATCTCATAATTAAGGTCTTGAGTGCAGCATTACATGCTGATGTTTCTCAGGTACAGAGTCGACCATGTTCACCATTCTAATTACATGCATGAGCATGACAACATTTGCTAATTAGGACCAAAAAATAAGTACAGCTGGCGGCAATGTCAGTAGTTTTGCAGGTATTTGCACATAAACCACCTCGATTTATGCTAAGCAAAATTAAATTTTGACTTGATTATGAAGCCAGAGGAAAGGGTAAGGGGTCAAAGTTATTACAGGGCATCCTGAGGGGAACATAAGTGTCAATTCTTTAAGTAGTTGGTATGATAATTCAATAAAAAGAAGTCTACGAACTATGAACATTGTTATGGCAAAGTATACAAAAAACACTCCACAACTGACATCCTGGCTTTTGTTATGTATTAATTTTCCTAATTTCGTTGTATGCACTGTCATATAATGACGATAAAGGCTTTTGATTTGATTTTGTTATTTGTTTGAATACCATTTGTGCTATTTAATATTCCTGCCGAATTCTGTTGCCATTTACCACTGTAATGGCCTAATGTCCCCAAAAAAGTGCATGATTTTGAATTCAGACCAAAGGCTATAATTTCCTCCACCACAGAGGCCACAGCACATAAGTGCTGTTCACCAACAAAAAAGATGAAATGTGGTGTGCGCCTGGCACATTTATGAGCACAGTGCCAAAACCAATTCAAAGAGGAAAATAATGCTTCACAGCGTCTGAAGAGAAAAAAGCATAATCTGATTAAAAGAAAATAACATATCCTCTTATTCTGCTAAGCCTCTGCTCTGCAGCATTTCCTCACTGCTGAACCAAGGCACACAGCTACAAAAAAAACAGATTAATTGTCATTTGATTGCTACTGTGAAGTGGCAACTGTGAAATGTTCGATAACGCTGTCTGAGAAATGTTCATTGCCACAGAGCAATGGAAAGGTGGCATATCTGCTCAGAAAAAGCTTCAATTGTTCGCTCACAGTTGTGCTGAGCGCTCCGGCTTTATCAAGCAGCTCGACCCATTTAAAACCTTAGCACAGTTCTTTAGCAGCCAGGCCACAGGAGCTGTTAGAGCACTGAGTGACTCTCCAGGATGCACCCCGGCTTTTCTCTTTTAATATCATAATGTAATTTAATATTAGCAGCTCGTTAAAGTAGTTGCTGTTTTTAAACAGATTAACGGCCCAAACTGCAGTCCTCTAAGACGAGCGAACATATTCCCCCACCAGTCCTGAGATTAACGCCTTCTCCCATCATGCCTGTGGGGTTAGCTAAGAGGCAGACAGCCATTCGTCGGCGGACGCAGTGAATTTGTGACAGCGCCTCATTTTCATGTCAGCTCAGTGAGTGCGCTTCAGCACTAACACTCTGAATGTCTTCTTGTTTAACCAGTCCAACGTGATCATGTTATAAAATCCACACTGAGCTCTGAGACCTCACATGCCAATCATAGCCTTCGTGAAATGTATAATGTATAACAGCATGGATTATTTTTCTACATTCTGCATAATATCTGAATAGAAATGTACAGCGTTTAGCTTCAAAGCTGAACTCTGGAGACAGCTGGGATACAAAAGGCCAGTGTTCAGAGTGTGGGTGGATTGAAATGGTACTGCAGCGTGTACGTAATGAAGTACCATAATGGAATTATGAGAGATTTTGGCACTTGTTAATTCAGGCTATTACTAAATGGCCCCACCTACGTTCTTTTAGCTGATAGGCCCTGGCCCTGATTCAGGCTCCACACACTCAGCTGGACTTCACCTCGCTAAAATAACCAGCTGCCGTATCGCCTGGCAGCACATTTCACTGATTCCCACAACAGCATTTGATGATAAGGACCCTAATGATGATTTATGTTTTAGCAGGAGCTGTCCGGTGCTGACCTACAAAGCCAAATGGCTGTAACTGTAACACCATCCACCCAAAGTCACCGCTGAGATACAGTTGGCCTTGGTTGACTATTCTGTAGGTGCTGAGGAGTTTTAGCAGGTGTGGAAATAGGAAAATACATTTCTGCAGGTCTGGTGCATTTCCTTCTTTTCATGTGAAATCATCTGTAACTGCTTGTATGACTGGCAACCAAAATTATGAAACTTAGTGTGAATATTTACATTAATACGATCTAAACCTGTCAGCAGCAAAAACAAGATTTTTTACTGGATGTCAACAGGTTCAGATTATCATTCCATGGTTGGATTAGGGCTGTGCTATTAATCCAGTGTAAACTTTTCCCACAATGCCTCATTTCTCTAAATTTCAGTAACGATGCAAAAGCAAATGCTGACTAATAACTGCCTGAATTCTCCACTTACCATTCACTATAGAGTGAACTATTCAGTTGCGGTGGGTATTAGCAAGGACTTCACAAGTCGATACGTGTTGCGATATGTGAGTCACGATACGATGCATTATTGCGATATTGTGATATATTGCAATATTCTCCATAGTTCACTGCAAAATTTAAAATGCATCTTAAAATACAAGTTGTAAATATGTATGCATAAAATGTATATATGTGTGTGTATATTTATGTACAAATTTGTGTTTCTATACATTCACATATATTTAGAAACACACAGATATACATACATACTGTATATATTGGTGTTGTCGAAGTTACCGCATCAAAGCGATCAATTGGGTCAAAACATGACTTTTTTGAGGAGAAAAAAAAAAATCAAAATTAAGAAATCAACATGATATCAGAAGAAAAAGTATTGTGATACGTTGCCATATCAATATTTTCAGTCTGTTATAGAGGGAGCACTGACTGCAGACCTGGCATGCTACTGTTCTTTACGAGTTCAGAGGTTACAGTAATCTCTTCAATCTTCAGGCAGCATGTGGTGCGGAGAGTAAACAAACAAATTTGTCTGCATTGGTGTGTTTGACTTTCGTAAAGCAGCGGTGTTGACCATTCTGTGTGCAGAGCTTTTCTGCAATAAAAGCTCAGGAAACGCCGTCCTAGTCATCCCTCCTACAGAACGGGTCTCCTTTCCAGTCAACAGCAATTTAATTAAAGCTTTTCAGGAACAGGAAAAACAATAATGCAAAGTTGTGTCATAACACTGGACTGTGAAATCCTCTTATTGTCCTTTCTCTTCATTCTGCTCTATACTAAAGTAGAGATTACTGTACGGGCAGACCCGAGCGAAACAACAGTGGGATACATTTTGAGTGTTCATTTTTGAGGCTGTTTAGATGCTGGGTGAGATAAATCAAGTGTGAATCAACAACTGTCCCCCATCGACCACAGGTGCTTTTCAGTGACATCCCAACAGATTAATAAATGAAATGTATCACACACGATAAAAGTATCCATGAAATGACATTAGTAGGATGAAAAGTGTTTAGGTTAAGGTTTAGGTTCAGTAGTGAACTCAGTATAGCGTGCCGAGACGATAGATATTCTAGTGTATTTTTAGTCTCCGAGTCGATCATCTGATTTGGCTACTGTGGCCCAGTGATTGCTATTGATCTGAAAAAAGGCAGGCTTAGTGTGTGTGAGTGTGTGTGTGTGTGTGTGTGTGTGTGTGTGTGAGTACACATACATACAGTTCTGCAATGTGTGTGAAAGGCAAACTCTGAGCTTAAGCCCTGCTTGTTTGCTTTGGAAAGACGCTGCAGTCACTTTCATATCACAGCTCCTCTTTTGAGGATAACGCAAAGATGCATCAGCATGAAATGTAAGAAAAAATACATAAACAATGGATACCTTAAGGCTCCAGCTTAACAGTGGAAAGAGGAAGATAAAGCTGCTGTTTTTTCCTTATACAGGAGAAACAAGCCATTATTTTCATATTTGATATGATGTTTTGCTTGTTGATGTCTGCATTTTCTCTTTATTCCAAGAAGCCTGGCACAGAGAAGAAGCAGAAACTCAAAGCCTGCTCAAAAACTGCTCTTGCTAGCTGTTGAAATATTAAAGGCGTATTGGCTGATACCCATTAATTATCCTTGAGCTTTCCAGTAATAAGCTTTCTAAGTATAGGCCACAGTGGTTCTTCCTACACAGAGGAACCATGCAAATGATTCAAGGGGCATAAAGGGAGGAGGAGGTGTGTATTCTGCATCTTCAAGGTCTCTCCATGAGCATAATAACATTACTTGGACTCTCACGCTGGGATAACGCCCGTCTTCCATTACGCCTAATGAAAATGAACAAATGTGTGCATGCCTAATCCCTTTAATTTTGGTGGTGAGGAGGGCCTTTCGAACACAGTGGTATAAATCACTGCCAGGTTTCATTTCTGGTATTGTGCTACATCCTTTATGCAGGAGATCATAATTTGTAGTGAAGTGAATTATACAGTGAAGCTTTAGTGAAATGGGGGGGGGAGTAATTTTGTAGAAACTTAAAAAGAAAAAAAGCCTTTGAAGTCTCTAAAGTTGTAATGCCTCTGTCATGTTACAGAGAGAGACTGAAGATTCAAGGCTTACCGTGTGAAATATGTTTTACGGGAAATATAGTTCACCCTTTCACCCCTTATCTCTTTGAGAGCCACTGACGTTTATATATGTCAGTGTTTTTTTTCGGCAGCACGCACAAGAGGGCGCTCTCACACAGACTGTGAGTAATTTTAGGCCTTCTGGGAGACGTAGTCAGAGCATAAAGAGACAGTATACACCACAGAGATCAAAGCAGGAAGTGGAGACGATCGAGATTAGAGAGC